>CM031602.1:53054812-53059812 GCA_018398815.1 Conus ventricosus | reverse complement strand
GTTTTAGGTAAACGGCGTAAATAATCTGCAAACTGGCAAAACTATTTTGATAAATTTCCTTTGATTAATGTAATATATAAAGTACAATAATAACCATTGGCAGAAAGTCTGTGTGTGAGTGCTCGCGCACGCGCGCGCGCGCGCGTGTGTATGTGTGTTACAAACCAGGCTGATTATTTGCATACCTGTGGTTTTTGCCAGTGATTACTGCCACGACTTTGTGCGTATAATCTGGCCAATTTCTTACGGTTCAGCGTCGTTCAAAATCGGAAATTAGCGTACACAATCAACACCAATCGGATGACAGTGTGTATATCCAGAGACGTCTCTGGTATATCACGGAGGAGGGGGGGGGGGGGGGGGGGTAATTCTCAGCAAGGGTAACAGATAAGCAGCAAATAAGCAAGATGTTTTGTTTGTTTGCTTGTTTGATTTCCATCTGGCCCTTGGCCCTTCAGGGACTAAGAAAATTAACCTGTTAACACTTTCGCGCGCACGAGCGAGAGAGAGAGAGAGAGAGAGAGAGAGAGAGAGAGAGGGTTGACGATGGATAAAGTCGGTACATGGCATTAAAAATAGATCGTAAACAATAAAAGGTTGAATCAAAGGCTTGATTGTTCTTGACTGTTCAAACTTTACCTTTGTATTTCATGTACATCTGTTTAAAATCAAGAAAGAATTCTGAACAATTAAGTAGTGGGGGAAAACAAGTGCAGGTTAACAATTCTTCAGTCGTTATAGTAATGACTTGGCAAAGATTTGAACTTTAAAAAAAAATAAATAAAAATTTTAAAAATCAAGAAAGAGAGAGAGAGAGACACACTGACACACTGACATTTTTTATTGTCCGTTTAGCAGTTAAGCCTTTTAGACAAGGGGGTTGGCAAATGCATTCACCGATACAAAAAGCAGAAATTTCATGCGTATACGTACTCACACACACACACACACACACACAACACCACACGTCTCACCTTTCCCTCGCCCCACCCGCTACCTTTCTACTATTATCCCCCAACATCCATACCGCCATAATCACACACACATGACACTAACCCTTCCCTCTCCTCCCCTATTCCGCCAGCCCACACACCCCCCCAGCCCCCGCCCTCCCAGAACATCCGCACATTGGATCATCCTTATGTTAACCGGTATTTTGCTCAATTATCTTTTTTCTCACATACATGGCTTCAGCTATGTACTTAGCCACTTCTTTAACAACAGTTCATTATTATTAGATAACACTGAAGCAACGCTAGCATTATTTGGGTGGAATGAACGAGTATTCAACACACTGCGCTTTTACGTTTGTCAGCATAAGTAGTTACAATGAAACAAAAAATGTTCTTCGTTTTCTAATTCATTTCCACAAGATGGGCAAATAGTGTCATTCGATATTTCAGAACTTAAGAACCATTGCTTACAGTTTTTTAGACCACTAACCTTAACCTAAATCTGGCCAAACTGATTCTGTGCCATTTATTTGTAAACTCGTTAGGTACTTTTCTGCCTGAAAAATATTTTTGAAGGAACAGAAGTATCTATATTTATCGTTATTATCTATTTCTGCATGCCAATTTTGTTTGAAACAGGAAATGAGTCTGTCTTTGAATTCTGTTATAAAACCATATCGGAACAACTCCCTGGTTCAGCCAAACAATACCAAAGCCATTTTCAGTCAGAGTCTTTTGTACTTCTGTCACCCAATTAAAGTGACCAGATTCGTGCTGTAACAGAAGCATTTCGTAGGCTTGCCTACATATTCTCGACATGGGGAGTCTGACTAGTTTTAACCAGTATTTGATGCATTTTACAGTAGTTGTAACGCGATAGAGAATACCTCCCAGTTTCTCCATATATCAGTTTATTTGATGTATGTAGGGGTACATTCGATATCTTTTTTATGGAAACATGTGGACATTTTCAATCTGTTTACTGTCTTGTTCTAATCCCCAGCTTCAGCTGCGTATGTTAGGATAGGCTGAATCTGTGCATCGAAAAGCTTCCAAATAAATTTATATCAATAGTGTTTAGTCTTCTTAATGATTTCATAATTTCCATCACTCCTTTTTTTGCCTTTCTGCAAACATCAGACAGAGCACTGCTAACACTCAACTTTGTGGTAAAAAGCCATCCTAAGTATTTGTACGAGTTAGTTACCTTTACTTCTTCATTTCCATAAAACCATCTTTCTCTGTCACTTAGTAGCCACCTTTTCTGAAAACCATTACATTTGTTTTGTCAAGATTGACTGTTAAACCTTTAATCGATCTGCCTTCTCTAGACTATTTATTTGATTCTGGAGCCCAATAACAGAGTCAGATAACAAAATAACATCATCCGCAAACAATAATAAGAATATTTCACTGCACAGGAATGAGCTGATACATGTTTTCCATTGCTTGACAAATCCACAGCCAATTCGTTTATGAAAAAGGAAAATAAGACGGGGCTAAGTAGACATCCTTGTTTCACCCCCTTGGGCATTCAAAGTAATCTGAAGAAGACATTTATCTCGTACACATGCTAATACAGAATCGTAAACACTTCGTATTGCTTGATAAAGTTTTCCTTTCACACACATTTTCTCAAAATGCCATAAAACATTTCTGTTCACAGAATCGAATGCCTTTCTGAAGTCCACAAAGGCTAACACACAGTTTAGACTTTTTTATAAGAAACTTTTGTACAATCGCATATAGGGTGAAAATATGATCTACGGTACTAAACCTGGTCTGAAGCTGCTTGCTCTTCTATTATTTTTTCTCTTTCTCTACCCACTTTGAAGTCTTTTGTTTAAAATATGTGTATACACCTTACTTACAACACTCGTTAGGGCAATGCACGATAGTTATCTGGAGGTTTGGATTTCCCTTTTTATATATTGGAACAACTATAGATCTCGACCAGTCATCTGGGTAAACACCAAGGTCAAACATTTATTGAAATAAATAACTAAGAAATCAATAATTTTTGAACTGGCATGCTTCAGCATCTCACTAATAATTTTGTCAGGACCAGAACTTTTTCCGGCCTTGAGATTACCAATGCTGGTTGAACCTCATGCCTGGAAATTACTTCATCGAACAAAACATCTGAGTCATCTGTTGTTTCTCCCACATGGCTAAACTCGATATTTTCCTTGGAGTAGATGATACATCCACATCATTAAAGACATTGTAAAAATGGTTATGCCACTGTTCAATGGTAATGGAGTTGTATATGGCTGACTTTCTATTGACTGATCGAATGGTTTGCCAAAATCCTTTGGATCATTAATCGACTGATTAGTTTGGTTAATCTTCTTTGGTCAAATTCATCTTTTTTCTGTTTAACAAATATTTGTATTCTTTTCTTTCTTTTACGTACTCTTCTCTTTTTTTCTGCACGTGATTTCTTTGAAGCTCGTTTAAATTTCCATGTGACCCTTAACTGCCTTCTTTTTTCGATCAATTCCTTGTCAAACCAGTCGTTTTTCTTTTCTTATTTCCTATTGTTCTCATCATGCAAGAAGCAGCGCTGCAAAGTGATTTAACGAAGAGTTCAATGGAAATATTGACATCTGTATCTAGAGCTTGGTAGGCGTTCTGTAGGCTTTCATCAAATTCATGAGAACTTAATTCCTCTTCAAAACACTAAGCAAATCGTTGACCACACAAACCTATCTTCACACCTTGTTCAGCTTCGCTGGCTTTTCCACATCCTGTCCTACATTTGTCCACTGAAATTTAACTGGTAAATGCCAGGAGTCAATACGGTCTCCGACATTCAGCTTACAATGTTGCGTAGAAAACATATCCTGAGACTAATGACATAATCGATCACACTAGAGCCGTGAGGAGAACATACGTAAAATCCCCAGCTGACTCACATTCACCACAACGTTAACTATGACACAGTTGATCATGAAACATAAATTCAACAACGATTTACCGAACTATTTATAACATCATCTTTTGAAATCTGTGCAAAACATCATCAGTCACACAATCGTACATCACAATATCAGGTGAGTAATTAGTCATCACTTCGGGTGTTGGTTGTTCAGATCCTGTTCTTGCATTGAGGTCACCCATTATCAAAACATATACGTTTTCATTTTCGTAGCCTGCAAGATACATTCTTCCAAGTTCACAATCCATCTTTGATTTCCATTGAATGTACAAAGGACCATTTTCAGGGACAACATAACATGCGAACAATAACACATCTCTATCGAGTTAATACACATCTGTCAATCCGTATGGCCACAACTTTTCACAATTAACATTGACTACTGAAATATAACTGGAAAAGGATTTGCGCACTAACAGAGAACGCCACCAGAATGTCTTCCATGATGTGACAATTTTCTTGTGGAGCAGTAAACTTAACAAGTCTTGAAGAATATTACTGAAATCAAAAGAACTATCCACAAAACAGAGAGAGAGAGAGAGAGGAGAGAGAGAGAGAGAGAGAGAGAGGTGTGTGTGTGTGTGTGTGTGTGTGCGTGCGTGCTGGGGTGGGAGGGGGGTGGGGCGCTATCGGAGCCAGAATTGTGTAACTTCGTCGCGATTGGTGTTCACCTGTTGCTTGAGCCTCGATTTCAGAAACGGAAGTTGCTTCAGATAGTTTACATTGGTCACTGATATGTGCAGCGACATGGAATTGAGCTGAGAAAACACGGATTGTTTCGCTTCTTAATTGAAATTGAAACCGGTTTGAAGCATTTGAATTGGACAAGATATGGTAGTTGATAGTAGGAGAAGCATGACACATTATGTCATTAAGGTTTGTTCAGGGAAAATTAATGTTGATCCCGCTTTATTGTTGAACTAATTGAACATCCACTGCGAAAAGGCAGCGCTCGTGGAAGATAGTCGTATGCTCAATCATGGACCGGTACCAGCGGATCAAACAGATTGGAGAAGGAGCTTTTGGGAAAGCGATTCTCGTCCGAAATAAAAAATCAAAACAGCAATGCGTGATCAAAGAAATAAACATCTTAAAGGTGAGCTTCA
>CM031602.1:52982312-53049812 GCA_018398815.1 Conus ventricosus | reverse complement strand
CATGTCACATGTATGTATTAGTATTTGCAGAGAAGTATTCTTGTCACCTGTGTGATATATTTTCAGATAAATCTAGTTGTGATTTGTATGATTTATTTCTTCAGAATTCTTCTACTTTCCTGTTTGATTTGTTTGTGGAGAAGGCATGTATTGACCTGTGTGATTAGTGAAGGGAATTCTTGTAGTGATCTGTATGTTTCATTTATCTGTTTATGGAGAAGTCTTGCAGTGACATGCAGGATTTATTTACAGAGAAGTTTTGTAGTGCCTGTATTATTTACTTTACATAGAAGTTTTCTAGTGACCTTTTGATTTAGTTATGGAGAAGTTCAGAAATGATGTGCATAATTTATTAACAGGAAAGTCATGTTTTGATGTGTAAGTTTCATTAAAGTCTTGCTGTGACATTTGTATTTCATCATTTACAGAGAAAGGATCCCTTTACATCGTAATGAACTTTTGTTCTGGAGGTATGTATAGGTCTGTGATTGAAGACATATGTGTGTTGTACTTGTGTATTTGCACACATGTGGCTGAATGTGTGTGTGTGTGTGTGTGTGTGTGTGTGTGTGTGTGTGTGTGTGGTCTGTGTGTGTGTGTGTGTGTGTGTGTGTGTGTGTGTGTGTGTGTGTTGTCTGTGTGTGTGTGTGTATGTGTGGTGTGCGTGTATGTGTGTATGAATGTGTGTGTCTGAGTGTGTGTGTGCGTGCGTGTGTGTGTGTGTGTGTGTGTGTGTGTGTGTGTGTGTGTGTGTGTGTGTGTGTGTGTGAGCTTATTGTGACATTTAAGTGGATATCATTTTGACTTGTGACTGGATTATCAAGACTGTGCCTCCAAAATGTTTCAGTGATCATGTAAGTGGAAGACTTGGCCTAACACAGCCAAACATTCACCATCACCCATTCAAACAGCATGATGAACTCTGAGGTTGTGGCAGTATTACTGCTCAACATGTCTGTCACAGCATCCTTGAAAATGATTGGTTGGGGGGTAATCTCATACAATGATTTATTTATCTCTGTCTGTTTGTACTGTCTACCTGTCTCTGTCTGTCTATCTCTCTGTCTCTGTCTATATGTATAATTGTTTCTTTTTTGTCAGTAATTGACTATTTGATTGAATTTTCAGGTGATTTATTTACCAGAATCAACAACCAGCAAGGTCGTCTTTTCTCTGAAGATCAGGTGAGGAAAATCTGCCACAACCACGTTTTTGGACAGAAAAATACTTGGCCTTCTTTGTTTCCAGGATGTAGTTTTGTGGCCTTGAGAGGATTAAAACCTCACTTGTAGAACAATAGCCCAGTAGATAAAAGCCCTCACTCAGGATGTAGAGTGGTGGTGTATTAGATAAATCTCTCACTTAATGTGTGGAGTAGTAGCCTAGTAGTTAAAACTGTCACTTAAGACGTAAAATGATAACCAAGCATGAAAGGCCCTCGTGTTAAATGGGGAATGATAACCTAGCGGATCAAGTCCTCACCTAGGATGTAAGGTGGCTGCATTGTAGATAAAACCCTCACCCAGGCTGTGGAATGGGGGTCTTGTAGATACAGCCCCTCATCTAGGATGTAGCATGGCTGCTTCATATATAAAGCACCCAGGATATACAGTGGTGGCTTTGTGGATAAGGCAGTCATGAAGGATAGAGGGTGGTGGCCTGGTAGACAAATGAAACCCTCACCTGGGATGTAGAGTGATGGCCTTGGAGAGAAGACGCTCTCTTACGTAGGTTATAGGAGAGAAAACCCTCACTAAGGTTATAGAGTAGTGACCTCAAAAAACGTTTGCTATGGATGTAGAATGGTGGCCTTGTAGAGAAAACCCTCACAGATGAGGTAGAGTGGTGGCCTTGTAGAGAAAACCCTCGCTGAGGATATAGAGTGGTGGCCTTGTACTGTAGAGAAAACCCTCACTGAGGATGTAGAGTGGTGGCCTTGTACTGTAGAGAAAACCCTCACTGAGAATGTAGAGTGGTGGCCTTGTAGAGAAAACCCTCACTGAGGATGTAGAGTGGTGGCCTTGTAGAGAAAACCCTCACTGAGGATGTAGAGTGGTGGCCTTGTAGAGAACACCCTCACTGATGACGTAGAGTGGTGGCCTTGTACTGTACAGAAAACCCTCACTGAGGATGTAGAGTGGTGGCCTTGTACTGTAGAGAAAACCTTCACTGAGGATGTGGAATGGTGGCCCAGTAGAGAAAACCCTCACTGAGGATGTAGAGTGGTGGCCTTGTATAGAAAACCCTCACTGATGACGTAGAGTGGTGGCCTTGTACTGTACAGAAAACCCTCACTGAGGATGTTGAGTGGTGGCCTTGTACTGTACAGAAAACCCTCACTGATGATGTAGAGTGGTGGCCTTGTACTGTAGAGAAAACCCTCACTGAGGATGTAGAGTGGTGGCCTTGTACTGTAGAGAAAACCCTCACTGATGACGTACAGTGGTGGCCTTGTAGAGAAAACCCTGACTGAGGATGTAGAATGGTAGCAATGTAGAGAAAACCCTCACTGATAATGTAGTGGTGGCCCTGTAGAGAAAACCCTTACTGATAATGTAGTGGTGGCCCTGTAGAGAAAACCCTTACTGATAATGTAGTGGTGGCCCTGTAGAGAAAACCCTTACTGATAATGTAGTGGTGGCCCTGTAGAGAAAACCCTCACTGATAATGTAGTGGTGGCCCTGTAGAGAAAACCCTTACTGAGGATGTAGAATGGTAGCCATGTAGAGAAAACCCTCACTGATGACGTAGAATGGTGGCCTTGTAGATGAAACCCTCACTGAGGATGTAGAGTGGTGGCAATGTAGAGAAAACCCTCACTGATAATGTAGAGTGGTGGCCCTGTAGAGAAAACCCTCACTGAGGATATAGAATGGTAGCAATGTAGAGAAAACCCTCACTGAGGATGTAGAATGGTGGCCTTATAGAGAAAACCCTCACTGAGGATGTAGATTGGTGGCAATGTAGAGAAAACCCTCGCTGATGACGTAGAGTGGTGGCAATGTAGAGAAAACCCTCACTGAGAATGTAGAATGGTGGCAATGTAGAGAAAACCCTCACTGAGGATGTGGAATGGTGGCCTTGTAGAGAAAACCCTCACTGAGGATGTGGAATGGTGGCAATGTAGAGAAAACCCTCACTGAGGATGTGGAATGGTGGCCTTGTAGAGAAAACCCTCACTGAGAATGTAGAGTGGTGGCAATGTAGAGGAAAACCTCACTGAGGATGTAGAATGGTGGCCTTGTAGAGAAAACCCTCACTGAGGATGTGGAATGGTGGCAATGTGGAGAAAACCCTCACTGAGGATGTGGAATGGTGGCCTTGTAGAGAAAACCCTCACTGAGAATGTAGAGTGGTGGCAATGTAGAGAAAACCCTCACTGATGACGTAGAATGGTGGCAGTGTAGAGAAAACCCTCACTGAGGATATAGAATGGTGGCAATGTAGAGAAAACCCTCACTGAGGATGTAGTATGGTGGCAATGTAGAGAAAACCCTCACTGAGGATATAGAATGGTGGCAATGTAGAGAAAACCCTCACTGAGGATATAGAATGGTGGCAATGTAGAGAAAACCCTCACTGAGGATGTAGAGTGGTGGCCGTGTAGAGAAAACTCTTACTCAGCAAGTAGGAAGATTCCAACATCTCACATGGGACTGGCTTTTGTGTTTGTTTTTACTTTTCACTCCACCCCACTAACGATGAAGCAATGGTCTTAAGGGTGAGACAGGGAGCTGAGGACCTCCTGTACAGCTTTCTTTTGGTCTGTGGTCAGAGGATGTATGAAAAAAATCTACTCTGATTGGTGAACACACACACACACACACACACACACACACACACACACACACACACACACACACACCAGTGATCATTTTATGTCCGCGCCTTGCGCCATTGGCGCATAAATAAAAAAAATGAACTATAAAAATCTTAAGCTGTGCGCTGATCGGCGCATCGTTATAAAGTTTCGACACAGAGTGCTGTGTGCTCACAGTCTGTAGACTCCCCAACAAAATTCGTCTGCTACCCAGCGACAACTAATGTGACGTAAAATGTCATTGGATGAGACTACAATCAGGCGGTCTGGTCTGCCCAATCAGAAGCAATCTTTCGTCTACCCCAGAGCCTCGTTTTGGAGCACTTTTCTCACACGAAAAGTTGTGTGCGTGTCGCCGTTTTTCTGTCTGAAGAAGAAAACACCATGCCTCCTAAAAAGAGGAAGTTATTAATTCCAGGCCAGGCTAAGTTAACGTTTGGTGTGTTTTCAGTTGTGTGCTTTTTCATCTGTTTGGTTTCGTTTTAGAATGACCCATAAAATTTGGAAATGGCCCATAGAAGTTGGTTTCAGTGGGCCATTTGAGCCATAGATTTTCAACAAAAAATGATCACTGCACACACACACACACACACACACACACACACACACACACACACACACACACACACACACACACACACAGAGAAAATAATGGACACACAGAGAGGCAGGAAACGATTTGGGTGGCACAGTACAGTGGTTATGTCCTGTTTCTGGAAATAATTGCCTGAAGTTCATAGGCTCTGCAGGGAAGTCAGATGTGATAATAAAGCTATACCAGCATTGTACAGTTCAGCACAGTGTGATACAACACAGCACAGCTCCACCTGGTTCTGAGTAACATGTATGACTTTGTGATGATTTGCTGTTTCAGATACTGAACTGGTTCGTACAGATCTGCTTAGCTCTGAAACATATACACGATCGCAAGATTCTGCACAGAGATATCAAGTCACAGGCAAGTGGGGCAGGAATGGGAAGGATTAAGGGAGAGGGGAAAGGAGGTGTGTGTATATGTGTGCATGTGCATGTGTGCGTGTGTGTGTGCTTGTGCGTATGAGAGCATGCATGCCTGTGTATTTGTGTGTGTGTGTGTGTGTTGTGGTCTGTACCTGGTGCTCTGAAGTATCTGTCAATCCTACAATAGCTGTTAGAATTATGACGATGTTGTTAGGAGATGTAATTTTTCTGATATTTTAGTATATAGAAAAACAGGCTAGAAAAGAAAACTGATGTAAGAAATTTACAAATATTCCTTGCTTGTCTTTGAAGAGTGAAATCAGAGTGGGTGGTTAAAAGTATTGCTTGTAGCTCTGTTGAAATAGGTGGTATTTAATAGCAGACATTAATTTTTCACCTCGGTTTGAAGAACCTGGAAGTATGGACCTAGTGGTGTGACTAACAGTACTCTTGTACCTCACCTAACACTTCATGGAGGTATGGACCTAGTGGTATGACTAACATTACCTTGTGCCACACCTAACACTTCCTGGAGGTATGGACTTAGTGGTGTGACTAACATTACCCTTGTACCTCACCTAACACCTCCTGCGGTTATGGCCCTAATAGTGTGACTAACGTTACCCTTGTACCTCATCCAACACTTCCTGGAGGTATGGACCTAGTGGTGTGACTAACATTACCCTTGTACCTCATCCAACATTTCATGGAGATATGGACCTAGTGGTGTGACTAACATTACCCTTTTACCTCATCCAACATTTCATGGAGGTATGGACCTAGTGGTGTGACTAACATTACCATTGTGCCTGACCTAGCACTTCTGGAGGTATGGACCTAGTGGTGTGACTAACATTACCTTTGTACCACACCTAACACTTCCTGGGGGTACAGACCTAGTGGTGTGACTAACATTACCATTGTGCCTGACCTAGCACTTCTGGAGGTATGGACCTAGTGGTGTGACTAACATTACCATTGTGCCTCACCTAACACTTCTGGAGGTATGGACCTAGTGGTGTGACTAACATTACCTTGTACCTCACCTAACACTTCCTGGAGGTATGGACCTAGTGATGTGGCTAACATTACCATTGTGCCTCACCTAACACTTCTGGAGGTATGGACCTAGTGGTGTGACTAACATTACCATTGTGCCTGACCTAGCACTTCTGGAGGTATGGACCTAGTGGTGTGACTAACATTACCATTGTGCCTTACCTAGCACTTCTGGAGGTATGGACCTAGTGATGTGGCTAACATTACCTTTGTACCTCACCTAACACTTCCTGGAGGTATGGACCTAGTGATGTGGCTAACATTACCTTTGTACCTCACCTAACACTTCCTGGAGGTATGGACCTAGTGGTGTGACTAACATTACCATTGTGCCTCACCTAACACTTCTGGAGGTATGGACATAGTGGTGTGACTAACATTACCTTGTACCTCACCTAACACTTCCTGGAGGTATGGACCTAGTGGTGTAACTAACATTACCCTTGTACCTCACCTAACACTTCCTGGAGGTATGGACCTAGTGGTGTGATTAACATTACCTTTGTACCTCACCTAACACTTCCTGGAGGTACGGACCTAGTAATGTGACTAACATTACCCATTTACCTCACCTAACTGGAGGTATGGACCTAGTGGTGTGACTAACATTATTCTTGTGCCTCACCTAACACTTTGAAATATGGACAGCAGTGTGACCAGTCCAGCCATCTGTATTTTATCGTTTGAGGGGAATATGAACTGTTGTGAACTTTAAGCCCTGGCTGTAACGGCCTTTTTTGCCTAGGCTCCTCTCACATGCATGATTGCCTGTCTGTGGTGATCCCACTGTCTTGTATAGCACTTCACCATAAGCCATGGGACACCACATGGTTTTCACCAGTGTGTGTGTGTGTCTGTGTGTGTATGCATGCATGCCTGTCTGAGTGTGTGTGTCTGTTGGTGTGCATGCATGCATGCATGCATGCATGTCTGAGTGTGTATGTGCTTATGTGTGCCTGCATGTGCATGTATGTGTGTGTGCGTGTGAATGTGTGCATGTTTGTGTCTTTTATGTGTGCAGAATATTTTCTTGAGTTCCACAGGCGAAGTACAGCTTGGAGACTTTGGAATTGCCAAAGTCTTGAACAAGTTTAGTTGTCTTTGTACATGAATGTGTATGTCCGTGTGTATATGAAAGAAAAAAGGAGAATGTATGGGGAGGAAGGGGGGGAGGAGGGGAATTGTGCAATGTTTAACTGTGGTTAGTCACAATATCTGGAATAGTTAAAACAAAAACAAAGGCAATTGTACATTGATTTGAAATGGATTTAGAAGTGAACAATCAATTTAAACATTGAGGCGAGAGCAAGTGTAACTGCTGCACAAGGTCATATAGGTAGTACTTTGTCGAGTGGATTATCTTAAACACACACACACACACGCACACACACACACACACACACACACACACACACACACACACACACACAACACACACACGCATATATATTTTGTCTTAATTATCCGGTATTTGTGAGTGGATGCAAACCACAGGATAAAGTCACCAAACGAGTCAGGCAAACATAAGGACAACTTATTGTGACTGGAAATTTCCAGTATGCATTTGAGTTGAGCTGGTGTTTTCTCTAGGTGTGTAGCAGATACTGTTGTGTTTGGCAGTGCACAGTGAGAATTCTCTTGATGAATGCGTATTGTAAGTACAGTACAGTTGGCCTGCTTTCATGCACATAATGTATTCACCACTTTCTGATAATATTTGTAGCACAGTGGTGTTGGTCTGCTTTCCTGATGCACATTGTATACAGGTGATTTATGTGTTTTCAGTACCGCGGAGCTGGCGGTGACGTGTATAGGAACACCGTACTACCTGTCTCCAGAAGTGGTGGAGAACAAACCCTACAACAACAAGAGGTAAACATGGAGACTGCTGCTAGTGTGGAAAGACTTGCAAGAGGCTAAAATTGGAGTTACAGTTCCACTTGACCTGCCACAGAATTTTATACTGGACAGTCAAAGGCTTTGTGAGAGTCAGTGAAGTGGTGGTATCGATATGATTATCATCTGACAAGAAGTGATTGTTTATCATACATATGATCCCTGAATTATGTATTAAGCTGAAAGTGAAAGTTATTTTTGTTGTTGTTGTTATATAAATGAGGACTTGAGCTGAAATAATGAACATTTTCGTATGTGCAGCAGTTTGCTGGAGTCAGTGCTAGGGCACAATGCCTTGCCCTTCATGAGTGTGTAGATGTGTGTGTGTGTGTGTGTGTGTGTGTGTGTGTGAAAGAGAGAGAGAGAGAGGAGATATTTATTTATTAAGTAGAGCTGTCTCTTTTAACTTGTTGGCATGCTGACTTGAATGGGTCTGTGGCTTATGTATTTTCATTGTTTTTATCATTATTATTGTTGCTCTCTAACCCAACTACAGCCCTGATGTGGCCCTTTGCGGTCGGCTGGGCTATAAGCAACATTATCTTATCTTATCTCTAACCCAACTGAATTTCTTATTCTAGAGATAATCAGACATTCATATTCAAATGTTGATGCAATGGTACATGAACCTAGCTATACATGTATTTCTTTCTCTCTGTCACTCTGCTGACCTGCCTGTCTTTGTCTCTTGCCTATTATTTGTTAACCTTTATCACTATATGTCTGAAAATTGTGTTTTCCTTTCTCTCAGTTGTGATTATAGATCATTTATTTAAAATCTTATCCAGTATTCTTCTCATATAACTTTCATGGTCTCACAATTTTCTTTCGCTTTTTTTTCCTTTTCTCTTTTAAATCGAATTTTCAATTGAATCTTTTTCATTTTTCAGTGATGTCTGGTCATTGGGGTGTGTGCTGTATGAGCTAACAACCCTAAAATATGCAGTAAGTTTGATGATTTTTTTTTTATCTGACAGTATTGAAATAAATCTCTTCTACCATCATGAAGTTTGTCAAAGTCACCATCCTTTCACCTGCATGAATCGTTCCTGTGTTCATGTGTACTGTCTAATTCACCATCCTGTAACTAATAAATCATTTTGATCTGTCATATTTGCCACATTGTATACACATACATTCACACACACACACACACACACACACACACACACACACACACACACACACACACACACACACACACACATATATATATATATATATATATAAAAGATGAATAATTCGCCATCCTGTAACTATGTAAATCACTACTTTGTTTATGAGCTCTCTCTCTCTCTCTCTCTCTCTCTCTCTCTCTCTCTCTCTCTCTCTCTCTCTCTGTCTGTATATAATTATATATATATGTATTACTCTGAAATTCATTAACAGACATAGTCGGCATCTTTTAGGTATATGTATATATATATTTTTGAAATTCATTTACTGACATATTCACCATCCTGTAACAATTCAAGTCATTCTGAGATTCATTAGCTGTCGCATTCATCATTCTGTACCTATATAAATCTTTCTGAAATTCAATAACTGTCATATTCACCATCCTGTAATTATGTAAATCACTTTAAAAGCATTAACTGTTATATTCGCCATCCTGTTAACTAAGTAAATCACTCCTTGGTTTATCAGCTCTGTCGTATTCATCGTCTAAAAGTACAAGTAACTTTGAAGCAAAATGTATGAAACTAATTGCACCAGATGAACTTTCTAGAGTACTAGACAAAATGAGGTGTTCTTTAGAATAAAGAAAAGCCTAATCAAATCTATTGCCATTAAATTTTCTGTGAAAATCGAACATTAAATGTAGATTGACATGCGAATGTCTACTTGTAAGCTGCTTATGTTTGTGACTGACCATCATAGTGACCAACCTGTCCTCTGAAGGTTCTGGGCATCATCATTAACTGACCACATCTAGATCATCAAAGTGTAAATCAGTCTCACTCTTATGGGTAAAATCTATTATGATTTTTTTGGTTACTATTTTGTTTGAAGAGTCAAAAAGTACAGTAACAGCATTTTACGGGTAAACAGATCTGTAGTTGTACAGTCGAAGGTCATCTCTTGATTTTTTTTTTGTTGATGTTATCTTAATACATGTAGATTTTTCATGTTTCCAGTTTGAGGCTGCCAACATGAAGAATTTGGTGTTGAAAATTATAAGGTGAGATTTCGCAGGTTCTTTATGATTGAATTTTTAAGAATATTGAAATTGAAGAATGCTGCCTGTCCATAACTGTCATCTGATATTGATTGGTGCTTCTGCATATATGATAGATAAACAGTAAACAGTATTGTTTGTTGTTCGAAATCTTGGTCTTAAATTCTTTCTAAAAAAAGATAACCAATGAAGGAAAGCATGACTTTTTTGGGTGTTTTTTTTTCTTTTTTAAAGGTGGCAGTAGATATTTTACCAGTGAGAATGGTGTGGTTAATGTATTGAAAATATGAAACAAGATCATATCCATTACTGATATCATCAGCATAATTCCTATTTCTAACAGTAACTTCTATTTAACTTTCAAATGAAAGCACATTCACATATCAAGTGATTAGTTTGATCTGATTATCATGAACTTCAGTCATTTTTGTCTATTTTTCAGTCTATTGACAGTAGTACCGTTGAGTATAATGTGTTAATTTCCAGTGTATCTATGATTATTTTATTGCTTTGTGAACTAGACCTTGAATCTGTTGATTGTCTTGGTGAGAGTGATGTGATGTTTGCTGAAGTCAAATCTTGTTTGCTATTTTCATATGGGATCTGAAGGGTGTAATAAAGAAATTCATAGTTAGGACTGACCATCTACCATTGTGCATTGATTAATGTTGCAGGTTGTGTGTGTGTGTGTGTGTGTGTGTGTGTGTGTGTGTGTGTGAGGATTTGTTGTTAGGAGTCCCATCCAATGCTTTTGATCTGTGGGTTCTGTTGGCCCCAGTCAGGTCCTACACAAGAGTGTAGTGTGCCATGGACTGCAAGGGAAGTCTGGAATCGTGCAGTCCAGTGTTGCCCCTCTAGTGGATGTGTCTTTTATAGTGTGGCTCAAATGTCCTGACCAGCACCACAAGGGCTGTTCTCTTGGGCCTGGTCAATGCCGGGATGTATGATGAAAAGAAGTGCACATGTCACATAGTCTCAGGCTAGAAAGGAACTCCATACCACCATTATGATCATTGTTCATCGTAAGCACGTTTTTTTTTGTTTTTTAAAGTGCCCTTCATGTCTGCTCTTGTAGTGAGTTCACTTCAGATTTCCTATCCATACCCATGATAAGTTTGTGTCCACATCCTCAGTGTGAGTGAGTTCATGGGGATCATTTCTGGATGGACATTGTGCTGCCTTGGGACCAGGGACACTCTCTGGGGCTAGTTCAACAGGGAGCAATCAACATGTTATCATGAGGCAACAGCAGTAGAAGATGTTACCCTGCTGCCAAAGCCGTATGTTCCAATGAGTTCAATGGAGGCCGTTCTGATTCAACACTAGCAGGACGCTACAATACTCAGAAGCAGCGCAGCATCTTCTTTTTTTGTGCTGCCTCATGAGACCATGTTGACTGCTCCCTCTTAACTGCTGGTCCTGAGGTGTTGATAGCACATACTGGGTGTAGCTGTGCATGGGATGGCTGGAATGAGAGGCATAGAAATCCATCCGCTGAGATGGCATGGAAGTTGAGACAAGTGGAGGGGAAGGGAGAGGGAGGAGGGGGTGGGGGGTGGGGGAGGAAATCATCTAGGTGTCGGACTGATTCCAGTGTCAGTGTTGCAATTGAGAATATCACAAGTGATACAAACAGTGCGAGTGCCTGGTGGTCATGTTAATCTTATGATGTTGTATCATCTGATGAAGGTCGTGTTTGATAGATAAAACCAAGATCTTCTGAGGATGGTGCGTGTTGTACTCGATGTTAATCTTATGATGCTGTATCATCTTCTGAGGACGGTGCATGTTGTACTCTCTGCTAGCTGGTCTTGCGCCTTGTCCTGTGTTACTCTTATGATACTGACAGAAGTCACAGCTGACACCTGATTTGCAGAGGGTCCTACATGCCGGTCTCCAACCAGTACAGCTACGACCTGAGGGGGTTGATCAACCAGCTGTTCAAGAGGTCTCCCAGGTGAGTCTTTCTGTCCTTTAGGGGAAAATTGTGAGGCGCCTTATCGTTGCTGCAGAGTTGTGTCTATCTGGCAAATAGTGCCTCAAAAGGTTGTGTATATTGGAGTCTGTCTTGCTTGTACTGGCTTAAAATATCCTGTATAACATCTGTCCAGTGTCCACTGACTCAGAATATTGTGTATAACATCTGTCCAGTGTCCACTGACTCAGAATATTGTGTATAACATCTGTCCAGTGTCCACTGACTCAGAATATTGTGTATAACGTCTGTCCAGTGTCCACTGACTCAGAATATTGTGTATAATGTAGTCAGTCCTTGTACTGGCTCAAAATATCCTGTATGATGTCTGTCCAGTTTGTACTGCCTCAGAATGTTGTGTATAAAGTAGTGCGTCCAGTTTTTAGTCGGTGTATGCGAGTCCTAGCTTTTTCTTTGTGGCCATGCACGTGACGTCAAACCTGTTGTATTGGATGCTGTTTTATGTATTTGTTCTGATGGCAGGCTGGCCAAAACTGCCTTTATCGTCATGCTTTCAGTGGGAAAAAACAATCTGAAGTCAGTGATTTTGCTACAGAGAGAGGGAGAGCAACCTTCATAGATAGAATGGCCACAAAATTGATAGTCGTCTCTTTGCTACAATATGGAATAAGGTAGGGAGAGGGGAAGTGGGGGTACTTCAGTACCATCTGCCGCTGTTAAGTCCATCAGACAATCAGTATTAACAGCTTGATTTCATTTGGTACTTACACTTCTTTAAAATGATCTGCCTCTGTTAAGACCATCAGACAGTCAGTATTAACAGCTTGATTTCATTTGGTACTTACACTTCTTTAAATTGATCTGCCTCTGTTAAGACCATCAGACAGTCAGTATTAACAGCTTGATTTCATTTGGTACTTACACTTCTTTAAAATGATCTTTCATCAGCTTTCACTAGTCATGTTGCTTGTCTTTTCAATTTCTGATACAGTGATACAAAGTTAGATTTTTGAAAATAAATTCTTTGTATGGGGGTGGGTTGGAGGGTAGTGGGTTGGGGATATGGATCTAATGAGTGAGTGAAGAGTTAGTAGTGAAGTGCAGTGAATATGTGTGTTGCAGGGACCGTCCTTCAATCAATGCTATCCTGAGAAAGAATTTCCTTATGCAGCGGGTTAAGCAGGTCATGTCCCCGGAGGTACAGTGTGTGTGTGTGTGTGTGGTGTGTGTGTGTGTGTGTGTGTGTGTGTGTGTGTGTGTGTTTGGATGTGTGTGTGTAAACAGGGCGTATATGTGCTGTTCTCATGTATGTGTGTCTGTACATTTGTATATGTGCTGATGAAGTGTCTACATTGCATGACATGCATTTGGTAAAAACAAACATTAAAATCAAATTATTTTCAATTCAACAAATATTGATGAATGTATTCACCTCTATCACACACATTGATTTATTTCTTTGCTGTAGAGTATTGTGAAGTTTGTTCATTGTTTTGCATATCATATAAAATCAGTATTTTGTTAATTACTATGGATGATTTTGAAGTTAGTTCGTTGCATTTCATTTGTTCAATTGTTTAATTAGTACTGATGATGGTGGAGTGTGTTGCATGGCATGTACTGAGAGGGTAAAATTACTGTAGACGATTGTAAAGTTTGTTTTTTGCATATATTTATTGATTATGTTAATAATTGTAGGTGATTGGAGATTTGAATCACATGTATTGAATTTAGATGATTGTGAGGTCTGTTCAGTACATCACACATTTTGTTTGTTGTTGGTTTAAACACAAAGCAGAGGAGCTGAGTCACGTAGGGATGCTGGGAATGTTGTCTTGTTGTTGTTTGATATTGTTTGTCATGTTCATTGCAGCAAATAGCAGAGGAGTTTAGTCATACAGTGATGCATGGGGCAAAAATGAAGAAAGCTCTTCACCCGCATCCATCTCCAGGTATGAAACAGCAACAATGAAAACGACACTGGTGATGATCATGTTGAAGTGATTAGTAAGAATAATAAAGATGATGATTATAGTGTGATGAAAAATAAACAATGTAGTTCTTGTGTCGTAGCTTAACGCTCTGAAGAATGACCACTCTCAGCTAATTTTGAAGGTAGGCTCCCCTCTTTCCATACAACGCACACACATAGGAACACCCATGCGCAGGTACTCGCTCACACACGCAGATGCAGACACTCGTATGCATGCAAAACCACATGCACGTTGTGTGTGTGGTGTGTGTGTGTGTGTGTGTGTGTGTGTGTGTGTGTGTGTGTGTGTGTGCATGAATGCATGCCAGCATGCATGCATGCATGTGTGATAGGAACTTGAGTGTAATTATGAGTGTGAGTGTATGTTTGTGTTTCTTTGTGTATGTGCCCCTTCATGCATCGTGCTCACATGCATATGAACATATGTCTGTGAGAGAGAGAGAGAGAAGAAAGAGAGAGAGGGTGTGTTGTGTTTGTGTATGTGAGCTGTTTACAGCATATACAGTCTTCAGTGTTTCCTTCACTGTATTAACAGATGACGGGAACGTTAGACCGGCTGCAGCTGGCAGAGTGCGACACAAACCTGCCGGTGACAACCTCATGCCCTGTCACCGTCCTAACCCCAACAGGTAAACCTCACCATGACATATCCTGTCACCATGGTAACCCAACAGGTAAACCTGCCCGTGACATACCCTGTCACCGTGCTAACCCCAACAGGTAAACCTGTCCATGACAACCTCATGCCCTGTCACTGTCCAGACCCCAACAGGTAAACTTTACTAATGACAAACTCATGCCGTCACCATGCTAATCCCAAAAGGTAAACTTTCCCATGACAACTTGATGTCCTGTCGCAGCCCTAAAACCCAACACGAAATCCTGCTCAAGCTCTGTTCTGAAAGGTAAACCTGCCCACGACAGCCCTACACCCAGTCACTGCCCTAGCCCCAACAGGTCAGCATGTCCACTTTCTGTCCTAAAGGGCAACTGTACCCACGACAATCTCTCACCCTGTTGATCTGAAGAAACACGGCCAGTTTGATGAAGTGACTCTGATGTGTTAATTGATTGAAAGATAAAGTATTGATTGCTGAATTGGTTGAAAGATAAAGTATTGATTGCTGAATTGGTTATTGATTGACTGATTAAGCATATTGTTTGACAGATTAACCACTGTGTAAGATTCTGAATCGGTCCTAGGGATTAAGTTTTGTTTGGGCTTATCTAGTGTTTGTGATGCCCTGGGATTTTAATCCTGCGTAATCACACTTACCAGTAGGCCCACTCTTCTAAATTGACCATTGTACCATACTTGAGTATATGCGTGTGTGTGTGTGTGTGTGTGTGTGTGTGTGTGTGTGTGTGTGTGTGTGTGTGTGTGAGAACGCATTTAGAGGGATAGAGAAGAAAATGATTACCATGTGATCATGCATATTTTGTGTATATAAATAATTACTTTGTGCTCTATTTCATGCTGTAAATAAAACAAAAGATAATTGCCATTAACAAATAGATAAATAAGTGAACAAATGAAAATAGCTCGAGAAAAGAGACTGTCATGCTCAGGTTATAGAAACAAACGCACGACAGATACTTGGATAACTCAGTTTACTTCTAAGAAAACAGATAAAGCTAAGCGAGTACATGGAATCTACTGTCAGTCCCACTGATTGTACTGACCCAGACAAAACCAAAGCCACACAAGTTGACTGTGTCACTGAACATGAATGACTTGTCACTAGAGGCTCATTTCGTTGCAGGCTGTCAGGGGAACAGAAGAAGAGAGGTAGGGGGGAGGGGTTTGGGGGCAACCATCCTGACCCAGTCATTAACCGCCCTCCACCTGCCATCAACCGCCCACTGCCGGTTGTCAACCGCCCTTCACCCGCTCCTTTGCCACAGGTAACAGAAATCTTTGGTGGTCCCCTGGGCAGGGGAGGGGAGGGGAGAGCGAAGGGGCATGGTGGGGTGGTGTTGACTGTTTCCTGTTTTGTTTTGTTCTGTTTTTTAAGTTGATGATGACTAAGGTTTGGCAAATATCAAGGGAATGATAAGAGAGAGGAGAAGAGAGACCTGCACCTGTGTTCCCATTTTCCTTGAAACAGGGGGTTCTTGGGGATCCTTTGCCAGAAAGGTTATTAATCTTTTCAGCTCTGATATAGCAGCTGGGTGTGTAACGTTCCATGCCAGGCATGTTTGGGCTGTTGTCAGTGAAAGCTCCGGGGCTTCTTTACTCACACTGTCATAGCTCTGGATTGGCTCATAAAAGTGTCACACGTTTACAGAGGTAAAATTTTGCAACGAGGCATTACACTTTTATTTTGTTCAGATATACCAGTGACACATGGTTGATTGATAGATAGGGGCCCAACAGATCCTTCAGTAATACTTCCTATTCTGACACATCTTATTATCGTATTTGTTATTAAAGGCAAATAGAACACACACACTGTCGTAATCAAATGTATTTCTTCAACTATATTCATCTATATGGCTTTTGTACTTGTACTTTCAGATTATCTGCTTTGATTGTTCTTTACAGTTTCATTTAAAGATTGATTCTCTGTATTACTACTTCAGTGGGTTGTGGTTTTGGAGGAAAAATCTGAGGAGAAAAAAATCGATGGAAATAGCTTCGAAACTCCCTCCTTGTACTTATTATTTATCTGGGGATTAAGGGTTAACTGTGCTAGATTTGAACTGAGATTGACCCCTGACCTCGAGTTGGATACAGTCGGCCATTTGCATTTGGGCAGAAAAAATTGAGGGTCCATGAGCCAGCTATAAGGGTCTGAAGGCAGTGTAACTTTTCAGCCAGTTGCCATGTCTGTTGTCTGCCCTGCTGGCTGCTATACAAAATGAGCAAAACAGGTTTCCTTCACTCTACCTACACCGCAAATATTCTTCTGTCCGTTCATCTCTAAAGTTTTGTTCTGCCCCATTATTTCTATACAGGTTTTCTTAGGAAGAGGTTGACAGTGAAATTGAAGGAAAAGTGATGGTTTCAGCTTGTGTCTTAGGAAGAGATTGAGAGTTAAATTGAAGGAAAAGTTATGGTTTCAGCTTGTCTTAGGAAGAGGTTGACAGTGAAATTGAAGGAAAAGTGATGGTTTCAGCTTGTGTCTTAGGAAGAGATTGACAGTGGAATTGAAGGAAAAATGATGGTTTCAGCTTGTGTCTTAGGAAGAGATTGACAGTGAAATTGAAGGAAAAGTGATGGTTTCAGCTTGTCTTAGGAAGAGATTGACAGTGAAATTGAAGGAAAAGTGATGGTTTCAGCTTGTGTCTTAGGAAGAGATTGACAGTTAAATTGAAGGAAAAGTGATGATGGTTTCAGCTTGTGTATGTTCTGGCAGTTGGACTTACAAAGGTATTTTGTCACTTTGCAAATTTTCATCATCACTTTGAGCATGCGAGTACATTTTTGATATTGTCAGCCCCTGTGTTTAAGACATCTTGTGATTGTTCTTGAATGAATTTGTAATGCTACTTTATGATGATAGTTATTTTACACCATTATTGAATACATAATGTCGCACATAAGACAAGTGAAAACAATGCTTACCCACTTTGTTTTATGACTGATCAAAAGCAACCTTCGCAAACATGATGGAAGCGACTACTGCTTGGTAACGACTGTGATGTTGCGGTATCCTAATTCACACACCGTTTATACCACTAACATTCACTCCCACAGTTTTACTTTTCAATCAAGGAGCCCGCAACATTAACTCACTCGGCTTGCAATTACACTATCTGACTCCCAGAAATTAATACTCAAAAGACCCAATTAACCACCACAATTTTCTAATTTTCAAACAACATCACATTACATTCATCCTTCCTAGCAAAACAACAACTTCACCGTAGTCACAGTGCAATGGCTTTCATTACAATTGGAGATATTGGTGAGATGTAAATGCATCTAGTCTATCATCACAGACTTAACAATGTCCTGATATTAAATCGTCCCAAACTGCCCATGCCTGATGAATCCTTTCCATGTTGGATATCAGACTACTGTTCAACTGCAAGTCAACACAGATAGATACACAGAAGAGATCCAATGGTCAACTTACTGGACCTGGCAGGAAAAGAACCAAGGCAGTTTGAATGTCTCCTGAAGCTGAAACTTTCCAAGTCAGTCTCAATCCGTACCAAACCACACACAAAAGTATTAATACATTTGGCAGTCACATGAACTCCTCCCCTGGTGTGTATTATCTTCTGACATTTTGAATTCAGTTCACAGCGCAGTAGCAGGCACTGTCCAGTCCAGCACAGCTCCTTCAGCTCGTCGTGGAATTTCACCACTCAACACAGCTCGATAAAGTAATGATTCAAAAAGATGACACCGCTTGTCACTACACGGCTGGACCCAAACTAGTAAACGCAAGTTCAGTTATCATATAAAAACATATTCTCTTTCTCTTGAAAGACTAAGATTTCATCCACTATATTCTGGTTGTCAACTGACAAAACTCCATCTCCTTCGTAGTTCCTCCTCAGATGTCCTAAAAAAAAAAGTTGTCATGTAGCCTATTTTGATGTCATTTCATTTTGCTACGTAATTCTGCGTTCACCCTCATTAACCCTTTATCTTCCTTTCACCTTAACTCTGTCTGATTTATACATCATTTGTTCCCATCACATGACAAGCTGGTTTTCACATTTGATGGCATTCTCTGATGTGATCCATGAACACTGGGAACAGTTTCATACAAGACGAGAAAAATGGAAGACAGTAACAGGGCAGAAAAAAACATGTATGTCTCTGGGACACTCTGGTATCATTTCAGAACTCTTTGTGTTAATAGATGTGCAGTTCTATATCATGGCAAAGAATGACGCATGCACACACATGCATAAGCACGCACAAAAACACACATGCACATACACACATGCACATACACACATGCACATACACATAGAACAGAGAGAGAGAGGGAGAGAAGTGTGATAGGCAGGAGCACTCACAGCAAGGTTTGTGCTGTCCACAGCCCCACTTCGTGGACAGGAAAGAAGAGAGAGTGGCAGGGAACTACGACCACTACCTGGCTTACCTGGACAAAATGAAGGCCCAGAGACAGCTGAGAGAGCAACAGCTAGACCGTAGAGCTGGTGGTGTGTGTGTGTGTGTGTGTGTGTGTGTGTGTGTGTGTGTGTGTGTGTGTGTGAGTGAGTGAGTGTGTTTGAGTATTTGTGGCTATTTAGAAGATGGCAGCTACTATTGATCAATGATGATTATGATGATAAAGAGAACTGTAATAATGATGATGATGATGGTAGTGGTGAAAATCAAAGTGATGATGAATGTTATAATAAATTGGATGACAATGCTATTACTCTTGATATGCTAACAATGGAAAAAGAAGTGTTTAAGTTGAAATAGAAAACATACTGTACTTAACAGTAGTAAGATTATGTTAAAATTTTTTTTTCTAAAAAGACACATACGCTCAATCAATGGATGACCTCACATGCCACCACTTTGCACATACACAACCCCCCCGCCCCTCCTTTTCCCTCCATTTTAGCACAAGGTATTCACAACCATGCATTGCATCTATCACCACAACCACTACCACCCCACACAAACATGCTTGCCTGTGGATAACACACAAGACAACCACTTCATTCTCTCCTATGGCGCCAGTTCATACCGGCACACCCATCAGCATCAGCAGCCCATGGCTACCAAGCTGAGGTCCCCATGAGTCTATGATGTACTTCATGGCATACCACCCAAATATCACCTGTTAAATGTAAGTAGACAATCGGATAAATCAATCGATCTACATTGCAGACAACAGATTTACTTAAGTAGTACAACTGTTACGCTTCAGGATTTTTTTTTTACTCAAGAAGCATAACTGTTACACTTCAGGATCTTTTTTACTCAGATAGCACAACTGTTACACTTCAAGGTGTTTTTTTTTTACTCAAGTAACAACTGTTACACTTCAGGATTTTTTTTTTTTACTTAAGTAGCATAACTTTTACACTTCAGGATTTTTTGTACTCAAGTAGCATAACTGTTACACTTCAGGATTTTTTTTTTTACTCAAGTAGCACAACTGTTACACTTCAGGGTTTTTTTAAAAACTGAAGTAGCATAGCTGTTACACTTCAGAATTTTTTTTTCACAGGGAAATCAGCTTTTTAAGATAAGAAGAAGATGAAAAGTGTAAGTAGGGTACAAAGACATTGAAGGTAAGGTAGGCTTTGTTCTGGCTCTAAGCAGAGCGTCACTGACCTGTAATGGGGATGTGTGCTGGAACAGGAGGGCTGCCCATGGAAATGACTGGCCAGGGGTGTGGCCCCCACCTGCTGTACAGCAGGCCATCCTGGACAGGTGTGTGTTTACATTAGACGGTGTGTGTGTCTGTGTCTGTGTGAGTTTGTTTACAAGTGTGTGTGTGTGTGTTTGCATGTGTGTGTGTGTATGTGTGTGTGTGTTTGAATGCATGCATGAATATAGTGTATGTGTGTGTGTGTATGTGTGTGTGGTCCTGTTTAACTGTTTGTGGCTGTGTTTGTGTGTATCTGTGTGTGTCTGTGCCTGTGTATGTGTTTGTGTTTGCATTCATGTGTGTGTGTTTGCATGTGCATGTGTGTGTGTAATTTCATGCATCAGTAATGCTGGCAGCGAATGCTCTCTGACAGACAAAACAGGATGCCTGTGGTGGATAAAGACAGACTGATAGAGGATTTTCGTCAACGCCAGTTAGCTGCCGCTCTGCACAAGGAACGGGAGAAAGCTGACATTTATGGGGTACGTAAGGATGGGAGATAGTTTGGGATGAGGGTATGGGCAAGCAATGGTGAATATTCATGGACAAAGACGAATAGCTATAACACTCAATTCAGGAAAAATGCTGAAGTGTGCAATGTATGTGGGCATTTGTTTGTGAAACCTGGGTGCACTCATGGGGAGGGGGGGGGATTGCAGGGTTGTAGATGACACTTGGAGTCAGTGTGAGGGTGAACGCATGGCTGGGCAGGAGGATGAATGCGCAGTGGGTTGTATGTGTGGGAGTGTGGACGTGCTCCAGAGTGTAAGTTGTAGGTCTTTGGTGTTCTCTGTCTGACCTTTGTGGAGTGGTTGGATTGTAATGGTTTAAAACAAGCTGTCCATTCGGCCCTGCTGTCGGCCAGTCTGGCCATTTGACATACTTTCTGTGACACAAGAAAGGTGTTTGTTCTGTTTTCTGGTACGATTTTGTTGTAATTTGATTTCAGTAAACTAATGGTAGCACATTCATCGTGTCTCATTTTCATCTGCTATGGACATGTGAATTTATATAAATTGTATTTACTCATTTCTCTAGAACAAAAAACCAGGTGTGATTGCCTCTTTGTCTTCTTGTCTGTAAGGTGTTCACAGTCCTGACAGGCTCTGAGTGGTCAGCTGGGCTGTGAGGAGATGAAGACTGAAGACCTCTGTGGGGGTCATCTGTTGACAGGCACATCCTCACAAACTGATATCGGTGCTATAGTGCATTTTATAGCAGGAGAGAAAATGGTGCAGTAACTGATTTGAGCTTGACCGCTCCATTCAGACAACCACATTCTGTCTTCTGAGGATTTCACTCCTCTTTCCAAAGATTGCAAATTGTTTTTTTAATGAAGAGTTTTCTGTGGCAGAGGAAAATTCCCACAATGCATGCATAGCAGTTTTATGTAGACCCCTACTCTGGCTATCAAACGCTGATAAACTGTCCTAACATATGTCGGTGACAAATGGACCCATTGTATCAGAGTGTACCGGAGAACCATAGCTCTTTTTAGTGCTCCTTATATTTGTTTACGAAAGTGGCAGAACTATGGCTTTTTTTTGACAGACTGGATCATTAGATATGGTATTTGTTCAATATGAGGACAGCATGTAAAATTTTGTTTTGCCTGACTTTTTTTCAGATGATCCTGTGCTTGAGTACAGTTTCTTTCTTGTGTGTAAAATCATCCTACAATTGCGTTCTTGTGCTATATATATTATATCCTTTATTCACTGAACATATATCTGTACTATTTTACAGTGAGCTTTTGGAAAATAATCATTAGGTTTTTTGTCTATTCATTTGTAATCTTTATTGATAGCAGTTTTTGTATGAACTGTCAATCTTTTGCTCTAAGCCAGATAATGAAACATCATGTAAACCATCTGTGTACAAAAGAGAATTAATGTTGTCATACGAAATACTGTCCGTGCTACGGGAGTCTATATCCATATCTTTTTTTTACATCATTCATAATATTATTGAACATGGCTGGGCTTTATGTTCTTTCATGTTGCACTCTTATTCAAGTTTTATTTGGTTCTTTATGACAAGTATAATCTAATTTTATGCAGATTATGGTGTTTGCACACATCATTTGAAAGGTTTCACAGCTTTCTCTGCTATTGCCATGCTGTGCTGTCTTAATAACAGTTCATCTTGCCATGGAAAGCTGAATACTTTTTGAAAATGAATGAAACCCATGCCATTAACCAATGTTGTTTTCCAGTACATCATTTACCAGCTGAAAAAAAAAATACAGTGGTGGTAATACTGTTTTTAAAGACGTTCCTTGAATATTCTTCAGATATCTGCTATTCTTGTACTCAAGATTAAGCTGAATACGCCATCAGTACTCTCCAGGTGTCCATTTATTCTTGTACTCAAGGTGTAGCAGAATACATGACCAAAAGTGCTGGTCATTGGAATCCTTCATCAGCGACGCCACTGAGGATTGCCACACATTTTGCTGTTGTTTTTTTCTGGAGTGGAAATGACAGCAATTATCAGTTATCTAGATGAATACATCTGCTGTAAACAGTTCATTGGATATTTTTGCGTGATGATGGATTTTATGAGAAGACCAGGTTTGGCATTTTCATGGGTGTGTTATTGCTTTTGTTCATGGCAAGTCTGCTGTTTAGATGAGGGCATGGTTAGATGAGGGCATGGTTTTCTGTTGTCTTTATCAGCAGTTTATGTTTCTAGTGACTGGTATTAGTCTTTCTAGTTTTTGATATAGATTACAGTTGATTTTGAAATGAAATTTTGCAAATGAAGATGAATTTTTAAGCTTTAATGAATATGACCCTTTTCTTTTAACCAGAAGGTGCAAGGTTTTGTTGTTAAATATTTCCGTTTTGTATTTGGATCTTACTTGCCTCATTCAGCTCTTTTACTATGAGTGCTCATGCTAATTCAAGATTTAAAAACATTCTGCTGGCCACCATGTACACAGTAAAAATATGAATATTATATGTAGACAGTTTATTGCTTTCACAGTTTAAGTATTTTTCTTGTTTGCGAATAAATTTGTCTGAAAATTTTTTCTTTCATTTTCATAATCCGCCTTTTAGATTTAGATTTTTATCTGTAAACTGCTATTTGCTGTTGACATGACAACATGAGTAAAATCATTAACATAATTTATTTTAACATCATTGTTGATTGCTTTGTTATTCAGCTTATATTCTGTATCACAGGTTTGTATTTGTGGTATATCTAAAGCTGTCTAAAACGTTTTTAGCAACTTCCCACAAGTGTATCATTCTCTTGCAAATCACGCTGTTTTGTTCAATTTTTAGATGAAATTCAGTCACATGAGTTTACCACAGTCATCTCTTAAATGCAGGCAGATAATCAAAAATGCGATGTGAATAGAACTTTTTTGTCTAATGGTGGGTTTTTTTCCCTCCATTTTAAATTTTTTATTGAAGACAACTAGTATTTGATCAATGAAACTGCTAAACACTTTATACAACATTAGTGAAACTTCTGGGAAGCAAAACGGGTTAAAAAATTTTTTTTTTTAAGGAGTTTTACTGCGAGATGTTTAACACCGTTATACAGTGAAACCTTTTTTTTGTTTTTATGTAGCACAGATTTTCTTTAAAAGAGTAGTAGTTGTGGCTAAATGAAACATTTGACACCAGACAGATGAACTCTTTAAGACACACAATTAGTACTGAACAAGTGAAACTGCTCAAAATTTGCCTTTGCCATTGAAAGGTTTGTGGCAAAACAGATTTTCTGTGAAGAAGGGAAATATAGCTTTGGGTAAGTGAAACTGTTTAGCATTTCATTCCAGATCAGCAAATCTTCTGTCAAAGAGATGACTAGAAAGTAACCCTGTCCATGTATACTATGTCAATTTCTTGTTTTAGACCATACAGTCATGTAGCTGTTACAGTGACATTCGTTGACTCAGTTGTGACCTGTTGTCTTCTGCTTCCTGCTGCCATGCTTGCCTGTCACTCTGGGCTGATTGACAGGAGTGACTGATAGTGTTAGCACGTCGGAATGACAATACTGCAATGATGATGGTTGGGGCCAGAATAGCTCAGTTGGTAGAGCGCTGGACTTGTGATCCTGAGGTTACGGGTTCGAATTTCGGTACAGGGGGATTTTTCACTTGGAGTTAACATTGGTTCTGATTCCATTCCCCATACAGTCCTTCGAATGACACTATAAACCGAGGTTCCGTGTGTGAACGTACGCACAGCATCTTGCACACACGTAAAATCCCATTACCAACTTTCGGAAGAGAAGGCCAGTTTGGCCGTTGGTATGGATGACACATTACACATAGCATGCACCTTCCCCGAAATTGGAGTATGGCTGCCTTAATGGCGGGATAAAAAACGGTCATACACACAAAAGTGTCAGAGTCTTCAACTCGATGAAGGTGGACACTAGAAGAAAGAAGAAGAAATGTTTGTTGTGTTAACACAACAATGACAATATTGGTGTGATAAGACAGGAGAAACGGCCAGTGTGTAACAAAGTATTGATGATTTTGGTGGGGTAATAGTTTGAGAAATAGATTTTGCAGTATAATGTATTGACAGTGTAGGCGTGATATAATAATAATAATAAAAAAAAGAAGTCATTTTGAGATGAAAACACCTTTTACTTTTTGGACTTCATAGAAATAGGGAATAACCAAAGCTTTGTTTTCCTCATCAGCATTTCATGTTTCTACACACACACACACACACACACACACACACGCACACACACACACGTCTGCATGCTGCAGCTCGTGTACATATGCACACACTGGCATGCATGCACTTCCACACATATGCATAATGCATACAAGCATGCATGACCTGTAACATACTCATACACACAAATTCATATCATGCTAATCAAATCATCTTTGTCTTTTTTCCCCATTTCTTACATTGAATAAATTACTGGCCATAAAAGATGATATAATAATGGCCTGTTTCTGATTTCAGGGGAGACCATTAGATCGTGGATGTAATTCTCCAATACCAAGGGCAGGTATGTCAGATGCAATTCTACATCATTTAATAAACATGGAAACACACACACACACACACTCTCCCTCTCCCTCTCCCTGTCTGTCTCTATCTCAAGCTTGGATAACGAAGAATATCTTTTATCAGGTGCCAGTTTCACAATACTTCTCCTGTCCTTCACATTTCCCATATTCTGTTCCCATAGTTTCTCCTTCTCTTTTTGTTTCTGTTTTTATTTTACTAGTCTTTTTCTGTGTTCTGGTTCTCAACATTTATGTTCTTGGTTATGTGCTTATGATGAATCCCGATGGAGATGGCAGGAGCTCTTTCACTATGAGTAGTTCTCCTGCCTTCTGGAAGTTGTGTGCTGGTAACTTTCCTTTTTCTGTCACTATGAGTAGTTCTCCTGCCTTCTGGAAGTTGTGTGCTAATAACGTTCTTTTCTCTGTCACTATGAGTAGTTCTCCTGCCTTCTGGAAGTTGTGTGCTAATAACGTTCTTTTCTCTGTCACTATGAGTAGTTTTCCTGCCTTCTGGAAGTTGTGTGCTAATAACGTTCTTTTCTCTGTCACTATGAGTAGTTCTCCTGCCTTCTGGAAGTTGTGTGCTAATAATGTTCTTTTCTCTGTCACTAGGAGTAGTTCTCCTGCCTTCTGGAAGTTGTGTGCTAATAACGTTCTTTTCTCTGTCACTAGGAGTAGTTTTCCTGCCTTCTGGAAGTTGTGTGCTAATAACGTTCTTTTCTCTTGTCACTATGAGTAGTTCTCCTGCCTTCTGGAAGTTGTGTGCTAATAACGTTCTTTTCTCTGTCACTATGAGTAGTTCTCCTGCCTTCTGGAAGTTGTGTGCTAATAACGTTCTTTTCTCTGTCACTAGGAGTAGTTCTCCTGCCTTCTGGAAGTTGTGTGCTAATAACGTTCTTTTCTCTGTCACTATGAGTAGTTCTCCTGCCTTCTGGAAGTTGTGTGCTAATAACGTTCTTTTCTCTGTCACTATGAGTAGTTCTCCTGCCTTCTGGAAGTTGTGTGCTAATAACGTTCTTTTCTCTGTCACTATGAGTAGTTCTCCTGCCTTCTGAAAGTTGTGTGCTAGTAACTTTCCTTTCCCTGTCACTCTCTTTGATTCCACCTTTTTAAAATGTATGCCCATCTTCACACCCTGTCTCAATTCTTGAAACGCTTTCACATTTTGGGGGGGTCTTTGGTTTGTTTAGATTTGTTTTATTTGTTTGTTTTTTTCTTATCGCAGTTAATATGACATGCAAGATCTGTTGTAATCTGATTTCTAGGTGGTGGGAATTAAAGATTCTGTCCACAATGGATACTGGCTACCATTCTGCAGTGTCCTTTTGCTCATATATTCTTTTCATTTAATTTTTGTGGCATTTAGATATTTGCCATAAATTTTGTTTATATTTAATTTGGGTGTTAAAATGCCCGTGCTCTCAACACATTCTAGTTCTGAATGTCAAATGCTGTCAAACATTAAGCTACCATGTCATTAATTGCATTTATTGTTCATTTCTTTTCCAAGATATAATCTTTCTTGATGGTCTGACTCATTCAGAATCTGATTTTTTTTTTCTCTGTGTGGTCATCTGTGCATAATAAAAACTAGAAACTTCTTCTAGTGATTATTCTTGTTCTTCTTCACATTGATGTTCTTTTCTTCATTGCTCTGGTTACGTTCATTATGCTCTTGTTCTTGTTCTTTTTTTAACTTTGCACTGTTCATGTTGCTAGCGTTCATCACCTACTTTATTGTTGTCTTGTAGCTCCTTTCATTCCTTTTCTTGTTGATTCTTGCCATGGATCTGGATCCCCTACACATGGATAGTGGTTGCCGGGCAAATGCAGTTGTTTTATTTGTCATCTGGATCCCCTGCACATGGATAGTGATTGCCGGGCAAATGCAGTTGTTTTATTTGTCATCTGGATCCCCAGCACATGGATAGTGGTTGCCGGGCAAATGCAGTTGTTTTATTTGTCATCTGGATCCCCTGCACATGGATAGTGGTTGCCGGGCAAATGCAGTTGTTTTATTTGTCATCTGGATCCCCTGCACATGGATAGTGATTGCCGGGCAAATGCAGTTGTTTTATTTGTCATCTGGATCCCCTGAACATGGATAGTGATTGCCAGGCAAATGCAGTTGTTTTATTTGTCATCTAATCTGATTTAGACATGATGTATCATTTATGATTTCAGATGGTTTTGAGTTTTTACCATGGATTTTCATGTGTGTTGTGGATATGACGTGCGTTCCATCTTATATGACCTCCATTTTCAGCTGGGCTATAAACAGATAACTTGCCTTAATTGATAACTTGATTTTATCCTCTCAAGTCCTAACATTATGTAACCATAACAAAATACCCTGATCCTAGATGGCCATAACGCAGATAATCCTTGACCACAGATAACCCAGGCCCTTGATGAATCAACCCTTTCTATATCCGGACCCACAAGTGACTAGATAACCCTGGCCCTAGACAAACCTAACCTTTGATAACACTGAACCTACAATACGCCAACCCTAGATAACTTAATTTTCAGATAATCCTAACCCTAGATAATCCTACCCGTAGATAACTGTAAGCCTAGAAAGCCCAAATCCTTGATAACCATAAACCTGGATAACCCTTACCCTAAAGTATCCTGAGCCTAGATAACTGTAAAAACCATGATATTCAAACAGCCCAGGTAACTCTACCCTTGGTAACATTTATTACGTGTTGCAAGTCACTGTGGCATGAGCTGATGCCATGGGTGAGCGGATTGCTATAGGGTGTGGCAGTGAATGGAGATGGCAGAGGCAGTGGTGCAGAAGCAGCTCAGCAAAGGTTCAGAGGGAAAGCTGTGCCACAACACTCACGTTCTTTGTGTCTGTGTTGCTGTGGCTTAACGCTCGTGTTCTTTGTGTCTGTGTTGCTGTGGCTTAACGCTCGTGTTCTTTGTGTCTGTGTTGCAGTGGCACAACGCTCGTGTTCTTTGTGTCTGTGTTGCTGTGGCACAACGCTTGTGTTCTTTGTGTCTGTGTTGCTGTGGCTTAACGCTCGTGTTCTTTGTATCTGTGTTGCTGTGGCTTAACGTCTGTGTTCTTTGTGTCTGTGTTGCTGTGGCTTAACGCTCGTGTTCTTTGTGTCTGTGTTGCTGTGGCACAACGCTCGTGTTCTTTGTGTCTGTGTTGCTGTGGCTTAACGCTCACGTTCTTTGTGTCTGTGTTGCTGTGGCTTAACGCTTGTGTTCTTTGTGTCTGTGTTGCTGTGGCTTAACGCTCACGTTCTTTGTGTCTGTGTTGCGTGGCTTAACGCTCACGTTCTTTGTGTCTGTGTTGCTGTGGCTTATCGCTCGTGTTCTTTGTGTCTGTGTTGCAGTGGCACAACGCTCGTGTTCTTTGTGTCTGTGTTGCTGTGGCTTAACGTTCGTGTTCTTTGTGTCTGTGTTGCAGTGGCACAACGCTCACGTTCTTTGTGTCTGTGTTGCAATGGCACAACGCTCACGTTCTTTGTGTCTGTGTTGCAGTGGCACAACGCTCGTGTTCTTTGTGTCTGTGTGCAGTGGCACAACACTCGCGTTTCTTTGTGTCTGTGTTGCAGTGGCACAACGCTCACGTTCTTTGTGTATGTGTTGCAGTGGCACAACACTCGCATTCTTTGTGTCTGTGTTGCAGTGGCACAACACTCACGTTCTTTGTGTCTGTGTTGCAGTGGCACAACACTCACATTCTTGTGTCTTGTGTTGCAGTGGCAACAACACTCACATTCTTTGTGTCTGTGTTGCAGTGGCACAACACTCACGTTTTTTTGTGTCTGTGTTGCCAGTGGCACAACACTCACATTCTTGTGTCTGTGTTGCAGTGGCACAACACTCACATTCTTTGTGTCTGTGTTGCAGTGGCACAACGCTCACGTTCTTTGCGTCTGTGTTGCAGTGGCACAACGCTCACGTTCTTTGTGTCTGTGTTGCAGTGGCACAACACTCAATTCTTTGTGTCTTGTGTTGCAGTGGCACAACACTCACATTCTTGTGTCTTGTGTTGCAGTGGCACAACACTCACGTTCTTTGTGTCTGTGTTGCAGTGGCACAACACTCACATTCTTTGTGTCTGTGTTGCAGTGGCACAACACTCACGTTTTTTGTGTCTGTGTTGCAGTGGCACAACAACTCACATTCTTTGTGTCTGTGTTGCAGTGGCACAACACTCACATTCTTTGTGTCTGTGTTGCAGTGGCACAACGCTCACGTTCTTTGCGTCTGTGTTGCAGTGGCACAACGCTCACGTTCTTTGTGTCTGTGTTGCAGTGGCACAACACTCAATTCTTTGTGTCTTGTGTTGCAGTGGCACAACACTCACATTCTTTGTGGTCTTGTGTTGCAGTGGCACAACACTCACGTTCTTTGTGTCTGTGTTGCAGTGGCACAACACTCACATTCTTTGTGTCTGTGTTGCAGTGGCACAACACTCACATTCTTTGTGTCTGTGTTGCAGTGGCACAACACTTACGTTCTTTGTGTCTGTGTTGCAGTGGCACAACACTCGCGTTCTTTGTGTCTGTGTTGCAGTGGCACAACACTCAATTCTTTGTGTCTTGTGTTGCAGTGGCACAACACTCATGTTCTTTGTGTCTGTGTTGCAGTGGCACAACGCTCACGTTCTTTGTGTCTGTGTTGCAGTGGCCGTCAGACAGATGGGAGCCATGGGCCGCAACAGAGAGGAACAGGTGAGAGGTCTTCACACCTGGATTAGCAGTGGTTGCCTGTTATTAGTGTGGGTAATAGGCCAGATGTCTTCAGATCTTGATTGGAAGGGGTGACATTGACTTCAGACTTTGATTAGAAGGGGGTCATCTACAATTGTATAGGAACAGGTAAGATGTAGATGTCTTCTGATTTTGATCAGAAGAGGTCATCTGTAATTTATAGGAACAGATCTCTTATTGCTAATGACGGATCTCAGGTAGGTTAACTGTTCAAGTGTTTCCACCTTCTGTCCATAGACAGTTGTATCAGTGTTTATCATGGTATAATGGCTGGGCATTAACTTGGGTCTTCTCAGCTCAATTTCCATGCCAAACTTGATATTTCATCGAGTCTTTCAGAAAGCTTGGTGGGTTCTTGTTCACTGCCTGCCAGGCCAACTGTATCTGCCAAGCCAAAGTTCATGATGTGCAGAAAGCTTGGTGGGTTCTTATTCACTGCCTGCCAGGCCAACTGTGTCTGCCAAGCCAAAGTTCATGATGTGCAGAAAGCTTGGTGGGTTCTTATTCATTGCCTGCCAGGCCAACTGTGTCTGCCAAGCCAAAGTTCATGATGGTCCTCCTTTAAAGCCCCTTGTGCTGCCTTGATCTTCCAGTGCATCCGTCATGATGTGTTCCAGGCGTATGTGAAAAAGTGTGTGAGATAGAAGGCTGCCCTGATAACTCCATCTTGATTGAGGAAGGACTTTATGTGAGATAGAAGGCTGCCCTGATAACTTCATCTTGATTGTGGAAGGACTTTATGTGAGATAGAAGGCTGCCCTGATAACTCCATCTTGATTGTGGAACCACTTTGTGTGAGATAGAAGGCTGCCCTGATAACTCCATCTTGATTGTGGAAGGACTTTATGTGAGATAGAAGGCTGCCCTGATAACTCCATCTTGATTGTGGAACCACTCTGTGTAGATAGAAGGCTGCCCTGATAACTCCATCTTGATTGTGGAAGGACTTTATGTGAGATAGAAGGCCGCCCTGATAACTCCATCTTGATTGTGGAACCACTTTGTGTGAGATAGAAGGCTGCCCTGATAACTCCATCTTGATTGTGGAAGGACTTTATGTGAGATAGAAGGCTGCCCTGATAACTCCATCTTGATTGTGGAACCACTCTGTGTAGATAGAAGGCTGCCCTGATAACTCCATCTTGATTGTGGAACCACTCTGTGTAGATAGAAGGCCACCCTGGTAAGTCCATCTTCATTATGGAACCACTTTCAAATAGCATCCTGTCAGAGAGCTGTGCTAGTTGCTTTGAAGTACAGGTACTAATTGGTATTGATTAGCTTTTGCATGATGTCAGATTTTAAAAAAAAAATTGATTCACAGTACCTCCTGCCAGACTGTATAGTGTATATTTCTGTATATAGTGTATTTCTGTGCAGAGTGTTTTGTTTCTGTCTGAAGTGTTGCATTTTGTTGTTGTTGTCTGAGTTGTATTGAGATGTGCAGGGTTGTATTTCCATACACAGTGTTATATTTCCATGTGCTGTGTTGTATTTCCATGTGCTGTGTTGTATTGCCATGTGCTGTGTTGTGTTTCCATGTGCTGTGTTGTATTGCCATGTGCTGTGTTATATTTCCATGTGTCGTGTTGTATTTCCATGTGCAGTGTTGTGTTTCCATGTGTAGTGTTGTATTTCCATGTGCTGTGTTGTATTTCCATGTGTCGTGTTGTATTTCCATGTGCAGTGTTGTATTTCCATGTGCAGTGTTGTATTTCCATGTGCAGTGTTGTATTTCCATGTGCAGTGTTGTATTTTGATGTGCAGTGTTGTATTTCCATGTGCAGTGGTTGTATTTTTCCATGTGCAGTGTTGTATTTCCATGTGCAGTGTTGTATTTCCATGTGCAGTGTTGTATTTTGATGTGCAGTGTTGTATTTCCATGTGCAGTGTTGTATTTCCATGTGCAGTGTTGTATTTTGATGTGCAGTGTTGTATTTCGATGTGCAGTGTTGTATTTCGATGTGCAGTGTTGTATTTCAATGTGCAGTGTTCTATTTCGATGTGCAGTGTTGTATTTTGATGTGCAGTGTTGTATTTCCATGTGTCATGTTGTATTTCCATGTGCAGTGTTGTATTTCGATGTGCAGTGTTGTATTTCCATGTGCAGTGTTGTATTTCGATGTGCAGTGTTGTATTTCGATGTGCAGTGTTGTATTTCGATGTGCAGTGTTGTATTTCCATGTGCAGTGTTGTATTTCCATGTGTCGTGTTGTATTTCCATGTGCTGTGTTGTGTTTCCATGTGCAGTGTTGTATTCCCATGTGCAGTGTTATATTCCCATGTGCAGTGTTGTATTTCCATGTGTTGTATTTTCATGTGCTGTGTCATGTTGTATTTCCATGTGCAGTGTTGTATTTTCATGTGCTGTGTTGTATTTCCATGTGCTGTGTTGTATTTCCATGTGTTGTGTTGTATTTCCATGTGTCGTGTTGTGTTTACATGTGCTGTGTTGTATTTCCATGTGCTGAGTTGTATTTCCATGTGTTGTGTTGTATTTCCATGTGTCGTGTTGTGTTTCCATGTGCTGTGTTGTATTTCCATGTGTTGTATTTCTATGTGCTGTGTTGTATTTCCATGTGCAGCGTTATTTTGCCATGTGCAGTGTTGTAGTTTCATATACAGTGTTGCATTTTCATATGCAGTGGTGTATTTTCATGTACAGTGTTGTATATTCATACTCAGGAGTATCTAGAGAAGCTGCGTCAGATTCGTGAGCAGAATATGCGTGAACGCTGTGCCATTTTGCAGAGGGACTCGGACAGCCCAGTAAGTAGCGTGCTGTAGTGTCCAGTGAATAGCATTGCACAGTCCCATAGCACCATCCCACATGAACATATACGCACTACACATGCTCATGTACAGACACAAAATCCTTCTCTCTCTCTCACCCCTCCTTCAGACCCAGGTTGGGGGAACAGTGTGAGGGACAGCAACATGTTATGGAGGCCATGAATTTATGTATAATCATTCATTTGAGAATGTGGACATGATTTTGCTTTTGTCATTGTATGACGTTCCAGATAGGTTTCATTCCAGAATGAAACAGGTTGCTTCTGAGATCATGGTCAGTTAGAAGACTTCTGTAGGCTGTGCGTGTGTGTGTGTGTGAGTGTGTGTGTGTGTGTGTGTGTGTGTGTGTGTGTGTGTGTGTGTGTGTGTGTGTGTGTGTGTGTGAGAGAGAGAGAGAGAATTTCAATGCCATGATAGTACAGGGATTGCTGGGAAAAAAAAGAACCTACTGAAGTTAGTTTCTGATACTGCTTAGCCCCTTGACTGCCAGAGAGTTGTTGCACTTTTGAAGTTGTATAATCCGAACAAAAAGCTGAACTTCTATTCAACCCATCTGCTGTCAGAACAGCTTGGAGACGATGAAAAACAAGCCAATCCCAACGTTGTGTTGACAGAACTGAGGTAAAGACATGCACTTTGATTTGTCTGCTTTCTATGCAGCCTGTGAATGAAACACATGTGCCATGCTTCCCCTCCTACGTTTCTTCAAATCCCAGTTCAAATATCAGTCAACTGTCAATAGGAGAATGGGGAAAAAATGGTAGAAGTGCCCACTTGAGTGTGCGAGCTTTATGAGAACTGTGACCACACAGCACTTGGCTCGTAGCCGATGTTTGACCGTGACACAGAGGTGTGGGAGACTCATGCGCACCAACAGGAGTCCATCCCACCACAGTTGGATCTCATTGGTCATGATGATGTGAATGGGTTGGCTGGCTGACTGAAGTGTATCGGAGCGTTCTTGTCTTTAAAGTTCAATGAGATATTGTGTGACTGAACCGCGACATGTGAGATGTGCCTTGAGACACAAAAACCAGCTACATATAAGATTCATTGTAAGGCAGCCAGAGGGTTAGGAGCAGTGAAGGAGTGGGTTGATGGGGATGGGTAACGGCAGCTCTGACTATGTGAGTAGTCCTGCGCAGGTCTTTGTCCTGGTTCCGGTCATCCAGTGACTCGGATGGTGAACAAAGGCCAAGAGCATTGCCCAGGTCCTTCAGTAGCTGCTCAGCAAGCTCATCTCAAGGCAGGGTTGGGTGGAGGGGGTCTTTGTTTTAAGTCAGAAATAGTGTGAGAGGCGCATGTTAAAGAAATGTGATCATTGTATAGGATTTGCGTTAAGAGATGTCTCCATGCAATACTTTATATTTCTGTCAGAGGTAGCGGTGGTGATTTTTGTTATGGTGTATGTACATGCATGTACAATGCAGTCCAGTTTACATAAGTCCATGATGAGCTGGTTTATATGAAAACATCTTGCATTTGTCCCACACAAAATTCACTGATTGATTGAATGAGCGATTTAACATGAACTAATGCTTACTGCTTGTAAAGTTTGTTGTCTTAGGCAAGCAAAGTTTTCTGTTGATATTAAGGTGATCAAAGGGTGTTGTCATTGTAGTTGTAATGTGGCAGGGACGAGGGGAGAGAGGGGACAGGAGGGACTGGAGGGAGGAAGAGCGGGCAGAAGAAGAGCAGAAGTGGCAGCAGCGACTGATGAAACAGCAAGACGATAGAATGAGAAATGACCACAGGTGAGCAGTGAAAGCACATGATGAATGTGAACAATTGTTGCAGTGTGTACAGGTATGGAGAGTGATTTTTTCTTGTTTCACTTAAAGGTCCATGACAGGAAGAAATGCACAGAGACTTTCTGATGACCTGATATTGCCAGTATGAGCTCACTGTTTCCAAGACGTGAAAGTTTTGAGCAATGGAAACTGACTGACGCTACCATGAAAAGGGAGAATGACGGAGAGACTCTAGAGACACAAACTCAAAACAAACAATCCCAGTGGACTAATCATGTTGGATTAGCCGTGAAAAAACAAACAAGCAAACAAATGATAGAAACAAGAACAAACGCCCAAAATACCATGTCAACCTCCTCTGCAGAAATAGTGGGCATAACTGCTCCTCTCAGAAAACTGATTTTGTTTCTTGCTAGTGCCATCAACAACATAATTGTCATCCTGTTCATGATCACCACCAACAATCACATATTGCAAACATCATCACTGTTGATCTGTCCAACCTACAGGTTGCGAGTATGTGTGTGTGTGTGTTGCAAAGAGTGGGCATTTTTTTTTCTGCACCACTGTCCCACCCTAACCTCCCTCTCCCTCCTTCCCTGTGCCTCTTTCCCTTTCTTGTTGTTGTCTGTGTTGATATCTTTATGAGTGTGCGTCTATGCATGCTTTTTGTCAAGTTTTTGCACTGTGTGTGTGTGTGTGTGTGTGTGTGTGTGTGTGTAAACCATGTACTCCACAATCTGTTCAAATACTCTGCAAGCTTTTCACATGTGATCTCATCGCATAATTTAGCTTGGCAAGGACACATTTGAAGAATAGACTCTACCTAAAACTTTCTCTGGTGCCATTGTTGTTAGAACTCCCTTGCCCCATTGTAAAGGGAACAGTCCCTTTACCCTTTGTAAGCAGAACTGTCCTTTGTCCCATTTTTGTGGGAACTCTTTTTTGTCCTGTCAGTGCATTGTGGTAATGTACCGTGGTAACTCTCCTTTGTGCCATTTTTGTGGGAACTTCCCGGCACTGCACTCGAGCAAAAAAAACCTAAGTTACAAGAGAAGGGAAACTTGTCGAAGTCCTCATTGTCAAAAAAGTAAATGAGGTATAGTTATGAATGAGTTGATGTTGTAGAGTGTTCATAAAATATACAGACACAGAATGTCCACAGTGTTGTTTGAGACCCATTACAAAAGGTACATTAGGTGTTAATTTTGCCAGTTTTATATTGTGAATGAAAACTTTAAAAGATCATCTTTTTAATGATTCTAAAATCAAGACTGTAGATTACTGTATGATAAATTTATGGATTTTGAAAGTTTGTTGATTATTTGATCAACCATCTTGAGAAGCGGTGATAACAGTGAACTGAATTCAGGATGTGCTCACCAGTCTTTTAATCTCATAAAGTTTTGATGGTTTGAAAAAAAGGTAAACAGCTCATGAATGTTGGAAGTATATGGGGAATGCAGGTTTGAAAAAAGGTAAACAGCTCATGAATGTTGGAAGTATATGGGGAATGCAGAAAGGACCACATCACAAAACTGATGACATTTAGGTTAACGGCTTGTCAGAATATACAGTGTGAAATCATTTGTGCAACCTCATGTACCTTTTGTCTTGATGGGTATAGGTACAGAGTGGCTATCATATCCACCAATTGATGCACATTGTACATGGTGCCCCCTGTTTTAGGCCGGGTTCTGGCAGAGCTCATGGGAGTCCAGCTCAGGCAGTTCCCATATCTGGCGTGCTGCACATGATTGGTGCCAATGACAACAGGAAGACACCTCCGCCTCCTGGTGGGCCGAGACAGTTCAGAGATCCTCCTTCCAGGTCGCTACTCTTTCTTTTACTGTCTGGATTTCTCGTTTTTAACCCTCCATGTATCTCTCTTTTACTTCTCTGTGTCTCCATTTTTGCTTTTCCCGTCTCTCTTTTGCGGTCTTTATGTCTTCCTTTAGCTTCCCATGTGTCTTCCCTTTGATCTCCCTATGTGTCCTTTTCAGTCTCCCTATGTCTCCCTTTTACTGTCCTCATGTCATCTTTTTGCTCTCAGTGTGTGTTTTTTTTTTTGCTCTCCCTATCTTTCCCCTTCACTTTTCATACCACCTTTTGCTTTGTCTGTGTTGCTTTTTGCTCGCACTGTGTTTTGCTGTTTCTCTCTCAGTGTCTGTTTTGGTCTCCCTGGGTCTCCCTTTTGCTCTTCTTGTGTCTCCCTTTTGGTTTCTTTGTATCGCCTGTTTGCTTCCCTGTGTTTTGTTATTGCTCTTCATGAGTCTTTCTTGGCTGACAGTTATCTTCATAGTGCTCTTGTGTTGCTCTCCTGTTATTCTTGTTTTTTGTTTGTAGTTCACTCTTACAGTATCCATGTCTTCCTTTTATTTTACCCATGGCTCTCACTTTTTGTTCCCTTTGCTCTCTCTCTGTGCCTTCCAAGTGCTCTATGTTGTCTTTCCTTGTCCACTTTGTGTGTCCTCCTGATCTGTTTTAACATTGTTTTTCCCTCCCTGTGTCTTCCTGCCGTTCCTCCTTCACCATCTTGTTGTCTTCCTTTTGCTGTCCCTCTACACTCTTGTCGTCACTTTTTTTTTTCACCCTGTGTCTTTGTGTCTTCCATGTGTTCCTATTGCCCTCACTGTCCATGCCTTTGGGGAGCATGTGTCAAAGCCATTGATGTCAGCACACTGATTGTTTGGTGGAGGGATTGTTGGAAGAATCGTGTGGGTGGCTGCCAGATTTAAATATTTTCATGCCTTTCTTTGCATACAATAATTGTTTTACTTCTGATTCAGCTAATATGGGCTATCCTTCAGTTGTAGATTCAGCCCAGGTGATTGTTTTATACATGTATTTGTTTTACACCTGGTTCAGCCAATACTGTTTTCTTGCACATGATTGAGAACTGCTTCAAACAGTTTTGATGTCCTATGGCTTGTTTGGACCTGGTTAATTCACATCAATGATCCTGTTCCTGCTTCAGACTTGGGTCTTCCAATACAGCTATCTTGTTCCTGTTCAGGATCTAGGTCATCCAGTACAGCTATTCTGACCACGTTTCACACCTGGGCCATCCAATACAATAATTTGTTCCAGCCAGTATAAACTATTCTGTTCCCGTTTCAGACCTGATTCAGCCAATGAAAATGTCAGCCCCGCCAAGGCGGTGCCAATCTCTGGCGTGCTGAACGTGATTGGTGCTGGGGACAACCACAAGGACACGCCTTCCTCCCCTGGTCAAGGTGGTCACTGCGCACCAAGGTCTGTGATCTCTGTGCCTCTTCTTCTTTCTCACTGTGTGTCTTGCCAAATGTACTGTTAGTACTAGCTTCGTAGAATAGTAATGGCAAGCATGAAAAATGGCTAACTGAGTCAATACTTCTACTGTCATAAAATAAAGAATCACTGTCATTGTCATTGCTGTCCCTGACTATCTGTCTCTTGCTGTCTTGGTTTCTTTCTCTTACTTGCTGCCCCTGTCTCTCTCACTTCTTCTCTCTCTCTCTCTCCCTCTGTCTCCCTCTCTTCCCTCCTGTCCCCATGTTCTTGCACGCTCACTCATTTCTCTTTCTCGCTCTCGCTCGCTCGCTCTCTCTCTCTCTCTCTCTCTCTCTCTCTCTCTCTCTCTCTCTCTTGTCAGTGATCCTATGTTAGATGAGAAAGTCATTTGTTGTCAGCAATACATGTTCCTACAGCATAAATGATTAAAGGCAGACAGGTGAAGACAAAATAGCAGAACCCATATTTATACTGTATTTGGAGGAATTTCAATAGTTTTGTCATTAGAAAATAACCATGAAATCACTAATGAATAGTGAACAATGGTGCAGATGTTTTGAGATCAATTGAGATAAAAGAAAACAAGAACTATATGATTTTTGATAGTTTTGTCATGTGGTATGCATCTTTTGGGGGTGTAATTTCTTTATTATGTTTGTCAGTAAGATCACATCTTGTTCCCAACTCCCTCCATTGTTTCAAGGGGTTTTTAGATAATGATAATGAAATATGAAAGTATCAAATCTCTGCCTCTCTCTCTCTCTCTCTCTGTCTCTCTCTGTCTCTCTCTCTCTCTCTCTCTCTCTCTCTCTCTCTCTCTCTCTCCTCTCTCTCTCTTCTCTCTTCTTCCTCTCTCTGTCTCAAACTTTTTTCCATTTCTCTTTCAATATACCTGTGTCTTATGTCTGTCCATTGGTATGTCAATGTCTGTCTTTCTGTTGTGCTTATGTTTATGCCCACTTTACTATACTTACACATGTAGTAAAAATGTAGGTTTCTTTTTCACAATAGATAACCAACTGCAGCTATTTTCTTTGCCCAGCTAGTGTCCAGATTGGTTCTGAGGAGGGTATGGTGAATCAAATTGTTGCAGGATTTCCTTATTTCTTTACTCATCTATATATTGTCTCTTCCTCTCTTTTTCTTATGGTGACATACCTCATCCTCTCTTGTTCTTATATCTCTATCTGTCTTGTTTTTATTATGATGTACCTTCTGCTATCTTCTTCTTACAGTGTAACACCTCTTCCTCTCTTTACAGCGAAGCATCTCAGCCTATGTTCTTATTGTCACAGTTATCTTCCCCTGGTGTTCTTTGGGCGACACATCTCCTCCTCTCTTGTTCCGACAGTGACACATCTTTTTCTGTATTGTTCTTAAAGTGACACATCTCTTCTTTTCCTTCATTTCAGGTGACATATCTCTTCCTGTCTCGTTCTTTCAGTGACACACCTCGTTCTTGTTGTTGCAGTTGCTTCTCTCTCTCTCTCTCTTGTTCGTACAGTGGCACATCTCATCCTCTCTTGTTTTGATGGTGACGTATCTCTTCCAGTCCAGTTCTTACCTTGCTATTTCTCTTTCTCTCTTGTTCTTTAAAGTGACAGATTTCCTCTTCTCTCGTTCATTCAGTGATGCATCACTCCCTGTCCTCATCCCCAGCCCTGATGTGGCTCTTTGCGATCGGCTGGGCTATAAGCAACATTATCTTTTTTCTCCCTGTCCTGTTCTCTCAGTGACAACTCGCGTCCTCTTTTGTTCTTGCAGTGAAGACTTCTCTCAGGAGGCGGGCAAACAGAAATCTGTCTCGAAGAAGAAGCCTTCATCACGGGGCCGTGGGAGATGGGAATCGCAGAGAGCGGGCAGCGTGCCGCCTATTGCTGAAGAGGGAGCCATGCGTCAGCAGTGGAAGGAAGGGGAGGTCATTCCCAAAGCTGAAGCAGAGGCCTCCCGCAGTAAGTGGAGGGAAGAACAGTTGCAGCTGAGTAAACTGCCCCTGGAGGAGACCGCCTCTGGCATGGAAGGTGTAGATTCTTTCTTTCTTTATTTGTTGTGCTTTATTTTTTTAATTGCATTTTGTTATACAAACATGAAAACATAAAACAACTATTAAGTCCATACAGTAGTCATATGAATAAGTACAAAAGCATCCGCCATCGAGTTACATAATTGGAAAGGAAAAACATAAACAAATAAACAAAAACAACAGATAAGGAAACGAAAACCACCACCATCCACACGCACACACACATACACACACACACACACACATACACACACACACACACACACACACACACACACACACACACACACACACACACACACACACACACACAGAGAAAAGATGACGAGTTGATTCTTTATATTCTTTCTTTCTGTCATTTCTTTCTTTTTCTTTATTGTCTCTTCTTCAGTGTCTCAACCTCCGTATCTCATGGAGATAATTTTCTGTTGATTCAGTATTCTGAAGCCAGATGCAGAGTGACATATGTCTGTTCATGTTATCATGCCATCAGGTGTAGCATGGTATAGCTTTAGGTTCCTTTTTGTCTTCTATCTTTCATGAAATGTCTGCCACGGTTGTGCTGCTGGTTGTGACATTGTGTTTGTGGTGGGATTCAAGTGAGGTGTCGGAGAGAGTGGCTGTCCAGATGATGAACCACAATCAGTAGAAATGGGTAGGGAGAGGAATAGAGGGATGAACAAGATACGGGGGAGTAGTTGGCTGCCCAGAGAAACAACTATGTTTAATGGAGATGGGTAGTGGGGGGATTACGGAATGGAATGGGGATGGTAATGGGGGACTGGATGTAGTTTTTAAATCGTGGATTGATAAGCTTTCCACTGAAGGCAGTTACACTGCTTCCAGTAGGAGATGTTCCACTCTCTAATGGCACCTGGACAAAATGAATCCTTCCTTTTTCATTTTTTTCCTGTCCCATCTTTGGTGCCACCTCAGTGGCAGTGCACCCACACAGCTCATTCCGACCCCTGTCCAGAGCCACAGCCTGGCCCGGCCCATTCTGCTGCATCCCCGACACCGGCAACCCACAGGAAGCAGTTAATGTCAAGCTGTCAAGTGGCAACCCACTGAAGGAGACACTGCTGCTGAGTCACTTCAGTGGTGTTCAGTGGTGCCTGTTCTGATCCAGCATATGCAGGACACCATTTGCTAAGCCCCCTTCTGATGACAATAATCACTTTAACGTGTAGCCAGCATGAGTGAGCTCTCCCTCCAGACGTGGAGAGGACATTGAAACTAAGGTTGATGAGGATCATGAAGATGCTGCTGCGGATTTCCATTCTGGTCTGTGACTGCATGACAGGGCTGCACTCTATGCTTACTTTCATAATATATCCCGGTGTCAGCCAGGCCCGAGAAATACAGACACCTGTAGTGTTGGTCAGGAAACTTGAGCAACACTCTCAGAGGCGCATCTATTTAGTGGATGAAACTTGACTGCGTTGTCCCAGTAGCGAACTCAACTCTGGGTAGGAGCCGGTTGGGGCAGAAAACTCCCACTTGAATGAATTCTTCCTGTTGCTGGTCTCACGCAAAGAAAGGAGACAGATTGGATGGCTGGACAGACAATTTGATCTTGCTGATGGCTTTAGAGTTGGCTTGACCGGGATGTTGATGGCAATTACTCCAGGGGTGGAGTTTGAAAACAATCACCAGGCTTGCAGAGCTTGTCCGGTCTGTCAGAGGGATCCAGTGCAGCTGGTGAACGTTATCGTTCATGCTCCATGTTTGATGTTGCCAATTTACCACACAACAACAGGCAGCATGGGGAGGTGTTTGTTTGTTTGTTTCTTTAATTTTTGGCTGTTTGGGTGTTCCACGAGTCAAGGCACATTTCAGTTCTGGTCATACACAGACCTTGAAGGTGCTTTCCTTGATGCTGTCCCAGCTGACCTGAGATTCCAACGAAAAATTCCTAGAGTCTTGCTTGCTTTGGTGGTGGTGGTGTTTGGAGATGGGAGTATTCATCCAGGACCTTGTGTTTGTTGAAGAAATCATCACGGCACTAGCTGTTAACGTGTGATGTACCATGTTACCACAGCAACAGGAGACCAGCAGAACCATGTCGTGAAACAAGCCACGCAGTCGTCAAAGTTAGAACGGCGCCCTGCACAGTCACAGCGGCGATCGAGCGAATCGGACAGCCGGCCCAAGTCAGGGCGTAAGCAGTGGCAGGTGACCAGTAGCACCGTGGTTAGCGCTTTGGATCAGCTTCCCCTGGACCCAGGTACATCTGATGGTTCCTGTCCGCTAGGGTTTGTTTGGTTTGGTTTTGACACTCACTGCACACACATACAATGTTAAACCAATGTTAGGTAGGTACTCAAGGTCTGACCAGCATGTTGTACTAATGCGTAGGTCAGACATCTGCGAAGTCGTAGCCACAAGACCTTCTTAAATTCTCTCATCTTTGTCTTTAATTCACTTATCCATCAGCTTTAAATCATGCGCAGTGTGGTCTCCAAACGTAGCGGATGTGGTGCAGTGTATAAGGACCAGTCTACATTCAGTGATATATGTATATATAAAATAAATGAAAATATATAAAATAATATATATATATATATATATATATATATATATATATATATAATATATATATATATATAAATGGTTAATACTATGCAAACCACACTTAGCAACTTTAAAAACCAAAACAGAAATAGTAAACAACTGCAGGCATAAATGGAAATCGTTGTTAGTGAATACACCCAAAACAAAAACCTGAAAGCCCCCAAAAAACACGTGCAGCCAACCCGCACGTGCAAACAACCGCAAACGTGAGCCCACACGCTATATAACATTGGCGGTGGGCAAACCAAAAACCATCCTGATGACAGCGCAACGCGCTCGAAACAAATTTGTAGATTACTCCTTTTAAAACCTTATTTTAACAAAATATATATATATATATATATATATATATATATATATATATATATATATATATATATATATATATAAATATATAAAAATATATATATATATATATATATATATATATATATATATATCAACGTTTTGTCGCATCGAAATACTCTTCAATGGGGTGCATTTTTGTTTAGAAAAATTAGATTGCAAAAAAAAAGGAGAAAAAACCCGTTGATGAAATGGTTGGTGCTTTCAGCACCACTCAGTTTTATCTGTCCTAAGTTTGCTGATAGGTGTTTGAATGTCTACATTCAATGCCATGCCCTTGATAATTCTCCATTTTCACAGTGTTAGCGACTGCAAACATTTTCTGTGGGTAGATTCTACAGATTTCTTAACAAATTGAAAAAAATAAAACCTACCAAATTTTGGTATGTAATTCTACATATTTTCAATAATTCTTCTTCTTTTGTAATCCTTACACTATCTTTACAAAATCCTGTCAGAGAATTAGCGTTACACAGTCGGAAATGGAAGAGTTAAGGACTTCAGTGTTATGAATTGTTGTACATATTTTTAATGAAGGTATCTGGGGGGGTTTCCGATGAGAGGAGTGACCTCTTATTTAAAAGGTTGACAGTCCAGAAAGACAGGAGCTGGCATGTGGCTTCTCTCCACCCCCACCACCCTTTCCCCACTCCACCACCCCAAAAAGAAAAACAAAAATCTCAAATTGCCTTTGGTTTCGATGGAGTTCAGATCTGCAATCATCCATTCACTGTCTTTGAGGCCGCGGTCCTGTTTGACTGTCTTAGTTTTATTGGATTGTTTGTTTGTTTGTTCATCATCTTTTAAGTTTTTGCTCTGGGTGTTTCCTTTTCACTGTAATCTTTTGTTGTGTTTGTTTTGTCTTTGTGTGTTATTAATGATCCGCTCCCACTTTTAAGCTTACCTTCATTTCCAAGCTTATCTTCATGTCATTGATGTCTGTTTTTGAAATGCAGTATCATTCATTGGTGTTTTGTTCCTTGCTTATTGTATGATGATTATTTCTTTATTCTAGAAGCTTAGAACATGTCATGAATTGTATTTGTTGTGTGGTGTGTCATGTATGAATTCTGTCCACTGCAGTGGAGAACGGAGAACATGCTGAGCCTCCACCCAAATCAAAATCCCCACCACGCCGAAAGCGTATCGTCAAGAAGCCGCCGGTTCGTTTCACGGTCTCTCTGGACAATTCCTCCACACCTGCCTCCCCTGCCCCAGCAGTTCGGGCCTCCGCTGTCTCCCTTTCAGCCCCCATCCGCAGCGGAACCTTCGTCCTGAGCCCCAGGAAGGACTCCCCATCCCCTCCATCATCCAGGGTGTCGTCAGCCTCCCACGGGGTGGCTGGTGGGAGGGGCAGTGCTACCAAGGCCCTGAGTGAGGAGGACAGGTCGCCAAGTGCACTGGGTGAGTCAGAGGTGGGGGAGGGTCTGGGATGGAGTGTGTCATGTCGGTGTAGCATGTGTCAAAAATGTTCTCTTTGTAAAAATTTGCTGGATGAATGAAAGAATGACGTGAGGGACACAGGGATAGGTGGATTTGGAGGTGAGGTGGAGGTGGTGGTGTCTCCTATATGACGGAAATACATCTGTACTTTATGGTCTTAATTGTATGCTTTATATGGTTGAAATATTGAGTGTGAGGTATACAGGATCAGTGAAAGAGTGAGAGAGATCTGTTTTATGCAGTCTGTAGGATCAGGGGTAGTCACGGCTGTTCAGAGCAAGTTACTTAGTTTTGAGTCGCAGGGGAGTTTACAGCTGCAGAGACCAAGCTGTGAATGCAGGTCAGGGAAAGGAATGTTTTCTGCAGGCCGCTCCCCACCAGCCAGCTAACCGCACTGTATTCGGCCAACTGAATGTCATCTGTGCATAGCTGGTCTGGCAGTAATGCGTTCGGCAAGGTTGAGCGGCCATTACAAATGGGGCTGTAGGTTTGATAATTAGTTATTGTCATGAAAAATGTAATATATCTGCACTATTGAGATGACTGAATTGGCGAATTCCCAACAATTCTTTTAATACCAAACTCGACTGGGTTTATTTTCTTGTAGATAACATAGATGCCGCATGAAAGCTTGTATGCAAGTGGTCAGGCAATATTAGAACAATGACAACAAACACAATATTGTGCAAAAATGACGTCATCACTTTCTGGGAAGTTAATTTTCCATAGTTAAGTAGTACACAAGTTTGATATATGCCTCTGCTCAGACTACAGCAACAAAAATATTGGATTACAAATGTGTAAAGCCTTGTTTGTTTGCCCTTTCACTAAGTGTCTCAATAAGGACGGAAATATAAAGCTGTGAGTGTGAATCTAGTAGAGCGGGTTCATTGCCTCCTTAGCTAAGCAACATATGTGAAAATGCCAGTGACAAGTCAGTACAAGTCTGTCCTCATTTTGATCAAATTCAGTTGGACTCTTAAAAAATTAGCTCTCATGTAATTTTGAAAAAGAAACTTGAAAGTTTCTTTTTCAAGAAATATTGAATGTGTCATTTATGAATTACATGTAAATGCCTGGAATTATAGAAAGTATTGAAAAAATAGTCCTTTTTTCCAGAGCTTTTTCTGTTTAGCATGCACTATCTAACTGTAGGGAATAGACATTAACCTGATATGAAGAAGACGGACAATGAGTATGAATTACAGAGGATGGGACCAACAAAGCAGAAATGTTCACAGTATGTCTTCAGTTACAACCATGATAAGAGCAAGCCACTGTATCCTCCCTATCAGCACATGCAGCTGGAAAGCTGCAGTCCATGACACACTGTGCAGGCTTTCAAGAAAGCTGAAACAGGAGAAAATCTGGGAGGGACTCTGACTGAAAGAATGAAAGATCTGATGACTTGATCTTCTTCACAGCCTAACACAGATGCTGAACTATGTTGACAAATTCTTTACCACACTTTCTTTTCGTTTCACTTTTCTACCCTTCACTGGCTGCTTTGGGGGTGCTGTTGGATTCCTATTTTGAACTGTTGATGGTGAGAATACTGTGGAATTGTAGACTGGTATATCTCTGTTTGATGCCAAGGGACCACAGACACAGTCAGCAGTGTCTTCATGATGAGTCCGATTCAACAGACGAAAGGCCTAGGAGCAGGCGATATGAATAGTTCTGTCTTCAGGACAGGTTACGATGGAAGAATTGTTAGCCTGCACTTGTTTTCTCCCATAACTAAATTGTTCATCATACTGTATTGACCATTTTTCATACCAAGATCCAGTTTGGAATAACACTGTCAAGAAGTTTTGACATGGTTGTGTTGTGTTTTGTGTGAGGTTCAGACGCCATCCTCACTTCAGTCTTGTCAACTGCCGCCACAGTAAACACTGTGATATCCCAGCATGCTTGGACTTCATCTTAAAACAGACTTAGAGAAACACCCTCAGAGAATTATCTGAAAATGAGATGGCATGTATGGACAATAGGAGTGTGTGTTTTGTTTTTATTGGCTTTTGCTGCAGCTGAATGGGCATTAGAGGAACATCGGCTTGTGGATAAATTGCATGGAATGGGTATCTGACAGATTTGAGAGGACGAAGTCATGAGGACGGCTGTAGTACAGAGTGGCCATGTTGGACTCAAGTTGTGCATAATACAGAGGAACCAGTCCTTTTAATTGCACAGCTGATTGTCAGAGCATTTCAGCCCCACACAGTGCTCAACAGATTTGCCAGTGTACATGGGTCCATGAATGGGGCATTGTAAAGCTGCCACTGATGACAGTGTTGATGATGATGTACATAGCTCCATGAATGGAGCATGGTAAAGCTGCCACTGATGACAGTATTGATGATGATGGTCGATTGTTGCAGGGGACCAGGTGACGGTACATAAAGGGGAGGACACAGACAGGTAAGTGGTCAGTGAGTGGTCTGCTGTCTGTCTCTCAGGCTTTCTTTAGTATTCTGTCTCACGGACCCATTATTTTTTTGTTTGTTGTGTTTTTTTTCCCTCTTGTCTCTTTGCATAACAGGTGGTGTATTCTCCATCTTTCTACAGACATTTTTTAAAGGTTGGTACACTTTTTGTAGGAGGGCCAGGTAGCTCATGTCAGTGAGCCTTGTGTTTCTTACCCAAGACACAAGTGTGCCATGTACTCCGATGGCATGTGATTGTCGCATGACCTGTTGGAGCTTATGTTGGATGGCAGTGCCTGTTGTATGGCAGTCTAGCCGTAATTTGCTGTTGTTGTTGATTGTTCTGATTTGTTTCATCTTGCTGTCACAGAAGTAATGGGTAATGAACTGAAAAATATATGCTTGGTGACATATTAACTACTACTACTACTACAGCAATTCTACTACCACCATTATTTTGACCTTGACTCCCTGTCAGTCAGTGATAAACCCAGGGTACACCAATGAGAACATTGGACAGTGTATGGCAGAAATACTTGATGTAGGCTAGTGTCCCTTGTCCAGTTCTACTGTACATGGCACTCAGCTGGGCTTTTTTTTTTTCCACTGCCCCACCATCCTGCTTTTGGTCGAATTTATTATACTCATACGTATGTTATTCGGCTTGACATAAAAAAAAAGCTCTGCACATGAAAAAAAGGTTTGTTTATTCGCAGGGTTCGCACATCTGCTGTTCGTTTAGTCAAAAAGCTGTTTAGAAACTTTCTTCTGGTTCAGATTCTTCCACCGCTTTCATGTCGTAACGATCTCTTAGACCGATTAAACCTGAGGCAGAAAAGAAGAAAAAAAAATTATTATTATTTTTTTTTTCTGCTGTAGAATAGTATGATATAATGGGGGACCAGGATATTATCAAGCAGTTTCTTTTTTTTTTTTTCTCCTATCATTCTGAGCTTGGTTTGTGGTGTGATTCTTTGCCCAGCTACGGCAAGGCAGACATGGGAAATGCAGACTGTGTTCACTGCCCTTAGTACCTTGGTTTCAAACATGAACAACTGATCTGAATGATTTAAACAACACGGAACATAACATCTCTTTCATAACTCGTAATGCATGAGCAGTGAGCAGTGCAGTCTGTGCGGTGGTTGTGCATACAGACGTGTGGCGGTTGGATAGCAGGAAACCAGCAGGGAGGGGGTAATGTTTAGCTCTCAACAGTTTTTGATATTTTTGTATTTTGCATGAATTTTTTGTAATTTTTCGTAACATTCTGTGCATTATTTCTAAAATTAAAACATTTTTTTGATGAATGTGTCTTATTCGTGTTTTTTAGGTCATACACTGCTTCAGATAACAAAAATGTTGTTTTAAATACCATAATTCCGGGAAGAAAACAGTCGATCACCGGTGATCGAAATTCAAGGGAAAGAACTCAAGAGAGTTAAATTACCATCAACAGATCATTCCACCCCGCCACCGCCATGTCCAACAACCATCTTCCAATGCAGGGAGAGAGAAGTGTGGTCTCACCTTTCTATAATGTCATTTTTTTTAATCACTATGTGTGTATATGCCTTTTTCTAACTGAAGGTCATAATAATTATGTACTCATGCAAAGTTTGCACATAGCTATGCTATGTTCGCTTTTCTTCTGAACAAGAGAAGATCCGATTGAGACTTTACTTTGCAGTAATATGATTAGAATGTTGGCATAGATTTACTTCTGTTTTCTGTAGAAAACGTTGCATTGGGATTGAAGTTTCTTTAAAGGTGCTCACTTTGTTGAATGTACATAATGGAACTTTGTGTGTGTGTATGTGTGTGTGTGTGGGTGCGAGTGTGTGTACGTGTATGAGTGTGTGTGTGTGTGTGTGTGTGTGTGTGTGTGTGGCTGTGTGTGTGTGTGTGTGTGTGTGTGTGTGTGTGTGTGTGTGTGTGTGTGTGTGTGTGTGCAGAACTCACTCGGTGCTGGAAGGCCTGTCTACTGGAGACTTTGACATCAACAACGTTCAGGTCAGTAGAAAAATGTCAAGTGACATCTCCAGTAATGAGATGTCAAATGTGGCCTGACAGGTCAGCAGATCTGTATGCTGCAACAGACTTGCTCTAGCTTTAGCCAACAGAAATATTTGCCTTTGACTGTGGTATATCTCTATTTGATGCCAAGGGAACACAGACACAGTCAGTTGTGCCTTCCTGATGAGTCTGATCCAGCGGACGAAAGGCCTTGAAGCAGGCAGTGTGAATGGTTCTGTCTGGAGGATGGTAAAATCACAATGGTTCTCATATGGTGCTAGTGAAGGGTTTAATGTTTATTGCATATTTCCCTGATTTTTCGTTCTCTTCTTATGTCTTCTCCCGCTCTTTCCCACCCACCCCACCCTTTTTTTTTTTCCTTTAAAAAAAAAAAAATCTTTGCCAAAACATTAAGGTAATGATGGAGGAATGGTTAGCCTGCATTTATTTTCCCCCTATACTAATTGTTCAACATAATAAGACATCATGTCAGACATGTTAAGTCAGCGACAGAATGTCATGGTTGACAGGTCAGTAGCAGGATGGCACAGGTTCTGATGAAGGGGAAGGCTTGAGAGTGGCCAACTCTACCATCATCAACCTATAGATTGATACATAGAGAAGTGCCATAAACCTCCTGTTTAGTTTTTCCTTACAAAGCTTTCATTTCTGTAGCTTCAGCTGAAGTGCAGTCTATTTTGGTTGACTCAAAATGATGACATACATTCAGTTGCGTACAGGGAGAAACAACCTCCGGAGTCATGATGACTGTAGCTGCTGGATCTGAATGACGCCACCTTTTTCAATAGTGCTTAGGAGTTTTTTTTTCGAGCCCAGACAGAAAATGCCTGCCATAGACCCCTGCTTGTGTTGTTGGGGGTGATTACACTGCTGTCTCATGTGATGTGAGCTGCAGTGTGTACACACACTCACACACACACTCACACACACAACACACAAACACACACACACACACACACACACACACACACACACACACACACACACACACACTTGCACACACACACTTGTACACACACGCACACACACTTGCACACACACAAATGTGCATGTCTGAATGCCTTTCAGGACACACATAACCAAAAGCAAATGTTTTAGGGGATCAAAAAAATTGTTAGCCAATAGACCAGCAGAGGTGACATCTGATACTACAGAAACAAAGGGCAATGGATGGAAAGGCGATGCCAGGCAGTTCAGCAGTTGTGATTTAATAAGAAGTTACTCCATGCAAACAGCCAACATAGGAGTTAACATGTTTTAGCGTGAACGAAAAAAAATGGACCACAGTAAAGATTAAACCAGAAACAGTGCAAAATTTGGGTTGGAAACTACCAGGAGCTTTAGGCCACTGATCTACAATATAGTATTTTCAGTGAAAAGTGCAATAATTACTTGCCATGAAAAGTCACATAGTCGGTCATTTTCATAGGTGGACACACTCTGGTCTCACTCTTGCTTCCCCACTCCTTGACATCCACCATCAGGATGCTGTCCCTTGGATGATTTTGGGCCAAGTGGCAAATTACTTGTGTGTAGGTACAGCTGAGTGAACCATAGGTGGTGAAATGCTTGTGTGCTGTGTGTGAGTACAGGTAAGTAAACTACACATAGTGAAAGGTTTGTGTGCTGTGTGTGGTTGCAGTTGCTGAGGACGTGCTCTGAGCCTGACCTGGGCAGTCTGTCCACAGTGCCCAGACCTGCAGGGAAGATGGCCATGCCCCGCTCCCACAGCTTGGACGTTGTGCAGGTCACTGTGTGTGTGTGTGTGTGTGTGAAAGTGTGTGTCTGCGTTTGTGTGTCTCAGTGTGTGTGTGTGTGTGATTATGTGTGAGTGTCTGTGTCTTTGTGTATATGTGTGTGTTCAGGTGAAATTTTCAGCTTTTTGTTTTAGAGTGCCCGACGTAATTCTCTTTTCTTTAGTGCAGTACATCCTGAAGTGTTTTTTTTCCCCCTCCTTTGCCTCTGAATGGAGACACATGGCTACATGGCCTATGTATGTATGTGCACATGTGTTTGCATGCATATGCAAATGTGTGTGTGTGTCTGTTCATGTGTGTTTCATATCATCCATCATGACAACATCTATCATCTTTTTTCGGTTTCATTGTCAGTGCCTCCTGAAGAGGCTTTACTTCCACACCCAGTCATTGCTACACCCAGATTCCAAGTCTAGTCAGTGGTAGACCTTAGACGGAAATTCATGTCAGGTGGAACACCCTACAGCTTGGTGGTGGTGGTCCTATCCAGGACACACTAGTCCTATTTTTGGGGTGGTCAGTGGTGCCTGTTCTGCATCAGGCTGCCTTTTTGATGACAGTAATGCCAGTGTCAGTGATTATCCCTTTCTGGAGGGCATCTTGATGTCCATCCAAATGACAGTCCCAGTGAATTTGCAAGTACTGATGACTTTGATTCGAAAGCCACCATCGATGTGGACAGGAAGATGAAATCAAAACTTAGGTCACTATGAGGGCAGGGCTTGAAGAGTCACAGAATTTTTTTTTTTTCATGATCATCAGGTACAATAAAGATGATGAAGATGATGCTTTGGAATTCCATTTTGGGTGTGATACTTTATGACAGTACAGCACTCTATGCTTCCTTTTGTGTTGTATCCCTACATCAATCAGGCCTAAAAGACACAGATATCAGCAGCACTGGTCAAGAAATTTAACCTTGTCTGTCAAAGGCCTGTCTACCCAGTGAATGAAACTCAGATGGGCTGACCAAATCTCCCCATTTGAGCCTGTAGGATACTCGCCATGGTAAAAAAAAAAAAAGAAAGAAAAAGAAATCCCGCATACAAATGTCTTTGATGCGGTTCAGCCCCACAGCCCCCAGCTGATGCGATGCTGACCACTGCACCACAAGGGCTGTCAACAAACTTATTGCCCCTACAGCTGTTGAACCGCTCTGACACACATGCAGTGCCACAATAAACTGAATGTTGCTTATATCAGAGTTTGATGCATCAAAATCCAAAATGTTGAACCTGACCAGAGAAGCAAAGCGTGTTGATTTTTTAACAAACTGATTATTACTATGCTGTTGATTTTCAACAAGCTAACCATCACTGTGCAGTTAAGAAACGTGTTTGAATAAGGTTCTGCAGACAGGTCAACTCTCCTGACTGAAAAATGAAATTTTTTGTTTATGTATAACAGATCAATTAATACGACAGATGATATGAAATAGAAGTGCCCATAATGTTCATCAAGCCAGATAACTCACAGTAGAGTAACAATGAGGGTGTTGAATAGACTCGGTAATACTGCAGAGTGAAAAAAAATGTATGTGATTGTTTAACAGAATAATTAACGCTAAAGAATGGCTGGAAATAAGTGAAATTGAATTGAACACTTCATGCAAGAGAATAACACGAATGAATACATAAGTAATTAAAAGTGTGTATAGATGTAGAACAGATGAGTGAATACCACAGAGTAAAAAGTTTAGATACAAGTCTGTGTGAGGGTGAATAGACCAACAGATTAGATGTTGAACAGACAAATTAATGAAAATTATGAAATTAAAAGAAAAAATGTGAATGTTGAACAGGAGGTGGAGGGCTCACCGAGATCACCTGATATGGAGCTGGACAAGATGAGGTAACTGTGTGGTGTGTGTTGTGAGTGTGTGTGTGTGAGAGAGAGAGATAGGATAAGTCTGTGTTCAAATACACTTAAATGTGGGTGAATAGGCATATATGTGTATATCTCGGTGACACGCATGCTCAAAGAATACAGGAAAAAATACCATAGCAGTTTCACACTCATATATATGATAATTTCATTTTTTTATGGTCTGTATGCAAGTCCATGTGTGTAGTCTGTACATGAATTATATATGTGAGTAATATCCCCATGCCTATAGTCGACAGTGAAATGACAGACTGGCTATAAATGATTCCTCTGCTTCCCTTTGTTTGTTTTACATGCTGCAGGCATGTCTGTGCCAGCATTGGACTGCTCAGTCATCTCCAGACCCACGAAACCCAAACCTCCCTTTCCTTGTCATGTTTATCATCATCGCCCGTGATCGACTCGCATTATTATAGTGATAGAATAGCTTGCAATATTATCCCCCTGTTTGTATTGATTTATGGCTATAAGTTATCTCCACTGTGTATTTCTCTGCTCTCTGGTTGCCCTGGGAGCCTCTTTGAAGTAAACTGTAGAAAATGAAGAACAGTGCTGCACAACTTGTGTCAGGATCCTTACCATGCTCATGTTATCCTCTCCTCCACTCCCTTCAGTAGGATCTTGTTGAGCAAAGAATGCAGTATTAGTTTTTTTCCACTGTGTTTCAAATCACTAATGACCAGGCTGCAGGACACCTCTCTGAACTCCTCAGTCTTTACACACATCAACGTTTCTGTTATTCTGCTGACCACGGCATCTACAAGATACCTGCATTCAGGACGCAATCCTATGGCCCGTGCCACAAGCACACATGAAGAGACAAGCAAGCAAGCCACAATGTTTATCCTGTTGACTTGTGTTATTGGAGAGTTGCGCCCCTTGGAATGCTGGACAGCCTCTGTGACTGGAGCATGCATGATTTGCGTCAAGAAGGCTGAAACTGCAGTGAATTCTGAAAGTACTCAAACTGGAAATGTAGAAAAGCTAATGACTTGTTCTTCCAGGCAGCGTTTAACAAGTGCTGATGCATGTCAGTGATTTTGCACATCAGGGTCACCTTTCAAACAACACTGTCAAGGAGTTCTTTCCTGTTTGCCTCGTTTGTGAAGTTCAGAAATCACGCCGACTTGAAGCCAGTCAGCTGTGGCTGTGATAGATGCCGCCATAGAGTCAACAAGAGATCCCAGCCTGATAGACCATGGCCTTGAAATAGACATGTAGAGACTTCTCTGAGGAAACACCTGGACAGGCGCAGCAGGCATCCATGTTTGTGGTCCTGTCAGGAGGCTCCCTCCATTGGAAACCAGCCCATGTATTGTTCTGTTTGCCCCACTGAATCAGTCACTGGCTTTCAAACCTGGCTCTCCAACCCGTCTGAAGTCTGATCTGTCTTTCTAGAAGCATTCTATGCATGGAACCATTCCTGTGGAGCTGCTGTTGTGTTTTCAATAACAAATTATTTTTGAAGCACACACATGTCAAATCAATTACATATACAGCATTAGATTGTGAAAAAAAAACCCCAAAACGACAAAGAAACGTCCATACACACAAAAACCAAATGGGGATGGGAGTGGGGAGGGAGGGAGTGGGGAGACAAGGGCAGGCAGGGAATGGGGAGGGGTTCACCAACACACTCATGCAGAACGTAAATCATACACTTACAAGTATTCAACCAGTTTGAAAAACGCACAGTTGGAGTAAGTCTTAATGAAATCTGATAAGTTTGGAACCATTCCCGTTTTATTTCATTCCTTGTCTGTGACTGGCATACACATACGTCTGTTTGTTTTTGGTGGGCGTGTCTGCAGGCTGCTGCTGTTTTTGCTGTGTGTGTTGCCGTGTGGAATGTACACACTGGGGGCTTTTTCTTTTTTTTATTAAGATAAAGTGCCTGGCAAATAGTCTTCTTGACAATCTGCACATGTGTTAACCCCCCTGCCACTGAAAAGGCTTTGCAATAAGTGAAAAGAGTGTTGCAGGGAGTGTCCTGAAGAAGGGAACATGGAGAAGACCAGGGAGGACAGTATGGACAACCAGGAGGACGACAACATAGAAGGTACCATGAGTAGTTGAATTTAGACATGTACATAGTTGAATTTAGACATGTACATATGTTTATGCATATGCGTGCGTGCTTGCACACTCTATGTGTATATACACATACAGGGTGATAAATAACATGTTGCAAAAATATATTTGCATGCATGCACATTCTTTTTCAGAAAACTAAGATTGACCCATTTAGAGTGTGTCTGGTCATTGTGTATAGATTGTGTAGAAAAATGTGAAGATTGTGTCCCAGTATTGTCTTTGTGCTTTTCTTAACACGCGTGCATACACACCACACACACAGACACACACACACTCACACAGACACATACACACTTCTCAAGTTCCTCATCCTTGATAAACTCTGTGATTCAGAATTCAGGAATGACAATCATTAAGTCCGATGGCAATAGTTTCCACTCAGACGACAAAAACAGCGATGATGTAGTGTTGATGGTGAGTGTTTGCCAGCAGACATCGGTGACAGTAATGACACAGATGGTAATGACCACTGACAGGCCTCACACTGCCCACCAGTCTCATTGTCCAAGAGAACTAACTTTCTGGAGGACAATTGGAAATGCTCTCTCTACGTACCCAATGGACAGTCAATTGTTGACTGTGTCAGTGAGAGGACGACTGAACAGTCAGACTGATAGCAGACTGAATACCTGTCTCTCCTCCCCTTTTCACCCGTCACACCTCCTCCAAAGGGGGATGGGAGTCCTAGCTCAGAGATGTCCCACCTGATGTGATCTTTGAATTTCTGAAACCAGATCAACATTTTTCATCTGATCTAGATTAGATTTTATGGAAGAAAGAGTTTTAACGAAATTAAGAGAAGGGGGGGGGGGGGGGGGGGGGGGGGGGTGGGGTGTTCGTGGATGGAAATTTTTTTTTTAATTACTTGTGAGTTGACTTCAACAAGGTGACAGCCCTGATATATTCCTTTGCGGTTGGCTGGGCTATAAGAAACATTATCTCTCTCTCTCTCACACACCTCCACACCCTAATTTTTATCAGAATGGAACCAAGGCAGTGCCTCATGTTTTGTAAATAAATTGTGTCAGCGGTATGGGCACATTGGGCTTCTTAGTCTGTGCAAGAGCAAAGGAACTTCTCCCTAGATGACCATTGAAAAAAAACAGTAGTGCAACAACAGATTTGCTGCCTTGATTGACCCCTTTCAGGCAAGTGTGACACCTAAACAGGGCACACCATTTATTGGCGCTTTTAATCACCTTTTGCTGTTTTTGTACTCCCAGTTCTTAAAGAACAGGGAGTACTTTAGAATGGGAACGAAGAAATGCTGTCTGTATGTGTGTGTGTGTCTGTCTGTCTGTCTGTGTGTCCGTGGTCAAAATGTGTTCCACTCGCTCCAGACAAAACAACTGGGTCGATCTTTCTGAAAATTTGCAGGTATGTTCATTATGGGTCAAGGATGATGCCCGACGTTTTAGTTTACCGTTACAGCCGTTACTAACGGCTGTAACGGCCTGTAACGCTTTTTCTTCTTTATGGAATATCTCAGAAAAGTACTTGACCGATCTTTCTGAAAGTTTGTAGGTATGTTCATTATGGGTCACGAATAATGCCCGATGTTTTAGTTTACCATTATAATCGTTACTAACGGCTGTAACAGCCTGTAACGGCTTTTCTTCTTTATGGAATATCTCTGAAAGTACTTGGCCGACCTTTATGAAAATTAGCAGGTATGTTCATTATGGGTCACGGATGATGCCTGATGTTTTAGTTTGCCTGATGTTTTAGTTTGCCCCGTCTTATAGCCGTTACTAATGGTTGTAACGGCCTGTAACGTTTTTTCTTCTTTATGGAATATCTCAGAAAGTACTTGGCCAATTTATAAGCGGTTTGGATGATCTTGTGACAAATCGGATCCTCTGTCCATATGTAAGTGATGTAATGCTGAAAATGGATTAAACAACCGTTAAAAACTGTTATTCTGCCGTTATTTCTTATATATTGGTGGATTTTAATGAAATTTGGTAGATAGAAAGGTTATCACACACAAAATCAGATTTCTTCTATCTGCCGTGCCTGCTACTTGGAGCTTCGGCGAATCAGTTCTGTGCGCCACCTTCTGTCTGAAGAAGCCACCAAGACTCTGGTTTCTGCTTTCATTCTTTCAAGACTTGACTACTGTAATTCTCTTCTTGCTGGCTGTCCACAGAATCTTCTTGCAAAATTGCAGAAAGTCCAAAATAATGCTGCTCGCCTTGTCTCGAAATCTCCGAAAACCTCTCATGTTTCTCCCTTGCTTAAATCTTTGCACTGGCTTCCTGTTGAAAAACGCATCAAGTACAAACTTTCTTTGCTCTGTTACAAGGCATTGGATGGCCTCGCTCCATCTTACCTCTCTAAACTTCTGTCGACCTATACTCCTTCCAGACAGCTTCCTCTTCCTGTGACACTCGCATTATGCAGATCCCTCGTTTTCGGGCCAGAACACTTGGTGAACGTTCTTTTACTTTTCAGGCTCCTTCCTGCTGGAACAATCTCCCTTCTGCACTCCGAAACTCAAACAGTCTTTCTTCTTTCAAGTCCTCCCTCAAAACAACTCTCTTCAAAACATAATTTTTCTGCTCCTTCGCTGGTGTGTGGGTGTGTGCGTGTGTGTGTGTGTTTGTGTGTGTGTGTGTGTGTGTGTGGTGTGTGTGTGTTGTGTGTGTGTGTGTGTGTGTGTGTGTGTGTGTGTGTGTGTGTGTGTGTGTGTGTGTGTGGTGTGTGTTAGGCTTATTGCTGTAAGCGCTTAGGCTTTTGTTTAAGATTAAGCGCACTAAATGTTCCTTATTATTATTATTATTAAATGGCACTTCTATATAGTGTTGTAAAATTTGACCGTTAAAAACCGTTATTCTTGACATATTGTCCGATTTGGATGAAATTTGATATGTATGTACACAGGCTTTAGCCCAGTGAGGACTAAAATACCGGTTTCAAAAGTGCATATCGGTTATATAACTGTTTAACCGTTATTTTGCCGTTATTTTTTATATATTGGTGGGTTTTAATGAAATTTTTGTATATAGAAAGGTTATCACACACAAATGGCACTTCCATGTAGTGTTTCAAAATCTGGCCGTTAAAAACCGTTATTCTTGACATATTGTCCGATTTGGATGAAATTTGGTATGTACACAGGCTTTAGCCCAGTGAGGACTAAAATACCGGTTTCAAAGGTGTATATCGGTTATATAACCGATAAACCGTTATTTTGCTGTTATTTTTTTATATATTGGTGGATTTTAATGCAATTTTGTATATAGAAAGGTCATCACACACAAATGGCACTTCCATGCAGAGTTTCAAAATCTGACCGTTAAAAACCGTTATTCTTGACATATTGTCCGATTTGGATGAAATTTGGTATGTACACAGGCTTTAGCCCAGTGAGGACTAAAATACCAGTTTCAAAAGTGTACATCGGTTAAATAACCGTTAAAAACCGTTATTTTGCCTTTATTTCTTATCTCACAAAGCACTTGGCCGATTTATAAGCGGTTTGGAAAACTGGGAGTACGTTTATATGCTTTGCATCTTGTTTTTTCTTTTTAATCAGTAAAGGTTTTGTCAGAAGGTGGTAGTAAAATCTGGGGGGATACAGGTAGACATTTTGAGGTGCTTTATCACAGAACAACTGAAAAATTATCTGTGAATTTCTAGCACTCTATAAAGAATACAAAAGTAACGGTGCTGATGTAGAGTGTGTATGATTGTTTGATCCAGATGACACAGACAGTGAAACACTGTTTGGCGATGAAGACGATGACGACAGTGATGATGACCGTGACCTTGCCAGCCGTCTGGAGCTGCAGCGGAAAGAGCTGGAGAAGGCGCTGGGTGCAGAGGTGTTCTTGAAGGCCTACACTGCAGTACAGGTGTGTGAATGGTCTGCTGCTGTACCTGTGATGAGGTGAGGTATAACTGAAGGCCTACACTGCTGTACAGGTGTGTGGATAGTCTGCTGCTGTTGTACCTGTGATGACCTGGCTGTAGGTGAGCTGTTCCAGAGAGCCAACAGGATGGTACAGGTGGGCAGAAATCTGCTGTCCACAACACAGGTCAACTAGAAGATGAGGTGGCTGTAGGTGAGCTGTTCTGAGGGCCAACAGGATGGTACAGGTGGGGCAGAAATCTGCTGTCCACAACACAGGTCAACTAGAAGATGAGGTGGCTGTAGGTGAGCTGTTCCTGAGAGCCAACAGGATGGTACAGGTGGGGCAGAAATCTGCTGTCCACAACACAGGTCAACTAGAAGATGAGGTGGCTGTAGGTGAGCTGTTCTGAGGGCCAACAGGATGGTACAGGTGGGGCAGAAATCTGCTGTCCACAACACAGGTCAACTAGAAGATGAGGTGGCTGTAGGTGAGCTGTTCTGAGGGCCAACAGGATGGTACAGGTGGGGCAGAAATCTGCTGTCCACAACACAGGTCAACTAGAAGATGAGGTGGCTGTAGGTGAGCTGTTCCTGAGAGCCAACAGGATGGTACAGGTGGGGCAGAAATCTGCTGTCCACAACACAGGTCAACTAGAAGATGAGGTGGCTGTAGGTGAGCTGTTCCTGAGAGCCAACAGGATGGTACAGTTGGGGCAGAAATCTGCTGTCCACAACACAGGTCAACTAGAAGAGCACTGGAGAGAGCGAAGGCCTCTGTCAAGCTCAGTGGATCCTGGATCTGCCCTTGAAATGAGCCCTCACCATCGATCCACACCACCATTGAATGTAACGGGGTTTGCCCGCAGGCTTCTTTCCATCTTTCCACCAGATGTCATCCACATAGGTTCTACAGTTTTTGTGTGGTCTTGCAAGCAGACAGGAAAACTTGCCTTCCTTTCCAGAGATGAAATCAGTATCTCAGTGTATCAAACATGCGTAACAGACTTCAGGGGAGTTGTGAAGAGAGCCGCAGTAGACAGGGGTGGTTAATTAACATGCCACTGTATTGGTATTTGATGCTGTTTCCTTTACATTTATTTACATATAATTATTATGATTGGTGTTGATAATTTTATTTTAGTATAGATATATCCTATTGCAATGTTGTTTATTTGCTTTGACATAAGTATGAATAGTAATAGACTGGTGCTGTTAGTTAATTTTCTTTTCAGACAGATGTATGATCCTTGTTACCATCATCAGAAACATTGCCACAATTCTTATCTCTCAACAGAGCCATACTTACTTATTGAAGAAATAGTTGAAAAATATGAAATGGCGGCTAGGCAAGACATGAACGTCATGGAAAAGTTGGAAAACTGATCAGGGCTTGAATCAGATGAAAACAACGCATGCTTGTTGGATTTTGTTTCTGTCTGAAAAATTTTTTTTCCATGGAAACCATGCATTGTTGCACTGAGAAAAAATAACAACAAAAAAACACAACAGATCCATTAGAGTTCCCTGGCTCCCCCCCCCCCCCCCCCCCACCTCCTTTTTTTTCATTTAAATCTTTGCCTAGTCATTAATGTAATAATGGAGGAATTGTTAGCCTGCACTTATTTACCCCTAGTACTAAATTGGTCAGCATAATATTTATTTATATATCTATCTATCTATCTATCTCTGTGTGTGTGTGTGTGCGAGGGTGTGTGTGTGTTGGTCAGCATAATCAATCTATCTATGTGTGTGTGTGTGCGTGTGCACATGGGTAATGTCCTGTCCTATGCCAGGCCCTACAAGAGGAGGAGAATGAGAAGAAGATGGAGGAGGAGGCGGACGTTGCTGTCAAGGTGCTGGGGAAGGACAAGAGCCACCTGTTCCCCAAGGTCTTTCAGCTGGTCATGGCTGACACTGCCTGCCGGGAAGGTACAGTGTGCTGGACATACGTGTGTGTGTGTGTGTGTGCGTGTGTGTGTGTGTGTGTGTGTGTGTGTGTGTGTGTGTGTGTGTGTGTGTGTGGTGTGTGTGCGCACATTTGTGTATGGGTTTTATAATCAGATCTCTATCTGACTTTCAATTACACATGCGCTCTCTCTCGGTCTGTCTCAGATCTCTTTCTCTCTTTTACACATTCTCTCTCTCTCTCTCTCTCCTCTCCCCTCCCCCCCCCCCCCCCCCCCCCCCCCCCCCCCCCCCCCCCCTTCTGTCTCTCTCTTATTGTCTCCATTTCCAACTTCCCCTAACACCCACGCTAGGCCCATCCGTGGTATCTCCTTTTCTTCCCCTGGCACCCCTCCCCTCTTTCAGGAGAATAATTTGTATTTTCATCAAAAGTAAACAACTTTAAAATGTGTTTTTATTGATGAAATTTTTTATTTATGATTTTTTTTTCATTCATGCAATTCTAATGATGATTGTATGATGCCTGCTTTTCTCTTGTCCAGAAGAAGGTGCCCAAAGAACGTAACTACTGGATGAAATGAAAGGGAGTGTAGCAAGCAATTTTATTCTATCTGTCCATCTCTTGTCTTTCTCTCTCACTCTCTCATACACACATATACACACATGCATGTGCACACATGCCCGCCCGTGCACACACACACACACATGCACACACACTGTCGCTGACTTGCATACAACATGAATTCATTTGTTTTTTTTATTCCATCTGTTTCAGGGAATGAATGAGGACCTTGACAGCGTCCATCCCCTGTACACAGATACCTCCGTCCATTCCTGTGCTGCTGACAGACTAGTCACTGGAAACCAATGACAGCCCATCCCTCCAAAAGGGGATGCACCAATGCATTTGAGTCTACAGGATCCAGCCTGTGATTTCCCAGTCATGTCTTTGTGACTTGTAGAGGAGCTAGAGCTGTGAGTGCAGGTGCTCACACAACTTGCCGTGTTTGCAAAACTGCTGTGGTGGTGGTTGTGCTTGGCCTTATGTGTGAGTGTGTGAAGGAGAACAGTTATATTTGGTTTTGCCATTCATTTGTGTAGTTTTCTTTAAACTTGACTGTGATTGGTGATTGAAGAAACATATACTGCTGATATCTGTGCATTAATGTACTGGAGGGAAAAAACAACAAAAAACTTTGTTTTGCAGAAACATTTTGAAAACGATCATTAACTCATGCTCACGTTTACTCTATATAGTTTTTTTTTCTTTCTTTTTGCTTTCTTTGTTTTCCTTTTTTTTGTCAGAAAAAAACCAATCCGTACAATATATGGTTTTGTCACCATGTTGTGATAAAAAGAAACGTCTCTTTATCTTCTGACGATATTCATGTCAGCACACTTACTGATTGTCTGCGTGTGAGTCTGTATGTATATACTTACCTGGTTTACTTGTTGACATTGGGAAGCTGTATTACCTGACTGGTTTATTTGTTTACTGTGTGAAGCTAGGAGACCTGGTTTAATTGTTTACAATATGAAGCTACGTTACCTGACCAATTTTTTTGTTTACAGTGTGAAGCTATGTTACTAGACTGGTTTATTTGTTTACAATGTGATGTTACGTCACCTGACTGCTTTATGTGTTATTTCTGTATGTTTCCTTTTTTACAAGCTGAAGCCCTTTTACCAAAGTGATTTGTTTGTCTAGTGTGAAACTGTGTTACCCAGCTGGTTTATTTGCTTTTAGTGTGAGGCTGTGTTGCCTGACTGGTTCATTTGTTTATGGTGTGAAGGTGTTTTACCTTACTGGTTTGTTTACTGATAGTGTTAAAGCTGTGTGGCCCAACTGCATTATTGGTTTTCAGTGTGAGCCAGTTTTACTTGAATGGTTTATTTGTTGCATAGTGTGAATCCGTTTTACATGACTATTTATTTACAGTGTGAAGCTATGTTTCTAGTATCAATGTCTGTTGTTGTCTGACAGGTTTACATACTTTCAACATGTATTTATTTTCGACAGTTTATATGCATACAGCTTGTTGCTGTTCGTCACATGACAGGATTATTTTTTCACAGTATTAAGGCATGTATATTGTATCGCTTGTTTTGTTTGGTTTGCCTGGTTTGTTTATATGTACAGTCAATTTGTGATAATGCACAGCAGTCATTGTACACTGTGCACTTGCAGATGTAAACTAAGAATGAAGCCTCTTAGCTCCTGATGTAAAGGCCTATTTGGTATGTTGTTTGTCCTATGAAAGTGATGTTGAACTGATTTTGATATTATAGGCTGTTTTAATTGGTTAAGAACCGAGACATAGCTCCACAACATGCAGTTGTTGATTGAGAGGTACAGAGAAATGACATGGAAGTCGGTGTTGGGTAATAATGCTTAATATTCATTTAGTTGATGACCTGAAATAATGATTATGGTAGTAGTAGTGATAATAACAGTCATCATCATCATCATAAGAGTAATGATAATGGGGACATTCAGAGCATTTTATCTCAGTTGAGCTGAGAGAAATTACATAGTTTATACATAATAAAGAGCACTACAAAGCTTAAAAATCAGTGTAGTTGTGAACAGAGAAAGTCACAGGGATTAATACATAATCGCAAATGCATGCAAGAATTTGGGCACGTACGCGCACGCACGCACGCACGCACACACACACACGCACACGCACACACACACACACACACACACACACAATAAGAAAAGGAATAGATGGGCAAGGCACAAAGAACAAATTAGGGTAGCTACTGAAAAGTGTCGCTGGCAGAACAGCAAGACCAAGATGGAGTTTAAAGGGGAAGAAGTTCATATGGATAGATGCCGAGCCAGAAATAATGTTTAAGCAAATTGACACAACTTTGACCTCTATACTTTGAGACACAGGGGGCCAGTGCACTTCAGTTTTTTGTTTGTTTGATTTGTTTTTTTTTCTAAATGTAAGTAAAACTTGTCTGGTTTTGTCCTGTGGCTCTGAATTTTTTTTTAATCATGAGTCCATTTAGCTTTCTTTTCGCTTTGGAATCGATGTGACGAAAGCTGCTGTTATATATTTGGGATGAAAATCATGTGGTATATTTGGCAGATAAATGTAATAAAAGCTGTGATATCTTTGTCATGCAAGTGTGATGGAAGCTATCGTATCTTTGCTGTGCCGATGTGGTAAAAGCTATTATGTGTTTGAAGTAGATAAGATAAGATAATGTTGCTTATAGCCCAGCCGACCGCAAAGGGCCACATCAGGGCTGGTGTTTGAAGTACCAATATGATGAAAGCTATCATATTTTTGTGGCACCGATGTCATGAAGACTACCATCATCTTTGTTTGACCAGTGTGATGAAAGTTATCTTATCTGTGTTCTACCCTAGGGATTCTAACACTTTTAATTGTATCCAGTCCTTGTAGAAAATTTGTTTCCAGTTATTTACTCTTTTCTTTACTCTTTTTGACTCTGCTTTTTTGTTTAGATTTTATTTTTCTTTGTCAATGTCCTCTACTTCTTTTTCTGCCTTTGTTGATCATCCATCTGTCTTCATTTCAGAAAGTCTTTACACTTTTTTTCCCAATGAAATTAACTACAATGCCTTTTCTTTAAAAAAAAAAAAAAAATCTGGTGACTAGGAAGTGAAAATGTCAGTGTCTAGAGTGAGCAGTAGCTGCCTATGTTCCAGTGTCCTTTTGCACATATGGCTTTTTTTTATTCTATTGTTTTGGATGTATTTAAATGTTTATAAATGATTTTGGAATGGCAGATGCTTTCATTACAGTCTAGTTTTATCTTTCTTAAGGTTGTCAGTAACTTAGGTATCATGTTATTAACTGACAAACATATTTTGCACATTGATATTGTGTTGGTTTTGCTTTACATTGCATTTCATAACCCGATCGTGTTTTTTTCCTTCTATACACGTTAACTGTAGAGGGGCTATTAGTTGAATGGGTAAGAGTGTTTGCCTATCAAAAGATGGTCTTGAATATGAACTGCTTGTTGGGTTGGATTTTGGAGGTTAAAGAACTCTGTTATCCCATTAGCAAATGGGTACTTGATTCAGACCAGGGATGGTTGAAGCGGCAAACGGAGATGGATGCGTACTGACTTCCATTATACAGTGCCCCAGACGTAAGTAACCTCCAACACTTCACTACCTTTACTGCGATAAGGCTATGGGATGTTAACCTCACTCTTAACCTTGACTTGGTTACTGTCCTAGAAGCCCAGTGGTAAGCAGGGCAGTAGTAACAGTGAAACTGACATTCCCTGTGTGTTGTGGCCATGGGGTAATAAGCATCAGTCGCATGATAGAGGCTCAAACCTCGCTCCTTGTCCAGTCACGCAACATCAACAAGGTACACCCACAGTGTCTCACTTCCTTGCAGGAGCAGGCAACACCAAGTGTAGTGCTTGATACAGGTTTGAGTCCAAGGTTACAGTTTAGGCCCAAAACGCTACATATTCTCTATTGCACTCAAAACTGCACCTGGCTTTTCTCATCAGATCAGCCAGTACCAAAACATTTGCCTCGCACAGTCCAGCCCTTGACCCATACCGTGCCTGACTCTGAGGCATCTGATCTCTGATCTCATGTCCATTCCTTTTTCTATGCAAGCACGATCCACATGATCCTTCGTTTTCCTGTCGTCTGCCAGGTTTTTCATTCCAAAATCCTTGTATTCTACCAGTGGTGTAGAAACACAGTGAGTCCATAAGTCATGCATCATTCTGCTATTTTTGCTGACATAATGGCTTTGAACTAATTTACTGCCCCCTAAATTCCAGAATAAAAGCATCTTTTTTCACATAATTTTTTTTTTCAGAGAGCCAGAGCGATTATTTGTTCAAACTGTTGTTGTTACTTCTTGACATTTGCTGTAACCCCGAACTCTGACCTGTAAAAAGAACAACAAAAAAAGGTTTCATAGAGAGGCAGGGAATCGCGTTTTCTGCTTGAAATCAACTGGATGTGTATATGGTCACTGTGAGGGCAGAAAGCACTGTGGCATCAGGGCATTCTGTAATCTCTTGAAGGACCATTGTGTTGGATACCTGCTGTGTCATGGCTCAAACTAGTAGAAGTACTAAGAAAGATTGAATCATTTTCAACAACATTCCAAAGATTACATGGAAAGGTGAAAGTCAGTGCAAGGCAGCAGCTCGTTTGCCCACAGAAATCAATGGAAACAATCGCCACAACCACCGGCTGCCCAGTTAGGGACTTATTCAAGGTTAGACCTCATTTCTGGTAAATGTTTTATTTCATCATTCAGTTAATCGTATGTTTTCTTCCGATCATGAATGGTTTAATAAACAATGTTTCAGGACTTGATCTGAACAGCAAGATCTTGCCTTGTGCGAGTGTTGTCATGTGTGCTCCAACCTAGCTGTTTCATGAACTCAGCAGATCATAAGCCAGTATGCATCTTCCCCCATCTCTTTATTTGCTGGGTTTACCGCATGAAACTTTGCCACGTACAACTGATCTGAATTATTTATTTTTTTAATTTTAACACTGAAGACTCTTAAAAGCACAATAGACACGCCACTATTACCACTGCATCACATACAACTCCAAACCCTCACCACACATACACACGCACGCATGCACTCCGACACACACGCGCGTGCGCGCGACGCTTTTTCACCAGATAAGATAAGATAATGTTGCTTATAGCCCAGCCGACCGCAAAGGGCCACATCAGGGCTGTTTTCACCAGATGACGAGTACCCAAATGACGTAATAATTCCGGAAGTGTAGAATCTCGGTGGCATCGTAAAGTGCAACTGTGAAGTTTTAAGGAATCGTGTTAACAATACTAAACGAACTCATTCAGACAGTAACTCATGAATCTAATAGGTCTGCAGTTATCCGAGCGATGAGAATGAAGAGGAGTCTCCTGCTTTATGGCAGGAAATGTTAGTCTTTGTTTTTAATTACAATTGGAACGAAAGTGACGCTCAGCTCTATCACGAGGGGACACACACACACACACACACGCACACTACACTACACTACACTACACTACACTAACACACACGCACACACACACACACACACACACACACACACACACACACACACACACACACACACACTCCCTACCATAACGGATTTTTGCCTCCTCTCCTTTGTCCGCCAGTGACTGCTTATGTTTTGCAGGATTTCCTCTTGTACCCCCATGTTGTCCTTGATGCTTGTAGGACCCACTCACAAAATCGTCATGACCCTGTTGTGTTGAGTGGCTTTGAAAAAAAAGTGTATAAAGTGAGAGAGACTGATACTTACATGGAATGTACGAATTTATATCTTTTGCTTACTCTACTCAGGACCTTGATCTTGGTCTCTAGGGTGATGCCTCTCCTGTTCCATACGTTCTTGTGGAGTTTGCCAAAAGCGGCACTAGCTTTGGTGAGCCGGGCATTCACCTCATCGTCGACGACGTTTCTGGACAGAGATCAAGGTGTATCGGGCCATAGTTCTCACCGCACTGCTCTATAGCTGTGAAACATGGACGGTTTACCAGCGTCACGCCAGGAAACTGAACCATTTCCACACCACCTGCCTCAGAAAACTCATGGGCATTAAGTGGCAAGATAAGATTCCGGACACTGAAGTCCTCACTTGTGCTGGCCTGCCTAGCATCTTCACCATCCTGATGCAGTCACAGCTTCGCTGGGCAGGTCATGTAGTTCGCATGCCAGACCATCGGCTGCCAAAGAAACTATTGTTTGGCGAACTACAACCAGGAAAACGCTCTCATGGAGGCCAGAAGAAACGTTTCAAAGACAACCCCAAATCTTCCCTGAATGCCTTCAACATCAGCCACACAACATGAGAGCAGACTGCCCAGCATAGAGACGGTTGTTTCTAAGTTGTCCGCAAAGGTGCAGAGACCTGTGAAAGTAACAGAATTGCTGCAGCTGAGCAGCGCAGGATGATCAGAAAGACCAGCGCCAACAGATCTCCAACTGCCGCCACCATCTCCTGTCCATACTGTGATAGGTTTTTCCGGGCGCAGATCGGCCTGACCAGCCATCTACGCACTCACCCCCGATCCCAGGATGACAAGATGGTCTTCGTCGTCTCGACGGACAAAACAACAACTCAGGACCACTCGTGCGCCTTTAATTACAGTATTGGTATTTGAACAAAGAAAGCCACATGAAAGTAAAGACGTTAAGAAACTTTAGATTTTCCCTGCGCCTGTTTGTTTGCCAGAATGCCTCCACACACACACACACACATACACAAAAACTATTGAATTAAATGTAGTAAATCTTGGTCAAAAGACAAAACGCGAGTCAAAACCATGAAATTTTAGTGCAGATCAATAGGAAAGGATACAAATTAAAGGGTAAAACATCGATCTGTTCAGTGAGATTTACACAAAGACTGTCACCAAACCGAATTTTAAGGAATCTCTCGACATACGAAAAGTGACCCATGAAGCAA
>CM031602.1:52952025-52963812 GCA_018398815.1 Conus ventricosus | reverse complement strand
ATCCTCTCTCTCCCCCCCCCCTCGCCCTCGATCCCACCCCACCTCCTTCACGCTTGGTCAAGGCTTGTCCGTTTTCAGGAGTATTGAGACAAGCTGAACCTTCATTCTAAATAACAAAAACAAAAAAAAGATGAAAAAGACAAAAGGTCCTTTCTCGAAGGCAAACAGCCAACAGTTAGGTCCAACCTTGGCAAAACTGCGTAATGTTGTTGAAATCCTGTGCTTGTTCTTGTTCGGCACTGCGCAGGGACTCCTGCACCGATTTCTGACTGGCTTCCAGGTTAGACAGCCTGGCCTTCACGTCGTCCAGTGGATCAGCCGCTGAGATGTGGCTTTGCCCTGCGACATTGGCACAGTCAAAAGACTCCACGTTTTTGTTGTTGATAAACATGCATTGTTATGTACCTATGCACGTGCGCACGCTCATTTTCAGAGGCTATACTGGTGCACGTATTAATACAGACACACGGAGACACATACACACGACTCGCACAGACACACAGACACAGACACCACACACACACACACACACACACACACACACACACACACACACACACACACACACACACACACACACACACACACACACACACACACAAAGGCGCGCACGCTCGTGGCGCTCTTACACACACACTTCCAGGCAAGCATACTTACTCATGATCTTCATCTGCCATGCCCCACACTTTCAAAACGTTAGAGCCCATACACTAAAGAATCAAAATCAGACACAGTCTGTCTATCTGCCTGTCTGTCAACCCGTCTGTCAGCCTGTCAGACTGTCAGTCCGTCCGTCCATCTGTCTGTCTGTCTGTCTGTCTGTCTCTTTTGATATTCGAACTCATTCTGGCATGAACAGCCAGGGTCTATGGATTTCGGGAAGACAGGAACGAAATGGGAAAGCCTTACACATTATACTAGAAACAGGTAAGATATTGAGGCACACTCAGGTTTCTGTACGTGGCCCCCTGTACACATCAAGAAATATTGATGAGAGCAAGCCATAAGCAAGTTTACAAGTTTCTGTGAATCGTGTTGCACAACACCCCCCCCCCCCCCTCCCCCCATACACAGCCCTTTTAGAAAATCCCAAGTTTAAAATACTAAACTGAAAGCCTGAATCTCGACAAGGATGGCAGCAAGCTGTGGAAACTGGCTAGAACCCTCAGTAACGAAACAACAAATCAGTCCACAATAACAATACAAGAAAATGGAAATTACCTCTCTGGAAAGAAAGCAGCAGACCACTTCATAGACGTCTATGAAAACATCAGCAATCTGGAAGTCCCTCCTGAACATAGAGCTGCAGTGCACAGGGCCCAAGGTGAACTTCATGAGAAAGAGCCCCAAGAGGAAGTCATGACCACAGCTTTCACAGAGAAAGAGCTGGAGGAAGCGTTGCAGAGCCTCAACCTGAAGAAGTCACCTGGGCCAGATGGAATCACCAATGAAATGATTCTGCATCTTGGGATGAAGAGCAAGGCAGTCCTTCTAACAATTTTTAACTCCAGCTGGAAGACAGGATCAGCACCACAGTGTTGGAGGGAAGCAGACATGATCCCCATTCACAAAAAGGGAAAGGACAAGTCGAAGGCTGACAGCTACAGACCCATCAGCCTTACAAGCTGCTTAGGAAAGCTGATGGAAAGACTTGTCAACACAAGGCTTGTCTGGCACCTTGAGGAGCATCAGCTGCTGAGCCCTGAACAGGCGGGCTTCCGCCAACACAGATCAACAGAAGACCAGATCATATTCATCACGCAAAGCATTGAGGACGCCTTCCAAGAAAAGAAGAACACGCTTGCTGTCTGGATTGACATGGAGACGGCGTTCGACAAAGTCTGGAAGGACGGACTCAGGCTTAAACTACGGCGATGTGGTGTGTCTGGGAGGATGTACACCTGGATCAGCCAGTACCTACACAACCGCCAAGCCCGAGTAAAGATTCAGGGCCAAAAGAGCAAGAAGAAGGTGCTGAGACAGGGAGTACCACAAGGAGGAGTCCTTTCGCCAACGCTGTTCCTCATCTTTATAGATGACATTGTCAGAGACCTGCCAAGAGGGGTCAGAGGAGCGATCTACGCAGATGACCTGGTGCTATGGTGCTCCGAAGAGTACACCACTACAGCACAGGTACGCCTCCAAACTGCGCTCAATAAGATCAGCGACTGGACCAAGGAATGGCTTGTCTCTGTCAACTCAAGCAAAACAACCTACACAGTCTTCAGCCTATCCAGCAAGAAGCAAGAGGCGAAGCTGACTCTGAACAGCCAAAGACTTGCAGAGGAACCCACACCTACCTACCTGGGAGTGACCTTTGACCGCAGGCTCACTTGGAAACAGCAGATCACCAGATGCTGTAGCAGGGCCAAGCTGAGACTGGCGATCATGAGGAAACTTGCAGGAACGGACTGGGGGGCTGACGAACGTATCCTGAAGAGACTCTACACAGGGAGAGTCCGACCTGTAGTTGAGTACGGGACATCAGCATGGGCATCAGCTGCAAAGTCAAACCTTGACCATCTCAACAAGATACAGAACCAAGCTCAGCGTGTCATAACTGGCGCCATGAGATCCACCCCAATTCTGAAGATGGAGGAGACCACTGGGCTGCAGTCATTGGAGGACAGAAGGGACACAAAGATCCTCATCCAGGCAGCAAAATTCAAACGCCTTGAAAACCATCCAATGAACGACAGAATGAGCAGACCCACCAAGAGCCGGCTGAAAAGAGGCAGCTTCATCCACCAGTCAAGACGCCTTGAAAGACAGATCCCAGTCTTGATGGAACACGAAGCAAAGCCTATCGCGGCAAATGTCACCCACCCGTCTTGGAAGAGGCAGGTGTTCCCAACAGTCGTCACCAGCATTCCCGGAGTGGAGAAGAGAGGAACACAGTCAGACACCCAAAGGAAAGCCCTGGCCATGGAGTACATCTGCAACCAGTATCCCCAGGAAGACTGGACCCATGTCTTCACAGATGGCTCCGCCACAGAAGCAACGAGGGATGGTGGAGCTGGAATCTTCCTCCGATACAAAGACGGAGATGAAGAAATTGCAATCCCAACAGGAAAATACTCCACCAACTTCCGAGCTGAGCGAGAAACTCTCTGTGAGGCAGCCACAACAGTCTCGCAGAACTCCATAAGAACAACAGGGCAGGTGGTGGTGTTCTCAGACGCTCTCTCCGTACTCCAAGCCCTCAAGAATTCCCGCTGCAAAGAACAGAACCATCTTACTTCAGCCCTTGTTGCCCTGAGTGCCAGAGTGGAGAAAGTGGTGATGCAATGGGTACCAGCACACTGTGGTATCAGAGGCAACGAAAAGGCGGATATTCTGGCAAAAGATGGTGCACAGAAGGAGCAGGCCAACAACCTGGTGTCATATGATGAAATCAAGACAATCATCAAGGCACAGCAAGGAATAAAGTGGCACCTCCAGCACCCCAAACACAACCCAGAAGACAAATACCATTTGCTGGGACGACGGGAACAGGTCAAGATCTTCCGCCTGAGGACTGGACACAATCGCCTGCACCACCACATGCACACAAAATTTGGCATTGAACAGAGTGGAGAGTGCCCTTGTGGTGAGGGACTAATGACAACAGACCACATCCTTCAAGACTGTATGACGCATGCAGCATCCAGAAGCAAGTACTGGCCAACACCGACAGCAGTGGAAGCCAAGTTGTACGGCACCCTGGAGGAGCTGCGGTGGACGGCAGCCTTCATCGATGACCCCGGGCTGCTCATCTAATGGGAAGCGAACGAGGAAGAAGAAGAAATACTAAACTTCGCTTCATAATCTTGAGGGGCTCAGAGGTTGATGATGTAGGACATGCACAAGTAGAAATGATTTCTAAAGACCTAGATTCAGATGTCTTCAATTTCCAGACAGGATGAGCAACAAACATCAAAATCCGTTCTAACTGAAAATGATTTAAGAGACACACTGGTGCACCAAAGAATAATCTGGTTTGCAACTGGATCATGTGGCGTGCTGATGACAAACATTTTCATGTCAGCAAAAAAGGAAACCGTACAACATTGAGATCCCCCTGGTTATACAAAAAAGGGGTCTCCAAAAATAAAAACATACGCATCAGTGTAGGGGACAGAAAGAATTTTAAGTAAAATGCTGACTTCATTTTGCCTTAAAACCTAAAACCGGGAAATGTAAATACACAGCTTAAAAGGGGCAAGTAACTGAAAATAAGATATAGGGATCAGACCCTTCAGAAATTCTTCAGTTTGAAACACTGAGCGCCGTAGCTTGAGGAGCTCACAGATTGATGCATGACAGGCGCAAATAGAAAGAACAACAAACTGTTTTTAATTTTTCTGATAGGGAGTGGAGCAAAACATAAAAATTTCCCAGTTAAAATAGATAACTTCAAAAAGACAGGCTTGCATTTAGGAAAAGGGGGAGATTAGAAGTTATTGAAGTATTATTCTCTAGTGAGTGCTTTGTCAGAGTTGTTGGTCCTCCAAAGTGGAGGTCTTTCAGGACCAGCCAGGGACAGCTGCTTCGCTCTGTGAAGAGTTCCCCGGGGCTCGTTACTGTTTCCTGATTACCTGCTGATAAAAAAACTTTTCCCCCCTGCAAGCGAAAGGAAAATTCACCAACAAGTCCTGTCGACATAAGTGTCCCGACCGTGTCCGATCTACTTCCCTTTTTTCTTGATCTGGTCATCGGCCGATAGCTGGGACGCTTTCTACCAGAGATCGATGTTGTTGATGGTTGTGTGTGTGGTGGGTGTGGTGTGTGTGTGTGTGGTGTGTGGTGTGTGTGGGGTGTGTGTGTGGTGTGGTTTGGTCCCCTGAGGCAGTTTTTTGATACAGGTCCACAGTCTTTTGATGCTTTCTTGACTGTTTATCCGGTGTCTGCGCCTAAACTTTCGTTGTAGGGGTTTTAACAATCTATCTTTGTGTACAATCGATGAACAAAAACAAACAAACAAACAAAAAACAACAAAAAAAACAACAAAAAACAAAATAATTTGCGGAAAAACCACAATTAAACTAATGCGAGTCATAACATCTGTAATAATGTAAAAACTTGTTCAATTCCAGCTCAATTCAATATTTTGGGAGTATGTAAGATTTGCAGCTTTAAAAAATAGCATCCGCGTTGATAGTAGCAAGGATTATATAAAGGAGCTGCGCTGCATTGAGTTAAAAGTTATCAAAAGACAAATATATGAATAACATTCAGCATTTTATTCGTAGTAAAAAATTAAATCACTGATTCTCTTTTTTTTCTGTTCAAGGACGTAGATTGGTAGCGTTTTTATGAGGAACTTTCTGTTATCTACAGATTTTTGAATTTCAGTTATTTTAAAAAAGAAAAATGCAACAAACTGTTTTATAAGCAATGGGCGCCAGAGTAACATTTCCGTATTGCAGATGTTTTCTACCAATATTTTAAACAGTCAAAGCACCTAATCACGATCCATCTTTGAAAATGGTCTTTTCATAAGTCCAAGCGTCCACTTGCAATTGTATTATTGACATGTCTGTCAAATTTCAAGTCCTTGAGCAAAGTAACTCAAGCTCTATTTAATCTCTTTACTTATAAATGTCTGTGAAGTCGGAATGTCTTTCAGTCGTTTGAAGGATTCTGTTTTTGTTCATTTGTTTTGCTAACATGTAGCGCTTTGCATTCACTTGCATTACAATAAAGATTCCATGTGTCGCTCAGTCAGTGTCGGCTGCATCTCTTTAAGATTGCTTAAATGGCAATACTTTGCATCATCTACTGACGAGTTTGCTAGAACTTACAACCACATTTGCTACATCATATACGGGGGTCGATTCCACTCGGTTTCTGGTGCGCGTGCGTTCCTGACTTTGACACTCTGTAGTATGTTCTTTAGGAATTAAAAATACTCAGGATCTTTACCCAGTTACACCATATATGATTGTATGATTGACAAGAAAGGGGTCATGTTGGACGAAATGAAATATCTTTCTCGTCCTTAGATTCTCTGTCACGTCTACTAGATCCATCATACAAGAAAGAACATGCAGGTCTAAAACTATGCTGACACCCGGAAAGTAAGATGTTATAAGTCACTAGACTGACTATGGCATCTCTCACAAAATTCTTCATGGCACACATGTTAGACTAATTGGTCTGTTGTTACCCGCTGAGGTTTTCTAAAATGACTCTTACAATCAATTTCTTCCGTTCATGAGGTATCACATCTTCCGCCAACATTATATTCATCAAGAAGCATTAGAGTTCTTCAAGAACTAGTTTCAACATCCTAGGTGAAATATTATCTTCTCCACCAGCCTTTGGGTTAAAAATTCTGAGTTTCTTGTTAACAGCTTTTGGAGTTGTGTAAACTTTAACAAATATGACCAGTAGACCTTGAATCAGGTTTTAAAACAGGAACTTCATTCACATTGTCTTTACTGAATGTTAGAAAGTCATTTTGTTTAGAACACCTGCCTTTTCTTCAGCAGTTATCGCCATTTCTCCATCATTCCCCTCAAGGGGCTGGCACTACGCTAATTTTCGTTTTGATGTCTAACAAATTTCCAGAAACACTTAGGATCCAGTTAATAATTTTGAAGTTATTTCCCTTTAATGTTCGCGCGATGCCTTTTCACATCCTCCATACATTCATTTGGCTGTTTAATGAAGTGCTGATATTCAACACCGTCATGGGTGATTGGAAATCTTTTGTACATTTATTTGACTTTTTAAAAAATCTGTTTGTCATTGTGGTGTTACTTTGGTAAAAAGTCACTTTCCTTTAGATAAATTCACCTCTATGCTTAGTAAGATTTTTAAAATATACAAGAAACATTTTTCCATGGTCACATCATTTCTTCAGTAGCGCTTTGGTCTACTTAAGATCTTTCGTAATGTTGTCAAAGTCATCTTTACAGAGGTCCTATGGAATTTGGGGGAAGGCTTTGTGTTCTTGACATACAATAAAAAGACGTCATTGTCACCCTGCCCAAATGGGCTGTGACGTTCTATTCATTAATTTCTTGGCTAACGAGTAAATCATCGCATGCAAGCCTCTGCCCTCTAAAGTCACAATGATGACAAGTATTGTCAAGTTTTCAATACCACTCTAACCAGTTTATTCAATCAGTCTCTGGCAATTTTTGTCAGAAGAGTTGCGGCTCTTTGATATCAGGCCAAAGTAGGATCCTCTGTCATGAATCGTCTGAGAGAGCTGGTCCTAAACACTCCACTGAAGCAATGTATTGCCTTAAAATGTTAGCAGCCTGGCCAATAAGGCTGTCTGGAATTTCACGTGCTACTTGACACACTGCCTTTTACGATAAGAAAGCAGTCAAAACCGAGAAAGCGGTATTCTGTCATACATATATCCTTTTTTTCCATATTACTTGTTACCGCAGTTAGTGCCACACCGTTTGCCTTCTTTTCATCTAGGAGAGTTACCATTTGTTCTTCTATTTCAGAAAACTGTCCAGATTTGCAAAAACAGCAGTGCACTTATTCTCCATTTGTATCAAGTCAGAAACTTTTACAGGTATTTCTTAACACTCAAGCCACATACTGGTAAGTCACTCTGCTGCCCAAACACTGATGCCGGGTGGTGTGTCCGCCTGTCCAGTCATTTGTGAAGAGCAGTGCACTACTTTCATGTGCAGTGTTCATCCTTTTAACAACGTTCTCATTTCTGATCATGAATTTTTTCTCTGCCGCTACAGTGAGGCCTTTCATTGTCTGTCTAGGTTTTATGTCACTGAGAGGGCAAACGTTCGTTTGCTAGTGGTATTGTCATTGTTCAGTTTCTGGATTGGTATTTGGAGCAAGTTTTTTTGTTTATGCTTTTCGATAGAATCTTAAACCTGGATGCTTCCTTAGTCTAATCTTGTCTCATCCCATGTCTCTTTCACTAAAATCGATTATTTGCTTCAGCTTGCATTTCATTTTCAATTTCTCTCTCCTTTTTCTTTCTTTTCAAACTTTCTGATTGCAGTGACGTCATCTTATCATCATGGACAGGATAAAGATCAGCAAATAAAATTTTTGAAATGAAAATGAAAGTACTTAGTTACTCACTTGCTGATCGGAACATGTCGCTTCGAATGGGCCTATAACCGAGGCTCTTATGTGAACGCTCGCATAGCACTACGTACATCATAAATCCACAACATCTTTTAAAGCGATAAAACCTTTGTTTACTCTCGTGCAACCTTTCAAACCGTATGAATGTCTTTATAAAAAATGAACGGGCAAAAAATGCTTCATGATTTCACGATTGACACGGATCGTCTGACTTTAGTGCCACAGCAAGCTCTTAGTCGGCACTATCGAAAGGAAGGCCGTTTTGAGAGAAGTGATTCTTAGGTTCTTGAAGCTTGTCTCCATCGGAATAAGCGGTATATAAGTATGCTCAATATATTTAACAAAACAACTTGGCTTCCGCGAAAGTAGCATCCATGTTGCAGTGTAACTGTCAGCGAGATCAGACAGCTCCGTGACGAAGCCCTGATATTGTTTCAAAAATCCTTTGCGTTCAGAACAATTTTTTTTTAACAAGTATAGTATCCGTTTGCATTTTGGCTGCAAAAATGGAACCTCCCTTTTTTAGGAATGCAGACAAACTGGCCATATTATTCTTTGGTATCGTTTTGGCTTCCTCTGTGTACGCAAGAAATCCACCGGTCAAACACCAAATGTATGAAATATGTTGACAGGTATACGAACTGCTGTTTTCGGGACAGCAGTCTGGTCGCTTCGACCAGGTACCAGCTAGTATTACATAACAGACAGACAACAATTGGTTTTGGTAACTTTCATCCAAACCAGAGTTAGATGTAACGAGCGTGGTCTAATAAAGGATTTCAAAGACAGACCTAACATATCTTTTTCAGACAGACAAAGGGAGGTCTACTGCAGACAAAAGGAGGACAGATAGTTTAGTCACATGTTGACCAAGAGTCTCCAGATTGAAGAAAGAACAAGATGCAAAGCATATAAACGTACTCCCAGTAAGTAGTAGTACAACAAAAAGTATATATATATATATATATATATATATTTGTTAAAATAGGTTTTTTAAAAACAAATCTACAATTTTGTTTCGAGCGCGTTGCGCTGTCATCAGAATGTTGCTCCCCAAGGGGTCGAGCACTATCAAAATCATTTTGGGTATTTTAACTACATTAATCTCTCTCTCTCTCTCTCTCTCTCTCTCTCTCTCTCTCTCTCTCTCTCTCTCTATATATATATATATATATATATATATATATATATATTGTTAAAATAAGTATTAAAAGAAGTCTCTTTTAATACTTATTTTAACAAATGTTGCTCCCCAAGGGTTGAGCGCTTTGGAAATCATTTTGGGTATTTTAACCACATTGATATATATTTATATAATATATATATCAATAATATATATATATATATATATATATATATAATATATTTGTTAAAATAGGTTTTTAAAATTAGAATCTACAAATTTGTTTCGAGCGCGTTGCGCTGTCATCAGGATGGTTTTTGGTTTGCCCACCGCCGATGTTATATAGCGTGTGGGCTCCCGTTTGCGGTTGTTTGCACGTGCGGGTTGGCTGCACGTGTTTTTTGGGGGCTTTCAGGTTTTTTTTGGGTGTATTCACTAACAACGATTTCCATTTATGCCTGCAGTTGTTTACTATTTCTGTTTTGGTGTTTAAAGTTGCTAAGTGTGGTTTGCATAGTATTAACCATTTTTCAGTTAAACATAGGTTGCACCTTTTTGAAACATTGCTGTATGGTGATGCTCTTTTTATGATTTTCCAGGATATATTGTAGCTTGTTTTTGCATCTTTAAGTTTCCAGATATATTTGCTCAGTTCTGTTTGGTTTTTATATTTTTGTTTATTAAATGACTGTTTGTGGTTTGCATATCTGGTTTTGAAGTGGTTTTCAGTGATCCCTATGTATGTTTTTTTTTTCATTTTCTGATGTCACAGTGGCTTGGTATACAATGTTGTTGTGAAGGCATTTATTGCTCAGGGGGCACTGCTCTTTTTTGATGCAATTGCAAGATTTCCTTTCTTCACCCTTCTTTGCTGTGTTGGTTTTCATTTATTAGATGCGTCAATTAAATTTTTGAGGTTGGGCATGCATGAATACGATAGTTTGACGGTGTTTTTGTTGAATATTTTATATAGTTTGTGTTCTTTTGGGAACGAGGTTGTTAAATTTTAAAGAATTCTTTTCCTATGTTTGTTTTGAGTTTTCCGTCGTATGGTGGGTTGTACCATGTGATTTTTCTTTTCCTGTTTTTCGTATTACTATTTGTGTTTATTGTCTGGATTGTATTGTAGTTTGTAGTTGTACCCACTTTTTTGCAGTGCTTCTTGATATTCTACTGCTGCATTTGAATACTCTTTCATTGCATGACAGGTTTGATAGTCTCTGATTTATGCCATTGGGTATGGCTTTTAATACAGATGGTGGGTGGTTGCTTTTGATGTTTACATAGATAGGTGTGTCATTGGGCTTCTTGTATGGTTTATATATGTAGTTGATGAGATCAAGTGTTATGTCTAGGTAGTTTACTACCTTTTTTTTGCTTCAATGGTGATTTTTAAGTTGTGGTTTTGGAAGATTTTACATAATTCTTTTTTCTTATTTTCAATGGTCTTGGGTTGTTGGTTAGTGCAGCAAGGCTGTCGTCTCTGTATAATCCAACTTGTTTTCCGAGTTGTTTTTTGATGTTGGATAGCATAAATAGTCCGACCAGTTCGCATGTTTCTGCACCGTCATATGATCCCATGGTTACATCAAATGTTGAGTTTCTGTTCGTTTTCTTGATCCAGGTTTCATTTTTTGCTGTACAGTAGCGTTTTCTTGGTGTGGAATATGATTTCCATTTCTGACCCTGTTTATGTCTGTATGGTTACTGGCAAATTTCAGAGCTTTGGTGAGCAGTTCCTCATCTATGGATGGGTAAAAATTACTATGTCGAATGTGATGAATACCGTGTTGCTTTGTTTATCAAGTGTTTTGAACCATTGAATAACTTCATTTGTGTTCTTCCAGAGGTTGTATTCAGAGTTTGATTTTACGTTCTTTATTGTTTTTTCTAGGATTTTCTTACTTATTTTGCCTAGTTCAGATTTAGATGGGTTTATTAGTCTACATGTTGGGTTGTTGTGAAAGTTAGGCTTGTGGTCCTTGAGTGTTATGAACGCTTCTTTTGTTGCTGTCGCTTCTACCCTGTCACTTAGGTCCATGCGATGTGCAAGTTCTTTTCTTTAGTGCGGATATTGTCATGTGTATTTTTTATCGGCTTTTTGTTTAATAGTTTTTCTGAATATTTTTGTCAAGAAGTTGGGAGTATTCTTTTGGTTCCATTTTGTAGTAGTTACTGGTTTTATCAGCCTTCACAAATACTTTTTTGTCGTTTTGTATTTGTTTTATTTGTTTTTTTAAAAACAAAACAAAACAAAACAAAAAACACACACACACACACCTGCCCTCTCCGGCGGGGAAATGAATCCGGTGTCGCGTGAAATCTGGGAACGTGATATCTGGGAACGTGATATCTGGGAAGGCTTCCCAGATAAGTTAATTTATAAAGCGTTATTGCTTAAACTGTACATCACAAAATTACATTTATAGCTATTAGAAACGGCTATTGTGGTAAAATAAAACATTGGCATGGTCTGTGACCATAATGAACATATCTACACATTTTCAGAAGATTGGCCCACCCAGTAGTTTTGTCTGAGCTAGTGGAACACATTTTGACCACGACGGACGGACGGACGGACAGACAGACAGTCAGACAGATAC
>CM031602.1:52939525-52944525 GCA_018398815.1 Conus ventricosus | reverse complement strand
GATAGTTAATACTAGGCTTGGCATTTCAGCCCAGAGTACTCATTTCGCACAGATTTCCTATTAATTCGCTCTCATAGTTGGGTCAGGCGCTGGGCGTCTTATAAAAACTAATTACGTTGCCCCAAGCTAATATTATCATTCATAGGATTGTGCTATTACGTCACTCGTGTCGGAAACCACCAGTTTGGCTGTCGTAGTAATAAAATCTTGTTCAAAAAAAAAAAAGAGATATAATGGCGGAAGAAAAGAACACCCCTATATGAACAACAATTAGAGTTGAGCGGTACGAAGAAGGAGTTCGCTGAATTGAAAGAGCTAGTTATGAAAGAACAGATTTTGTCAGGTTGCGGCCCTGAGTTAACCATACATTTGAAGAGAAGACAGCCAGAGACAGCAGGAGAGTTTGTGAAGTTCGCAGAGGTGTATAGAGAGGACACGTCTGGGCACTAAGGTGCAGGAGAAACAGGTGCTAGGCACAGGTGAGAAGAGTGCAAGGAGACTAGGGGAGTTTTCTGCAAAGTCTGCAAACCCAGTGGTGGGCAGAAGGAAGGGCAAAGGGACATTAGGTGTTTCATTGTCACAAGAAGGGACATGTGGGCAGGGATTGTCGCATGAGGTTCCAGAAGGCAGCAGCCTTGCAAGAGGTGGATAAGGGTCGTCAAGGGGAAACGACCTGCAGTGGAACCAAAAGGGATTCAGTCTGAAGAGGGTGGAGTGCAGCCTATGGCTAGCACTGGACAGCAGTCAGTGTCAGGGATGGAGGGCACTAGGCTGAGTGGTTCGTTACCAGTGGAAGAAGGGTGGATTGGCCAGCAGAGGGTGAAAGTGTTACGAGACACTGGTTGTTCATGCGTGTGTAGTCGAACAACGCTGGTCGATAAAGGGGATTTGACAGGGCAAATCCAGACCTGTACTCTAATCGATGGCACTGTGAGGAGTTTCCAGTTGCTAAGATAGAAGTACGTACCCCTTACTTCTCAGGCGAGTTGTCTGCGTTGGTGATGGACAAACCCCTTCATGATTTGATCATTGGAAATATCCAGGGGCAAGGGATCCAGGGGATCCTGAGTTGTTGACTGCTACAGGGGCAGCAGTTCAGACACGGAGCAAGAAGGAGGAAAAGGTTGTTAAACCGTTAGTTGTTCCAGGAAGGAAGTCGGGCATAGATGTGTCGCCTGATGAGTTTAGGGCAGCGCAGGAACAAGACCCTTCGCTCGTGAAGTCTTGGAGTTGGCAAGAGGTGGAGAGAAACAGGAGGTTAGAGGAGGTGAGACAGAATTTCTTGTGAAAGGCGGGCTGTTGTACCGAGTGTTCACCAAGGGGAAGACAGGTAAGGTGACCACTCAGTTAGAGGTACCAGCATGTTATCGTGACACTGTCATGTCAGTGGGTCACGAGTCGCTCATGGCGAGTCATCTCGGCCCCGGGTTTTAAAACGGCTGACCGAGTCTTTGATGATTTTCATAGGCGCAGCAGCAATCATTGATGAGGTGAAAGAGACCCAGCAGAAAGAAGGGGAGATTTTGTTGCCTGAGTTTCCGGAGAAGAGTCATACAGGATGTGTCACTGTATGAAGGGCTAGACAGTAGGAGTTCCTAGGTTTTGTTGTCGGAGGCGACACAAAGCAGCCAGAAAGGGGAAAGGTGGAGAAGATGATGAATTCAGAGAGACCAAAGACCAAAACAGAAGTCAGGAGTCTGCTAGTGTTTTTTGGTCTATTAGGGAGTTTGTTCCAAACTTCGCAGCGATCACGAGTCCTCTCAGTGATTTGGTCAAGGCAGGGAAACCGGCAGTGGTCGAGTGGTCAGACGCTGCAGAGCAAGCACTGCAGACGGTGTTGGAAAGACTAGGTTCCCGTCCCATCTTGAAGCTACCAGATATGTCCAAACCATTTTTGTTGCGGACAGATGCATCAGGTGGTGGGATATAGGTGCAGTATTGTTACAGGAACATGAAGGGGTCGAGTTTCCTGTGAGATATGCTAGCAGGAAGTTGACAAAGTGTGAAGAAGGGTACGCAACGGTGGAGAAGGAGTGTTTAGCTGTTGTGTGGGCCGTGCAGAAGTTCCACAAATACTTGTATGGGAAAGAGTTCGTGATCGAGACGGATCATCAACCACTCAAATTCCTGCAGGAGGCGCAGTTGAAAAACAGCAGAGTGCTGCGTTGGGCAATGGCACTGCAGCCCTACAGGTATCGAGTGCAGTACATTCCCGGTCGACAGAATGTCGGAGCTGACTATTTAAGTCGTGTAGTCTAGCAAGCTGCAACTCAGAGGAAGTCAGTCATATCCAGGGTGCTTTGTTGATAATATGTGTTGATTCCAGTTATGTTGATTGGATATGGGTTCATTCCCAGTTGGCTATGGTTCATATTTTTTTTTGTGTGTGAGACTTGTTCATATTTTCTTTGTGAGACTTGTTCATGTGGATGTAGTTATGCTTGGAGCATACAGTCGCTTGTGTAGTGATGCATTATTTGCAATAAGTGAGGATGGAGATTCCTCAGTGAAGTGTCATGGATCGTGATCATATTATATTGTGCTTTTCATAAGAATTGTGAAGAGAAGATATGGCAAATCCGCAGGTAGGGGGAATCGCATAAGTGCGCACAGAGGTCGTATATAATTGAGTTGAAATAACGCAAGAGCGCACGTCACATGATAACTCATTGGAGTGGTATTCACTAATTGTATATTTTATAATTTATAAACCGTTGGTTGTAAAGTATTTTCCAAACTTTGCGCGTGTAGCTGTGTGTCAGCAAATTCGGTTGTTGTCTTTTTTTGTACCGTTGTTTTGAGACAATGCGGAGCATGGTCTTTTGCAAGGGGGAAATTGTCACGGACAAAAAAATGAAACAACCTAACTTGGGGGAAACAACCTAACTTGGGGGAAACAACCTAACTTGGGGTGTCGCCAGCCAATTTGTTCGGACCTAAGTCCAAACTCAAACATTCTAGGCGTCAGAAAAGACGGGCCCATAGGTCGTGTCCGGCCAATTAAGCTTAGTGGAGAGGTTTCGCCGAGACGGTCCGACCCACCCAGTCTGACTAAGCGGCTTTGACCGACGCCTCGATGTCTGCCCAGACGGACCTCAGTACCTGGGCAGCCTTATCCGGCCAATTTGGGAACCAACGTCATGGTTAGTCGGACGTCGTGGTGCCTACCCAGACTCAGCTGGCCAATTTAGATTGACCATGTCCACCACTTAAGGCCACACCGCGCCAGTGAAGTAGGGAAGGGGGAAGGTAGTGTGTGGTGGGGGTGAAATCTAGCTAATCAATTAGATGACCAATTGACCACCACAGAAGAGTAAGGCGTGTCGGCGTGACTGTCGTGGTTTGAATGTCCAATGGAATTAGAGGGAGATAACTTCGTTGTCAGGGCGGTAAAAATACTGACCATGGTACTGGCCCTTGGACACGGGGTTAGAGCATAAAGGAATGCGTGAGTGAGAGAGAGAGGAGGAGGGGGGAAAACGAACAGACAGAGAGAGAGAGGGAGAAGCTCGGGGAGAGTAGGCTCTCGCCTACAGGAAGGCAGGGAGAAGAGAACGAACAGAGACAGGGAGATGAGGAGGTTTTAGGTGTAGTCTCTGCACGAGGGAAAAGGCAGAGGAGAAGAGAGGTGAGAACGAGGGGAAGAACGAACAGAGAGACAGAGAGAGGGAGAGGTTCTAGGTCTGCTTGAGAGAAAAGCAGAGAGATGAGGGGAGGAGAGAAGAGAACCAAGTTGAGAGATTAGCATGAGATAGTCTGCAGAGGAAGGACTGAGGAGAGATGTGGAGAGAGAGGAGAGTTTGCTAATTTATGAAGAAGAAAAGAAAGAAAAAGAAAAAGAAAAAAAGCAACCATGTCCATTTGATAAGAGCAGACTAGAAGAGAGAGAGAGAGAGAGAGAGAGAGTGCAATGCGTTAATGCAGGAAGAAAGAAAGGAGAACAGATCGATGTTGATAGTCACTGTTCTACCCTAACCGGGGGTTCGACCTCATAACCTGGCAGCGTCACTTCGCCAAGCAGAACCACAGACCAACGCCAACAGTCTCACCTGACCAGGCGCCATCAGACCAACACCAGTGCCGGCAGTTGTGTCGTGTTGTGAAAGTGACAGCGAAAAGAAAAGAAAAGAAAAGAAAAGACAGTGATTCGTGAATAGTTAAGATCACCTGGCCAGGTAAAGTAGAAATCTTTTATACCCGGTTAGTTAATGATGTTTTAGATAAATGATTTTGTGAAGTTCAGGAAAGAGAGAATGTTTTATTCATTTGATTCCATATGCATTGATGTTTCGTTCTATGATCATGTGTAGTAAAGTTATAGACTTTACTAGTGGTTTGATGTGACGAATGCATGATATATGAATGAATCGTAAGCAAGCTGTGAGTGTGTTTGGGCTGTGCGCTAGTCCTTCCTCCACTGACATTACACGAGGTTGACAATCTCTCTCTCTATAGCTCTCTTTCTATCTCTCTGTGTCTGCCTGTCTCTCTATCTCGCGATCTCTGTCATCGTACTGTCTGTCTGTCTGTCTGTCTATCTATCTATCTATCTTTTGCCCCAGGGCTGGTTGGAAAAAAGAGCATTATATATGCTTATCTCATTACCCTGGTTAAATAAAATTTCGTTTCGTTTCGTTTCTGTGTGACTGCTACGCACAAACGCTGAACTGTCAAAACTTCGTTCCGTTTGTTTAGTAAGCGCTAGGGCCTTTTGTAGGAAGCATGGCATAGCACCGTGTTGTGCCTGTCTTGTGGTGCTGTCGTTCTGATGAGTGCCATAGTGTGAGTGTCTTCCCTTCCGTTGGTCTGATCTCCGCTTCTCCTATCATCTTTGGTTAGTGTGAAGGTTGCCCATGAATGGAAATATGCGTGGTGTTTTGTTTGTTTTGTCTTTCCAGCAGGAAGGTGGTAGGTTTTTATAATTCTTCTTCTTCTTCTTCTTCTTCTTCTTCTTCTTCTTCTTCTTCTTCTTCCTCTTCTTCTTCTTCTTCTTCTTCTTC
>CM031602.1:52925381-52927881 GCA_018398815.1 Conus ventricosus | reverse complement strand
TAGATAAATTAATGACTGAGAGGAGAGAATTTAACCAATAGGGTCTCGTGGCCACGATGTCTGACCTACTCGATGCGCATTAGCCCAACGCACTGGTCAGACCTTGAGAAATCAGTGGATGAAAGGTTTCTGAGCAGGTGCTACACATGCTTCTGTTGTGAAGATGGACTACAATGGTCGCCAAATGGTGCTCGTGAAGGATTTTACATTCATAATTGAACGTCCTGAAAGAACAAAGCATAGATGGAAAAAATATTCTACTCAGTAATTTCTCTCAATGGTCTTTGATCAACATACATGATCGAGAGATTTGCAGAGAGACGAATAGCATAGACACCTGTCAAATTTCAGATCCCTAGAACCTGGTTCCCGAGCAGAATCTGGTTCTAACTCAACAGGAATGACTATGGTAGACACGAGGATGGAAATTGAGAGGCTATTCAAATTTCAGTCACAACGGTCAGTTACGCCTAAGGTAGAGTAGAGGTACTGAATTCCCTGATCAAATCGGATTCATTTACAGGTGCTGTTATCAAACCCACAGGACAACTGTATTAAATAATTGCGGGACATGTGTTTTGAATTGGCCTGGAATAAGTAGTCGGATGAAATCAAACGAGTATATTCCATGCATGCAGTTGAAAATGGCACCATAGGAAGTGCGAGCATTTACACAAGCACTGAAACTGTCTTGTATGAGGAAATTAATGACAGGAAACCTAAATGGCATAAACTGATTAAACGTTTCTGCCCAGATGTAGACAGGTTAAACTGTGTTGGCTGAAAGAATTTTTAACCTACAAACTCGACGAGTTTTGGAAATATGAGCAAGGGCCTTCGACAAGTTACATACAAACACTAAACTTAATAATAATACCAAAAAATAGCCACCAAAACTATATTCTTCAATCACAAATTCTGAATCAATAACACGCGTTTTTGTTATTAATCTTTGACAAGGCATGCAGTATTTTTCGTGACGATCACCTTCGAAGCTAGTAGACAGTTTTCTAAACCATTACGAATCTTTGAGTAAATTTCTTATAACAGTTAACTACCTAAACTATATGAGCTGTATCCAATCTACTGAGAAAGGAATATGCCAGATATCGAAACAAATAACAAGTAGAAATGTGAAATCTTAAAATTATTTGTACTGTAAGTGGAGGAGCAAATCTATGTTACCCCATACTTTACTTCTGGAACAAACGTATTTACTAAATATAAAGGCGTTTTATCAGGAAGAAAAGTTAACTGTTACATGTATTTACTTCATTGGGAGTTGGTGTTAGAAAAGATAAGAAATATAAGAGTAATTCAGACAAAATGTTTTCAACTTGATATATGCTATGGAGTTCTTTTGTCATTATAGAGAAAATGGGAATGATTTACAATGGCGTATCCGATTTCTGTAGAAGTGAAAAAGACTTAGTGCGACATGTTTGTAGTACTACCCAAATTCATAGATGCTCCAGCTTGACATGGAAAAGATACTATGAGAGAAATGTGAAAAGTGTGTGAAAAATGATCACCTGATGTTGAACTGATTTTGTTTGGTACAAATGACACAACACTAACACAATGACACAACACTAACAATGACACAACACTAACACAATGACACAACACTAACAAATGAAGTTTTTTATTTAATGGTGCCTGGGGTAAAGCTAATGATAAAGATGATGATGATGATGATGATGATATGATGATGATGATGATGATGATATGATGATGAGATGATGATGATGATGATTGATGATGATGATGATATGATGATGATGATGATGATATGATGATGAGAGATGAAAGATGATGATGAGATGAATGATGATGATGATGATGATAAATAGATGATGATGATGATGATGATATGATACGACGACGACGACGACGACGACGACGACAATAATAATGATGATAAAGTAATTAATAGTAAATGATAAAATGACACGATAATGATAATAACTTGATGATTATGAGAGAAAAGAAGAAGAGAAGAAGAAGAGAAGAAGAGAAGAAGAGGAGGAGGAGGAGGAGGAGGAGGAAGAGAAGGAGGAGGAGAGGAGGAGAAGGAGGGAGGAGGAGGAGGAGGAGAGGAGAGGAGGAGGACAATAACGAGGACAACAATAACAACAACAATGATAATGGTAATGATAATGGTTGAATGATGATGATGATGATGATGATGATGATGATGATGATGATGATGATGATGATGATAATAATAATAATAATGATACTACTACTACCACGACTACGACACATACTACTACACTACTACTACTACTACTACTACTACTACTACTACTACTACTACTACTACTACTACTTACTTGTATGTAGTAGTAGTAAGAGTAGTAGTAGTAGTAGTAGTAGTAGTAGTAGTAGTAGTAGTAGTAGTAGTAGTAGTAGTAGTAGTTGATGTTGTTGTTGTTGTTGTAACAATGATGCTACTGATAATGAACATTTATGATGCTTAATCTTTAACAAGCTGAAA
>CM031602.1:52917881-52920381 GCA_018398815.1 Conus ventricosus | reverse complement strand
CTATTCTTTTTTCCTTAAGAAATTTTTCAACAAACTCTTTGATTTTGGCATCTTCCCTTCTATGTGGTGTGAAGCTCTGATTCAACCTTTGCATAAAAAGGGTGATATAAACAACCCAGACAACTACAGGGGTATCTCTCTTTTAAACATTAGTTCAAAATTATATACTTACATATTAAACAAGCGTTTAACAAAATGGATTGAAGATTGTGATGTAATAAATGATGTGCAGGCTGGCTTTAGAAAGAATTATAGTACTACTGATCATATATTTACCCTTCTTTCTCTGGTACAAAAGCAACTCTCTAACCACAAGAAATTATACGTTGCTTTTATCGACTTTAAAAAGGCTTTCGATTCGGTAGATAGAAGCCAACTCTGGTCAATCCTAAAGAAAAAAGGTGTAAAGGGTAAGATGTACAATGCACTTAATAGCATATACACAGATGTCAAAGCTAGGGTTAAAGTGGGGGGAGATTTAACTGACACTTTTATGTGTCCTCGGGGTCTGAAGCAAGGAGAAATATGCAGTCCGGTTTTATTTTCGCTATTCATCAATGAGCTTGCTGAAGAAATAATTCAAAATGGTAAACATGGTATTCCCTTATTACCAGACTTCATAGAGATACTAATTATGCTTTTTGCCGACGATGTTGCACTCGTAGCATCTACCGTCATTGGTCTCCAGCAGCAACTGAATGTTTTGTGTAGCACAGCGAAAAACCTCGATTTGATCGTAAATTTAGAAAAATCAAAAGTTATTGTGTTTAGAAATGGGGGGTATATCGCCTCAAGGGAAAGATGGTTCTACGACGGTAGGCAACTAGAAATTGTTAATCAGTATAAATATCTAGGTGTTATCTTTTCCGCGGGTCTTTCTTTTTCCCACTGCCTTGAGGATTTAGCATCCAAGGCAAAACGTCAAGTCATCAATATTATAAAACTACTGTGGAAGTTTCAAAGTCTTTCCCCGAAATTGTTCTTTAAACTTTTCGACTGTCAAGTCCAGCCAGTGCTTAGCTATGGTGCCGAAGTATGGGGTTTGATTGCAAACAACTCAATTATTGAAAAGGTGCATTTGTTTGCACTCAAGAGATTCTTAAATGTGTCCATAAAAACACCCAGCGCCTTAGTCTATGGAGAAACTGGTCGGTATCCACTCTATATAAACAATTATACTAAATGTATCAAGTATTGGATACGTGTCGTTAATATGCCGGATAATCGCCTTCCTAAGAAAGCTTACAACACGTTATATGATTTGCATCATCGAGGCAAGAACAACTGGGTTTCATCAGTTTGCTCTATGTTAAACCGCTATGGCTTTGGGTATGTATGGGAAAACCAGAACGTTTACAATGTCAAAGGTTTTCTCTTAGAATTTAGAAATCGGTTGATTGATTGTCATCTTCAAGAATGGTACACCCGAATGGATGTTAGTGATCGCTTTTCCTTCTATTCTTCCTTTAAGCAATTCAGACAAATACCGAATTATCTGTTTACGGTAAGTAATTTGAACAATCGTAAAAATCTCATAAGATTCAGGTTAGGCGTATCTTGTTTAAATACTCACAAACTGCGGCATTCGAGTGTTCCCCGAGAGGCACTCTGCTGTCCTTTTTGTCCAAGTCAGTTGGAATCTGAATATCACTTTGTTATTGTATGCCCTAAATATAAGGATGTTCGAGAGCATTTCATACCCACTAAATATTATGCAAGAGCGTCGGCTTTCAAGATGTCATTATTACTTGCCAATGAAAAAATGGCTAAAGATGTTGCTGCTTTCATAACTAAAGCTTTTGAAATCAGATGTAAAAAAACGAATGGGACGTAAAGTTCATATATTTTATGTATAATTCGGGGTACATTTTCCCCTCTAAAAGCAAAAGAGCTTGTATGTGTGAGTGTATGTGGGCGAGTGTGTGTGTCATGTGTATGTGTGTATGTGTGTGTGTGTGTGTGTGTGTGTGTGTGTGTGTGTGTGTGTGTGTGTGTGTGTGTGTGTGTGTGTGTGTGTGTGTGTGTGTGTGTGTGTGTGTGTGTGTGTGTGTGCGCGCGAATGTGTGTGTGTGTGCGTGTGTGTGATCATGAAAAGGTTTACAGGTTTTTTAGGCAATTACAAATGAATGTATCTTCTGTGAGATTTGTAAATGATATGCCCTAAGCTGTATATTGGTGCGTATTTTGATCAGTATGTATACATCCATGACTGAGGAGAATGTGAAAGTTATCTACCTGGCCGAGAAAGTGCATGTATACTTGCAAGGTGTTGTTATTTTCCTGTTACTTTTGCTTTTTCCACAACGTTGTTGTCCCCCCCCCCTCCCAATGTCCCCATTGACACGGGCACGAGGCCTAGCTCAATTAAATTATTTGTCATTGTCATTGTCATTGTCATTGTCTCTCTCTCTCTCTCTCTCTCTCTCTCTCTCTCTCTCTCTCTCTCTCTCCTCTCTTGTTTATTCTTTTTTTTTCTCCCCCCCCCTCCCCAATTTCATCT
>CM031602.1:52907881-52910381 GCA_018398815.1 Conus ventricosus | reverse complement strand
TTTGTTTCCCTGGCCATTCTGCAATGTTGTCAGTCCATCGATTGTTTCCCAGTTCATTCTGCAATGTTGTCAGTCCATCGTTTGTTTCCCAGTTCATTCTGCAATGTTGTCAGTCCATCGTTTGTTTCTTCATTTCATTGTGTCATGTTGTTCAGTCCATGCTCCGTTGTTTCCATGTTCATTGTGCAATGTTTCAGTCAGTCTTCCTGCATTGCATGTTCAGTCCATTGTTGTTTCCATGTTCATTGTGCAATGTTGTCAGTCCATCGTTTGTTTCCATGTTCATTGTGCAATGTTGTCAGTCCATCGTTTGTTTCCATGTTCATTTGCAATGTTATCAGTCCATCGTCTGTTTCCCAGTTCATTGTGCAATGTTGTCAGTCCATCGTAGGCAGGTGAAGACAGTGCTTCTCTGGGTCCTCCCCAGCACCTTCGGGTGTTTCTTTTTCTGCAATGCTGTCAGTCCATCGTTTTCCTGCCTGTTGCGACTCCCTTCCTTAGCAGCTCCATGCAGGAGATCGTTTTGGCAAGGCCAGTCAATCTGGTTCCTTAGCCATACCAGTATAGTCTTCTTCATTTACAAAAATAGATCCGACGTGCGCCTGTTTTTTTTTCTTTCTTTTTTTTTGGCGGACATGTTTGTTGGTGATAAGATCAGTATATGTGATGTTAAATCTTGTGATGACACCTTATTTCAGAAGCTTGGAGCTAATTACTCCTCCTTCGTTTATTCTGTCTCTGTCAATCTCTCTCTCTCTCTCTCTCTCTCTCTCTCTCTCTCTCTCTCTCTCTCTCTCTCTCTCTCTCTCTCTCTCTCAGTTATAAATCGTTTTGATCCATCACCATCATCACCTGATCATCAGTCCATTCCTGTTCATGTCTCCAAAAGACAAACAGCTACTCCCAGCCCATCCCATTGTCTCCAACAAACATCATTGGAAGAACAGACGGACTGTTTGATTATAGGAGATTCCACAATACATAAATGGATGCACACAAAATGAACACAGGCAGCTTCAAATCAGTTCAGAAAATCAGTGTGTCCGGTCTCAGGGTCTCTGACATAAAAACATTGGCTTGAATCCCGTCCACCCAATGCCCATATGGTTAGAGTTATTTTGCATGTAGGACTCAACGACTGTAAAGGGGGAGAGATTGCAACACTCCAATGGAGGGCTCTCCTTCACTCATGTCAAACGACCTTCCCCAGTGCAACAGTCGTGGCCTCGTCCATCATCCCCGCATGTGGTAGACATTTAATGAATCCAGCCATTGTTCAATCCAACCTAAAGCTTCAGACAGTATGCAGGGAACTGTCTGCAGTATTTGTAGACAACAAAGATTCCTTTCTTGCTAGGAGTGGTGCCCCCAGGAAAGACATGTACAAATCTCCCCTATCCATCAGCCACAAAGGTTTGCTAAAACTAGCATGGAACATCAAATACTGTGTTAGTGCCTCGTCTACGCACGACTCCGCCCTGCTGCAAGCCACAGATGTCAATACAACACACATGCCAACACACCAGCAACCCCCTGTTCCGGCCAGCGCGCTCAGCCATCCCTGCGCTACACTTCAGCGGTCACGCCGAAGCAGTACAACACAGGCCACGCCCCCCTGTTCAGAACCCCAGCTTCTCAGATTCCTATGGCCGGCCCTGTCAGTACTTCAGTGACTAACGCCAACGCACAGAGCACCGGTCCCCAACCACTGCCCACTACGGCACTGCTGTTCCCGCCACGGTGCTTCCCTCCCCCACTAGGCCTAATCCTCTACAGGCCATTGCTGAAGCAGTGCGACTGCTACAGGCAGCCTGTGGCCTTTCTTCAGTGTGAAGACTGTCTTTGTAAGAGTCATCCCTTCCACACCCACCAGCGCCCTTCCCCCCCCCCCCCCCCCCCGCCTCCCCCCCCCCCCCCCCCAAAAAAAAAAAAATTCACCACAAAAAACTTGAGGAACTATACGTATGTTATACTACAAGTCTTTGATATAAGTGTGTGTGTGTGTATGTGTGTGTGTGTGTGTATGTGTGTGGTGTGTGGTGTGTGTGTGTGCGCGCGCGTGTGCGCGCGCGTGCGTGTGTGTGTGTGTATGGTGTGTGTGTGTGTGTGTGGTGTGTGCGTGCGTGTGTGTGTGTGTGTGTGTGTGTGTAACTTTCATCCTTCTTTGCCAGACTGAGAATTAATCCTCGGATACTACTTGTGCTGTCATTATGTTCTTAGCAATAATAACTATCTTTTCACATCGCATCTATTATTGACAGTGATCACCGTAGGCTGTGCTGAAACATTTTGGGTTTCTACTCATTTACTATCAAGACCACTCGTGTTACTAAAGACATTTCGCCCCATGTTTCAGAAAAGACTGAACTGTGTGGCTCATGAATCATATGTGCCTTCACTGAATGTCAGACTAAATTTGTGTTTCTAAAAAAAAAAAAAAAAAGGAACTTTCTTATACCTGCGTTCGGTGGATGTGACTGATTGAGAGCGCTCCAAAGTG
>CM031602.1:52898231-52907781 GCA_018398815.1 Conus ventricosus | reverse complement strand
GATCACAATAATAATAATAGTAATAATAATAATAATAATAATAATGGTTTCTTATATAGCGCTTAATCAAACGAATTTCTCTAAGCACTTTACAAAGTCATACCTCACTCACCCTTCTCATATACAATAGTACACCTTACACCCAGCTACAAATACTATTACTACAATAACTAACAAATTCTAATCCTACGAGTGTGACATTCACTTATTTTTCAAGTATCACTACAAACACTTAATCCTATAACGTTCAGTCATACAACAAATACATGTAATGGAGAACATACACATACACTACATTTGAAAAGGTCCAGACGGCTATGAGTTAGGTTGTACCCCCCCCCCCCCCCCCCAGCATTGACTAATTATGAGAAAATAGATGGGTTTTAAGTTTAGGCTTGAAAGAAGAGATAGAATCTGAATGTCTGAGAGAGTCTGGCAGTCTGTTCCACGTCGCTGGAGCTGAAAAGAGAAAGATCTTTCACCAGTAGTTGTCCTGAAGCGAGTCATTCGTAGAAGGAGGTCGTCAGCACTGGAGCGTAGTTGTCGAGAGGGGGTGTAGATGTTAAGGAGACTTGTGAGATAAGAAGGTCCATTTTCAAAGAGAGCAGAGAAAGTAAGAGTCGAGATTTTGTACGAGATACGGTTTGAGACAGACAGACAGTGAAGAGAGTGAAGTAGAGGCGAAATGTGATAATATTTTCCTGCTCTACAGACATATTGTTGTTTGGAACTTGGCACTGCAGACATGAACCTTTGTTAAGCCATCAAAATGAACATGGAAGTTCATTCATAGATTCAGTGGTAAACTAATGACCCAATCTAAAACAGGTGAAGACCGGGAATAGGAATACACATCCACATTATTAAGAGTTTACAACAACAAGAATATCAGCATGACACACAAGAACAAGAATCTGTATCATTTAAAAGACATCCCAACAAATCCACTCTGGAGCACGATTTTTTTAGAATCAAACTAACTCTTATTAAAGTTAAAACCATGCATGTGAGCAGTAAAAGATAAATGCCATTGTGTAACTCTGTGACAATGATGATCAATTCCAAACACACACACACACACACACACACACACACACACACACACACACACACACACACACACACACACACACACACACACACACACACACACACACACACACACACACACACTGAGTGAAAGAGTAGATAGATAGCATTTGCAGATCAGATGTTTCATGTGAAAATCCTGATGTTGAAGCTTTTTTTTTGGAAAGGATAACTTTTCAGTTGGAAATTGAAATGCTGTATTAAAATCGAATGGTAAAACTGAAGTGCACCATTTTTGTATGACATGAAACAAAGACGTAGGTCTAGCGAACAGAAATACGCGAATAGTGGGTCCGATTCCCATCAGGGACATTGATTTGCAGGATTTTCTGCCCGGACTGGCTCCTACCCAGGATTAAGCATGCTATGGGCTCAGTTGGAAAGCTTGGAACCACACCGTCAACTTCATCCACTTGATGGATGCATCTCTGAGAGTGTTGCTGAAATTTCTGGACCAACACTGCAGGTGTCTGTATCTATTGGGCCTGGTTGATGACAGGATATATTACAAAAGAAAGCGTAGATTGCAGCCCTGTTGTGCAGTCTCAGAGCACAATGGAAATCCATAGCATTATTTTCATCATCCACCTCCTCATCGATCAATATCAAACAAGTATCAGATTCATCATCCACCTCCTCATCGATCAATATCAAACAAGTATCAGATTCGGTAGCACTTCATGTCCTGCTCTCATGGTGACTTGTCTGTGCCATTCGTGAAGTTCTGTCGGGTTCACAGGTACTGGTAAATTTATGGAACTGTTGTTGAACGGGCGTGGTGGCAGCCTCCGAAGGAATAGCTAACTTACGCTGGCTCCACGACTTAGCAATTAGTGTCAGTAGGAGAGTTTTTTTGTTTTTTTTTGCTGTCCCAACCTCTGCACCACCTCAGAGGCAGTGCACCCACGCCGCTCATTCCGACACCCCGTCCACAGCCACAGCCCGGTCGGCCCCGTCGCAGCCCCGGCACCGGCAATCCACAGGGAGCAGTCAATGTCAAGTCGTCAAGAGGCAACCCACCGGTGGAGACACTGCACTGCTGCCGAGTCACTTCGATGGTGTTCAGTGGCGCCTGTTCTGATCTAACATACATAGGATACCACCAACTAAGCCTCAGTAGGAGGCTTAGAAGGTGGTGTTCTGCATATTTGGATCAGAGCAGACACAACAGAACACTCCTGAAGTGACTTGGCAGCATGTAGCGGAGCAGTGGCTCTCCACTGCTGGGTTGTCTCATGGCAGCTCAGTGATTCGTGTGGACTGCCGGTGCCGTGGTTATAGTCAGACAATCCAGGGTGAGACTGTAGGCAGGAAAGAAAGAACGGAACGTTTATTGAGGGAAAGGAATAAGCACACAGTGAATGGCTTTCTGTTTTTATTCTGCCCTCCAACAAAGGAAAGGTTTTCAAATATTATTTGACAGAAAACATTGCACAGACCTACATTTCAACACATGTACAACAATAAATGCGTAACAATTTAAAATGAATAATGCAATATACAATTAGATTAAGAGAGTATATGGGAGGGTGGGAAGGAGGTAGGGATAGAGAAAGACCGAAGAGAGAGAGAGAGAGAGAGAAGAGAGAGAGAGAGAGAGAGAGAGAGAGAGAGAGAGAGAGAGAGAGAGCGAGAGAGACAGCGAGCGAGCGAGCGAGCGAGAGAGAGAGAGAGAGAGAGAGAGAGAGAGAGAGAGAGAGAGAGAGAGAGAGAGAGAGATAGAGAGAGAGAGAGCAATCATAGTTCTTCCATCAAAATGGATAGCACGTGTTTCCCAGCATCTGGTAGTGAAGATGATTCCCACGACAGTGAACATGACAGGAGCCAAAACGAACCACGGAAATGAACTGTTCCTGATGTGGCACAGAAGAAGGCAAGACAGACAGACAGACACACACACACACACACACACTCATATTCACGTGACTGTTGTACATCTTTGAGTTGTTGCTCAATGGTACCAAGTACAGCAGTTGTCCATATCGCTGGAGGAAGGACTTGGAGAGTTCACGTGATGCTGTCTTCCCATGTCCGGACCACTTCAGTTCTCTTGTCCTCACTGTGGTCAACAGATCTTGGACGTGACTCACAACTGCCTGCTGGTTCTGCAGACGTTGAAGGCTGCGACATGCTCAATGCCAGAGGTGCCATGAACTGTTCTGAAACACCTGTTGTCAGTGTCCATGATCTGTGTATGTTCATTCAAACCAATGTTCTGGCACACTTCACGTACTGCGCAAAATTTTGCGTAACATATGAACTTGGCAACACTGTTGCATAGCGCGTGAATTAAACAAAAACAGAGAAGAGACGGCCAGTTTGGCCGTCAACTGGTATGGATGCACGTTTCTGTCTGTCTGTCTGTCTGTCTGTCTTTCTTTCTTTCTTCTTTGTTTCTATCCTTGGCGTAATTCTCTATTTCTTCTTGTCCATTGTGTATCTGTTTTTCCTTTCTGCTTTTCCCCCCTTTCTTTCTCACTTTCATTCTCGTTTCTTTCTGTGTACTTCTGTTTCTTTTTTATCCCCTTTTTTTTCGTCTTTCACTCCTTTTTTCTATCTTTGTTTCCTTGGCATCTTTCAGCTCGTTTCCTTGTTTCTTTCCCTTTTTTTTTGTTTTGTTGGAGAAAAAAAACACATCTAGAAACTCTTTTCTTCCATTCTTCTCTTCTTTTAGTCTGTCATGCTCTCTTTCTTTGTTTCTTCCATTCTTCTCTTCTTTTAGTCTGTCATGCTCTCTTTCTTTGTTTCTTCCATTCTTCTCTTCTTTTAGTCTGTCATGCTCTCTTTCTTTGTTTCTTCCATTCTTCTCTTCTTCTCTTCTTTTAGTCTGTCATGCTCTCTTTCTTTGTTTCTTCCATTCTTCTCTTCTTTTAGTCTGTCATGCTCTCCTTCTTTGTTTCTTTTAGTATGTCATGCTCTCTTTCTTTGTTTCTTTCATTCACCCTTTCTGGGGAATATTACATCTTTCTTTCTCACATTTACATTTTTGTGTTCCTTCTTTTCGTTCCGCTCTCTTTCTTTCTTTCCTTTTTCGTTCGTGTTTTTTTTCTTCCTATTTACTTGTATGTCTTTTTAGAGCAGAATTCTCAATGCACCCAACACAAACACTGACCACTTTGTATTTGGATTCTCAAGAGGACGCAGAAGAATTGGCACGGGCCGATGAACATATTTGTCATGCCACATTAACAAAGCAGCAGGCAAATAGAAATCAAACAGCTGAATAAACGTGTAAGTAAATAAACACATGCATTGTCAAATAAGTAAAAAAAAAAAACCCACACACGCCAAAAATAGAATTCAGTTTCAGTTTTATCAAGGCGGTTTTATTGTGTACAGAAGAGTCCATATACGCTACGCCATGTCTGCATAGCCATCACATCAAAGAGGCCTAGATAAATGAAATGAATAAATAAATAATAATGAAAATAAAAAAGGATTAAACAAATAATCAAAATAGATAGACGAATAAACGAAACAAATGAACAGACAAGTAGGCCTGCACCAAAAAGCACATAAACGCATATGGACAAAGGTGTATTTTCAAAACAATGAGAGAGAGAGAGAGAGAGAGAGAGAGAGAGAGAGAGAGAGAGAGAGAGAGAGAGAGAGAGAGAGAAAGAGAGAGAGAGAGAGAGAGAGAGAGAGAGAGAGAGAGAGAGAGAGAGAGAGAGAGAGAGAGAGAGAGAGAGAGAGAGAGAGAGCGACTGGGTGACTCAGATAATTGTTCTGACGTGGAGTGGACAATAACATCATCATCAGATGACATGTGGTATCGTAAGTCTAACGATACAACGTTGTTGTCCAGGAATCACGTCATACTTTAGAGGCGTTGTGTGAGTTCTGTCAGAAGTGAAAGCTATGAGCCAACTTCATTCAACCCAAATTAGTAGTTGTCCAAAAAATAAACTTAGATTATAACTCTAAAAAGACATAAAAGAAAAGTACTTTGCTGTCATCGGGGTTGCATTCAATCAGCCAACGAGGGAATAGGACAGCACTTCATCCTCCTCCGTTTCCCTTCAAAGAAAATATTATTGGATCACTGTCCATGGTTCGTTCCCCTTAATAATGCAGGACACCGCTGGGATCTGATGACAAAATGCCTCCCTTGCCACTGTCGACTGATACTTTGTGTGGCCGCCTGATACTTGAGGAAGAGGTTCATGCTTTAGTTGGACTCAAAGTAAAGAATATGTGGCAATGTTTTTTTCCTTTTGCTGTATTCCCCGTTCGCCCCCTTTCTTTCTTTCTTTTCTTTCTTTCTTTCTTTCTTTCGTCCTTGTCAGTTTTTTTTTGTATCTTATTGTCTCCCCTTTTCTCCGTCACCTTCTTTTATTTCTGTTTTCTTTTTCTTGCTTTCTATTCTTCCTTCTCTCCTTATTGATTTCTTTTCTTCTATTCCTCTGTCTTCTGGAAATTCTTTTTTTTTTTATTTGCCATTCCCCTTTGCTTTTTCTTTCTGTTTCCTTAAAAAAGTCTTTCTTTTCCTTCTTTGTCACTATAACGATTTTTTTGTTTCCTCCTCGCTTTTTTTTTTCTCCTTTCGTTTTTCTTTTTATATTTCATATTTTTTGGTTTCTTTCCTTTTCTTTTCTCCCCCTTTTTCTTCCTTCTTTCCTTTATTTCCCTTTTTGTTTCTGCCTTGCCTATGCTCCCCTTTCTTTTCTATTTATTCATATTTCTTCGTCTTTTCTGTTTATCCTTCTTTAATTTTTCCTTCCTTTCTCTCTTTTTTTCTTTCTTTCCTTCTTACTGTTTTTTTCTCGCCTTGCTTTATTCCGTCTATTTTCAAAACTTTTAAAGTCTTTCTGCATTTTTTTTTTTTAAATTCCATCTATTGCTTCGTCTCTGTGTGCCTTGTGCGATGAGGAAGAAGAAACTATTATACATTTATTTTGGAACTGTCAGGCTGCAAAAAAATTTTGGAACAGTCTGCAGAGACTGCTGAACAGTACTTGCGAAACGTGTGTCAACCTAACTTTTTCTGAAAATCTTATTTTATTTGGTACCAGTGAGGGCGTTATCACTGATAAGGTGTTAGATCTGATAATTTTATTGGCTAAATTCTATATTTACAAATGCAAATGGAAAAGGAGCAAACCACGCATTACTGCTTTCATCGGGCTACTGAAACAAAGATACTCAGTAGAGTGCTACTGTAATGCAATGAAAGGAGAAATATACTTTTTGATCATCAATGGCTCCCATATAAACCTCTAATAGAACTTTAAGACTTTGTTAACAAAGTATGTTTTTCATATACTCTTGGATGCTGCAGGAATGTCTACAATATGAATGTCTCTGCCATAAGGCCTAACTTACTTCGCTGAGTTTTAATATCAGGCGTATAGTTTGTCAGTTACTTTCTGTTTTTCCTCTCTTGTCCCCACGGTGCAGCACATCATTGACATCTTGACCACCACCCTCCCCTTAACCCCATCCCTTTACCCCTACAATCTCTCTCTCTTCTCCTCCTCTCCCTCTCTCTCTCTCTCCTCTCTCTCTCTCTCTCTCTCTCTCTCTCTCTCTCTCTCTCTCTCTCTCTCTCTCTCCTCTCTCTCTCTCCGTGCCTGTGTTTTCCTGAGCGTATATCTTTCTTTCCACCTGTCAGCCTGTTGTATCCCCCCCCCCAGCATCCCCCTTCCCCCCTCCCCCCCCCCCCCCCCCCTCCCCCCATCCCACTCACGCCTCCGTCCTCACTAACTCTTCCTCTCGACCATCACCTCCAAATCTCTGTGTACTCTTCTTCCCTTCTTTGCTTTCCTCTTATTTATTTGCCATCACAACAGTAGCAGTCTCACAAATTGACGAGGACGCTCATCGTTATTATAGTTTCTCTTTGTTAAAAAAAGAAAAGAAAAAGAAAAAAAATCATTTTGATAATCACAGTAGTTACATGGTGATGATGTTGATAATGACGATGATGATGATTATGACCATGACCAAGATGATTATGATGGTTGTTATGCTTTGTTGTTGTTGTTATAATTGTCTCATTACCTTGTGTATGCTTTTTGTAGTCCTTATTTGTAATTTGTTCTATTGTTTTGAAATAAAATATGATTAAAAAAAATAAATTCCATCTATTTATGCTTTCTACACACACACACACACACACACACACACACACACACACACACACACACACACACAGAGAGAGAGAGAGAGAGAGAGAGAGAGAGAGAGAGAGAGAGAGAGAGAGAGAGAGAGAGAGAGAGAGAGAGAGAGAGAGACAATGACAATGACAAATGTTTTATTGTCATAGCATTACAGCCTTAAGACAAGGGGGTGAACATGAACAATTGTATGCACATTTCAATATTGTTTACCGATTTCACACATGCATGAACATACACGCACACACAAACGTGGGCGCGCCACAAACAGCACCACACACACACACACACACACACACACACACACACACACACACACACACACACACACACACACGCGCGCGCGCACACACACACATATTGATACAGGATCATCTTGACTAGTTATTATTTTTAAAAGTTAAATGTTATCGCACATTAATTCTAACTTACTCTTTCTTATCTTCATTGCCTGTGCTATAAAATTAGCAACAGATTTACTAATAGTTTCATTACTACTGGAAAGGATTTTTATAACTTTGTTCTGATCGGGAATGTTGGGGAAGGATTCCAGTATGGCACATTTTTTACGGATATCATCATAAGTGGTACAGTAAAATAAAACATGAGTTTCATTTTCGAATCCATTTCCACATGATGGGCAATTAATATCTGTTTGGTCATTTCGGAACCACTGAATACAGTTTTTAAGGCCACAAACTCGGAGTCGAAATCTTGAGAAGCTGTCTCTATGCCACTTATTAGTAACACATGATAAATATTTTTCAGAAGAGAGAGAGAGAGAGAATACACAGAAACAAATTGATCAATGATCACAGGTGAATGGAAGATTGGTATCCACATCAGATTATGACCAAACCGTTGGCGTTCTGAAAGTTGTAAGGAGAAAAAAAGACAAGCAAAAGTATACACACTTTCTCGGACAAAGACAAATGAATGGACCACAAAGTCAGGAAAACCGTGGACGATATTAAAGAAATCCCAAAACAAACAAACAAAAAACAACAACAACAACAAACAAACAAAAGACTCTGTTGCAAAGGGCGAGTCTCCTTATACTTCTACCAGTCATCGCCATTAGCAGACCAGAAAAAAAAAGAACATATCAACTACAATGCTTTATTAGCCAATACACCAACAATAAATTGAAACTAAACTACAAACACGGTATATATGACACTGCACCAGAATCTTAAAGCATTATCAGTCAGTTTTGTACCAGAGCCAGAGAACGGTATAAACAGAAGGGATCCGGATTACACTGCATTCAGCAGCAACAACAACAACAGCAACCACAGTAACAACAAAGAAAAGACATTAGCACCCAGCTTAGCTCCTAAGGTTAAACAGCCACTCTGCAAGAAAAAAAAAAGAAAAAAGAAATGTGTCTACCACGGTGACAGACAAACATAGATTCATAAAGACAATAAAACGGACTTTAATAAAATATTTGGAGAGAGAGAGAGAGAGAGAGAGAGAAGAGAGAGAGAGAGAGAGAGAGAAGACAAATTCAAAGAGAGAGAGAGAGAGAGAGAGAGAGAGAGAGAGAGAGAGAGAGAGAGAAGCAACAATACTGACCAAATCCAAAAATGAACGTCTCTCCAATGGACCACTTAAGACATACAGACACGAAAATCAAGTACTTTGCTCGCGCCAGTTGGTGCTGTTGTAATCTAACAATATAAATTTTCTTTCCTAAAAGGAAAGAAAATGAAAGTAATTTACGACTCTAGCACCTGCAACGCTTCAACTGTTCTACGGGGTCTAGTATGTCACTATGTTATAAGCTGTTGACTACCTGATTTAATTTGATAAAAGGAAATGCTCCAGTAAAGAAGGGGAAAAAGTCATACTGGCCGCTCCCTAATAAACGTTTGCTGAAACCAGAATGACGTGTAATTACACGAACACCATTTAGTCTTCAAGCTCAGCACAGTAAGCCAGGAGACAATATCGCAGCGAGCGAAGGTTGTAGACAAGGTAGTCCCCGCAGTTGTGCACTGTGATGGGGACCTCCCACAGGCAACATTGATCACTCCAGTGAGAACAGGCAAGGCCCTCAACGTGCTGACCCACTGGCGGCAGAGACCGACCTTGCAGGTCTACCCAGGTGGGGGCGTGAGTCTGGCATTGGTTTTCCTGGGAACACAGGAAGTGTGGTGAGTGGAAGAACACAGGAGCGCTCGAGCGCGTTCAACGCCAGCAAACACGCGCACAGTGGTAACTGGATATTGTTAATCAGTCTGAGGGAAAAGATGTGTCTTTAGGGAGGTTTTAAAAGTCTCTAAAGAGTCCGTGTTACACAAAGAAGAAGGGAGACTATTCCACAGAGCAGGTGCCTG
>CM031602.1:52885731-52893231 GCA_018398815.1 Conus ventricosus | reverse complement strand
ACACATACACGCACACTTACAGATATATAGAGATGTGTGTGTGTGTGTGTGTGTGTGTGTGTGTGTGTGTGTGTGTGTGTGTGTGTGTGTGTGTGTGTGTGTGTGTGTGTGAGAGAGAGAGAGTGTGTGTGAGGGAGAGAGAGAGAGAGAGAGAGAGAGAGGAGAGAGAGAGAGAGAGAGAGAGAGAGAGAGAGAGTGAGTGTGTGTGTGTGTGTGTGTGTGTGTGTGTGTGTGTGTGTGTAAGTGTGTTTGAGTAGGAGTATGAACTGATAATTGTGTGACTGGGTAAATGTACTTCAGTGTATGTATTGTTTGCTTTGCACATGTTTGACCTCTTTATTTGTTCGTGTCATTTCTTTTGTTGTTGTAAGCTCTTTGGGCTTATTTAATATCAAACATCATAAATCCCCATGATTAGTAATGTCATATTTTTTATTGGTAATATTTTTGTTATCATTATCATTATTATTACTATTATTATTGTTATTATGTTATCATATTATTGTCATTGTCATTATCATTATTATCATCATCATCATCATTGTTAGTAGTAGTAGTAGAAGTCGTAGTTGTGGAAGAAGAAGTAGCAGCAGTATTACTAGTGTCATCATCATCATCATCATCATCATCATCATCATCATCATCATCATCATCATCACCATCGTACAGAAATTTGCCACAGGCAACATCAAATTAGAAAAAAAGTCATATGTTATTGTTCAGTCATTTATAGTGGATAAAATCAGTTCAACAGTAGGTAATAATGTTTCACACTTCACACATTTCTGTTGCAATATTTTACCACGTCAAGCCAGAGAACCAATGAATATAGAACAACATTCAGCAGTGAGCCTTTCTCAATCGTAAAGAGTAGGGTTTGTTTGTTTTGTGATTATTGTTTTAATGGTTATTATTTTACAGAAACAAACTATCCTCCAACTCCTTTTCGTCCCCCCCCCCCTTTCAGTGGTTAGCCACTGTTAACACTACAACTACCATAGTCATATTATCACCGAAAGGTTAATAGTATTCCTCCTCTTATTATTCACATATTGTCATCATAGTCACTATTATCACTATCATTGCTATTGATACCATTATCATTATTATTATTGTCATCATTATTATTTCAACTCCCATGACCTTCTTCTCAACGTCTATTTCGAGTTGAATATGAGAAGATTATTGATTGCTCCTTCTTCGTTTTCATCGTCCTAAATGTTGTTTGTTTTTGCCTGAAGAAGACCCAAGAGGTCGTAATGCATTGTGTTTTGTCCTGTGTTTTGTTTGTCTGTATTGTCTGGTGGAACTAATACCTTGTCTCTGTGTAAAAGTTGTCTAAAGCTATGGTTTCAGCCGTTCATTCTTGGCTATTATCCAGTTCAGTATGTGAACGTAGGTCAACATACATTTTTTTTCCAAAACTCGTTGAGATTGAGTGTAAGAATTTTCTTAGCCAGTACAATATAACCTCTCTACTTTTGGGCAGGGAGCTCGAATCATTTTGTTTTTCATTTCAGATTATCTTTTATCAGTTTCCTCAGACAAGATACTTTTAGTGTTTGTATAATTGCGTGTACATTCAGAGCTGTTATACTGCCATTTGCAACTATATGCACGGTGTAAATTCATTTAATTGATCCGGGCTCTGCCCTGTAATTATTTGTATCAATGTCCAGTGAGTTTAATAACAGCATCCATAAATACATCAGTTTTGAGGATATAAGGGACCTGATAGTGTAAATCCTTTGTGACCAAAGTTTAGATAGGTTCTCTGTATCCAACATCTTTTCCATCATATTAATTCCAGTTATAATTCAGAGGTCTTGAATTTTTACTGAGTTCTAGGCCATTTGTCTGTCTACCAAGCACACTTCGTTTTGGTTCTTTTTTTTTTTTTTTACTTCCGAGCAAAACATTGATTTAAAAACGTTTTAGACCCGAGAATACTTCAAATTCTTGGAGTGTGCTAAACAATTTTTCAGGGAGTTTCTGTATCCTTCCACTTTAACGACTTGCGAGCTGACTTCTACGTGGTGACAGCCCTGATATGGCCCTTTGCGGTCGGCTGGGATGTAAGCAACATTACCTTACCTTACACCTTCATTCCAATGTACAAGATATATTGTCTTCAAAGTGATACAGAATTCTGCATTTGGAATTTTAATTCCCTTGATTTCTTTATCTTCACAAGTTTTCTCTCTGTCTCTGTCTGTCTATCTCTCTTTCTTTTTCTCACTGTCTGTCTGTCTGTCACTGTCTGTCTCTCTCTCTCTCTCTGTGACTCTGTCTTTCGATCTGTGTCTGTCTGTTTGTTTGTCGGTCTGTCTGTCTGTCTGTCTCTGTCTCTGTGACTCTGTCTTTCAATCTATGTATGTCTGTCTGTCTGTCTGTCTGTCTGTCTCTCTCTCTCTCTCTCTCTCTCTCTCTCTCTCCTCCTCTCTTCTCTCTCTCTTCTCTCTCTCTCTCTCCTCTCTCTCGGGGGGATCGTGAACTGCGTTTCAGTTGAGCAGTCACGCATTGCATCGCTCTGTAGTTTTCTTCTTTTTTGACGGATATCTACACAGTACCTTTCTCAACTTATACCAGTACCTCCGTAAGGTACCATGCCTTCAGCAGCACTTGCTTTCAGAGCGAGTTGTGGTACGTTCGTCCACATCTACATCGCTTTTATGTTGAAGCGAGCCAGGAAGAAGACGGCCATGCGGATCGCCACGCTGACACCGCGTTCGAGGCTAGACGGTGTAGTGCTAGGCCTGCTCCTCACGTTGATTTTCTGGGGCGGACTACTGCTACGCTGTGGAGACGTGGAGCAGAACCCAGGACCCAGGACAGACAGTTTGAAGCAGGCCAGGCTTGGCAGCTCAGGACGCAGGGGCAGTGTGGACAAGACTACCGCTTCACCGGCGGACAGCGAACAAACGACACCCACCCCTCCTCAACAACCCACCAATGCGGACATTATGGGTATGTTGACATCAATGAACTGTGCATTTAGAGAAATGGGAGATAAATTTACGGACTTGGGGAGAAGTGTCAAATGCCTAAGCGACCAGTTCGCAGCGTTACAAAGTGGTGTGAAAGATCTGAGGGCCGAGGTGGAGACTTTAAAGAAAGAAAATTCAAATCTTGCAAAACATAATTCTGACCTCATGTCAAGAATTGAACAATTAGAACTAAAAACTGATGACTTAGAAGGAAGATCAAAACGCAACAATTTAATCTTCTACGGCATTTCTAAAGGTCAGAATGAATCTGTGGAAGAGTGCGAAGGCAAAATCCATGACCTTTTGACTGATCAACTTGGATTGACTCGGGATGTCGAATTTGATCGAGTTCACAGGCTTAATCCCAAACCGGACTCTCCTGTAATTGCCAGATGTTCCTTTTATAAGGACAAGGTGCGCATTCTGAAAGAAAAGCGGAAATTGAAAGGTAGTGATATTTTGTGGGTGAGGATTTTTCTTTTCGTGTGCGAACCATAAGACGTAACCTTTCCCCTCATCTGAAAAAAGCAAGGTCTGAAGGGAAACGAGCAACGATGATCTTTGATCATCTACTTATTGACGGAAAAAAGTATTTCCTGGATGACCACTGCAACCTAAAAGAGCCCAGATAGGGGGGTGGCCGGCCACTGGAGAAGAATATTCCGTACACTGGTGTAGCAAGAAAGGGAAGGCACAAAAAAGATGCACCGGTTGAAACTCCTGTCACTGGTGGCAGTGGCAGTGGTTGGCGGGGTTTTTTGGGTCACGGCAGTGAGTTCGTTCAATGTGTTGAAAGCACGTGCGATGAAGTATCGAGCTCGGTTTGTACAGATGTAAATAAACCTTTTTCTTTTCTATCCTGGAATGTAAATGGTTTGTTTTCTAAACTTAATGATCATGATTTTCTGTCCTTTATTTATAAGTTTGATTTTGTGTGTTTAACTGAAACATTTATGGAAGAGTGCCATGCTGATGCTTTTGTTGGTTACGAAATATTCTGTAAATCTGCGATTAAATTTTCAAAACAAGGGAGGAGATCGGGTGGGATAATTTGCTTGATAAAAAATGAGTATTTTCCCTTTGTTAAATTTATTGACGTTAATCACACAAACTTCTGTGTCTTGTTGATTGATAAAAAACTGTTTGGTTTAGATAGGGATGTTCTGTTTGTTTGTACCTATATACCCCCTGAAGGTTCTCCGTTTTATGTCCATTTTGACATCAACAATGGCATTGATCTGCTAGAAGAATGTATCTTTGATCTGTTGTTTTCTAGAGATGTGTATGTTATTTTAAATGGTGATTTAAATAGTAGAACGTCAAACATTTCACAGGGTGTATCTCTGAACAATAATCTCGATCTGCAATTCGACAGCCATCCTCTTAGTGTTAAACGACAATCTCAAGACAGCACTTTGAATAACTATGGGAAAATGTTATTGAATGTTTGTACTGCATTTGATTTGTGTATTCTTAATGGGGCATGTAAGAGTGACCTTGAAGGTCGCTATACATACTTTTCCGACTCAGGATGCAGTGTGGACGATTATTTCATATTTTCTTGTGATCTTTTTGCTCGTTTGTATGATTCATGTACATTGAATGTCTTGGAACGCATTGACTCTGATCATTTGCCTGTGTCACTACATGTTATTTTTCCTAAAGAAGGTATTGTGCATGACAATAATCAAGTGCAGAAACGTGTCATAGAAAAATTTGTATGGAACGATGTGAACGCTGGTTTGTTTCAAGAGACGTTATGTAGTACTGAAACTCAAACAAAACTAGAAGCGGCAATATACTTGTTAGATGTGGACATAAATCGCGCGCTAAATTTGTTTAATGCTTGCATAAAAGAAAGTGAAAGTATGAAGAGGTGCATAGTTTGGGATAGCAGTAAAACATTCAGCGATTGGTATGATAATGAGTGTGTTGCTAGCAAAAGAACTGCCAGGAGATTATTACGAATTAGTCGTCGCTCATTGAAAATAGAAGACAGGAACGCTTATTCAATCGCTAGGCGAGAGTACAAGAATCTGTTACAGAGGAAAGAGAAAGAGTTCAATAAGTCTTTACTGAATAAACTTGTATCATCTATAAAATGTCAAAAGGAGTTCTGGGATACCATTCACAGAGTTTCATTCAAACGAAAACAGCCCAGAAACAATATTACTATTGATGTATGGTTTCAATATTTCCAAACGTTATTAGATATAAATGTTGACAACACACCAATCGAAGAAGTGATTGATGTGAACGATGATGGCTATATGAACCGGCCAATCACTCAAGAAGAAGTATTGTTAGCATTAAGAAAACTGAAAAATCGTAAGGCAGCCGGTCCAGACGGTATCATTGGTGAATTATATAAACATTCGTCTGACCAGGTGGTAAATTTCTTTCTGAAATTGTTTAATAAATTATTTGATAGTGGTATATTTCCGGAAAACTGGACTGAATCTGTTATGCTGCCGTTCTACAAGAAGGGTGACGTAAATAAGCCCAGCAATTACCGAGGGATTTCCCTCAGTGACATTAGTAGTAAACTGTTTGGAACCATTATTAACCATAGACTGCAGGAATGGATAGAAGAAAATAACATCACAGGTGATCATCAAGCAGGATTTAAAAAGGGTTATTCCACTATTGACCATATGTTTACTTTGCTCGCACTAGTACAGAAACAATTTTCTTATAATAGGAAGTTATACGTAGCTTTCATTGACTTTGAAAAAGCCTTTGACTCCATTAATAGAAATCTTCTCTGGCCTGTTTTACTTAAAAATGGTGTTAAAGGTAAACTCTATAAATGTGTTAGAAGTATGTATGATAAAGTAAGAACAAGGGTTCGTTGTGGAGCGAATATTTCTGACTATATCAACTGTTCGAGAGGAGTCAAACAAGGAGATGCATGCAGCCCTATTTTGTTTTCTTTGTTTATCAACGAGTTAGCTATTGAGGTGATTAATAATGGTAGACATGGTGCTTTGCTTTCGATTGATGCTTTTGAATTGTTTATTCTGTTGTTGGCTGATGATGTTATTTTGATATCAGAAACTGTTATAGGTCTACAAACCCAACTGAATAGTTTACAACGTGCAGCTGGATCTCTGCAGTTAAAAGTTAATATGGAAAAAAGCAATATTATAGTATTCCGTAAAGGAGGATATCTAAGTGCTCGTGAACGGTGGTTGTATAAAGACAGTCTTATGCCAGTTGTCAATGCCTACAGGTATTTGGGTATAATATTCTCAACACGTCTGAGTTTCGTAGGTGCATGCAAGGATTTGTCTAGTAAGGCCAAAATGTTTTGATTTGTATTATGAGAAAGTTATATACTCTAAATAATTCTTCTTTCACGTTATTTATCAAACTCTTTGACACCCAGGTTCAGCCGATTGTGCAATATGGTTCTGAGTTATGGGGATTGGAAAAAGCGGCTATTTATTGTGAATCGGTTCATGTTTTTGCTTTGAAGAAGTTCCTGGGTGTTGACAGACGTACTCCAAATGATCTCATTTATGGCGAAACTGGTCGATTCCCTATTTATATTGCTTCTGCCGTTAAATGTGTTCGTTATTGGCTGAAACTGCTTTACATGGAAGATTCTAGATTACCTCGCAAAGCATACAATATGTTGTGTCACCTAGATACAAAAGGGAAAAATAATTGGGTAACCAAAGTGCGCCTCTGTTTGTTTGAATACGGATTTGGATTCGTCTGGTTGAACCAGGGAGTTGAAAATATAAAAGTCTTTTTACATCTTTTTCGCCAGCGATTGGTTGATTGCAGATGGCAAAGATGGTCTGATCATATTCATAATAGTGACAGGTTTGATTGTTATAGGAATTTCTCATGTTCTCATGACTTGAAGACTTACCTAGACATAGATTTGGATAGACATTTAAAGCATGTGACAGCAAAACTCAGATTAGGAATATCCGCTTTAGCTTGCCATTATTTCAGATATCGAACGTGTAGTACTTGTGATTTGATTTGCCCGCTGTGTAGAGAATCACAGGAAACAGAAATACATTTTGTCCTGTGCTGTCCAGCTCTTAGAAGCATAAGAGAAAAGTTTATTAAGCCCAAATATTATAGACAGCCATCTTTGTTTAAGCTAAATTTGCTTTTATCATCCACTTCCGCTGAAATTGTTAAACCTTTTTCGTTGTTTCTGAACAAAGCCTTTAAACTAAGAGAAATCGTTTCTTCTTGAATATGTGACAACGATTTCCTTTTGATTCATATCGTATGATTGCTTATGATTACTGTCCTTTACATGTTCACATACCCCTTCATTATGGGCTAAGGCCTAAATGAATAAATCATCTGAATCTGAATCTCTCTCTCTCTCTCTCTCTCTCTCTCTCTCTCTCTCTTTCTCTCTTTCCTCCCCCCCCCCCCACTCTTCTCTTACCCATGCAGAAGAGCACTGCCACAAGGGTTACCAAGGACTGTAAGGTCGCCATGGAGACAGGTATTCACAGACACTGACGGAACTGGGCGCTTA
>CM031602.1:52873231-52875731 GCA_018398815.1 Conus ventricosus | reverse complement strand
CACACACACACACACACACACACACACACTTACATACGCACAGAGACAGACACACAGACACACACACACAGACACGCAAACACAGATGCATACACACACACACACACACACACACACACACACAACACACACCACACACACACCATGCGCACACACACACACACACACACACACACACACCACACACACACACCCACACGCACATGCACACACACACAACACTTTATACACACATACGCACACGCACACACACACACACACACACACTACACAAAAACACAAAACACACTCACACACACACACACACACACAACACAGAGTCGATCACATTCGTCAGATTCTCGTAATTACTGCCTTCCCCTTTCATTTTGTTCGACAGTCGCACGTTTCATGTTGAAACGAGTGATCTCCCCTTTGCTCCCCACCCCCACCTCCTGGTCCTTCCCCTCTGTTTGTCGCCATTCTTTTCATTTGGCTAAAGAGGAAATTGATGAGTGCCTGTCGATACTTGTGGGCGTGATCTCTTTCATCTCATCGGAAATGGACTTCTGAAGCATGTTTTTAGTTGCTCTAAACTGGAGCAAGACTTTGTGTTTTGGGGTCATGACTGCAGCAGAAAATGACTATCGTTTGAAGCTAGCACGATGAAGTGTCAAGTTTTCACTACAAAGAAAGACACTGAACATAAGAAATAATGAAACAAACAAATGCTTGAATGGTAAGTGAGTAAATATCTATGACATAGATAGAGAAGCACATATGAATAAATTAAAAAAGAAAACAGATGGACAGAGGGCAGATACTGACACGCAGATGCGCGTGCGCGCGCGCACACACACACACACACACACACACACACACACACACACACACACACACACACACACACACACACACACAGTCATCGGTTGGTTTAGATGCAATATCTAATCAGATGCTAAAGAATTTACCTGAAAATCTTGTAGATTTTCTTCATGCTCTGCTAAGTACTTGCTGGAATAGTAGCGACTTGCCCAAAATATGGAAACAGACAATTGTTGTCCCAGTTCATAAACAAGGAAAGTCTTCTAGTGATCCTAAAAATTACAGACCTATAGCATTAACATCACACGTCTGTAAACTATCAGAAAGAATTGTTTTGAATAGACTAGCACATTACTGTGAAAAAAATGACATCATTCCTATTAATCAAGCTGGCTTTCGTAAAGGGAGATCTACTACAGAAATATTAGTGAAATTATCAACAAATATAAAGAAACAATTTGCAAGACGTAAATGTGTCCTGGCTACATTTTTTGACATAACCAAGGCTTACGATCAAGTGTGGCATTCACAGCTGTTAAACAAATTTAAAAATATTGGACTATCAGGAAATGTATACAATTATGTTAAGTGCTTTCGGGAAAGATAGGGTAATACAAACAAGAGTAGGAAAAACATATTCCACCAGTAGAACTTTGTCAATGGGAATCCCCAAGGGTAAGTGTTAGCCCCGCTTCTTTTCTCATTGCTATTGTATGATTTGCCAAATAAGTTATCTAAAAAGGTAGTTCTCGTTCAATATGCAGACGACATTTGCATGTGGATGGAAGTAACTCTTAAAAAGAAAACTCCACAGCGTGATATAAATTTCATCAGAAAGATCTATCAAAACAACTAAATAGGATGGTGGAATACATGAAGTTAAATGGATTAAAATTATCTATTGAAAAAACAAATATAATTCTTTTCAATAGAGGTAATAATCCAAAAAACTGCCTGTTTTTTACATTGGGCGAAACACCTCTTAAATATGTGGACAGAAGTTAAATTCCTTGGAGTCCATTTTACATCTAAACTATCATGGAACGCTCATTTTGAATACTTATTAACAAAGGCGAGAAAATATTAAATTTCCTTAAATATCTCTCTAAAGAAAAATGGGGACAGAGTTCAGCTACATTGATAACTCTATGTAAATCTTTTAAAGAGGTCGAAAATAACATATGCCCAAGAAGTAATCTTTAGCGCTCCCAAATACCTATTGAAAAAGCTTGAAAGTATTGAATGCAAGGCATTGAAATTAGCACTTGGCCTTCCGGTGCATGCATCATCTTCTCGTACGTATTATGAAGCGCAGATGCTTCCCTTAGATGAATACAGAGAGTTAGCGTGTTGTAAATTTGTTATCAAGAGTACAACTAATAAAAACGCACATTAGATCTGAAATAAAAATGAGGTCAGATTTGATTTTCCTAAAAGAGCCAAATCTATAGCTTCTCAAAAAACACTGGCAACGTACACGTCAAAAAGTATTACTGATTCCGGAGTTTCAATCGATAATGATGCTCTATCCATTAGACCGTTATTTTCTCCTATACCACCATGGAGCTTAATAAAGCACATTTTGATATTGAACATACCAATATGAAAAAAGATGAAAACTAAACATGTTAGCAAGCTATATCAAATTGCCATGTTGAAAAGAACTATTCAAATTATTTGAAAATATACACAGACG
>CM031602.1:52858231-52868231 GCA_018398815.1 Conus ventricosus | reverse complement strand
TGCAGAAATATCTTCATGGCTAGAGTCTATGGACTATCAAAATTCTTTTTCTTTCTTTCCTTTTTTCTTTTCTTTCTTTCTTTTTTTTTTGTGTTCCTCCAATTTTCCTCCCTTCTACTCCAACCGTTTTGTTTTGTTTCTGTCAAACTTTCTTTCTATCTTCCTTTTCATTTTTTTTTCTCTCCATCTTTTTTCTTAGTTTCAGTCTTTCTTTCCTAGAACCCTTCTGTCTTTTTTGTGTTTCTTCCTGTCTTTCCTGGTTTCTTTCCATTTATCTGTCTCTTTGTCTTTGCTCCTTTCTTTTTTTGTGTCTGTCCTGTTTTCATTCGTTTGTTTCTTTCTTTTAGAGTTTTTTGTTTCTTTATTTTTTGACTTGTCCTTTTTTCCCTGTCTGTCTTTGTCTTTTTTGTCTTCCTTGTGTTTTACACACATTCATTCTCGCTTCTTTCTTTATATTTCTTTTTCGTGCACTTTTCTCTTCTTAATGTCTTTCTTTCTTTTCCTTTTTTCTTAGAATACACCTGTTTAATTTCTTTGTTTTCCTGGACATTTTCTGCTCGTTCCCCCCACACCTCGCCCCCCCCCCCCCCCCCCCCCTTTTATGTTTTTTTTTCTTTGGAAAAAGTCATAAATCCGTATCTTCTTTTTTTTTTCATTTCTTTCTATTCTTTCTTTTATTTATGTTTTCTTCCTCCATTTTGTTTGTGTATTGTTTCTTCAAATTCTTACTGACGTCTATTCCTTCTATACTTTCTTTTTGTCTACATCTAAATAAAATATTTGCATTCGTTTCTTTCTGCCTGGCTATGTCTTTCTTTTCTAGATGTCAACAATAGAACTCGATATTGAATGCGAACAGAGGTGAATTTGCCTTGTATTTACATCCCCGAGACGAGCCGAGTGAATTGGATTGATTTAATTTAGAGTCTCTTCACAACGATGGTGATATTAGACTTTAAAAAAGAAAGAAAAAAAAAAGTGTATGTGTGTAAGTGCTTATATGAGTGCGTGTGCGTGCATGCATGCGCGCGCCCGTATGTGTGTGTGTGTGTGTGTGTGTGTGTGTGTGTGTGTGTGTGTGTGTGTGTGTGTGTGCGTGTGCGTGTGCGCGCGCGTGTGTGTGTGTGTGTGCGTGTGTGTGTGTGTGTGTGGCGCGCGCGCGCACACGGACACAAATGCATGAAAATTTGCCTATTAACGACCAAACAATAATTTTAAACTGATAAATCAATTACAATAAATGAATGATAACTGAACTCGATATAGCCTTTGCTATATCAATCATTTTGGGGCTGTAAAGTATTTCTTGTAAAGCCCCTAAGGAATCAATATCTATCCTTTGAATATTATATAAAGATGTTAGAATTGGACATTCAAAAAGAATATGTTGAATAGATAATGGGAGACCACAAGCGCAATCTACATCCTTAGAAAATTTGGTTTTCCACGAGTTTAAACGCATCTTATAAATTATACTGGACAATGATCTTTGACATAATAACACTTTCGTTTTTGCAGGAAGTTTTTCATTGTTCATACAATTTTCTAATAGAGAAATGATTTCATGTTTATCCAATTTTAATCTACTTTCTGGATTTTTTCTAAGAGCACCCTCTTTTGCTAATTTATCAGCTATTTCATTTCCATAGATACCACAATGGAGCCGAGTGAAGGCAGAAAGGCCAACAAGCACATTTCTTTGGCCGCACCAACCACGCAACACACACAGAGTAATCAGATCAGTAAGCAAATAAATCTGTATGTAAGGAGATGCATTGAAAAAAGAAATAAAAGAAAAAAAGGTTTCTGTTTCAGTTTTCTTGAGGGAAGGGTTCGTGGGTGCAGACTAGTCCATATACGCTGCATCAGGTCTGTTAAACCACGGAACCACAGTATGGAACGTTCATAGCCAGGTGACTGAAATAAATAAATAAATAAAATAAACGAATGAATGATTATAACGAATAAACAAATGAATAAATGAATGAATAAACAAACAGACAAACAAACAAACAAACAGACAAACAGACAAACAAATAAATAAACAATAGATAAATAGATAAACATAAAAGAAACATGACTATTCAGGTAAGACAAACAACATTCAAGACAATGAACACGAAGAACGAGTAATCACTTAGCTCCGCAAAATGAATGTGGACCAAAGGGGTCGAAACGCGTCGTGTTTTGTCTTGTCAATCGTTTGTCTGTTTCGTTCGGGGGGGGGAGGTCATTCTTTTCAGTTCGTTTCAATTTCCACCTGCTGTCACCTCGCGTTGAAACTAACCAACGAACCAGCCAACTAACAAGCTAACTAATAACGAAATAAATAGATATATAAATGAATAGTTAGATAGATAGATAGATGGTTAGACAGATACATAAGTGTATAAAAAAAGATGAAGAACTAAGTGAATTTAGAGCAAACAAACAAGTGAGGTAATAAACAGGTCTAAATACGTCAATAAATCCACAGAAACAGGATTAAACAAACAGACAGGCCTTCACGAAAAAGAAAAACATAGACAGAGAGGTGGCTGAAAGCATGTAGAAAGAAGAGAGTGGCCGCCCCCAGAGACTGTGCAGACGTCAAGCTGATGAAGAACGTCACAACACCTCTACTGTCGTAATGATAGTGTGATGTTACCATGCCATTGTCATAATCTAAAAAGAGAGACCTCAGAAGCGTTGTATAAGCTAGTCAGAAGTGGAAACTAAAAGCCATCTCTTCTAAAAACACCAAGTGAATGATTTCCATATGGTGACTACCCTCCAGATTAAAGTTTGATGAACTTCTGATAAAAATATGAACGGCAGACACAAAACAAACCAAGCAAAATTAAACAAACAAACAAAAAACCCGAAAAAGGAACACGAGCGCTTCACGTCAACGGAGTGGGATTAAATGATAGTCAACGAGGGAAACAGGACAACACTTCATTCTCCTCTGTTTTTTCTTCTTAGCATCTATTTTTGGATCGCTGTCCGTTGTTCCGTCTCCTATAATTATATATGAAGGACACCGCTCGGATTTGAACACAGCTTGCCTCCCTTGCTGCGGCCGATTGATGCTTCGTGTGCTGGATGGCTCGTAATGGCAGCGGCGGTCTGTGTTTAAGTTGGGTTCAAAGCAAAGCAGGAAACGTGGCATTGCCTTTGTCGTATTCCTCCTCCTCCCCCCCCCCTCCCCTCTCCGTGCTTCCATCTTCCCATTTTTTCCCCCAATTTTTTTCTTTTGTTCTTCTTTGCTTTCCTTCATTTTGTTTTATGCTGTGTTCCTCTCTGTCCTCTCTTTTGCTGTTTCTTTTCCTTTCCTTCTTCTGTTCTTCTTTTTCTTTCCTTCTTTCTTTCTTTTGCTTGCTTATTTCCTTTCTTTGTTATCTGCTTTGTTTAGTTTTCTTTGTTTTCTTTTCTTTTCCTGTCCCTTCCTTATATTCTTTTTCTTCTGTTCCATATTTCTTCCCCCCCCCCCTGCAATTCTTTTATTTCTTTCTCTAATTTTGTCAATGTAACTCTCTCTCTTCTCTCTCTCTCTCTCTCTCTCTCTCTCTCTCTCTCTCTCTCTCTCTCCCCTCTCTCTCTTATTCTTTTTTCCCATCCCTTTCTTTCTTTTTTTTGACTCTTCATTCCCTTCCGTTCACTTTTTTCCTGTGTTTCTTCCTTTTCTTCCGTCGTTTCTTTTCTCTCTTTCGTTCTTACTTTCTTTCCTTTCTCCCTTTCTTTCTCTTTTTCTTTCTTCCCTCCCTTTCTTTTTTTCTTTCTCTTTTCCTCACTCGTTTCCTTCCCCTCTTTCTTTAGTTCCAAACTCCCCCCCCCCCCCCATTTTTCTCTTCTTATTTTCCCCTTTAGTTCCGTTCTTTCTCTTTTCGCTTCTTTCTCTCTCCTTTCCTTTCTTTCTCTCTTTGTTTCCTTTCTTTCTCTCTTTGTTTCTTTTCTTTCTTTTCGTCCTGTTTCTGTTCTGACTTCTTTCCTGCTCTCTTTTTCTTTCTCTCTTTGATTCTTTCTTCCCTTTCCTATTCTTCCTTTCTTTGTTGCCCCCCCCCCCCCTGTTCTTCTCTCTCTCTCTCTCTCTCTCTCTCTCTCTCTCTCTCTCTCTCTCTCTCTCTCTCTCTCTCTGTTTATTCATTTCCTTTCCTTCTTTCTTAACATCCTTCCTTTCTTTCTCTCTTTTTTGTCCTCTTCGTTCCTGTCTTGTTTCATTTCTTTCTTTCCCTTCCCTTTTTTCGCTTTCTCTCCTTGTTTGTTTTATCCTTTCCTTCCTTCGTTTCTCTCTTTTCGCTTTCCTTCCTTTCTTTCTATTTTTTTCTCCATTTCCTTCCTTCTCTCTATCTTTGTTTCTTCCATTTCACTCTCTTCTTTTCAGTCTATCTGTCCTTTATTTAAAAAAAAAACTTTTTTCTTTCTTCATGGCTTTCGTTTTGCTTCGTTTAATTTCGCATTTCTGGAGAGAGATGTTTTTCTTTGTTCTTTCCACTTGCTTTTCTTTGTCTCTCTCTCTCTCTCTCTCTCTCTCTCTCTCTCTCTCTCTCTCTCTCTCTCTCTCTCTCTCTCTCTCCGACTGTTCGTTATTTTTTCTTCCTGTTCTAGCTTTATGTTTATGTGTCGTTCTTTTCTTTCTGGTATTGAAGACAGAGTTTTCGGAGCAATGCATGCAGACATTGATCAAGTTGCTTTCCTACCCTCCAGGGGGTTGGTTCCCAATGGGACTTGGAACACAGGCTGGGATGTGCACCAACGAGCAAATTTGTCAAGCCGCATTAGCAAACCCCCCCCCCCCCCAAAAAAAAAAAAAAAAAAAAAAAAGAAAAAGAAAAAAGAAAAACCAAAACAAAACAGAAAGATGGGTAAAAAAAGCGAAAGCAAGAAAACGAAGCGAACCAAAACAAAGCTAAAATGTATAAGAAAATCAACAAACACGTGGAGAAGCAGATGAATAATAGATATACACTTAGTAAGATAATGAATGAATACGCAAATGAACGGACAAAAGAATGAATGAATGAATGAATGAATGAATAGATAGATAACTACTTACATGCATGCATAGATACATACATACATACGTATATACGTAAGCAAGTAAAGCAAATGAAATTTTAGAACATGAAAAGAGATAAAGGAATAAACAAGTAATCTAATCACTCTTTAGATAAATAGTACAATAAACTCACACACAGACCTCAATTTAGCACAAAAAAAGTATATAAAGACACAAGTGGATAAAGACACATAGCAAAAAATAGGGGAAGCCTGACTGACCCCGTGGACAAAGCACCGTTTTTTACTTCGAGAATTCTGGGTTCGATCCTGCTCTGGAGACATTTGCAGACTCCAGCCTCTGTCCATGTCATTCGGAAGTCATTATATATATCGAGGCCCCCTGTGTGAAAGCATGCATGGAAAGAAAGAGACTTCATTCAGAAGACATTATATATATCGAGGCCCTCTGTGTGATAGCATGCATAGACAGAAAGAGACTTCATTTAGAAGACATTATATATATATATATATATATATATATATATATATATATATATATATATATATATATATATATATATATATATATATATATATATATCTATAACAGTTTAAAATAGGATTTAAAAATGGATTAAAAACCACCCTACAAACTTGTTTCGAGCAAGTGCTCTCCTCAGGGTATGTACAACATGGGCACGCCACCAGTGTTATATAGATTAGTGTGTGGGCGTATGAGCTCTGCGCGTGTGGCACGTGGCCTGTATATTTTTTGTTTTTGGGGCGTGTTCAGGGGGGACGTGCCAGGGAATGGTGCATTGACAAAGATTTCCATTTGTGCCTGCAATTATTAATCATTTCTACTTTAGAGTTCAGGGATGCTAGATGGGGTTTACATAATATCAGCCACTTTTCTGTAGTACATAAGTTGCATTTTTTTTTAGAAATGTACGTTGTTGTATGGTGCTGCTCTTTTTATAATTTTTCATGATGTGTTGTAATCTATTTTCTTATCTTTAAGCTTCCAAATATATTTACTAAGTTCTGTTTGGTTTTTATATTTTTCATTTTTGAAGGACTGTTTATGGTTTGCATATCTGGTTTTAAAATGGTTTGCCGTGATCCCTATGTATGTTTCTTTATCACTGTCTGTTGTTACCGTAGCTTGGTACACAATGTTGCTGTAGAGACATTTGTTGTTCAGAGGGCACTGGTCTTTTTTGTGCAATTACAAGATATCCTTTCGTCACCCTCTTTGGTTGTATTGTTTTTGGTTTTGTTGGAAGAATCAATTATGTTTTTTAAGGTTGGGCATACACGAGTACGATAGCTTGACGGTGTTTTTATTGAATATTTTAGATAGTACATGTTCTTTTGGGAATGATGTTTTAAGGATTCTGAGGAATGCTTTTCCTACGTTGGTTTTTATTCTTCCATCATATGGAGGGTTATACCATATAATTTTCCTTTTCCTGTTTTTCTTATTGCTGTTCATGTTATTATCTGGGTTATATTGTAATTTGTAGTTGTAGCCACTTTTATTCAGCGCCTCTTGGTATTCGACTGCTGCACTGTTAAATTCTTTCTCATTGCATGACAGTTTAGACAATCTTTTGTTTATGCCATTAGGTATGGTTTTTAAAACAGAGGGTGGATGGTTACTTTTGATGTCCACGTAGACAGGTGTGTCATTGGGCTTTTTGTATGGTTTGTATGTGTGGTCCTTAAGGTCTAATGTTATGTCTAAATAATTTACTACTTTTTGTTGGCTTCTACTGTGATTTTTAGGTTGTAGCTTTGAAAGATTTTACAAAGTTTTTTTTTCTTGTTTTCAATGATTTTTGGTTCATTGTTTAATGCGGCGAGGCCGTCATCTCTGTATAAGCCAACCTGTTTACCAAGTACTTTCTGTATCTGTATATGAGACAACATGAAAAGTCCAACTAATTCACAAGTTTCAGCTCCATCATAAGATCCCATCGTGACATCGAACGTGGAATTTCTGCTGTTTTTTTTAATCCAAGTTTCATTGTTGCTATAGAAAAGGGTTTTCTTAGTGTGGAGAATGATTTCCATCTCAGAATCTGTTATATTTGTATATTTGTTGGCGAATCTTAGTGCTTTAGTGAGTAATTCCTCATCGATAGAAGGGTAGAAATCCACTATGTCAAAAGTAATGAACACTGTATTTTTCTGTTTGTTCAATTCCTTAAACCATCGGATAACTTCATAACTATTTTTCCAGAGATTGTATTCAGTGTATGTGTATGTATATGGTATAACTCTCCATATGATGGAAGAATAAAAACCAACGTAGGAAAAGAATTCCTCAGAATCCTTAAAACATCATTCCCAAAAGAACATGTACTATCTAAAATATTCAATAAAAACACCGTCAAGCTATCGTACTCGTGTATGCCCAACCTTAAAAACATAATTGATTCTTCCAACAAAACCAAAAACAATACAACCAAAGAGGGTGACGAAAGGATATCTTGTAATTGCACAAAAAAAGACCAGTGCCCTCTGAACAACAAATGTCTCTACAGCAACATTGTGTACCAAGCTACAGTAACAACAGACAGTGATAAAGAAACATACATAGGGATCACGGCAAACCATTTTAAAACCAGATATGCAAGCCATGAACAGTCCTTCAAAAATGAAAAATATAAAAACCAAACAGAACTAAGTAAATATATTTGGAAGCTTAAAGATAAGAAAATAGATGACAACATATCATGGAAAATTATAAAAAGAGCAGCACCATACAACAACATTTCTAAAAAAAATGCAACTTATGTACTACAGAAAAGTGGCTGATATTATGTAAACCCCATCTAGCATCCCTGAACTCTAAAGTAGAAATGATTAATAATTGCAGGCACAAATGGAAATCTTTGTCAATGCACCATTCCCTGGCACGTCCCCCTGAACGCGCCCCAAAAAAGAAAAAATATACAGGCCACGTGCCACACGCGCAGAGCTCACACGCCCACACACTAATCTATATAACACTGGTGGCGTGCCCATGTTGTACATACCCTGAGGAGAGCACTTGCTCGAAACAAGTTTGTAGGGTGGTTTTTAATCCATTTTTAAATCCTATTTTAAACTGTTATGTCGCTCCCTATTTGGTTCAGCATTTTTAGACTTCTGAGTGGTCTTTTGACTCTAATTATATATATATATATATAATATATATATATATATATATATATATATATATATATACTGCTGAACAATTTAATAGTGGGAGAAAACATATATATCGAGGCTCTCTGTGTGATAGTATGCATGGACAGAAAGAGACTTCACCCCTCACCATAAACAAATGGAATAAAAACAATGTTTCGCATCGCAGCGTCCTAGCAGGGAGGTCATGGGATCGATTCCCAACAGGGCCATTGATTTGTGGGGGTTTTCTGCCGAGTTTGCTAATGGCTCAATCAGGAAGAATGGAATCACAGAGCCAAGTCCTGTTTACTTCATGGAAGTATCAATGAAAGTGTTGCTCAAATTTCTGAACCAGCACGGCAGATGTCTGCATTTCTCGAGCCTGGTTGACGCCGGGATACGAGGGCCACCCCATACGTTCTCGGATGCGCAGAAACCACTGACGTCATCATTTTCAAGTTTTATATCATCATCACAAGCGATGTCATAATAGGTATGACACAAAAAAAAATGATAAAAATCGTCAGAGCCAAATTGTTCTAGACAGCAAAATGGATGGCAAGGGGGGCGGTTTTCAAAGTGTTGCAGAGAGCCTGTCTTGGAGAGATTTTCGTGCCATGATTTATTGTGACTATCTTCAAAGGAAGTCTTTCAAGGAAAGTTTTATAAGTTTGACAAACTGTTTTGGCGACAAGGCTCCATCATTATCCACAGTCCATAGGTGGTTCAAAGAATTTCAGTTTGGTATAATGTCGTTGGAAGATCGTGACCGTTGTGGACGTCCAGTTTCAGTTACTACCAATGGGAACGTGAGCACAGTGAAGGCCATGATTACAGAAAATCCTCGAATCATGGAGGATGAACTCAAGGATACTCCAAACCTTTCATCAGGAAGCTTAGACCGCATTCTTCGGCACAATCTCTCTGTACGGAAGCGTTGCGCCCGTTGGGTGCCCCACCAGCTGACTGGGGAGCAGATGAGGGCTAGGGTTGAATGGTGCCAGTTTATGCTGCAAAAATTTGATGGAGGAAGATCAGATAGGGTCTCCAATATCATCACAGGTGACGAAACCTATGTTTACCAGTATGACCCGAAACAAACAGCAGTCGTCAGTTTGGCTGTTTCCAGGGGAAACCCCACCTGTGAAATTTAAGAGATCAAGAAGCTGCACAAAGCAAATGATTGCAGTTTTCTTCGCAAGATCCGGTGTCGTATATATAATACTGTCGCTCATAAAATCGTGTCGCAGCGACAGTATTTCCGGGAAATACTGCATTTTATGGACAGCTACAATATTCTATAGGACATTTTTCATGAAAAGTTGTCGCGCGACAATTTTTTCCAGCAAATATTGTCGCTGCAACAGTATTTCACGTGAAATGCTGTCGCTGCGATACAATTCCACGGCGACAGTATTATATACGACACCGGCCATGTGACTACTGTACCGCTTCTGGAAAGAAAGACGGTGAACGCTGAATGGTACATCAACACCTGCCTGCCAAAAGTGTTCGAGGCTTGGAGTGTATGGCGACCACGGACCGGTATCCGCCACCTACTCCTCCACCACGACAACGCCAGTGCCCACACGGCAGCTGCAACTTTAGACTTCTTGCAAGAGAACAGCGTGCAGCTCGTCACTCATCCTCTGTATTCTCCTGACCTAGCCCTTGTGACTTCTTTTTGTTCCCTCGTTTGAAACAACAACTGAAAGGAAAGCCGTTTGAGAGCCATAAAGATGCCCGAGCGTTTGCCGACGGCTTGATTTCTGGTATACCTAAGTCGGAGTGGGCTGGGGTGATGGACTGGTGGTTTACAAGGATGGAAAAGTGCATACACGCT
>CM031602.1:52843231-52853231 GCA_018398815.1 Conus ventricosus | reverse complement strand
GGCATCGTGCTTCCTCCACAGGGTCTTCAACCCTTGTGTCTGATTGCCTGAGTGCCAGTGACGGCGGTGAGGGAGGATGATGCACATTAATTCCTCGCTATGGTGCCTCAGAACTGACACCATTCAACAAGCATTTAAGTGATTCAACAGAAAGGCAGTGTCTCTTCTGATGGGTGGCCCAGTGTGGTGGACACAATACTGATAGCTCCCCAGATACAGGTGGCACTGGGAATGCTAGAGAAAGAATTGGGGAGAGGTGATGCATAGGAAAGCTGAACATGGGTGATTTGGAAACAAGAAAGCTAGTCTGCCATTCTTGACTCACGTGTTGAAAGTGTGGATGCTTAAAGGTGCACGAGCTCCCCCCCCACACACACACACTTACACACACACACACACACACACACACACACACACACACACACACACACACACACACACACACACACACACACACACGCACACACACACACACACACGAAAATTATGGGACACTGAAAATGAAACGCGAAGGGTGAAAAGGGCAAAAACGAAGAAGGATGAGATTACAGATTTTGTTGGTGTAACCCAAATGAAATGCATGTAAAATCTTGCCGAGCCAATACACAACCACACGGGGGAGGGAGGGGGGGGGGGGGAGGGGGGAGGGGTGCAGATGTGGGGATAACGGTGGGGGAGCAGCTCCACTATCTCTTAATCTTCCAGTCTTCAAAATCAGTCCCGTTCCCACTCTTCTAGTTTTGTTGGAACGAACAAACCCACACAAAAAAAATCCCATAAATCAAGAGATTGAGGGGGTGTCATGCACCCCGGGAGAAAAAAAAATCATTTCCCTTTTTGTGCATTTTGAATCTGCATACCTGTTGGACACATACTTGATATGTTTTTTTTTTAAGGAAAACTTGAACTGGTGTGATTGAAAACTCACCTACAAAGGGTACTTGCTCTTCAGCGATCAGTTAAAAAAATCAGATCAGTTTTTTTTCTTGGAAAAAAAGAGACTGCCTGTCGCTTTGGAGGAAGTAGCGCGCTTGCTTAGAGAGAGAGAGAGAGAGAGAGAGGGAGAGAGAGAGAGAGAGAGAGAGAGAGAGAGAGAGAAGAGGAGAGAGAGAGAGGAGAAAGAGAAGAGGGGGGGGGAAGGGGAAGAGGGAGAGAAGAGAGGAGAGAGAAGAGAGGGGGAGAAGAGGAAGAGAGAGGGGGGGGGGGGAGGAGAGAGGGGAGGAGAGAGGGGAGGAGAGAGAGAGAGAGAGGGAGAGAGGAGAGAGAGGGGGAGAGGGGGAGAGAGGAGGGAGAGAGAGAGAGAGGGGGGGGGAGGAAGAGGGAGATGAGGGAGGGGAGAGAGAGAGAGAGGGACAGAGAAGAGAGTGGGAGAGAGGAGAGAGAGAGAGAGGAAGACGAGAGAGAAAGAGGAGAGGGAGGGGGAGAGAGAGGGATAGCGGAGAGAGAGAGAGAGAGAGGAGAGAGAGAGAGGGAGAGAGAGAGGGGTGGGGGAGAGAGAGGAGAGAGAGGGGAGAGGAGAGAGAGAGAGAGGGGGGGGAGAGGGAGAGAGAAGAGAGAGGAAGAGAGAGAAGAGAAGAGAGAGAGGGGAGAGAGAGAGGACGACGGAGAGAGGAGAGGAGAGAGAGAGAGAGGAGAGAGAGAGAGAGGGGGGAGAGAGGGAGAGAGAGGAGAAGAGAGAGAGAGAGGGTGGGGAGAGGGAGAGAGGAAGAGAGAGAGAGAGAGGAGAGAGAGAGAGAGAGAGAGGAGAGAGAAGAGAGAGAGAGAGAGAGAGAGAGAGAAGAGAGAGAGAGAAGAGAGAGAGCAGTTAAGAGGAGAAAAAGAGGACGAAGAAGTATGAGAAAAGGGTTGAACTCTCAGCTATTGTAGGCTTGTATATAATCATTGATCTTAGGGGCGAGCACCCTGTGGGCTGGACCTTTCACTAGGAGGCAGCCCCTCGCAGCACTAGAGATGCTTTGCAATGTCTGCTATCGCGGGACATTTTGATTGGGAAATGTGATGAGATGATTGTCCTCAAGGACAGAATGCAGTAATTTTGGTGACTGAAAAGAAAAGAGGAGTCTTGTTTTACCATTGGACAATTTAAAGAGAATTGGGGTCTGTGAACCCAGAATGCTTTGTTGTTATGCAAGGCAAACTGGTGGTCTGTATGACATGAAAAAGAAGTTTGTGAAATGGGCGAATGAATTGAGGTCATTGTGACCTGGGTATATATATATATATATTTTTTTTTTAATAAAAGGGACGTCTTGTTGAATAACACCGGAAAACGTAAAAAAAGGGAAATATTAAACCCCCTCGCGATAAAAAAAACAAACCGTTAGGCGCGAATCGAAACAAGAAACAAAAAATTTACTGTGGGAGAAACTCAAAATTTTATTCTTGTTTGTTATATGGAATGAAAAGAGTCAGATGTGTTGCTGCATGCCAGGCGCATGATTGTCTCTGTGTGCATGCCAGTGTATGCATGGGGACTGTCATGTGACAGGGGGTCGGACAGGAATGCAAGCTGGTCGAGTTCAACACAATGAACTAAACTATCAAAATGATAAGGTCGTAGATGCACGCTCCCTCTGTTCAGTCATTCACAGTGACAAAATTAATGGTGGTATGAGTTAGTAGAAATGTCGATTTGAACTTTAACATCGAAGACCTCTCTCCCACAGACATACACACTAACAAAAATGAGCACGGCCTATTTTGCACTCATAGACAGCAGATAACATAACAGTCACACAACAGCACAGTCTTATACCAGCGCAGTCATATAACAGCGCAGTCATATAACAGCACAGTCATATACCAGCGCAGTCATAGAACAGCACAGTCATAGAACAGCACAGTCATAGAACAGCACAGTCATAGAACAGCACAGTCATAGAATAGCACAGTCATAGAATAGCACAGTCATAGAACAGCACAGTCATAGAACAGCACAGTCATATAATAGCACAGTCATAGAACAGCACAGTCATATAATAGCACAGTCATAGAACAGCAGTCAAAATTTCCCGGTCCTTTGTTCTGACAAGTCAATTCAAAACGTTTACTTCAAAATCACAATTTCACTTTGCCACGTTTACTGAATCTTTTTGATCTCTCTCTCTCTCTCTCTCTCTCTCTCTCTCTCTCTCTCTCTCTCTCTCTCTCTCTCTCTCTCTCTCTCTCTCTCTCTACTGCACCTCGCCCACCCAACCTCTCTCTCTTTCATTCTCACCATCTTGCACCAGTCGTTTCCTCTGCATTGTAAATCTCTATTACATGTGTCAGCTATTTTGTCAATAAACAAAGAGAATAAATCAATGTCTGTTTCCATGGACTCACGTCTTGCATTCTTCCACGAAACGAAACACTTCAAGTATCGCTAAAGGAATAACACAAACAACAACAACAACAACGGGAAAAAAATACAATGATCATATTTTCTCAGAAAATGGATTTCCAAAAGACGGGTTTCTAGAACGAGAGTGTTCAGTGATCGTGATGCATAACCAGAAGAAACTTGAATCCACGATACCTAGCGCTGCTGGTCAAAGAGGTAAGCACTGCATCACTGATGGCACAAATCCCATAGACAATGTATAGACAATCTATAGACAATATATAGACAATCTATAGCCCATCGATCACCTTTCAGGTTTCCTACTTCGGCTTTTCTTCATAAATTGTTAAACTGAATGATCCGGAATTACACATCCTGTCAGTTGAATTCTTGGGAGTAGGACTGACCGATTTTACGTAAGAAGGAAGGAGGGAGAGGGGATGGGGGTAAATGTGAGCGGTGGGAAGGAACAAGAAAAGTGGTGGTGGTGGTGGTGGTGGGGTGGGGTGTGATGTGGATGCTAATGTAAAGGGGGATGTGGTTTTGAAATTCCAAAACTTCAGTCACACTGGCAACACACAGAAGTGATTCTCATCAGCAAGACGTTGCAAACTGGAATTGTTCAAAATGGTTAACTTCATTGTTCACACATGACATACTATTTGCACATGACCTGTGTATAAATCAAAGTCAACTCAAACGCTGGGTAACCTCAAAGATTCATTGCAATTGTTACTTAACGGTCCATGCAAAAATACGACAATGATAGCAAGGATGGGTATACTAAGAAAGACGATGATCATGATGACGATGACGAGGAATATCATGTTACTGAACCATGCATACGATATAGGATCAACCAAGCCCACAAAAGGCAGCAGATCGAGTTCATTTAGCAATGTTGGTTGATTCAGACCTGTATATGTCTGTTTGGGTTTTGTCCAGAAGTGAGTAGTTCCACGAGGCTTTAGTTTACAGGTGACGCATATGCTGATAATGCCGTCATTTCAGATATTGGATCAGTGCCCCCGAATCAACCTGAAAGGGCAGGAAGCTTTCAAAAGGTTTCAACAATAGTTTCTGCAATATTCCGTGTATTTCAATTAGTTATGCTGTATTATTGTTCTCGGGTATTCCTGAGTGTTCGGTCATTTTGAGGGGACGTAATGGGTCATGGTTTTCAAAACTTACTGAATGTTCTTGCATCTTGATTGGCTATAACTGCATTATAATCTTGTGCTTTCTAGAATATTCCAGTTTGCTGACTGGCTGTGCTACGCCATGTTTCAGGAGCCTCTGATTTTGTAAACAATTAATGATCAAGGCTGGTATTGTTTGAGCAAGAAAGTGATCTGTGATTAGTATTGAAGTTGAAGAACATGTCTCTGGACCGTTGCAACGGTTATTAAAAGAACGATTCGCAAGTCTTCAGCGAGAAGTAAAGACCTCTTAATTCGCGTGTCTTCAGCCAGAAGTAAAGACCTCTTAATTCGCGTGTCTTCAGCCAGAAGTAAAGACCTCTTAATTCGCGTGTCTTCAGCCAGAAGTAAAGACCTGTTACTAAGGTCAACCTCTCCTCTGTCTGAAACTGGTTCCACCAGAGATCAAAGCCAGCACTTGGCATTCACCTCAGATAGCAAACTACATATACGACCAGTCGACCAGTCGAAGGGCAGGAAAGTTTCTGTTTTAATTCTTCGACGTCACAGCAACAGCGGTCGTCTTCGATGTCATTGCATCCATGGGTAAGATATGTTTAGAGATGAGGTTCCCTTTTTGTTATAAATGCGCTGTTACAAGCCTCTGAACAGAGGAGAAAAAAGTGTCATTTAGAGCACAATGCTTTCAAGCATCAGCCATCGTATACATCAAAAGTGTCCGTATCACTCATCGATCACGCCTATCTCTGTCTTTCACTTCTTTCTGTCCATTTTCAGTCCATGGACTTTCATGCTGCTGACGATGACCTCATGGAGTTTGACCGACGATTTTTACTGAAGGATTTCCATTGCCGTAAAACTCTTGGATTTTCATTAAAAAAAATCTTCAGTGATAGATTTTCACATAACAGACTGGTTTTTTTGTTTGTTTGTCATATGCATTTTCATTTCCAATGTTTGCTCTCAGAACCAGATGGAGTTTCTTTCTGACTATTATTTCTATGAACATCCACCTGCTGACGAACACTTTGCGGCTCTTGTGGTAAATTTTCACGCCGTAGATTTTGTCTCTGTTGACAAGCCTGTGGCTGCTCTCTTCCCAGAAAACTCCTTGACTTTCTCTTGTGAGGATGCTGACCTTCATAGGCTCTCTCTTCGAAGGATTACCACCATCGTCTGACGGTCTCTACCTTTAAAAAAATCACCGTGTACAAATGTCATTACCAGGACTTTACTGTGTGACGCTTGGATCCTTGAAGAATCACTCTGTTAATCTTCACACCGTGACATCTGAGCCATGGAGGTTCATTTGGAAACACTTCATGCTGCTGAACATATGTCCTGTGAATTTTAGTGGACCTTGCAGTCTTTCCACTCATTCAATTCATCAATATAGAATGCTTATGCAAACTTGTTCAAAATGGTAGAAAAAGTCTTCATGTTGTCTCTTTATATTGTCTTCAAAATGGCAGAACATTGTCTTTATAACCACACAAAGAAACAATCCCACCCTCTGAAAAATCCTTTAGTTACAAAATATCCGCACATCATCCACTGCCACAGGCAGATAGGTGAGGACTTCCCAATGAGAGGTGTATGTCTCTTCAGTTTTTTTTCTGTCTTGAACATTACCACAAACGTGATCATAACCTTGTCAAGCCCTCTCCACCCACCCCGCCCCCCTGACAGAATGCACACGTTCACAGAGGAATCTATACATGGAACATTAAACCTGTCCGTTCTCATCCTGCATATCATCTCCAGAACTCATCGTCTTAGCCACAGAAGGCTCAGGAAGTGGGCTGCTCACATCACTATCTTTGTGGCTGTAGAGTCGTTTGACTGGCTTGGAGAAAGACACATGCTGCTCACATCACTATCTTTGTGGCTGTAGAGTCGTTTGACTGGCTTGGAGAAAGACACATGCTACTGACATCACTATCTTTGTGGCTGTAGAGTCATTTGACTGGATTGGAGAAAGACACATGCTGTTCACATCACTATCTCTGTGGCTGTAGAGTCGTTTGACTGGCTTGGAGAAAGACACATGCTGTTCACATCACGGGGAGGGGGGGGGGGGGGGGGGGGAGGAGAGGGAACACACGCGGGGTGGAGACACTGGGGTCCTCTCACCGCCTCCTTCCTCTCAACTCTGCACTCACCTCTTCAAGCGCCACAAGGTCTTACGCCACGTCTGTTAGTATTCAGTGGGCAACCTAAGCCTTCTGTGATCGCAAATGCTTCCAGCTGTGTTTAGTTCTGAGACACATACACACATCCTCTGCGCCATTCAAATTATTAAGCTGTTTCTTTTCGTTTTTTTTTTTTTTTTTTTTTTAAAAGGCCAGTTTGTTGATTTAAGGGACCTCCCCCATCGCCTTCAGCCTAGTACGGAAGAGAAAACCGTTGACTTCCGGTCTCAAGAACAGTTCCAGGGTGACCCTTTCCTCGTTCCGGAAGATGCGACATCAGTGGCTGAATGCAGGTGAAGATGGAAGTTCCCTACAAGCTGGTGTTCCTACCTTGCCGATAGATACCTGCCAGCTGTCCAGGCTGTATGGCTGAAAGAATGTTCCAAGTGGGAAGAAGTAGCAGTAGTCACAGCAGATCGGGCTGCTCGCAGCAGCAGCAGCAGCAGCAGTAGTAGTAGTAGGAGTAGTTGTGGCAGCAGCATCACAGTACAGCCTGGGAGGGGTGCCGTAGAAACACCGTCACGTCAGCATGTAGACGGCCCAGTAGCTCAGGTTGAAGAAGACGAAGAGGGTTGGGAAGAGCAGGCGGGCGTACCTGTCAATGGTATTCACGTCCTGCACGCGCGGGATCTTCACCTTAATCTGCTTGGCCTTCTGCTTGAAGTTGGACAGAAAGCGGCGACGGCGCGGCGGCGGCACGCTGTTAATTCCGCTCATTCCGCCGCTTCGCCGCCGCACGACGTTACAGGGCAGGTAGCCGTGCGAAACGTAGGTCGTGCGCGGCGGGACTGCGGCGTGCATGCGGAAGTTGCTGTGGTCGGCGACAGCGTCACTTCCGCCTCCATCCGCTTCCAGGTTGTAGCGCTGGCTGTTCCGAATGCCCAGCATGGGGGAGAGGCGGATTTCCTTCAGCTCCATGGCCCTACGGAGTTGTTCTGAAAACCAGGAGGCACCACGGTGTTAGTTAGTCTGGGTGGGAGAGAAGAGTGAGAAAGAGGAAGAAATAAAGGGAGAGGAATTCAAGAGCAAGTAGGGTAACTCTTGCGAAAAGTATGGTAACTCTTGCTCCCTTGTGAAACAAATGGAAAAGAAAAACGAAAAACAAAACAAAACAAGAAAGAAAGAAACAAACCAAAAACCCCAAACAAAAACAAACAAAACAACACCATCATTAACCACAACAGCAACAACATCAACAGCAACAAAAAGAGAGATGTCCCAAACTCCAAACGAATGCTGCCTACGACGACCAATGGCCTAACAGAAAGGTCAAAGAGAGAGCACACGGAACAAAGAAGGTGCAGAAAGGACGTGCGAGGACGAAAATCAGGCTCAAAGACTGAAAAGACTGGCGACAGGGAGAAGCTGTGAAAGACGCGCACACAGGATTCATTTCTGACGAAGAAGACCTAAGAGGTCGAAACGCGTCGTGTTTTGTCTTTGTGACTCGTTTGTCCACGTTTCTCTTGGCGGTTCGCATTTATTTAAAATTCATTTCTGACGGTTTTTCTCTTCTGTGACAAAGTATTTTTCATTATGGAATACTTCATGTGTAAGTATAATAGATCAATTGTTGCCTTGTTGTGCAGACTGTTGTGAAATGCTTTAACGACAAAGTACTGCACAGACATTCAGTGTGTCTGCTCTGCAGAACTGACAATGGAGCATATACTGGTAAAATGGGCTTCAGTGAGCACTTTCCTACCTCCGGGAGTCGTAGAATGTATTTTGCCTGTTTCTAACGTTCAGTTATTTTTGGGTCAGTTCAATCTTTTCAACCTTTCAATATGTAGATTAGCTAGTTATTTGTTATGTAGTCCTATTGCTCGTTTCTTGTAACTGTCTGTCTGTCTGTCTCTGTCTGTCTGTCTGTCTGTCTGTCTGTCTGTCTGTCTGTCTCTCTCTCTCTCACTCTCTCTCACTCACTCACTTCTTCTTCTCCTTCTACTTCTTCGTTTGTTTGTTTTTTTCTCTCCTCGTTTTTAAGAAATTTTTTTGATGATGTTAAAAAATTAACGAAGTTTTGCTGTTTCTGATGCCTGGGTCTAAAATCATCGACACGATGAAAGACTTTAAATAAAAATAACTAATTATCTGATGTTCTGCCATAAGACCTATACTACCATTACCACCACCACCCCTTCTCCCATTCAAGGAACTAGGTCATCCATACACGCCCCGCCCCGATCTTTCACGTCACTCATCCCTTTAAAGAGAGAAAAACAATCACCTTTTAAAAGCTAGCCAACATTTACCTACGGCACCGTTGATTTAAAAGATACCCAATGCTAGAGTAGGTTCTAGTATTTTTATTAGTGTCAGTTGATATTGGAAACAAGAGATATTGCGTGAATATGCTTTTTTTTTTCTCTTCCCTTACGTTTCTAAATGGCTTGAAAATATATGAAAAATAGGTACTTTGAAGTCCTTTTAAAAAAGAAAAGAAAAATAATAATAAAATAATAAGTTTGCCATAAGACCATCCGCTTCCAGGTTGTAGCGCGGGCTGTTCCGAATGCCCTTATTATTCTAATATTTATTATTTCATAATTTTATTATTTCTTATTATCTTTTATTATTAAAAAAGGACTTCAAAGTACTCATTTTTCATATTGTCTTTATTGAAGTCCAGCAGTCGTTTTTATACATTTTGGCTTCAAAATAGTTAACCTCCTCAGAGCATGTTTCCCTGTTTAGATAAACAACTGTCTAGTGTCCCTGTTTCCCTGTTTAGCTTGACAAATAACTCTAACATATTTTTTTTCGGCTTATGGGTGTTCCTTTGGTAAAAGAAAATTAAACGCGTATTTCTTGCTCTTATGTTTTTCAATTAGTTTGAAGCAGTTATCCATTTTTTGGGTCTCAGTTTTCGCTTTTCTCTTTAGTTTTAAACAACAACAACAACAACAACAACAACAACAACAACAACAACAACAACAACAACAACAATAAAACACCACTCTTTTTAAAGCTCTCTTTTCCCATTCAGCATAAAAGGAACATTTCCTGCATGTTTTCACTGGTTGTTTATCCAGCAGGTTCAATTAGTTCTAAGCATGTATCACAGCATTCTCTTTGCTGTTCATCAGGTTTTCAAATTTTCTTTTCGTCTCTCTAACTTTTAAAATCATTTTAATCTTTTTCCTAGTGCTCATTTCTTTATTGGAATCGAAAGAATATAAATGTGTGCGCTTTTCAGTTTTGTTGTTGTCCATATTCCATTTCAAACGTTTGCTTTCTTCTTCTTTCTGCGGTCGATGTTATTGGTTGCGTCACATCTTCAGTCCTATCGTTAAGATGAATCCTAGTCTTCTCCCAAAAGCCCA
>CM031602.1:52835731-52838231 GCA_018398815.1 Conus ventricosus | reverse complement strand
ATTAATACTCAGATGAAAATCTATCTGCTTCTCTTTTAAGCTGTCAAGCTGGTTCTGAAGACCTATTATTGTATTCGACAACAGTATGACATCGTCTGCAAACAAGAGAAGAAAGATTTCGGCTGCCCCAGGAATCAATTGTATTCCATGCTTTCCAGTCACAGACAATTCTACAGCTAATTCATTAATGAAAAAAGGAAAACAATATGGGGCTCAGTAGGCAACCTTGTCTCACTCCCCTAGGACAATTGAAATAATCAGAATAACAACATTTGTCACGAACACAAGCCAACACAGAATCATAAATACTTCTTAAGGCCCTATACATTTTGCCATTCACACCATTCCTCCTCAAAACTGCCCACAGTGAATTCCTGTTCACAGAGTCAAACGCTTTTTTGAAATCGATAAATGCAACGTAACAGTTTAGAATTCTTTTGTAGAGACTTCTGTATAATAGCATAGAGGGTGAAAATATGGTCAATTGTACTATACCCTGCTCGGAAACCTGCCTGCTCTTCAAGAATTTTTTCTTCTTCTTTTGCCCATATGGATAGCCTTTTCGTTAAAATGTGTGTATAAACTTTACTTACAACACTTGTTAAGGCTATGCCACGATAATTATCTGGCTGATTAACGTCTCCTTTCTTATATATTGGTACGATAATGGATCGTGACCATTGTTTAGGGAAAATTCCATGATCAAACATTTGTTGAAAAAGACAACCAGAAAATCGATAACAACAACATTTGCATGTTTCAAAATTTCACCTATGATTTTGTCAGGGCCTGCGCTTTTCCCAGACTTGAGATGACCAATACTGGCAAGGACCTCTTGACTGGAAATCGCTTCATTAAATGATGCATCAGAAACACCTAATGTTTGTTCATCACTATTGACTTCGCATTTCTCATGATGTGACATTATATCTAATTCATTAAAGAGTGAGAAGAAATGTTCGTACCACTGATCTATAGGTATAGAATTGTAGATCACTGATTTTGTGTTCACAGACCTGACTGTCTGCCAGAATAGTTTAGAATCATGTACTGACTGCTTTAATTTAATCAACCTTGCTTGATCATACTCTGTTTTCTTTTGGTTTAACAAATACTTATATTCCTTTCTTTCCTTAACGTACGCCTCTCTTTTTCGTTGAAGTGCATTCTTTGCTCGCTTTGCTCGCTTGAATTTCCATAGTAACCCCCTAACTACTTTCTTTTTACGGTGACATTCAGCATCAAACCAGTCACTCTTTCTCTTCTTATTTCCTGTTGTTCTCATCATACACGCAGCTGCGCTGCATAGCGACTTTGTAACTATTTCAAGAGAAGCATCGATATCTGTATCAAGAACTAAATAAGCGTTATCTAAATTTTGTTTGAAATCAGCAGATTTTTGCTCATTTTGATAAATGTACAAATACTCCTCTGACCATACATAGTGATTCTCATTACTGGTTTGAACTGTACGTAACTGAATGAATTCTTGCTCCACATTTTTCCAAATAAATTCTACAGGCAAGTGCCAGGAATCGATTCGATCACCAACACATAAATCACAGCTGCACGCAGACAACATGTCTTTTGACATAATGACATAATCAATCACACTTGCACCATGCGGTGAAACAAAAGTAAAATCGCCACTAGAATTATTGTCAAAAACAGCCGTTCAAAATGACACAGTTAAACATGTAACAGAAATTCAACAGCGACTGACCAAAATTATTCACAACGTTATCTTTCGAGTTCCTCTTCCATGATTCCTCATCATTACCATCATCATCCTCATTATCATCCATACATGGTGTATAATTACTCATGTCTTCCATCCTTGGCTGTTCACACCCAGTTCTTGCATTAAAGTCACCCATAAGCATCAAATGTACATTATCCTTTTGAAGGACGTGTAATAAACTTTCTTCCAAATTAACTATACCATCCTTAATTGCCATCGTATTATATAGAGGCCCATTTTCTGGCACAATATAACATGCAACCAGAAGTACATCTTTGTCACTTTTGAAAACAGACTTGTTTATGTTGACAGCAACTACATTTTCACAATTGACATTGACAGCTGAGACGAATTTAGATAGGGATTTTCGGATCATGAGCAACACACCGCCTGAGTGTCTTCCGTGTCGAGAAAGCTTTTTTGCAGGAGCAGCAAATTTGATATAATCATGGAATATACCACTAAAGTCAAACAGCTCATCGACAAAAGTTTCTGTCATGCAGACAACATCAAACTTAGAAATGTAATCAATGAAAGAAGCATCACTAATCTTATTATATAGATTTTCAACATTATAAACAAGAAATTTCATATTTACAAGATGATCCGGCCTGTCCTAGCGCACTTGCCGTGTTGATCGCCTTGGGAGGGGATGACCAGTCAAGCTCCTGTTGGCAGGAGGGGAGGAGGAGTGGGGGAGAAAAACCGACGAAGACCCGTGTTGCTCTGTCCTCCACGCCCCGTATCCTCCTCACCACC
>CM031602.1:52825731-52828231 GCA_018398815.1 Conus ventricosus | reverse complement strand
GAGAGGAAAAGAGAGAATAGAAGGAGGCATGCACAGGGTTTACAGCTGATGGATCAATAAATTAATGATAAGATGAAAGGATGAGGTTCATGGATACGATGTAGCAGGGACCTGACCTGCTCATTAGCCCCAAGCCTAGGTCCGATGTTTGGGTACCTACCAAATATTTACTGTCTTCCCCAGGTGTAGGCCTGTGCTGGTGTGTATTGCAGTCTCTCTCTCTCTCTCTCTCTCTCTCTCTCTCTCTCTCTCTCTCTCTCTCTCTCTCTCTCTCTCTCTCTCTGTCTGTCTGTCTGTCTGTCTGTCTGTCTGTCTCTGCCTCTCTCTCTCTCTCTGTCACACACCACACACACACACAACACACACACACACACACACCACACACACACAACCACACACACACACACACACACACACAGAGTTATATCCCAATAAGAACATAACAATTAAAAGTTTGGTCTGGTTGCAAAGTCAGGCGGACTACAGGCGGAAATCTACACAAATTTTAAATATTCATGTTAGCGCCCACAAAAACAACAACAACAACAACAAAACAACAACAACAACAAAAACAAAAACAAAACAAGAAACAAACGAAAGAAACGAAACAAAACAAAACCGTGGACAAACGAATCACAAGACAAAACACGACGATTTCAACCTCTTAGGTCTTCTTCAGGCAAGATACAAAACAGTCAGGGCAACGAACATGAACGAGCGATCCTTTATCTTCATCACTTTAGCGCAAGATAGGCGTTGAATCTAGGAGGTCGAAAACGCGTCGCGTTTTGCTTTGTGATTGGTTTGTCTGCGTTTTTTTTTCTTTGGCGGTGCGCTAACACTAATATTGAAAATTTGATTAAAAGTTCGGTAAAATGAAAACACCAGAGTTTGTCCTCTGTGACAAGTAAGAGCCAAGTAGCACACATAAACACTTCTAACCCACACATACTTAAAACAATTATTCATTATCAAGTTCATTGCTGCTTTTTAGTACGAAATACGCATGGTGAGAAGCTTAAGGGTTTACAACTCTCCATAACAGGATATACGTAAGTGAAAACAAAGAAAGTGGACTCCAACACTAAAATCAAGTATATTTGAAAGAAAGAGAATGATTTAGCGAAAAAGGGAAGAAGAAGAAGAAGAAGAAGAAGAAGAAAGAAGGGAGCCGGAATAGCTCAGTTGGTTGAGCGCCTGACTCGTAATCTTGGTGATCCTGGGGTTGCGGGTTCGAACCCCCGCCGGGGCGTTTCGGTACAGGGGGATTTTTCCCTCGGAGTTAACTTTGGTTCTGACTCCATTTCCCTTACAGTCCTTCGAATGAGACATAAACCGAGGTTCCGTGTGTGAACGCATGCATACCATCTTGCACACACGTAAAATCCCCATCACCACTTTCGGAAGAGTAGGCCAGTTTGGCGTTGGTATGGATGACACGTTACACATAGCATGCACCTTGCGTGAGAAATGGAAAGAATGAAGGAAGTAAGGAAAAATGAGTGATCGATATTGAACGATATTGACTGGATGACACGGGAAACGACTGAATGTAGCGCGGCTGGCAGCTCTTCAGTCGGCTCTACCCAGGTAGGCAGCCCGTTGTGTAAACGAGTGTGGATTGTAAAGCGCTTAGAGCTTGGCCTCTAGCCGAGAATAGGCGCTATATAAGTATTCATTATTATTATTATTATTATTATTAAGAAGAAGAAGAAGAGGAATAAGAGAAGAGAAGAAGAAGAAGAAGAAGGAGGAGGAGGAGGAGGAGGAAAAAGGAGAAGGAGGAGGAGAAGAAGAAGAAGAAGAAGGAGGAGGAGGAGGAGGAGGAGGAGGAGGAGGAGGAGAAGAAGAAGAAGAAGGAGGAGGAGGAGAGCCGGAGGAGGAGGAGGAGAAGAAGAAGAAGAAGAAGAAGAAGAAGATGAAGAAGAACTAAAACAAGAAGAAGGGAAGAGGTCAAAGAAATGTGACAGGAATGAACATGAGTGAGGTGATGAAGAAAATGGAGAAGAAGTAAAAAGAAAATGAATAATGAGGTACACGTTTGCAGTTTTTAGTTTCATCAATGTGTGTCAGTGAGTGCGGACTTGTCCATATACGCTTCGCCACATCTGCTACGTCACGAGACAAAAAGTATACAGGCTTCACAGCCGGGTGAATGAATAAACAAACAAATAAATAAATGAATAGGTGAAGAGAGAGAAGAGAGAGAGGGGAGAGAGAGAGAGAGAAGGAAAGAGATAAAGAATGGAGGAAAGAAAGAAACAAGGAAGGAAGGAAGAAGGAAGGAAAGAAAGAAAGAAAGAAAGAAAAAAGACAGACACACAGACAGAAAGAAAGAAAGAAAGAGAGAAAAAAAATATAGAAGAAAGAGAGCAAGAAAGAAAGAGAGAGAGAGAAAAAAGAAAGAATGAAAGAAGAAAGAAGGAGAAAAAGAAAGAAGAAATTAATCAAAGAATGAAACAAAAGCAGTTAGGGAGAGGGTCTCATGAATATGACAAAG
>CM031602.1:52756232-52823131 GCA_018398815.1 Conus ventricosus | reverse complement strand
GGTTGCAGACCTACAGTAGGTGTGATGAATGGGACTGGTGATTGGCGTGTTTTTCTCTTTGCTTTTTGTTCAGCCATCATTCCAAACCCGGAACGAACGATCAGTGTTCAAATACTGTAAGCTCTCACCCAGTTTCCAAACCCTTTCTGTTCTGACTCAAACTCCTTGATACAGTACACAGTTTCTGAAATAGTTCACATGCTGTAAGACATAGATTCTGATTCACCGGGTTGGCCATAACTATTCGTTCAAACCTCCTGTATCAATACCTCCCCCCTCTCTCTCTCTCTTCTCTCTCTCTCTCTCTCCTCTCCTCTTTCTCTCTTCTCTCTCTCGCTTTCTCTCTCTCTCTCTCTCTCTCTCTCTCTCTCTCTCTCTCTCTCCTTCTCATTCTCATTCTCTCTCTCTCTCTCTCTCTCTCTCTCCTCTCTCTCTTCTCTCTCTCTCTCTCTCTCTCTCTCTCTCTCTCCTCTCTCTCTCTCTCTCTCTCTCTCTGGGATTGACTTGAAGAATAGGCTTTGCCTAAGATCTCAAACCTTGATCAAATATTTTTCCTACCGTGTTCTGAGTTCTCTCTCTCCTCTCTCTCTCTCTCTCTCTCTCTCTCTCTCTCTCTCTCTCTCTCTCTCTTTCTCTCGCTCTCTCTCTCTCTCTCTCTCTCTCTCTCTCTCTCTCTCTCTCGCTCTCTCTCTCTCTCTCTCTCCCTGCCCATACATGTCTGGACCCTGTTTTCCCACCAACACCTTTGGGAAGTCGCTGGGTTGTGGTTTTTCCTCCAGGCTGACAGACGAACCCTAATCACACACTCGTGTATCACTGTCAGACCTCCCATCAGCATGGGTCATTAGCACTACTGTGAATTCCCATGGTAGTCGGGGAGCAAACTGTCTGTACACCAGTGCCGTTTCAACCTGATGCTCTCTGGAAGAGAAGATGTCGTGGAATCCAGCACTGCGGTATTACCACGGCTTAGGTTTGTCACTTCGGTGTTTCACCTTTTAACAAAGACAGGGACTGGATAGTGAAAGCGTCTTAGCGTTGGAAGGAATGTCTGGTACCTACATACTTGTTTCCGTTTAATGATATCATAAGGTTGTTCTTCGTATCATTTAAAAGAAAATTCTTGCAGTGATAACCTAGATAACACAAGAAAGGTTGGAAACGCATTCATAGGCATGTATTCTGCTGCGCTCTGTCTGTCTGTCTGTCCGTCTGTCTGTCTGTCCGTCTGTCTGTCTGTCTGTTTGTCTGTCTGTCTCTGTCTCTCTCTCTCTCTGTCTGTCTCTCTCTCTCTCCTCTCTCTCTCTCTCTCTCTCTCTCTCTCTCTCTCTGTGTGTGTGTGTGTGTGTGTGTGTGTGTGTGTGTGTGTGTGAACCTCTCTCACTGTTTGCTTGTATGTATGTATGTATGTATGTATGTATGTATGTATGTATGTATGTATGTATGTATGCATACACATATATATATATATATATATAAAAAGTCAATACAATCTTTGTTTTTCATCTCTTGCCACTTTTATTTTTATTTTTATTTGCCACATTTTCGCTCACACGAGCTTTGTAAAGGCCGGTCTGTCCGTTTGTACAGCTCAAAACGGACAGACCTGCCTTGACAAAGCTCGTGTGAGCGAAAATTTGGCAAATAAAAATAAAAATAAAAGTGGCAAGAGATGAAAAACAAAGATTGTATTGACTTTTTATTGTACACACTCGTGTTCCATCTTGTGTGGTTCGAGGAGGACTTGGGAACCAGAGGCTTTGTAAACATTAACATTTTATATATATATATATATATCAGTGAGTTTAAAAAGCCTAAAATAATTCTACAAGTGCTCAACCCCTTGGGGAGCAACATTAGATAAAACTTCAAAGAAGTGGATACAATTACAAACTACAATACAACCCAGATAACAACACAAACAAAAGCAAGAAAAACAGAAAAAAAAATCATATGGTACAACCCTCCATACCACGGGAAACTCAAACAAACATAGAGAAAGAATTCTTCAAAATCTTAATAACTTCATTTCCAAAAGAACACAAATTGTCCAAACTGTTTAACAAAAACACTGTCAAACTATCGTACTCATGTATGTCCAACCTCAAAAACCTAATTGATGCATCCAACAAAATGAAAACCAACACAGCAAAGAAGGGCGAAGAAAGGAAATCTTGCAATTGCTCCCAAAAAGAGTAGTGTTCACTAAGCAATAAATGTCTTCACAACAATATTGTATACCAGGCTACCGTGACATCAGAAAATGAAAAAGAAACATACATAGGGATCACTGAAAACCACTTCAAAACCAGATATGCAAACCACAAACAGTCATTCAACAAAGAAAAATACAAACACCAAACGGAACTGAGCAAATACATTTGGAAACTTAAAGACGCAAAACTAAACTATAACATATCCTGCAAAATCATAAAAAGGGCATCACCATACAGCAATATTTCAAAAAGATGCAACCAATGCCTAACTGAAAAATGGCTAATACTATGTAAACCCCACTTAACAACTCTTAATACTAAAACAAAAATAATTAACAACTGCAGGCACAAATGGAAATCGTTGTTAGTGAACACACCCCGTACAACAACCTGACCCCCCCCCCCCCCCCAAAAAAAAAAAAAAACCAACACGCACGTAACAACATATATATATATATATATAATATAGATATATATATATATATATTCAATTGTGAACAAAGCTTGCTCTTATGTCTTAGATTAAAGAAATAGGTGGAGATAAGCATTCATATCTGCAGTGGTAGTTAATACTGCCTAACTAACAGTATGTGCTCAAGTGGGTGGATGGGGAAAAAAATAAATAAATGCTTCTGAAAATGAGCCTTCAGCAAGCTTATAATCTCCAATAGGGAGGAAACTCACTAACACATAACTCCTGGTCATATACCGATATTTCGAAACTTGGGTTTGTTTCTCTCAGTGACCGCGGAACGTGGTAATTTGACTTCTCTGCCTTTTCGGTTTAAGAAGAATGCTATCCCAGAAAAGGCTGGTGTGCAATACCGTAGTATGTTTGTTGAGTTTTTCAAAAAACCAACCAAAGGTTTGCCACCTAAGAAGCACAAAGAAATCATGAAAGAACAAAACAAGCTACATTTTCTTGTGAAAAGTAAAAAATATAAAAGGATAACCTCTTAAGACACAAGTGCTGAGGGCCAGTTCTTGGAATGAATCCGCAAGGGACTAAATTACAAAAAAACTAATAAATTCCAAGGATAAGTTCTGAGCACCATTCCAGCAACTTACAGAGCACTTGGTGTTGCAAATGACTGCAAGAAATATTCATTATAAACAAAGCTTGCTCTTAGTCTTATATATATATATATATATATAATATATATAATATATTAGATATATATATAAAATTATATATAAAATATATATATATATATTATATTATATAATATATAATCAAGAAGTCGTCCACTCAAGTGTCTTCCCTTCTTTTATTTTTAAAAAATTTCGCCTTTTTCAAGGCTTCATCAGGAATCTCTGCATTATCAGAAAAAAAACACACAAGAACACCATCAGAATCCCAAAAGTAAAGATAAAATCACTTTACCTACTTGTATCTATGTCTACACACACACACACACACACACACACACACACACACACACACACACCACCGGATACATATACATACATATATATATATATATATATATATATATATATATATATATATATATATATATATATAATATTATATACATATATACATACATATACATACACACACACACACACACACACACACACACACACACACACACACACACACACACACACACATACACACACACACATACATACACACACATACATACGCATCCATACACACATAGCACACATATATGCATTTCCAAAAATTCTAACCATTGTAGAGGTAGTGAAACCCTATTCCTATCCGCTTTACTTAATTTAAAATATGATATAAATAAAACATTATTACCAACTTAAAATACATTGGAAGTGAGGGGCTCAAAAGGAAATGTAATATGCAGAAAGAATGTAATAATGGATAGGTTAAGCAAATAAGAGTGAGGACGAGGTAGAAGAAGAAGAGACAATGAGAGAGTGAGTAGGAGTAAGACAGAGGAAAAAGGGGGACAGACAGAGAGTGAGGAAAAAGTGGAAAGAGGGGGGGGGGGGGGGGGGGAAGAGGGGGGAGAAAGGGACAGAGAGAGCAGAGAAAAAGAAAGGAGGGGGGTGTGGGGGGAAGAAAGAAAGAGAAAGAGAGAGAAAGAAAAAGAGCGAGAGAAACAGAAAAAAAATATCAAGAGAGAGAGAAAGAAAGAGAGAGAGAGAGAGGAAAAGCCAAAATAAGAATGAGGAAAACAAACAGGCAGAAGTGTACACAGGCAAAGCAAATATGGACATGAATAATAGTGGTCCTGAACTCCAATTCACTCTAGAACAACAACAACAACAACAACAAAAAAATATATATATATATATAAATATAAAAGAGAGAGAAAGAGAGGGGGTGGGGTGGGGGAGGGGGGGGTGGGGTGGGAAGTAGGGGAATGCAATGGTGGATAGCGGTGCAGATAGGGGATGAAGAGAAAGAGGGGGAGAGAGAGAGAGAGAGAGAGAGAGAGAGGGGAGAGTGAGTGGGAGAGGGAGGAAGAGACGGAAAGAGATCGAGAGAGAGAGAAGGAGAGAGAGAGAGGGAGAGAGAAAGGAAGACAGACAGACATATTGACGACAAACAGACAGAGAGAGAGAAACAGAGACAGAAAGCGAAAGGGGGGGAAAAAAGAGAGGGGGTAGAATGAAGAGAGAGAAGAGAGAGAGAGAGAGAGAGAGAGAGAGAGAGAGAGAGAGAGAGAGAGAGAGAGAGAGAGTATGAAAGTAAGAAAGAGAGAGAAAACTAAAAAGAGAGAGACAGAAAAAAGAGAGGTGGGTGGGGAGGGGGGGAAAATTGACAAACAGAAGCCCAACAAAAGACAGACAGAACAGCGAGAGACAAAGACAGAAAGAAAAAGAACACGAAAAGAAGGGGGTGGATGGAGAAAGAGGGTAAGAAAAAGATAGAGGAAGAGAGAGAGAGAGAGAGAGAGAGAGAGAGAGTGAAAGAGAGAGAGAGGGGAAATAAGAAAGATAAGAGAGAGAGAAGAGAGAGAGTGTGTGTGGTGTGTGGTGTGTGTGTGGTGTGTGTGTGTGTGTGTGTTGTGTGTGTGTGTGTGTGTGTGTGTGTGACGGAGAGAGAGAGAGAGAGAGAGAGAGAGAGAGAGAAGAGAGAGAGAGAGAGAGAGAGAGAGAGAGAAAACAGACAGACAGACAGACAGACAGACAGACAGAGAAAGCGAGAGTGGGAGGGTATGAAAGGGTAAGATAAGAGGGAGGAGGAGGCATTTCACCCACTGGTATAGAAAGAAGGCATTTCACACACAGGTATGTGCAGTAATGGTAATACACACAGTGTTGTTGTCTTTCTTTCAGCACGAATACTCGATCCTTTTCCTGATGCAAGAATTTAAGTCTTTTCTGCGATTTTGTCCTACAAAAATAGTACCAAGATTGGCCTGCCAGTACAATTCCCTTTGTAAAAGTTTTGTTTCTTCTTTCACTGTTTCAATGGGGCATATTGATAGGAACGGAATATCAGGTCCTTTGGGTGGGGACATGAGTTTACATGGTGGGCAACCATACATTTGCTAGTTTTGGCGTGATTTGTATCACTTTTATGATTAGCCCATCTCAATTTCAAGTTCACCGTTGATCCCACGTACCACTGATCAGGATGAAGACTACATCTGATGACATATAAAAACGTTAGGTGTTGTACAAGTTAGGTGTTGGTAAATTTTCCACCGCCGGCCATCCCACGGCGATTTCAGTTCATTTGAATCAACTGCATGTCTACAGTGTCACACTTTTTACTGCATTTGAAATAACCAGAACATTGTTTGGGACCATGTTGGACAAACTGTCTTGGGATTGTTGGTTTATATATTTCACCTAGATTGTCTAATCTTCTATTGGCAGCTATTATGGTTTTACGGGGGAAAAAGTCCTTATTGCTGGGGTTTGAATATAAGAGATGAAGGTTCTTCTTTATAATATTAAACTTTGATGGAGCTCGAGGGTCAAACTTAGTGACCCATGCAATCTTTTTATTCTCCTTTTTTCTGGGTTGGTGAAGGATCTTATTCCGTGACTTAGATGCTCCCTTTGTGAGATCTGCAAAAGCCTTACTATACTGCCAGCCTGACAAGGTGAGATACTTTGCGTATTCTTTGACTCTCTTTTTCAGAATCTCGTCATTACTTCCAGCATCCTGAGTCTTGTACCAATTCCTACTGCAAGGCCTCTAAATACTGAATTTGGGTGACAAGAGGAGGGGGTAGATAACTGTTACAATTCTTCGAAAACACGTCAGTTTCAATGAATCCCGAATCCGTAATGTGGACCCTAAGATCCAAATATTCACTTTTTTCCCCTGAGAAACTGTCCAGCTAATACCAGGTGCAGAGTCTGTAAATGGGCCTTGAATCTGTCTACATCCCTGTCATCCAGCAAAACAGCAATACCATCATCTCTAAAGCGACTCCAGTCAAGGTGCTCAATAAGTGACTGCTTTTCATTTGGGACAAAGAAGATATGAGAGGAACCGGAGACTCACTTACAAGTCTCCGGTCCAATTCCCCATAAAAATGTCCACAAAATGACACGCATGACAAGGTCCCATCGCTGTGCCATGATTGGGGACAGCGATCAAAGTTTCCCCATCACTGTCCATATATGCACAAGTGTTTTTGTCTGGGCGCCAATTTAAGGCCCTCAACAACACATTTCGTTTGAAACATTCAGAGACGAAGGATGATCACTCAGCATTTTGGCTACAGCAGGTACACCCATGGAGTTGTCTACGCTAGGATAGAGGGCAACCACATCACACACAGCAAAAGTGGCCGACGGTGGAAGGGGGGCTATACAACTGTTAATGGTATCTACCTTTTGAAGGAACTCTTAGAGTCCTAATTTGGTATGGTATATAATTAGTTAGGTGGCTGATGGACACCTGGATGAATTTTGACAAAGGTTGTACCGGCGTGCCACATCCTGATAACAATAACCTATATGGGTAGGGACGGGACTTATGGGTTTTTAATTAACGGTTTGCATTTGGCAGGGTGTGATTTGGCTATGTTGGTAACAAATGAGTGGATATCTTTGTTAATTTCTCCCTTTTTCAGCCACTTATCAGCCCACAGTTTAACTTTTTTGCAGGTTTCTGTCGTTGGGTCTTTACAAAGAATGTCATAATTTTCCTCATCTTTTAAAGCCTGATGGATTATTCTATCATCTTCTGCAAGGGAGGTGATATATATATATATATTATATATATATATATATATATATATATATATATATATATATATATATATATATATGTGTGTGTGTGTGTGTGTGTGTGTGTTTGTGTGTGTGTGTGTGTGTGTGTGTGTGTGTGAGAGAGAGAGGGAGAGGGAGAGAGAGAGAGAGAGAAAGAGAGACAGACAGACAGACATACAGACAGACAGACAGACGAACAAACAGACAGAGAGACCGACCGACCGACAGACAGACAGACAGACAGACAGAAACAGAGACAGTGAGAGTCAGAGAGAGACAGAAACAGGCGCACAGAAAACACAAAGAGAGAGAGAGAGAGAGGAAGAGAGAGAGAGAGAGAGAGAGAGAGAGAGAGAGAGAGAGAGAGAGAGAGAGAGAGCACATGTACACATATATGTTAAATAATGTGATAATGTGTATACACATGTATGGGCCAAGACATACACAGACGTAGATCTCTACATACAAATTGACGAGGTATTGATAAATACATATCGATGAATCGAAAAAAAATGATAACTAGACAACTAAAACAAATCAACACATTACCACCAGATGACTACGGGACACTCAGAACAGAATGCAAGTCATTTCACATCGCCAGACAAGACGTGACTGTAATAAAAACATCTGTTTGCTCTGGGCGTACCAATTCATCACCCATCATAAAACAGTAACTGTACGCTTGACAAAGGAATCCACCAGAGATGTCTGCTCTTCAGAAAGACTGGCATTACTTTCCTACCGCTGTCTGAAGTGGTTCTACACAGATAGTCTGGAGGGGACGGGTCAGAGAGGGCGATGGTTATGAGGTATACTGGAAAGTGGCTGCGCACACTACAGCTTCATTGACTTTCCCTGACAAGGAAGATGGGCCCGTCTATCTCCTGTTTCTCTGTTTACTTCACCCTGGCTGAACAGTAGCTGCCAAAGTACTGTGTTTTCTTGATACTTTCATAGCTGTAGGTAGCGTCCTAGTTCCATCTTACGGTACACATCTAACATTTCATTCTTGTTGCATTTCTCACAGCCATTATTCGGAATCAGTGTGCTAAAAGCACTACCATACACCTGTCTGGTGAAATCGTGCACCGTTAGTTGACTTTCGGCTTGCCTAGGAGGATGACAGATATTTTGTACATAGGAAGGCCAAGGGTGTTATCTCAATTGGTTTGTTACCTCGTTGATTTTTTTTTTCTTCTGATCAATCAACCCCCGGCCATTTCAATGTTAAGATACCATTCAATGGCAAGATAGTAGGCACAATTCCCTGCTATGTAATCTGAGATCAGAATGAAAACCATACCGCATCGACTTCATCATATTTTATCCTCATTAATCATTTCAACCAAGTGTATAGCCTTCTTGCCCTTCGTTCATTCAGTGTAGCGTCCTCTCTTCGTCCATCTACATCCACCATAAGTTAGTTTCAAAGTCTGTGGCATCAGAATACGGTCATAGTGTCTGTTGGTTGGATGGACGAGGTGGCGCATATCATAGGATACACTATTCAAGCTGCTCTGCGACTAAGCAGGTACAATTCTATTCTAAAGCCGTCATATGGAGTGCCATTAATTAGTGTTTTGATTCACAACAGCACTACTGGACACCACCTTAGTAGATCATCAAAGTTCTGTGTCATTTCCTGTGGGGCTGAAGCTACATGACATTGACTGCTTTTTCGTAGCCTGTTGTTTGGAGACAATCAAAGGCCCACACTTGAATATGGCTGCCTGTATATGGGGTGCAGTAATTCACTATAAAGGCCACATTTGAAATCTGTATAAGTGTGCATTAGTGACCTGTTAAAGGCCACACATAAATAAGACTGTAAATTGGGTGGCAGAAATTTCACTATTAAAGGCCACATTTGATTGGCTGTATATGGGGTGCAGTAATGGACTGTTAAGGCCCTAATATGAATTAGGCTGTATATGGGGTGCATGTAATAGACTAATCAAAGGCCAAATTGAATAAGGCATGAATTGGGGTGCAGTAATGATCGAGCGTGTAACACCACAAATGGATCCACAGGAATGGCATAACAAAATCAGTAAGAAAATAAAACAGACAAAAATAGCACAAAGGTCCCTCTGGGATGGTCATCGCAAAATTCACTAGAGTAAATATGAGACCAAAAGGAAAGTTACAAGCCCATGAAAAGTAAGTGTAAAGCTGTAAAGTTGCAATCAGCTTGTTGGTTTCCAGTCTTTGAGGTCATTGTAACTTTATACTTATTTGCCCCTTCTCCAATTTCCGCAGCAGTTTCCAACTTTGAAACCATAAAATTTCTGTTGACAAATAATACGCAATACAATGCAATCGATATAACGTACCACACAATACAGTAATACATTGTCCCCCCCCCCCCCCCCCCCCCCCCCTCCCGACACACACACACGACAGCTCCTGTATTTCTTTTTTGTTTTTAATTTTTATTATGTTTTCCTTTTTTTTAATATCCACAAGTATCACGGTACAACCTAGAATATTTCGTTGCTTTTGTTTGTTGTTTGCTCCTTAGTTTGTTGTTTTTTTTTCGTCGTTTTTGTTTTTGTACATTCTCTCTCCTCTCCACGTCCTCCTCTCTCTCCTCACCTCACACTCTCCTCATCTCTATCTTCTCACTCTCTCTCACTCACTCTCTCTACTCTCACTCCACTCTCTCCTCCTCCTCCTCACTCTCTCTCTCTTCAACCCAGCCGATACGTTCGCATCCTAACTTGGTCTCAACCCTGAGAGGTGGCTTGAGAGCTAAGAAGCCTTCATACAATTAAACCGGATGGCAGTTCAGCTCTGCCTACACCTTCCATTTCTTTCTCCATCGCCCCCCCCCCGACCGTCCCCCCTCCCCTCCTTATCCTCCCCATTATTGCCCATGTATTTTCCGTACTCAACACAATGTGAAGACAGAACTGCCCACCATGAAGGATAGACGTCAAGAAAGTGGGATGGATCCAAAGATGGATGCAGGAACATTGCGGGCCTGAACATGTCAGCCAGTTTGATGTAACGAATGAAAGGCATCACCAGTCCTGGACTTTTTTCCCAGGGGAGATAACATAAAAGGTAGATGCGGTGGCAGTGAGAGAGAGGAAGACAAAGAGTTTTAGGGAGACGTGTGGTGCGTGTGTGTGTGTGTGTGTGTGTGTGTGTGTTGTTGTGTGTGTGCGCGTGTGTTTGTGATGTGTGTGGGGTGTGAGTGAGTGTGTGTTGTGTGTGTGACGGGCTGTGGTGTGGAGTTGAGTAGAAACACAAGATGGATGATATAGGAAAACATGAGCAGTTATACACGACGGGGGACATAAGATGAAACTCTATGTATTCACGCTTACCTTCTAAGGCTATAACAGTGAAAGCTAACCTAGTGATACGACACCCTCATATTGTCTGAATCATGTGCAGAGACTGTTTAAAACTGCTAGACATAACTGAAGGTCTCATCTCTAATCGTTATCGTGAGTTAAACTGTGACCTCAAATTACATAGTGCAAGAAAGGGAAACCGGATATAAAAAAAAAATCAGATAAAAAAAATTTAAAAAAAACACGAGGCAGTCTCATCAAATTGTATTTTCCCTGCTCACTTTTACATGCCATTTCAGGAGGCATTAGCCTAAGATAACAGCAAATTTGCACAATCCTGGCCTCACTTTCGCGATCAACCAGTTTTTCAGGCGCAAGTGGCCCTAAAAGCCCGCCTTTTTCCCTGTTTCTCCTTACAACTTCAATAACAAAAAATACGATTATCTACAAACATACAATGTTGTAGGTGTTTATCCGTTTTTAATACTTTTATACTAAACTTGCTTGTCTTTAAAACAAATTTATATTTTTGACAAAAATCCGCACACTTATACTGACAAATTTCTACCTACAGAAAACTTTTGCCCACACAGACAGGCAGACACGAGCTGAAAACCTGATCACTGTAATTTTGCTATGTCATGGCTACGCAGAACAAGCTAACCCTCGTTCAACACAGCAACATACGGCCATGCTTACAAACTGCGACTAAAAAAATCAATAAAGCACACCTGGCGGGCGCTTAAGACTGCAACATATCAATTGCAATTAGCGAATTTTCTCGACTGTCACGTGACACACCCCACTTCGAGTGCCGCCCGTCACAAGGATCTGTTTGTATTGTACATTTTACTTGGCGTAGTATTGGTCAGTGAAAGTGTGTGTGTTGTAGTGAGAAGATATATATACCGGGTTTTTGTGCAGGTTGTAAGATGGTTTTGTTTTATATACATATTGAACATGGCAGAAAAAAGACATTGGGAGATTTCTAAGCTGACAATACTCTGCGAAGCATTTTTGATTACCATGCACAATTTGTAGTGCTTTGGTTGAGTTTAGAGCGCAGGCCCATCATCAAGAAGAAAAACTAAACCAGCCATCCCTGAGACCACCAAAAAGAAACTATCAAATTTTATGGAGAGCAAAGCAAAAAACAAAAGATGCCACCAGAAGAACACCCACCAATACTTGAAAACAAAAGAGGTTTATGTTGGAATGACATTTTAGGAAAGAAGTTTTCGTTTTTGGGGCAGAGGAAATAAGCGTCTATGCATGTTGCTATTGAAAAAACTGAAGGAGGGGTATAGACAGCTTCAAAGGCAGGAAGCTACTACAGATTGTTTTTAAAAACTGCAATAAAGGTAGGGCTTTAGAACAACCTTCAAGTCCTTTTCACAAGAAAAATACAGTGGAGCGCATTATCTAAAATGGGATGAGTGTTGAAGAGCAATGTAGGATAATTCCCCTTCATATTTCTCGCAAACTGACTAGAGATTGCTCGTTTGAAGAATCCATAAGCTAATATGTTATCTACGTCCGGTCTTTCATTCATAGAAAGTCTAACTCAAGAGGAAGAATTATGGAATTTAATGTTTTCAATCAGTGAGGAGAATTAGAAATTAATTTGGACTACTCCCGTACAATAACCAAATTCAAACTCCAAACACAACTCCTCACCAATCACGCCTCAGTGAGAGAGAAACAAGCGCTCCACCTCTAGCGCGGTCAAAGTCACAGTAGCAAGCCTATTCCCAGCGCTCTCAACCCTAGAGCGGGCCAAAGGTTTGCAGTGTACGATTCCTATTGATAGATCCCGGCGTCTCCACCTATTTCGGTTCAAAGGTTATTAGCAGTGAGGAGATCCAGAACTTTATATGCTGCTTCGTCGCTTTGCTGTCTACGCTTCAACTCTTCAACGTCCAGCTCGTATGGCCCTGTTACAAACATTTAGGCTGCCCTTTATAGGAGGCCGCCGGTGACTATATACAATTGTCTTGTTTTAATTTCAATCAGGCTTTTTTAAAAGCACTGGTGCTGCTTTGAACATTTGCAACAAGACCAATGCATCACAAAAACGTAAGCACCGTCTTGCACCAAGTGTGTTTAAGACAGAAAGATAATAACGCTCTGTGTACACCACATCACACTCCTACCCAAGTCACCCAAGTTTCTTAATTAAGTATTTAATTAAGTCACCCCAGAAGTTCTTAATTAAGTACTAAATTAAGTTTTTTATAATAAGTTACTTCAAGTTATTAATAAGTTCTTGATTAAAGTTCATAATTTACTTCTTGATTAAGTAACCTCAAGATTGTAATTAAGTCTTCGATTAAGTACAACTAAGTTTCATAATCAAGAGTTATCTTATAAATATAAAAACAACCAAAACAATCCTCTTGTTTTGTCTTAGGGGGGTGTAGTAGATTCATAATATAGTACAACACACACCTCAAAAACGCGTCATCATTGAGAATGACTTGCTTAACGCCCTTGCGTGTGTTGGTTTAGCATAGATCTTAATGAAGGTTCTTACATCCTAAAGCGCAAAAAACGCGCAATGATTACATTTCTGTGGTCCTATTAAGAATGTCTTTTAAATAGACTCCTGTCTTATTTATTGACACTTCCATCATTTTAAACAAATAATAATCCGCCATGTTTTATCAAAAAATTTAAATTTAGTTCCTTAAAATATTATTTCATTTAAAAAGAGATCAAAATGTTTTTTGTAATTGGCGGTGCTGGCGAGCTTTTTTTTTCTGTTATTTAGCGGTACAGTATTTTTTTGGCTGCTTTTGTTTTTGTTGCCATTGGATATATAATTTATAACCGTAATAACTGCCCCCAGCAGCAGCAATGGCGCCAAAAATGGCAACAACAGTTTAAGTTCAATAATCCCAATAAGACCTTTGGTGCCCTTGAAATAACTTTCTCTTGTTCTGGTAGCAGGCATTGGTATCACCTGATGGCGTTGACGGTGTTAAGTTTTTCATTCTGTGATTGTAACTTTAATTTTTTTCTTCTTTGTCCTGTTTCACACTGGGCTACTCTTTCCCAGCTGGCAAAACACGCCCCCCCCCAAAAAATGTCAAATGTTTTACTGGTCCCCCATCTCGACTTGATTCAGTGTTTTTTCTGAATTCAATGATTCACTGAATCTTGCTGATTATCCACTCGTTTCCAATTTTATTGAAGTGGAAATAAAAACTATAAGATTAAAAGTAATTAATCCCAGATTAACGGCGATAACAATTTTCCAACATCTGTAATATATATCAACAGCATTAGAGACTCTAATGACTTTGTTAAAACTAAAACTGTATCTTGCGTTAAATCATACGAAGGCTCTTGTTCGAATCAATGGGTGTGTGCAAAACTGCTGAGCTAGTTTTAGTGTACAGAACTAAGAAACTGTTTTAGACCTTACAATTTTAACCATTCTCGACCGCTCATGCTGCGCTCATACCTGTTTATGTGATACTTAATGTATAAATGTTCTTGCGGGTCGACATCTGATTGAAACTTGATCGAAATGCTGAATTCAGTTCCGATGAACTGTTTTGTTTTTCCCACATGCTTCCAAAGAATACAAACCTCTAACCAATTTTGGGGCATAATTAGCTTGAATCATCAACATCATCTTTGTAAGTTCAGGAAGGTTTAGGCCACCCTTTAGCTTAGAAGATTATCGCTTGTTCAGTATATTATTAATTAATTATAAATTATTTTATTTTTTAAAATGACACCGAAAAAACTATTACTATCCTTGAATACCAATCTGCTGTTTAGTGGGGGCCTAAGTGTAAGGAAACACGATGCATGGTAAAAGCCTGTTAAGAATTTAAACTCATCGGAATCCTAGGCAACCTAGGCTTTGAGATCCATCAAAGCTGAAGCTATTATTGCAGCTTCGTACGCAACGAAAGATTTTTAGTTAAGCAAGGAATAATTCCTTGACAAAATTAAATTTAAAAAAACCATTGATACAAAAGGCTTCACTCTTAAAGAAAGAAGGGCGGCTCTGTGGTATAATTGGCCATGCATTTTAAGGCGAATAATTACGCGTAAAGTTAAAACGAACTGGGAATGCTACAAGAGACAAAGTACCATAACAAAGCTGTGGAGCCACTAGCTGGCATCACATATCGGCAATGACCCAGCAAGAGAAGTAGAGCAGTTATATTTTAATAACGACGACACTGAACAAACAGGGGCAAGCATCAACACATTTAACGTAAGTTGGATCAAGCGATAAAAGAGTATTAACTAGTAAACGGGCAAAACCAATCGTGACATGCCCCCACCAAAATTCAGGCAACTTTTAATCACCATCAAAAAACAAAAGATGCAAGAAATCGGTTTATTGACGATGTATGACTTTGTGTATTTTGTTGCGCATATAATCAGCTGAATAAAATAAAATGACAAAAATATTAATCAACCAAAAGGATAATTGGAAGGGATCAACAGCAATTAAAAAAAAGCTAAGTGAGCAGCTTGTGTCAGTTAACACACAGCGAAATAATGTTAATTAAACAAGGCTAACTGCAAGATTTATTAATCCAGTCGCCTAGACGAATACATAGACCACACTATAGTCAAAACACCAAACTCAAACTTACACCCAACAAATTACCATCAATATTTACCCTCTTAATACTATAAGACGAAAAAGATTTAAGTACGCACTTACCATTCATTGACAATAGCTCAGATATAAAGATGCGAACCATAAACACAAAATAGTGCTTCTGCTGTTGCTGTTTGCTATAACAACTGATATAACAACAGAGGACCCCTTAACTTATCCTTCGCATGATACAAGATGATGATGGAAAAGAATTTAAAGTGGCCAATGAAGTCAATTATTGTTAAAACATAGAGTTACCAAAAAAAGATGCTCCCAGTAGGTTCACAGATCACAGGCTTTAGTCGAAAACCTAAACAAACAGTAAGCTGAAAGACTTTTACTACCAGTACACAGAGAGCTTATATAACAAATCTCGTAACACATAATGTTTAGAAGACTGCCCACATTTCTACGTGCAATGAATAATGCAGAATTTTAAAGGGCTAAACCAGTAACAAGCAAGTCAAAGAAAACAAAAAATGTTGCTGAAGACACCAAGTCTCAACCCGCAAAACTCTTACACGAAGAGTTTTAAAAGGTAATGTAACCTTTATTAACCAGGAGAAGCAGCAGGGGACACTCGCATCAGGGGCAACCGATCCAGTATTGGAGTTGTTGATCCATAAGAAATAAAAAAGAATGTAAAATGAATCCGCCCCATGTAGAATTGACTGTATAAACTGACACAACGAAAACAACCAGCTCCTCAAAGCATCTTTATTGTGAAATGGAAGAACTGCAGATAATCCCCCCAACACATTCCACATTAATAATTTACGGATCAAAAATGACCAAAAATGCATATGAAAACTCTATATTAACAAACACATAACGTTTTGTGTTATTTTTACTATCTAATGACTTTCTTTGTTACAAACCGTAGTGTTGATCTCATAGTAGAATAGATCGCAGGATTTACTTTTAAGATGAAAAGTCTTAGTTTTCAACAACTCTTCTTAGTTCAGTAGCGATATGCTCCCTGACAGCACAAATCTGCTAGATATTCCTTTTTGCTGTCTTAATGGTTTTCCGTCCCATGCTAGAAAATACCATACATTTTTGTGACCTTAAACCCCACGATACTCCATTATCACCTTTCCATATAATTCATCCTTCAACTTTCACTAAAACCTTCTTTATTGAAATAAAGTAATGCAAAGGCGAATCTCTTTAGGATAATCGGATGTGTCCGTACCATCCGCTCGACACCTTTAGCTACTTCAAATTCCCGTCTTAGAGAGGTCTTTCAGTAGGGTATATCTAAAACAAAACTAGTCTGTATCTGGTGAAAAGTACTCTGGACTCTGGATACTAGGCATAAAGTGTCATAAAGAAATTCCTAACATCAAAAGCCATTGATAATACTAAAACAGTACAACCCAATAAAAACGGGTTGCCTAAATTGACATTCTTTAAATTTCATCATAATAAAAAAAAAACCAAAAAAAAAAAAAAAAAAGGTCCCCCCTGATCAAGAAATCTTCTTCAGTCCTGATACTTTGGTTTTGAAGTCCGCTTAATTGCCTCGTTCTCTCTTGTGACCAATCGACCGATCATTGCTGCTTGTGCGGAATTCACCATACGACTATCCCGGAAACAGCTGTTGTTCATTCAGCTGTTGAAAATAGACTATTTCTGAAGGCATGCTGCGGATTTATTTCTGAGCTCATGTCTTTCATGATGTATGGTTTCTAACTGATACTGATCAAAATGCAATTAATACATGAACAGACGTTTCAACCGTTCCAAACCATCATAAAAAAAAATTGTAGAAGTCATTAATGACAGACCTAATTTTTATTGCCTCGACGATTTAGTGCACAATTTTAGGTGGATCGTGTTTTTTGCCAACATTAGTCTATCATTGCTACTTTGATAGTCACTAATGCAAGTCATGGAGTTCCTTAAGGATATTCTAAATCAAGATCACCTAGAATGTAAACCACGCTGATGACCCGGCGTTAAACTGCTTCAATCCACAATTAATGCCTTTGAATAATTATTGTGTACCAGCCTGCCAGAGTACATTTTAAAGTGGCGTAAAGGAAGTTGAATGTGCCAAAGCCCAACCATACATATTGTATGCATCTAAATACATGATATAGTAAGACCTTTAACTATGGATCTGGAATCACCAAGTATTATTGTTTAGTTTAGCATTACAGAAATTATGCGAAGCCATACTAATTCCTCCCGCAATCCTGTTTTCAATCATCAGACACAATGTTAAATCTGACAATAAATCATCTGTACTCCAGTAAAACTTTAAGCAAGCGTCCCACTCATCCCGTGTCGCAGAAATATAAGGCCGCATGAGTCCAAACTGTAATGTATTTATAGCAGGTCTTTCTGTAAACTTTCAAAGACGCAAGGGTGTCCGCCAACAAACATACGAACGTCCATCAAGTAATGATTCATGATAGTCACCCATCGTATTAAAACAACCCTCCTAAAAACTTCTGCCATGCTACTTGAGCATGCTGGTAATCAAGAATCACTGATTTCCTTTCCTCTAATACAATAAAAGAACGCGCCTTATGAGGCGTAAAGGAATCTCATCAAACCTTTGCCAAACAGTACAATTACTCATAAGGTGTAAACTCCTGTTTTCTAACAAGAGTATGTGTGTCAAAATATCTTCGTTATAGGGCAGGACTTTAAAGGACATAGCCAGCGGACTCTAATGAACCCAACATGAGCAGCATAGAGTCATAAACAAACAATGTTATTTAAAGTATGAAACACATGAACTTTACTGTGACTGTGGCAATGCAAAATTACAAAGTCCCAGAAGGCTAATCCGCCCACTGCTATCATATAAGGTGTATGAGTCGAAACCTCGCAAGTAGTTAAAGATGATAGGCAGCTTCATGTCTATGTTTCAAACTTTATTGAAGAATGCAGTTTGTTGTGCGCTGCCCTCGAACTTTTCCACTAATGTGATCATGGACTCTTATACTTGTGGATTGGCTTCCTCACAGCGTTCTAAACCACAAATCCAACAAAGGTGTGGTTGATTCAAACGTGTGTTGGTCTTGCAAGCGTCAACTTGATTTTCAATAAATTCAGATAATTAGAACAATCAATACGCACTTGCTGCATCGCTGTAAAAATCTTCTATCCCGCAATTGGTCTGCTGTTATACTGGCGTTGAAATAAGCTCCATCCGACCTGACAATAATGAAGGCAACATGAACAAATCTGATGATTACTCATGAAAGAGACTGTTTTTGGACGTTTTTGAGGCGCAGGAGGCCCTTCCATAAGGAACAATAAGCGACTCGAAGTCTGCGTAAACTACTGAATGGAGAAATTTGCAGCCGTTTCCATTTCATAAAACTAACTTTAGATCCCGGGCGGTTTCGTAATTAGTTTCTGTCTAACAGTCTACAGAACTTTTACAATGATTTATAGGTCAAGCGCGGCTGGAACGGATGGCATTCATATGTTATACATTTTCTACAAATCTTGTATTATGCCCAAAATTTGAATACTGGGCCAATAGACTACACAAAGAGCGTATCAAAGTGAACTGTCTGTAGCCCCCGCTGTTTGAAAACGATTAATTAGTAATCAACATGAAATTGTTGTCTCTCCAAACGATTGACTGTTCATGTGACACTTATAATAGGCTGTATATTTGTTACCTCATCCCAATTGTAAGATATTAACAGTAAATGGTTGTTTTTGTTCTCAAACTGATCAAGTAATCCGCGGCTAACAGGAAAGGATATTCCACCTAAAGAAAGAATCATTGATGTAAGTGGAGAAATGATAGACACACTCACTGCTTTTATTAGAATTTTGCGGCCGTAATTGCGCCTTGCTAGAACACACCACAATCAAACCATTTGTTAGTCTTTAACATAATGTTATAACAGCTTATATTTGCAACTAATGCTTGAGGCAGCGAATGAAAGCCTTTGCCAACAATCGGCGCATACATAGCCTATTTTTAATCTTGAACTCTAGGACCTTCGCCCTCTGAACCAACCAGAGCTCTCAATTATGTGCTTCTTTATCGTCCACATCAAAGCTTGCAAGCAGTTGTAGCTGCCCACCGTTGTGTAAATCCGTTATGAGAAAGTAATAGTCTGTTGTTTAGTCGAGAGAACCCAGACTTCTAGTTTTCTTCATTTATTATATATAGACGATTAAAACAGCTAACAGTACTTAAGACTGGAGGGTCTATAGTGTTAGTTTAAACCCGAACTGAGAAATAGACCTGAGCAACACTTGCTCTTAACGTCTTGTCTTGCCTATTGACTTCAAAAATACATAACATTCAGGTGCACAATGAATAAATTTTACAATTCCTTACGCATTGCTTCAAACAATTCGTCGCAGTACCTCTATATCATTCCATGCTGAGTTTCTTTCTAACTCAAAATATATAATTAAATAAAAATACTACGCCTGGGTCTCCTTAAACAGAATCAAATATCGATGGTCTTTTTGTTGTTAAGACTCATAAACAAAGTTATAAACACCCATTGGCTTTTATAATGGAGAGCTGTTTAGACAGAGTTTTAATGTTTTCTTTTACTTTTTTTAAGCATTGAATCCCTTTTTAAATCAGTCACCGGGTTCTGTGCCAGTTGAGAAAAAGGTGCCCTCGCCCTTTCTTTGAAGATCAAGACTATTTGTCTTTTGTATTCAACGAAATCGGCCTGAAAACGACTAAAATCTTCATCCGTGATGTTTTAGAGTCCGCTATGCTTTATTTCTTAACACCTAAAGGAACTAAGTATAGCTGTTAATAGTTTGAACCATAGCTGTGAGCAATTGGATTTAGTTTTTATTTTTTTGCAAGCAGACCTACTGCTAATGAACACAGGCCGATAGCTAAAGACCAAACGCGCCTAGAGTAAAGCGTGCGTGCCTCCTATGCCCGATGCAAAGAGACCAACACACCGTTCCTGCTGATGCGGCGCTTATAGTCGATTCTCCAGTATTTAACATATGTAACAGCTAAAGGCAAAATAGCAGATACCTTCGTTTGGCTTTGCAGTATTTTGACATGACTTTCTCAAGTTATTAGCTGCATTTTGAGTAAATTATTTAAAACTGAAGGATTTTAATGTCTGGTTTTCTACTATCCCTTCTTCTTGCGACTTTGATGTTGTAGACCACATTGTATAAGTTTCAACAGACAAGCTTTTTTTTTAAATTTAAAAAATTAATTTATATAACTACCTCTTAAAATCTGTTAAGCTTCAATATTTAGCTGTGTGCAACAATAATCAAACAAATGTACATTAAGCTGTTACACAGCCTCTTTTTCTTATCAAGGTATTGAATGTTATTAAGTCCTCTAACCTCTCTCCACTTTCCATGCAACAGATTATCCTCTGTTGACCTTATTTCAATCCCTAAACCGATTTTGATGTATAAATAAACATCAAGCCAAACACTGTTAAGGTTTAGATCTTTTAGGGTGAGACGCAAAGTTCTGCTGTTGGACTTCTACTACCCCTCCCACCCCCAAACAAAATTTCCTTAATTCTCCAAAATGATGATAAGGCGTAAGTCCGCTATCATTATTTGTTTAGGACTACCTCAAACATGAAACATTGTACTTACTGTATTTTAGGATTAAGAAAAAACTATTCACTTGCCTTGCGAATGGTTCTTCATCTTCGCACATCAATAAAATACCTATTAAAGCATATTAAACTGCGACACTAAGATTAACATTCATATACGTCTGGCTGCCCTGCTTTTAGTATAAGTTTAATGATGACGCACGTTTTCGTAAAATATTACAAATTGGTACTCATATTGTTTCCCTAATCAGCCTTTCAAAATTAAGTTGCTAACAACATCCAACACTAACTATGATGTCAAGATGCAGACATTTGCTTCGTGTCTGTTTAAACTGAAAACACACTTTTGTAGTCCATAAAAAGTTATTACGTATGACAATCTGTCCCTTTTACTGCCCCTATGAAGGTATTTAAACCACTATTAACAACTCAAAATCTAAAGGAAAGAAAAGCGATTAATCCAAACTCATAACTTACAGCTAAAGCCTTTTTTGCTTCCTTAAGCACCGAGGCTGATTTCGGCGTGCGCCGGATGTTATCTGTTTAACGTCCTCCACCTGTGCAAACAGGAACATATTAGGGACATGTGTTTTTACATTAGATATAATAGTCATTGTAGGGCCGCAATAGACGGTCCCGTCGAAGATGTTTCTTCATCTTAATGGTCCCGGGTGGTTTGTTTCCAAGGCCATCGTCATGGCCACCGTTCGCCGTCTTCCATCAGAGTGGGCGACGGACCTGTGCCGCGTTATGCCGGACGCGGGGATGAACTATGCACAAGACCGTACCGATTCGGACGCCTATTCAAAGTTATAGATGCTACCTAATACCATACCAATACTAGAAACGCAAGATCTTACCCTATCATATCGCGGTTAGCCTAGATCAGAAAAGTTAAAAATATGTCTGCATTGTTTAAGAAATACATCTTTCCCCCTCAAAGTTATTGTTATGTGTCGTTGTTGTCGTACCCTGGCTAAAAGACTCCAGGGATCAGACCGAACAGCCGTAGCATGCGAACAACTATGGCACAAATACATCAGCTGGGGATGAGAACAATACGTGTGTACCGTTTTTGATTACCCCGCCACAAGTCCGCCACACCTCCGACTTCGGGGGATTTGGTAACTTATGAATGCTATGGAGCTTATTCACGACTGTGAATACAAACCGGCCACATACAATGCAGAGAAAAACAATAACAACATTTGATGAAACCATGGTGTTCTGGCCTATTCAATTGGTCGGACACATGTCCCTAAAGCCAAAGGCGTCCCCTCATTTTTATATAAAATTTTCTTAACGATAGTGCCCGCCCCATATTTCTGAACAACTGATTCTGGTTGGGTCTGGTTGTTGAATCGCGTTCAATTTTGAAGAAATCCGTGCAGTAGCCTGGCACAATCAAATCATCCGCAAGCCAAGTGTCCTGTGATCTAAACAGTAAGAATTTGATCCTCATCACTATAGATGTGATTATTTTGAACAGTAATATTCCGTTTAATTTCCCTTCACGCCAATGTTACTTTTTCAGTCTTCTATGCTGGTCAAGAATCGGAGCCATAACTGTTGACTTTATAAAAAAACCAAAATAAAAATTTACTGTATTTTAAAAACATGGCGGGCCCCCCCCCCCCCCCCCAATAAAATTGAAGAAGAAGAAATTATGATAATTATGCCTTACTGACGCCCACATGGATGAAAGGACCCCTTATAACACAGCATCGCTCTGGAAACTCATTGGAGGATTGAAATAGCTGAATGGAGCAAAGGCGTGAATTAACAGAAAGAAAAGTCAGATCCTTATAATACCAAAGATTAGGACAAGAAGAAAACCACCTGAAACAATATACCCAGAAAGATTATAAACAAAAAGAAAACCATTTGTAATTGAAAAAGTACAATTGAGAACTGAACAGCTTACGTAATAAACTAAACTAATCAAAGTTTGTAAAAATAGGTACAATATCAAAATGCTTAGAGCGATCGGCGGAACGCCTTGTCATTACTGAACCAAGAAACAAAATTAAAGAGGAAAGCATTTCTAACGGCCATCAAAACAAGCAACAATACCTCCCAACATTTCCCACCCACCCGCCAAAACAAGGAACTACAAGAAATAATTCCAATAGCAAGACAAAACAACAAATGAAATATAAGAAGCAGAAACCATTTTTTTCAGAAGAAACAGCATTAAAAACCAATTAATGAACCCCCAATACCCCCGCAAAAAATAGAGGCTATTAATCATGCTGTAAGAAAAATAATAGGTTGAATTCACAGACAATTTAGCAATACTTGTACTGAACTAGAATATCATAAAAAAAGAGAAAAAGAATAACCACGCTGAAGCTGACGACGCCAACATTAGACGTGAAGATAAGAAAGTTAAAGAACAAAGACAAAAAAATCTTGAAAAATAAAGAGCACAAGGACAAAAGCTCGTCTACTAACCGAGGACCAGAATAACGACCACCAAGGTGATTGAGAATAAGAGAAACTATCCAAAGAATTTTTATATGAAGAAACAACGCTAGCATAACGAATAAAAAACACAACTTGTTTAAGAGAACAAGGAAGTCACATATGCAAGCGTTATAACGGCTTAGGATTAGCAATAAGTATTTTGGTGATAGCTATTACAGGCGGTGGTTGGAGGGCAAAGTTCATGTGGCCTGCCATCATCCAACTGCCTTGATAAATCATGGGTAAAAAAAACAGCTTGTCATCTAGCGAGTTTTATTACAAAAAATAAGCTGGTAAAGCTATAGACTCAATACCAGGATAATAGGTAGAAGTTATTAGCTGGTCTATTGTTCTACTTTCCGGCAAGTATTGGCTTTATATGTCCTGGCACAGAATGTGCGATTAGTGATCTCTAAATAAGTTGGGATATACTATATAAGTCCGAAAAAGTACCAAGTAATCCAAGGGAGTTAATCCAATAACAATATCAAGTCCAATACATAATCAAGGATCAATGCGTCGTAACAAAGACCAACGTCCATCAAAATTCATTGGGCTTTGAACCACGAGATTTGTGATGACTATAATCTTGGTGATTGTTTTATTGTATTGTATAATTACTAGGCTCATAATATATATCGTTTTTTTCACTCAACCTTCTGTTCATTACCGCTACAAGGATTTCATTAATGAAGTTTATTATTGTATCTTACCTGAGTCTAAAGGTCAGAAGCAAGCCATGTAAAGGAACCATTGCCAAAGCAAAGTCTACATTCGATCTAGCAAATTATTGTCCACATTTTGGTACCTTTTAATGACATAAGGTAAAATCAACTTGAGATATAATGTCGTCCCACTAATTTGCTAAGTATATTTATATGAGCAACAAAACCAGTAAAGGATCAGTTCATGGCTATCTGATCTCGTTTGTGATATGTCGACCTAGCAACAGGCAAAACGTACGTTACGAAAAGAGACGATTATATTCGTTCTATTCCCGCTATATTAATATGTGCCCACAGAAATGTCTAAGAAAAATGTTGTCCATGGCTGTTATAATTCATCTAGCTCTATGTACCCCGATTTGAACTCCTGTGCCTGAAGAGAAAGATGTAGTAAGGAGGATTCCAGTCAAAGTATATACATTCCTGTGTTTCTCCCCAAAAAAAATTTGAGCCAAAGCCAAGAGAATAAGAACCGCCTATTAGTCTAAAGTCCTGTCTTAACATTAATAATGAAATCGTTAATACATGATCCTTTCAAAAAGCCTTCATGGTGCTATTCTTTACTGAAAGGATATCAACGGTTTTGATACATTGGTGCAAAGGTGCGCATGCAGATTCATCAAAATACGTCCTGAAGGAGTAAATAAAAATGAAATCTGTACACATACCTCACCAAAGTATCATGATGATTTAAATGATCAGCAACGAATACTCCACACCCAGATTTGTGCACAAACACAGCAAAGTATAACTGTTTTCTGATAACACTGCATCGGATGACCAAACCACACCTTTTGCGATGTAGTCTTATTTAATAGGGGGGTTAAGATATCTGCTATAATGGAGTACACACCATTTTGTAATGAAAAAGACAGACTGGGTCACAGCAATTGTCAAGAGTACCAGTTTGACTATATTTATTAGGATTGTGTAGTGCGGCCCAACAGAATATTTTATGCCTCTTTAGTATAATTAAAAACGTGCCAATTTTATTTTGTTTAAAAAAATGTTTGTAAAACAAAAACAACTCAAGACAGACCAACAATATTTAAAACCTGCAGTTGAGAACGATTGCGGAACCAAAATGGTCGCACACCAAGAAAATTATTACAAAGTCGTATTGGTTTAATATAAGTAATCCAAGATAAGAATACGATACAAAAATTTGATAATATAGGAACATAGTTAGACACATTTAATCAACCTGAAGTGATATTTATACGGTTTTTGCTCCACTAACATGTGAAGCAATGAGTAACTTCGACATTACTCTTCAAACAAAACAATGGCGAATCGAAAACAATGTTATCATTCGATACCTGAAAAAGAAGCAGGTATGTTACTGACTTTTGCTGTAAGCTAGCTAAAATTGTAGGCTTTAGCAACTTACCCAGTCAGGACGCTCAAGATATATAGTTACACAAAACCAAACATACTTATGTGGGAAAAATCCGACAAGAACTTGCATGTTACATTCATTACTCCAAGATCATTTGGATGAGCTAAGCACTGAAGAAAACATAAATGGATGACGGCCCTCAACAGTGTTAAAAGCTCTTCACTTCCTTCAGGGAAAGTCTGCCATATAGCTATTCAGAAATTAACAAAAGCCCAAATACAGTTTAAAATAATAGATTAGTGGGAGGACCGTGAAATCATTTAATATAAAGAACAAATCCAAAACGGGGAAAGTCGTAAAATGTGAAAACCTGCACATTGTTATTGAAATAAAATATAAACTTGTAACTAAAAATGTCGCGTGTGCCAGAATAAACAGTAGATACATTAGCGCCAGTAAGGAGTATAACTTTATGAATAAAAAGACCTTGCATACGTTGCCGGACTTTGAACATAAATGGAGAGATAGCACTAAGTATGGTTTTGAGTACACAAAAGATGGTGGATTTACTAAACGCAAAGAGGTTGGCGACAGCAAAAAGTTTCCTAAACTAGAACAAACTGCGCAATCTAGAAGCAAAAAATGTTGGCCAAATAATATAAAAAATAAGTTCGAAAACCTGACCTCAAATGGCACTTGGAACCATATTGTAGAATTGGAAAGAAAAATATTGTAATTCGACAAGCCTCGTTAACATTTTTATGCCGCCAAAAAAGTTTCATAAAAGCATTCAAACTCAGGCCCTTTACATTGAAATTCTTATGCCGATGACAATAGTCTGAAAGAGAATTGAAAAAACTCCTGTATGAGAAAAAACAGTACAAACCTCTCCACAGTAAAAGTAAAAACGGTTAAAAGATGCTTCTACAAAATTCAATTCAGTGTGTCCACAAATAAATTAGGATACCACGATTACAATGTAAATTTGAAAATTTCAGTCTAAAAGATGATAAAATGGATGTGCATGGGGTTTTGAGTGGGCGTTAGTGACGTCCTTCTAAAATGGAATTCCGAAATTAGCTGGCAAAACATTAGACTTTGAAAAACATAAATGTAAACCGTCGACATTCTTTAACAATTGTGAGGAATCTAAAGGTCATAACAACAAGCAACAAAATCAATATAAGTCTTAAAATAGAAAAAAACTTACATGTAACTAAATTGGATAAGAACTAACCCAATTAGACCTTAATATGATATTATTATATACTGAAACGAGTTATATACAGATAGAGCAAGATAAAAACAATAACTGTGATAAAGAAAAAAAGTGATAATCTGTATAAAACTATGGAGCATATAAACTTTAGACAAAACCCCCTCATAGTATCATTAATTTGATGACAAACCTGGTTGTGAAAAACAATATTATATCGCCTACCTGTTACAAACCAGTTTATACGTAATACTTACTAATCATATTTTGCTTTTCTTTTTCTGCCCAACACATTAAATTGGAACAAATGCAAAATCAAGATAAAGGTTTTATATGGCTGATGATAACCTATAATAAGTGTAATCCTAGCAAAAAACTGAGTAGTGTCAAGACACGCTTTTTTGATAATTTTATGAAGGACGCAGACACAAATAATTAAGATTACTGTTCATGCAGAAAAGAGACATAGTTAAAAAGTAGAAACACTTTGACGAAGACTAGTCATCAGTGAAGGCAATCCTGGGATAATGTTTGGAATTATAATGCCAACTCAAATAACACTCAGTAATTTAAAAGACAATTCGTATAACAGATAAAAGACTGTAGAGTTTTATATCACATGAAATACAGAGATTCATTGAAGAATGTTTATGCGATAAAATGATGTATATTGAAACGATCAAGAAAAACACAGTATTAAACAAAAACGAAAATCTTAAAAAGTTTAAGTAAATTAAGTATTAGTAAAACTGTGATACTCCTACACAGTAAATTTATGGTATAGAAGATCATCGATATTAATTTGTAAATTGAAGTCTACTTGTCAGAGACAGGAAAGTGCCGTCTTTTAGGCCACTAACGCCCGAGAAATCTGGTTTGATCGCGAAAGTAGAGCCCGGATTTGGTGCAAAAAACTGTTTCTCCCTGCCTTACACAATTCCTTTCCGTTGCCCGGGGGTCACAGACTCCATGTCTCTAACAGTAGCGCCAGCACCATGACAATACCGCAGGGAGCAGATCAACGTCCCATTACCATCAAGAGCCAACCCACCCGAGAAGACACAGCACAATGCTGCATAGACACATCATGAGGTGTACGGGGGTGTCAGCTTTGATATCCAGCAATGCGAGGTACACCTCCTACTAAAGTAAGTCCTCCTACAGACACTCTCACAACTTATTGGCTGCTCCATCGCAAGTTGATACTCCCCCCCATTGTGGAGTTTTGGCTACCGTCGTCAGACATACCAACTACATTACCCCGACAAAGAGAACTGGCCAAGTGTCGTAGGGGCGAAGATGGGAAAACCAGACCTGAGGTTCAGGAACAGCATTCATGAAGGGCCATACAAATCAGACGTTTTGTGTACATTGCCTGACTATATACATAGAAGAATAATAATACACTGATCTAATGGAGTTCCAAATTGGATTAGGAAAAGCAAGAAAGGCTTAACACCAAGCATACAATGATGATATATTCGCAAACCCAAGCATCTCAATACATCAATGCGTAAAAGTTTAAAAAAGAAAAAGAAAAAGCTCATCACATTATCCTTCCACAACCGTTTAACCTTCCCGACAACGTAAATCAGGTACCCATTTACCGTTTGGGAAAAGGACAAAGAAAACTACAAGCGAAAAAAGCAAAAACCAAAAGTAACTCACAAATGGTTAATAAAAACAAACTCATCCCAGTGTACACCCTGTGGCAAACCAGTCTAACTATTTACCACGAGCCACTGGATTCAACTGGTAAAAAAAAAACCGGTCGCTGTTCTGTACCATAGAGAATTTTAACCTCCATAAAAAAACTATCTATACTGTCAGTACAGAATAATCAACCTATCACCCGCCCAGAGGAAGACGTACCATGCACTTCCTGCACCTGTCCTGACTTGGTGTTTTTAGAGATGGACAGTTGAGACAGTTCAGAGAGAGCGAAAGTTTTTATGGTTTACACAGCAAGGTTAAAGCCCACAAGGGATTACTTACACCATGTACCGTACCACCACTCACATCTCCCCGTCTGTGGTATAATAGGCTGCCAAAGCGTTGTTTCTCCTCCGCTACAACCCACTACGCAGCCGCTGAGTTCTGCTTTGAAATAAAGAAGTATAACAGCCTTTTCAACTATTCTAGCGTGTCTATTGTTCTGAACGTCGGCCCTTCAGAAAATCATTTTCATCCCTTTTACTGAAATGTTCTTTTCCCTGTTTGGTTGGTGTTTCTAATATGCGTCTCATAATGAGATTAAACAGAATGCCAAAATGAAGCAAAGTTCTCTTTGTTATCTACATCAACACGCGATACAAATGACACCGCCCTAAAAACGAAACACCATGATCTCTTTCATCTTTATCATATTGATATCGAGTTATGTCAGTTTCCTTGGTCTCTGAAAATTGACATTTCATTCTAAATTTGAGTGACATCATTGTCTGCAGAGACATATGAACATCATTTTCAGTTTCATAGAACGGTACAATTACATGTTAAAAAAAACGCAACACACAGCCATTGAGCCCAAAGAAATTTGTACTACGGAAGGAAATGCTACACTATCACAACGTTAAAACATTTATTTGGAATCTACCAGGAACTTGTCAACTGTGACTCATGGCCAAAGAAACATTGGTAACAATCGTCAAGGCTTCCCTCACGCCATCACACGTGGGTCCATTGAATTTCTGCAGTGCAAAGATAGATGGGTTCATCTTCCATCCTTTTTTGCTTCTAAATATAAAACCCAACTAAATACCACAATATCAAGATAACTGTCTTCTCAATCAACCCTCAGGGGGCAAAGCAAACTTACATCGTGCTTCTCATTTGAACAGCAAACTGATCACAGCACACTTACCAGGGCATACTACTGGCAATCAACAAACATCACCCTAATTCCACCATTACGATATGAGTTTAGTGAATTTGACTGCTGTCATCCTGTAGAGGATGATTATCGACACTGGTTATGAATGCTATTGAAATATATGTAGTGTTGGAAACAGGTTTCTTCATAAGCGGAACCATACTCACTGTAAGTTACACGGAGATATAAAGAAGGATCAACTGAAATCTCATTTTCCCACTTCATCCCTGTCTGAATAGTGGCTGCACAAGCACAGACTCACCCTTTTAATCATGTTCATATATTGTAATACACAATTATGCTCATAAAAATCAAAACAGATAAGCTCATTTTAATAATCATATGTTTGTTTGATGTTGTTTTGTTGGTTATGCTTGTTTGTTATGTTTTGTGTTATTAGTTTGGTTTGTTTGTTTTTTCAGTCTTCATTGTCATTTAAGAAAGAAACAGAAACATTACTTGAAGTGACGTCAGAAGCAAAACTAACCGAGCCACAGTACTCATCTTTCATATCGACTAGGCAATCAAAAGAGTTCCTGACAGGCAGATCGACAGGTCCTCAAAAGACAATGACAGGCAAATCGACTGTCGATCAAAAGAGTCCAGACAGGCAGATCGACTTGGCGATCAAAAGAAGTCCTGACAGGCATATCGACTGCTGAACAAATGTAAGTCCTGAAATGCAGATCGACTAGCAAACAAAGCGTCCTGATATTCATATTGTACTGGGCGATCAAAAGAGTCCTTAAGGCTAAATTGACAAGTCGTGATCAAAAGATATCTGACAGGCAGATTGACTGTCGATCAAAATCCATACAGCAGAGGTTCTCGTGGGTGATGGGGAATCGTACGACCCATCTCTAGTCGACGTGAATAAGGTATCTATTGTATTCACAATGTTGTTTACCCCTAACCTCAAATATCTCCATTTAAAACCAGTTCTGTTTTACCTTGTTATACTTCACACACACAAGCGCTCAACAAGTTCTCAATTTGTCATTCCTCACTTTCATAATTCAAACTCATCAAAGTCCTAAAGCACTCAAGGTTATTAAGAGTCACTGCTTGAAGCGTCCCCACAACTTCGTTTTCTTCATTCAAACTCCAGACAATTGTCAGGAAGAAGGCGGCCTTCAATTTGCACATGTTGTTCACGACTCAACATCTCTTCTCTGTCATCTTCGTCTTCTCCATTTTGTTCCATCTAATGGACATACAAGGAGGCAGACCAGTGCGTTGGGCTAATGCAGATAGGACAGACATCAGCGAAGTCGAAGTTATTAGGCCCTCCACTTTAAAAGCGTCCTCACCTAAGTCATTTATCATGTAACATCACTTTCAATCATGCGCAGTGAGTTCACAAACGTAATGGATATGGTGTACCGTATATGTGACAAAGTCGGCACTTCAGTGAAGATTGGTGGCAGTTATTAAGCGTGGTCGCTTGTGGTTTATTTCCTAAGAGGGAAATGTTAAACGTGAGTGAGAGAAGGGTGAAGATAATTCATATTCGTTTTATAACTTGTTGGTTTAATGCAGTCTTTTACCTGCATCGTGTGAGAAGACCCTAGTGAATACCCCTGATTCGATGGGTTTACTGTGTTATGCTCAGGTCTGCGTTGAGCTGGGATTGTGGGTGCATTTAATAGACTTCCCCCTCGCCCATCATGCGAGTGGCTGTTAAGATTAGACAGCATGGGTCAGACTGTACTGACGGCGGGGTTCCAGTACCCTTCTTCCTTCCTCCTTCCTTCTTCCTTCCCTCCCTTTCTCCTCTCCTCCCAGCTACGTCCTCCCCCCTCCCGGGGCTTCACCTGAGCACGGACTGGATGGTGCCACGTGCTGGTTGAGGCCACGTTCTGGCTGAGACTACGACTGGATGGTGCCACGTGCTGGTCGAGGCCACGGTCTGGCTGAGACTACGGACTGAACGGTGCCACGCGCTGGTCGAGGCCACGCCCTGGTCGGACCGCGGACTGGTGGAGGAGCCCGCCGTCTTGTCTGGCCGGCCCTGACCCCGTCCAGGACCTCCAGTAACAGCGCCTCGTTTTCCTTTCCCCCCCCCCCCCCCCCCTCCGGGACGCGCTCTTCACTCCCGGGCTTGTGAGTCGAGGGTGTCGGCTTTGAGCGACTCCCTGCGAGAACCGACCCGGCTGGGAGCACCTAGTGCGACAGGGTGCTCCCAGCAGACTTGACAGGGGCAGGGTTGGACGCACTCCATGGTGTTAGAAAGGATCGATGCTGGAAATATTTCTTTATAAATTGTGTATATGTTATATGTGCTGGAATGCTGTAATTGTGATTGTGTACGTCGTATGGTGAAATGTTTATTTATAATCGTGCATGTTGTGGGTGTTGGAGTGCTTGATTGTGATTGTGCATGTTGTGTGCGTTGGAGTGCTTTATTGTGATTGTGCATGTTTTGTGTGTTGGAATGCTTTTTTGCTGGTGTGAATAAATGGGGTGTTGTATCGTAATCTTTATTGTGTGGTCTCTTGCGGGGCGTGTGAGGTCAGTCACTCCCTCACTCCCACCTAGACCGATCCTGTCAGGGCAGACCTCCAGGGTCGGTCGTGACAGTTTGTTTGCTCCTTAGTTGTTGTTTTTTTTCGGTCGTTTTTGTTTTTTTTACATTCTCTCTCTCTCTCTCTCTCTCTCTCTCTCTCTCTCTCTCTCCTCTCTCTCTCTCTCCTCTCTCTCTCTCTCCTCCTCTCTCACTCTTTCAATAGCCGATACGGTTCGCATCTACTTGGTCTCATCCTTGAGTTGGCTTGAGACCCTAAGAAGCCCTTCAGACATTAATCCGGAGCAGTTCATCTTCTCCTACACCTTCCATTCTTCCATCGTCCCCCCCCCCCCCCCCCCCCCCCCCCCCCCCCCCCCGCCCCCCTCCCCCCCCCTTTCCCCCCCATTATTCCCCCATGTATTTTCCGTTCTTAAAACACAATGTGAAGACAGAACTGCCACCATGATGGATGACGTCAAGAAAGTGGATGGATCCCAGAATGATGGGATGCAACTTTGCGGGCTGAACATGTCAGCCAGTTTGATGTAACGAATGAATGGCATCACCGTCTGGACTTTTTCCCAGGGGAGATAACATAAAAGGGAGTTGCGGTGGCAGTGAGAGAGAGGAAGACAAGAGAGTTTAGGGAGCGTGTGTGTGTGTGTGTGTGTGTGTGTGTGTGTGGTGTGTGTGTGTGTGTGTGTGCGTGTGTGTGTGTGTGGTGTGTTGTGTGCGTGTGTGTGTGTGTGTGTGTGTGTGTGTGTGTGTGTGTGTGTGTGTGTGTGTGTGTGTCGGGGCTGGGTGGGGTGGGGAGGAGAAACGTCAGAGATGGATGATATGGGGAAAACATGAGAAAGTGACCGACGGGGACATTAGATTGAAACGCTTTGTATTCATCGCTTACATTCTAAGGCTATAACAGTGAAAGCTAGACCTAGTGAATACGACACCCTCATATTGTTTGAGTCATGTGCAGAGATGGTTTTAATCTGCTAGACTTTAACTGATGGTCTCAGTTCTAATCGTTCGGGTGGTAAACTGTGACCATGACATTGTGCAAGAAAGGGAAAAACCGGGATTTAAAAAAAAAAGAAATAAATAAATTTAAAAAAACACGAGGCATCTCAGCTAATTGTTTTTTTCCCTGGCTCACCTTCCATGCCATTTCAGAGGCATTAGCCTTAGAGAACAGCATTTTGCCAATCGGGCTCACTTTCGCGATAAAACCAGTTTTCGGGGGGAAAAGTGGCTAAAGCCGCCTTTTCCTGTTCTCTGACAAGTAAGACTTCAATAAACCAAAAATAAACAAATTATCTACAAACATACATACTGTGTAGGGTTATCCTTTTTTTAAATATTTATTTACTAAACTTCTTGTCTTTTAAAACTAAGTTATATTTTTGACATAAAACCGCACACTTTTTCCCTGACTAATTTTACCTACAAACTTTGCCCACCCAGACAGGCAGACACGAGGCTGAAACTGATCACTTAATTTATGCTATGGCATGGCTAGCGCAGACAAGCGACCTTCGTTCACACAGCGCACGGCCTGCTTACAAACTGCGACTAAAAAATCAATAAGAAACACCTGGCGGCGCGTTAACTGCAACAATAGCCATTGATTAGCGAATGTTCTGGACTGTCACGGACACTCCCACTTCGAGGCCGCCACGTCAGCAAGACCGGTTTGTATTGTCATTTACTTGGCGGTGTTGGGCTGTAAAGGTTGTGTGTTGTAGTGAGAAGATATTTACCGGTTTTTGTGCGGGTTTGGGTTTTGTTTATATAACATTTTGATCATGGCAGAACAAAGACAGTGGGAGATTTCTAAGCGGGACAATACTTGACGGCATGTTGAGAAACCATGCACAATTTGTTAGTGCTTTGGATGAGTTAGAGCGCAGGCCCATCATCAAGTAAGAAACTACCTGCCTTCCTAGACCACCAAAAAGAAAGCTATCTGATTTGTATGGAAGCAAGCAAAAAAACAAAAGATGAGACCAGAAGAACTCCACCAATACTTGAAACAAAAGGGGTTGATGTGGGAATGACAGTTAGGAAAGAAGTTTTTCGTTTTTGGGGCAGAGGAAATAACGTCTATTGCTGTTTGCTATTGATAAACTGAAGGAGGGTATTAGACAGCTTAAAAGGCGGAAGCTACAACAATGTGTTTTAACTTGCAATATGGTTGGCTTTGAACAGACCTTCAAGGTCTTTTCACAAAAAAAAGACAGTGGAGCGCTACTAAAAAATGGGATGAGTGGTTGAAGAGCAATGTAGGGATACCCCCTTTCATATTCTCGCAAACAAAGAGAGATTGCTCGTTTGTTGAATCCATATGCTAAAATGTTTTCTACAGTCGGTCTTTCTTTCATAGAAGTCTACTTATGAGGAAGGATTTGAATTTAATGTTTTCAAGCAGGGGGAATTAAAATTATTGACTACTCCCGTACAAGAACCAATGCAACTCCAAACACACTCCTCTCAAAGTCCGCAGCAGTGAGAGAGAACTAGCGCTCCACCCTAGAGCGGTCAAAGGTCACGTAGCAAGCCGTTTTCCCAGCGCTCCACCTAGAGCGGCCAAAGGGTTTTGCAGTGACAAGCCGTTTGAGAGATCCAGCGCTCCACCTAGAGCGGGTCAAAGGTTATTAGCAGTGAGGAGATCAGACTTTTTTTGCTGCTTCGCGCTTTGCTGTCTACGCTTCATCCTGCTTCAACGTCCTGCTTCTACCCCTGTTACAAACTTTTAGGCTGCCTTTTTAGGCGGCCGCCGGGTGTACTTTATACAATTGTCTTGCTTTATTCAATCAGGCTTTTGTTAAATGCACTTGGTGGCTGCTTTGAACTTGCAACAAAAGAGCCATGCATCACAAAAACGCAAGCACCGTCTTGCCCAAGTGGTGTTACACATGACAAATAATAAAGCTCTGTGTACACCACACACACTCCTACCCCAAGTCCCCCCAAGTTCTTAATTAGTTTTTGATTAAGTCACCCCAAGTTCTTAATTAAGTTCTTAATTAATTTTTTAAATTTAAAGTTACTTCCAAGTTTTTAAATAATTTTCTTGTTTAAAGTTCTTAATTAAGTTCTTGATTAATTTTACCTCAAGATTGAAATTTAAAGTCGTCCTTTAAGTACAACTAAGTTCTTATTCAATTTTATCTTATAATTATTAAAAAACATACAATCTATGTTTTTGTTTAAATAAAATGCCTAATATAGTACACACACGCCTCAAAAAAACGCGTCATCATTGAGGATGTCTTCCCTTAACGTCCTTGGCGTGAGATTGTTAGCATAGATCTTAATGAAGTTCTTACATCCTAAGCAACCGCATGATTACAATTCTGGTCTATGGAAATGTCTTTTATAGACTCCATGTCTTTATTTATTGACTCCATCATTTAAACAAAATAATCCGCCATTTTTTATCAAAAATTTAAATTTAAGTTCTTAAATATTAGGGCATTTTTAAATGGATCAAATGATTTTTTGTTATTGGCGGTGCTGGCGTGCGGTTGTTTCTGTTTTTAGCGGTTCAGATTTTTTTGGCTGCTTTTGTTTTTGTTCCCTTTGGTTATATATTTTATAACCGAATAACTGCCCCCAGCAGCAGAAATGGCGCCAAAAATGGCAACAGTTTTAAGTTCAATATTCCATGAAGACTTTGGTGCCCTTGAATTAACTTGCTCTTGTTCTGGAGCTGGCTTTTGGGTCAACTGTTGGCGTTGGCGGTGGGTTTTGTTTTCATTCTGTGATTGTAACTTTAATTTTCTTTGTCTGTTTAACTCTGCTACTCTTTTCCTGCTGCAAACACGCCCAGGATGTTTACTGGTCACTTTCTATTGATTCAGTGTTTCTGATTCAATGTTTCCGATTCTGCTGATTTTTTCCCACTCGTTCATTTTGAAGGGAAATAAATCTATTTTGTTAAAAGTAATTAATCCATGATAACGGCGATAACAATGTTCCAAATCTGTAATATAGATCACAGCTTAGAGCTCTAATGACTTTGTTAAAACTGGATCTTTCGTTAAATCATACGTAAGATCTTGTTCAGAATCAATGGGGGCAAATCTGCTGACTGTTTTTGTGTACAAACTAAGAACTGATTGTCCCACACTTTTTTTCCATTCTCGACCCCACTGCGCTTCTACCTGTTATGATCTTTATAATGTCTTGCGGCGCATCTGTTGAATCTGTTCAATGCTGAAAATTTAGTTCCGAGGAACTGTTTTGTTTTTCCACATGCTGCCCAAAAAATACAACCTCTCCTTTTTGGGGATAATAGCTTTATCATCAACTTCTTCTTTTGTAAGTTCAGGAAGGTTTAGGCCAAACCCCGTAGCTGTAGTAGATCATCGCTGTTCATGTATTTTATTATTAATTATAATTATTTTATTTTTTAAAATGAGCACCGAAAAAACTATTACTAACCTTGTATTCCATTCTGCTGTTATTGGGGCCTAAGTGTAGGATACACGATGCTTGGTAAAAGCCTGTTAAGAATTAAACCAGCGGATCTTGGGAAACTGGGCTTTGAGGATTCTGCAAAGCTGATTGCATTATTGCAGCTTCGTTCGCCTACGAAAGATTTTTTAGTTAAGCAAGGAAAATTCCTGACAATATGTAAATTAAAAAAATACATTTATAAAAAGGCTCACTCGTAATGATGATAGGCGGCGCTGTGGTTAATGCGCTTGCTTTTAGCGGAAGTAATTACGCGTTTAGTAAATACGGGATGACGCGAGAGAAAAAGACTAACAAGCTGTGGAGCAACTAGCTGCAGCACAAGATCGCTATGAAAAGCAGAGAATTGAGCAGTTAGATTTTATTAACGACACACTGAAAAAACAGGGGCATGCAGCTTACACATTTAAAGATGTTTGATCAAGCGATAAAAGAGTATTATCTAGTAACGGGCAAACCAATCGTGACATTGCCCCCCCCCAAAATTCAGCAACTTTTGTCAACCATCGAAAAACAAAAGATGCAAGAAATCGGGTTTATTGTCGTTGGTATGACTGTTGTGTATTTGTTGCGCATAATATCAGCTGAATTAAAAATGAACAAAATCTATTATTCACCAAAAGGATATTGGGAAAGGGGAAACACAGCAATTAAAAAGCTAATGAAGCAGCTGGTGTCAGTGAACAAACAGCGAAAGAATGGTTATCTAAACAAGCGATCTGGCAAATTTATTTACCTGCGCCTAGACGAATACAGAGACCACACTTTGTCAATACAACTCCAAACGACACCCAAACCAATGGACCTTCTATATTTACCCTCTGATACGATTAGACGAAAAAGATTTAAGTTTCGCACTTACAGTCATTGACATAGCTTCAAGATATAAAGAGCGGAACCATTAACAAAAAAAGAGTGCTTCTGCTGTTGCTGTTGCTATACAACTGATATATCAACGAGGCCCCTTAACTTATCTCGCATGTTCAAGTTGATGATGGAAAAAAATTTAAAGGCCAAGTGAATCAATTATTGTTAAAACATGAGTTACCATTAAAAGAGGCATCCCAGGAGTTCCACAGATCACAGGCTTTAGTCGAAAACTTTAACAAACAGTTAGCTGAAAGACTTTTTTCTTACCCGTATCATAGAGAGCTTATTGACAATTCTCGTAACACAGAATGGGTTAGAAGACTGCCCCCCAGTTTTGTGCAATGAAAAATGAAGAATTTAAAGGGCTAAAACCAGTACAAGCAATCAAAAGAAAACAATAAATGTTGCTGAAGACTCCAGTACAACCCGCAAAAACTATTACCGTTTGGTTTAAAAGTAAAGGTACCTTTATTTACCCGGAGAAGCAGAAGGGACACTCGCATCAGGGCAAACCGATCCAGTTGGAGTGTTGATCCCTATGAAATAAAAAGAATTTTAAAATGAATCCGCCCGTGTTTATTTACGGGGAAATGACCACAACAAAACAACCCGCTCCTCAAAGATTTTGTAAAGGAAGAACTGCAGATAACCCACAGACACCGTTCCACTTAATTAATTTACGGTTCTATAATGTCCATATGCATATGAAAACTCTGATAACAAACACACCGTTTTGTGTTTGTTCTATCTAATGACTTCTTGTTACAACCGTTGTGTTGATCTCATGTAGATTAGATCGCAGTTTTACGTTGTCAAAGATGAAAAGTCTTATTGTCAACAAGCTTCTTTGTAGTTGTCATGCGATATGCTCGACTGCACAACACTGCGAGAATTCATTTTGCTTTCTAATGGTTTTCTCCTGGCTAGAAATACTGTACAATTTTTTACCTTAACCCCCACAAAACTCCTTTATCACCTTTCCAGATAATTCATCCTTCATCTTTCCTAAAACCTTCTTATTAGTAATTGAATGCAAAGGCGAATCTTTAGGATAATCGGATGTGTCGTACCATCCGCTCGCTCCTTTAGCTACTTCTAATTCCATGTCTTTATAGATGTCTTCAGTAGGGATATCTATAACAAACTGTCTGTATCTGTGTAAAGTACTCTGGACTCTGGATACGAGGGCTTAAAGTAGTCATAAAGAAATTCTAACATCAAAAACTTTTATAATTCTAAAACAGTAAACCCAAAAAAAACGGGTTTGTCCAATTTGATTTCTTTTTTTTCATCATTATAACCAAAAACTGATCATGAAATCTTCTGAAGTCCTGATAATTTGGTTTTGAAGTCCGCTTAATTGCCCGTTCTCTCTGGTGACCAATTTTAACATCTTTGCGCTTGTGCGGATTTCTCCATAGTCTTTCCGAAACAGCTGTTGTTCATCAGCTTGAAATAGTCTTTTTCTGAAGCATCTGCGGATTTAGTTCTGAGATCAGTGTTCTTCTTGATGTAGGGTTTTAAGAACTTTTTCTTAAATCAAAACCCAATATACGATGAACAGTGTAAACTTCAAACCATGTCTTAAAAAAATTGTAAAAGCCCTGAAAAGAGGGGACAAATTTTTTTTTTCCCTCGAAGATTAGGCACAATTTTAAAGGTGGTTCGGGTTTTGCCATCTTTAGGCTTTCTGCTGCAAAAGGATAGCATTATGAAAGCCCAGGGAGTTCATAGGAATTTAAATAAACTTCTAAAATGAAAACCACGCTGTTGCCCCGGCGTTAAACTGCTAACCCCACTTTAAGTTTTTTGGGAATATTTTTTCGTACCGCCGCCAGTGTACATTTTAAAGTTGCTTAAGGGAAAGTGATTGTGCCTTTGCCCATCCAAAACAGTTTGGGTTTGCCAAAATACATGAGATGGGTTAGCCCTTTTTACTTGGTGTTTGGGGGTTTCCCCAAGTTTTTTGTTGTTTGTTTCAGTAAAAATGCGATGCCATACAAAAGTCCTCCCCCAAAATCCTTTTTCCCAATCACCCTAATCTTTGGGTAAATCTGACAAAAAATTCAATCTGTACTCCAGTAAACTTTAAGAAAGCGTCCCAGCTCACCCCGGGCGCGAAATTTTAATGCGCAGGACCCCAAACTGAAAATTTTTTTATGCAGGTCTTTTTTTTGAAAATTTTTAAGACCGTCCGCCAACAAAAAAACCCATGGGCCATCAATTAGGGCCCATGTATCCCCATTTTTTTACACTCTAACTTCGCCATGCTTTTTTGGGAGCAGCGGTAACAAAATTTCCTTTGTTTTCCCTTTCCTCAAAAAGACAAGAAAAAACGCGTTTAGGCGGAAGTGAATCTTCAAAAAACCCTTTTTGCCAACTTTTTCATGTATTTTAAAAGGGTTAAACCCCTTTTTTCCTAAAAAGGATTTGGGGTCAAAATTTTTCTTCCGTTGGGGGGCAGGATTTTAAAAGGCATAACCAGCGACTTAATGATCCCACCCAAGTGCTGCATAGGGGTCATAAAAAGCCCTGTTTTTTAAAGTGAAACACATTATTTTCTGTTTACGTGAAATCCCCATGCACCCTGAAGGTTTCGCCCACTGCTTTCTTAAAAGGGGTGAGAGCCCCGTAACCTCGAAAATTTGTGAAAAAATATAGGCAGCTTCCCATGTTTTTTGGGTTCAAATTTTTGTTGAAGATTGCATTTGTTGGGGCGCTGCTCCTTAAAAACTTTCCACAATGTGATCAGGGCCCTCTTCCCCTTTTGGATTGGTTTCCCTTTCATGAGTTTCAAAACCACAAATCCAACAATTTTTGGGGCGGGTCAAAATGTTGGGGGCTTAAAGGCGTCACTTGTTTTCAGAAAAATTTTAGTTTATTAGAACAATCTTTTACGCACTTGCTTTTTTGCGCTGTAAAAATCTCAGCCGCATTTGGTCCTCTGTTTAAAATTTTTGGCGTTAAAATTGAGCCCCAAACCCGCCCCGGGCCCAAAAAATAAAAGGCAAATGAAAAAATCGGGAAAAATTACCAAAAGACTTTTTTTTCGAAGTTTTTTTGGCGCGGCCCCTTTCATAAAAAACAATAAGCGCCAAAGGGTTGGGGAAAAAACAAATTATGGAAAATTTTTGCGGGCCGACCCCCTTTTTCTTAAAACCCTTAACTTTAAAACCGGGGGGGGGGCTTTTTTTTATTTTCGGGATTAAAATCTACAGAACTTTTCCCAATTTGTTTTATGTGTTCGCCGGCTGGAACGGAGGGCATTCTTTTTTAAAAACTTTTTCTACAGAATTCTTTTTTTATGCCCAATTTTTGAAGTAGGGCCTTAATCTCCCTCTTGTGCTTTATCAAGGTGAAATGGGGTTTAGCCCCGCGGGTTTAAAAACCCTTATAGAAAATCAACATATTTTTTTTGGGCTCCCCAAATCTTTGGGATTTTGGTTTTTGGGACATTTTTAATAGGCTGAAGTTTTTGTTTCCCATCCCTTGTGTAGATATTAACAGTTTTTGGGGTTTTATTTTTTGTTTTAAAACTAAACAAGGGAAAACCCCCGCAAACCCAGGAAAGGATATTCCACAAATTTTTAAAGGGATCATTTTTGTAAGGGGATTTTTTAGACATTTTCCCTTCTCTGCTTTTTTTTGGCGGCTTTAATGCAGCTTTAGGCAAAACCACCACATAAAACTTTTGTTGTCTGTATTCTTTATGTTTAAATTTGTTTTTTTTGGCAACTAAAATGCGGGAGGCAGCGGAAGGAAAGCCTTCCCAAACAATGGGCCCCTTTTTACCCCTTTTTTTAATCTGTTTCCCCTGGGACTTCGCCCTCGCCCAACCAGACCCTTTCTCTTTTTGGGCTTTTCAGGGCCACTCAAACTGGGGAAAGAGTTGGTCCCCCCAAAACCCGGGGGGGTTTAAGTCGTTTGAAAAGAAAAAGGCCTGTTGTTTTTCGAGACCAGACTTCTAGGTTTTTTTCATTTATTTTTTTAATAGTCGTTTAAAAAAAAAGCAAACCATTTTTTTTAAATGGTGGGTCTATTGTTCTTTTTGGGGGAAAATTTGGGAAAAATACATGGGGCAACACTTGCTCGAACGTTTGGGCTGGATTCAATGATTTTCTAAATCAATCCCCCTCGTGCTTTTGGTTTAATTTTTCTCCTTACGAATGCTTAAAAAAAATTGTCGGACCTTAATATATCTTATCCATGCTGAGTTTCTTTTCTAATCAAAATTTATTTAAATTAAAAAAATACGACCCCTTTGGGTCGTTTTAAAATCAAATTTAAAATATCGGGGTCTTTTTGTTTTTAAAACTCATAAACTAAAGTATAAAAACCCTTTGGCGTTTTTTAATGTGAGCTTTTTAGGGGCAGAGTTTAATGTTTTTTTAATTTTTTTTTAAAAGCTTTCCCTTTTTTTATCTGAGGGGGGTCGGCTGTTAAAGGAAAAATTTTGCCCCCCGCCTTTCTTTGAAGATAAAACCCTTTTGTCTTTTGTATTTCATAAAAATCGGCCGGGTAAACGACAAATTTTTTCTTTCCGTGTTTTTTGGTCGCTAGTCTTTATTTATTATCAGCCTAAAGGAACTAATTTTTTAGCGTTATTATTTAAACCCTTTAGCTTTGTGCTTTTGGAGTTTGGGTTTTTTATTTTTTTGCTAGCAGCACCTAGGGTAAGGGAACACGGGCCCAAGGAGCAAAAAGACAAACTCCCTTTGAGGAAAAGGGCTGCCGGTGGCCAATCCCCGGGATAAAAAGGGACCAACACTCGTTCTGCGGGAGGCGGCCCCCTTATAGCGATGCTCCGTTTAACATAGGTAACAGAAATTAAAGGCAGCAAAATTAAACCTTTTTTGGCTTTGCTGTTTTTTTAAAAAGGTTTCTTGCCTTGTATTTTGCTGTTTTTGTGAAATGTTTGTTAACAAAGGGTTTTTTAAATTTCAGGGTTTTTCTACTATCCCTTCTTCTGGCGATTGGATGTTGTAGACCACATTGTAAAAAGTTTCAACGACATGTTTTTTTTAAAATTGTAAAAAAAATTTTAGTATATTACCTTTAAATCTTTTTAGCTTCAATATTTAGCGGTGCATCAATAATAAAAAAAAAATTTTACTTTAAGGGGTTTTAAACAGCCTTTTTTTCTTTTAAAATTTGGGGGAATTTTTTTAATTAGGGTTTTCAAAACATCTCTCCCCCCCTTTCCTTTAAACCCGGATTATCCTCTGTTGCCTTGGGTCAATCCAAAAACCGTTTTTTGTTTTTTTAAATTTAATAAAAAACCTAACACTTAAAAGGTGTAGACTTTAGACGAAAGGGTCTGCTTTTTGGACTTCAAAACCCCTCCCCCCCCAAAAAATTTTTCTTTTTTCCCAAAATGATAAAAAGGCCCTTTAATCCGCTAGCATAGATTTGGTTAGGACCCCATAAATCGAAAAATTGTACTTTCGTTTTTTTTGGGATTAAAAAACTTTTCATTTTGCTTTTTTGCATGGTTCTTCATCCCTTGCACAGCAATAAAATACCTTTTTAAGCGATTTTCTGCGACCTAAGATTTTTAAAAATTTTCCCTATAGCGTCTGCCCCGCTTTTAGGATAAGTTGAATGATTTACGCACGTTTTCGAATATATTACTAATTGTGACTCATATTTTGCCCCCAAAAAAACCTTGCTAAAATTTTAAATTGCTAAAAAAACCAAACTCTAAAAGAGATGTCAGAATGCTGGGACTTTGCTTCGGTTTTCTTTTGATCTTAAACACCCTTTGTAGTCATTAAAAATTTTGTTCGTTTTGACAAACTGTCTTTTAAAAACCCCTTTTAAGGTTTTGGGGGGCCCCTTTTTTAAAACTCAAAATCTAAAGGAATGGAAAAGCGATTTTCCCAAAAGCATAACCTTTCAGCCCAAAGCCTTTTTGCTGCCTTTTGCACCCGAAAGGGGGAGTTTGGGCCTATTCTAAGTTTTAGTGCTTTTTTCATTACCAATTCCTTGAAAAAGCAAGATCCCTTCCCTTTCATTCGCGGTTAGCCATAGATCAGAAAAAGTTTAAAAAAAAAAAGTCTGCAAAAGGTTTTAAAGAAAATACTTTTTTCCCCTCCAAATTTTATAGAAATTTTTTTTAACGTTGCCCCCCCCCAGATTCTGAACCAAAAGTTCTGGTTGGGTCTGTTTTTGAAACGAGTTCTATTTTGAAAGGGAAACCGTGCAGAGCCTGGCACAATCAAAAACAAAACCCCTCCCAGGTCTGGAAATCTAACCCGTAAAAAATTTGATCCGCATCAATAGTAGATGGGTTATTTGGGAAAATTTAAAATTCCTTTTTTTTCCCTTCCCCAAGGGGTTCTTTTAGTCTTCTATGGGGGGTCAAGAATCGAGCCAAAATACTTGTGACATTTTTTAAAAAAAAAATAAAAAATTAATTTTTTAAAAACAAAGGCGGGGCATTTAAGATGAAGTTTTTTTATATTGATCCTTTTAGGGCGCCAACAAAGGAATTAAAAGGGCTCCTTTAAAAAACAGCATCGCTCGGGGATTTTTCAATTGGGGGATGAAATAGCTTTAAGGGGAGCAAAGGGGGAATTAACAGAAAATAAAATCCGATCATTATACCAAAGTTTTTGGACTAGAACCCCCTGAAAAATATTTTACCCTGATGATTTTAAAAAAAAGATTTAACCCTTTTTATGTGAAAAAGGAAAATTGGGGGGGGGAACTTTTTTCAGCTTCGTATAAACTAAAATCCCCTCAAATTTGTAAAAATTTGGGGCCCTTTTTTTTTAAAAGCCCTTTGTGCGAGCGAGCGGGGTCGCCGTGGGTTTAAATTTAAACCCCAAAAACCCAAAAATTAAAAGAGGAAAGCAGTTGCTACCCTTCAAAAAAATGCAACAAGGGAAAATCCCCCAAAAGTTTTCCCCCCCAAAACATAGAACTTCAGAATTAATTTCCCTTTGCAGACAAAAAAAACAAATGTAATAGAAAAAAGCAGAAACCCGTTTTTCCCGAAGAAACCCGCATTTAAAAAAAAATTAAGACCCCCAATACCCCCCCCAAAAATTTGAGGGGTATTAATTTAAAGCCGTAGAAAAATTAAGGTGGGAAAAACAGACAATTTAGCAAGACTTTATGAATAGATGGCTTTTAAAAAGGAAAAAGGGAAAAAATCGCTGAAGCTGGGCGACGCCAACTTTGGACGGATGATAAAGAAAGAAAAGAACAAAACCCAAAAAAAACTTTTTAAAAAAAAAGAGCAGCAAAATAAAAAACGGCGTCTCTAACCAGACCAATTTTCGAAAATCCCAAATGATTTGAATAAGAAAAAATATCCAAAGAATTTTTTATGAAGAAGCAACGAAACAGAAAAGAATAAAAAACTTTTTTAGAGAACAAGGTTTTCACATTTGGGAAGCGTTTTTTAAAACGGGCCTTTGGGTTTGCAATAAGTACGTTTGGGGATAAACTATTACAGGCGGGGTGGAGGGCAAAGTTTCAGTGCCCCATTTTCCCCTCGCCCCGATAAATTTTGGGTAAAAAAAAAGCTTGATCATCTTTCGATTTATTAAAAAAAATTTGGGTGGAAAAACTTTAGACCTTTACCAGGGGTATTAGGGAGTGTTATTAGCTGGCTTTTGTCTACTGCAAGCAAAGTAGTTGGTTTATGGCCCCAGCACTTTGGGGAAATTTTCTCTTTTTTTAGGGTTTGGGTTACTATTTAGTAAATAAAGACCAAGGGGAATCCTAGGGCAATTAATCCAATTTAAAAAGTGCTGCTTTTATATTCCCGGTCATCGCGAACAAAGTCCAAAGTCTTCAAAAGTTTTGGGCTTTGAAACCCCGAGGAAAAGGATGACTTTTTTCTTGGGTGGGTTTTTTTTTTGTTTGTAATATTACGGCCCCAAAAATTTTTATATCGTTTTTCCCCCAAACCCTTCTGGTTTATACCTGCACAAGGATTTCATTATTGGGGTTAAATTTTTGTTCCAAACCCGGAGTCTAAGGGCGAAAGGCAGATGTATAAACCAGTGCCAACCAGCAAAGTCTACTTTCGTCTTGGGATATTGTAAAAAATTTTGGTACCCTTTTTAAAACTTGAAAGGGAAATTAACTGTGGGAAATTAAAGGGCCCTCCTCTAAATTGGGGTAATTTTTTTTTTTGTGGGATCAAAACCAGAGAAGGATCGTTATGCCGATCTCGTTTGTTATTGCGAACCCAAACAAAACCAAACGTACGTAAAGAAAAGAGTCGTTTTTTTTCGTTCTATTCCCCTTTAGTTAGGCCCTCAGAAATTTTCTAAGATAAATGTTGTCCATGGTTTTATGCTCTTGCTCTATGGGAAACCCCCCGGTGAACCCCCTGTGGCCCGAAAAGAAAGATGTTTTTAAAGGGGTTTTTCCCGTCTTTTTTATACTTTCTTGGGGCGCGCCCCCCCCCAAAAAAGGGGTGCCTAAGCCATGATTAAGATCCGAATTTTTTCTAAAGCGGCTTAAAATTAATATTTAAATTTGTTAAGATCCTTTCCAAAAACCTTCATGTCTTTTCTGTTTCTGAATGGGTTAAAAAAGGTTTTTCAAAAGGGCCTTTGGGGCTTGCAGTTCCCGTTTAAAATCGCCCGAAGGTGTAATAAAAATGGGAAAACTGTACACGGGCCTCACCAAAAAAGGGTCAGGAATTTAAATGAACAGGCCAAACGATAATCCACACCCCTTGTTTTCAAAAAAAAACAGCAAAGTTAAACTGGTTCTGATAAAACTTCTCGGTGACTAAAACCCCAAAATTTTGCGATGTAGTCTTTTTTAATTTGGGGGGTTAAGATATTTTTCCCTTTAAGGAGTACCCAAACCTTTTTTTGAAAAGTGACGTTCCCCGGGTCACAGCCCAAATTTTAAGAGTATCAGTTTGGGTTTATTTTTAAAGGGTTGTAGTGGGGGGCCCCCCCCGAAATTTTGCATCTTTAGTAAAAATTTTTAAAGCGCTCATTTTTTTTTTGTTTAAAAAATTTTTGTAACAATTTAAAAATCAAGACAGTTTCCCACGATTTAAAACATGCCCGTTGAGAACGGTTGCGGAACCAAAAAGGTCGCACCCAGAAATTTTTTTTACAAAAGTGTTTGGTTTAAAATAAGTTTAAAACCAAAGAAGGGAAAAATAAGATTCAAAAATTTATAATAGAGGGAAAATTAGTTGACCCGTTAATCATAACTGATTTTTTTTTTAAGGGGTTTTTCTCCTAAAAGAAGAATGAGTAAATTCGACATTACTCTTAAACTTTAAAAATGCGAATCTGAAAACAATGTTAACATTCATACCTGAAAAAGAAGCAGTAGGTTACTACTTTGATGTAGAGCTAGCTAAAATGTTAGGCTTTGCAACTGACAGTCAGGACGCTCAAAGATTTATAGTTACACAAAACCAAACAAACTTATGTGGGAAAAAATCCGCTTGATCTTGCAGTACATTCATTACTCTATGTTCATTTGGATGAGCTAAGCACTGATGAAAACTTATATGATGGAAGCCCTCAACTGTTTTAAAAGCTCTTCCGTCAGGGAAAGCTGCATATTGCGATTATGAAATTATACAATTCCCTAATTTACAGTTTAAAAGATTATTTGTGGGAGGGTCGGATCATTTAATATAAAGATCAAAGACAAAACGGGGAAAGTCGTAAAATGTGATAACCTGCACATTGTTTTGGAAATAAAATAATAAACTGTACTAAAAAATGTCGCGTGGGCCAGAAAAATCAGGAGTTACATTAGCGCCTGTAAGGTGTATAACTTTAGAATTAAAAGACCTTGCAGACGTTGCGGACTTTGAACAGAATGGTGAGATAGGCACTTTGTATGGTTTTGAGTACACTAAAGATGGTGATTATAAACGCAAAGAGGTTGGCAACAGCAAAAAGTTTCCTAAACTAGAACAACTGCGCAATCTAGAAGCAAATAATGTTGGCCAGTATGAATAAAAATAGTTCGAAAACCTGACCTCAAATGGCACTTGGAACCATATTAGAATGGGAAATAAAATTTGAATTCATAAGCCCGTTTACATTTTTTAGCCGCCAAAAAAGTTTCAGAAAAGCATTCAACTCTGGCCCTTTACATGTAAGTCTTATGCCGGATGACAATAGTCGGAAAGAGATTGAAATAACGCCGTATGAGAAAAAACAGTACATCCTCCACAGAAAAGAAACGGTTTTAAAAGATGCTTCTACAAAATTACAATTCATTCCACAAATGAAAATTAGGAGACACGTTTACAATGATATTTGAAATTTCTGTCTTAAAAGATTAAAGAGGATGGGAAAGGGGGTTGTGGGCGTTAGTGACGTCCTTCTAAAAGGAATTCTAATTTAGCTGGCAAAACTTAGACGTTGAAAAACTTAAAGTTACCGTCGTCATTCTTTACAACGGTGAGGATATTAAGGTCATAACAACAAGCAACAAAATCAATATTAGTCTAAATAGAAATAATCTTACAGAACTAAAATTGGATTAATCTTACACATTTAGACCTTATAGGATTTTATTATACTGAACAAGTTTTAACAGAGAGCATGATAAAAACAATAACTGGATTAGATTAAGTTCTGTTATAAAACTAATGGAGCAGTTAAACTTTATGACAAAAACCCCTCATTGTTCATTAATTTGTGGACAAACTGGTTGTGGAAAAACAATATTTATCCTCGACCTGTTACAAACAGTTTTATCGTTATAATTTTGATCATATTGTGATTTCTGCCCAACACTTAAATGGAACAAAGCATATCATGATAGAAGGTTTATATGGGCTGATGATAACATATTTTTAGTTAATCCTAGCAATAAACTGAGTGAGTGTCTAGAACGCTTTTTTATATTGTTTGAAGGAACGCAGACACTATTTATTATAGATGACTGTTCAGCAGAAAGAGACATAGTTAAAAAGAGAAACACTTTGTCGAAACTAGCTTTCAGTGGAAGGCATGCTGGATAAGTGTGTGGATTTATGCCAAAAATATAACTCAGTTTTAAAAGACTTTAGAGAACAGTTAAAGACTGTAGTTTTATTTCACATGAAAGACAGAGATGCATTTGAAGAATGTTTGCGTGAAAATGATGTTATTGAAAACGATCAAGAAAAACACAGGATTAAAAAAAACTAAAATCTGAAAAGTTTAGTAAATTAGTATTGAAAACGGATAATCCTACACGTATGTATGTTTGTAGATAATCGTTATTTTTTGGTTATTGAAGTCTTACTTGTCAGAGAACAGGAAAAGGCGGCTTTTAGGCCACTTTCGCCCGAAAACTGGTTGATCGCGAAAGTGAGCCAGGATTGGCAAAATACTGTTCTCTGCCTTACACAATTCCTTTCAGTTGCCCGGTCACAGACTCCATGTCTCGTCACAGCGCCAGCACCGACAATACCCAGGGAGCAGTCAACGTCCAGTCATCAAGAGCCAACCCCCCCGAGAAGACACTGCACTACTGCTGTGTCACTTCATGGGGGTTCGGGGGTGTCTGCTTTGATCCAGCATAGGCAGGACACCTCCTACTTAAGCCTCCTACTGACAACTCTAACTACTTATTGGCTGAGCCAGCGCAAGTGAGACTCCCCCTTGTGGAGGGTGCTACCTCGTCTGTCTGTCCAACGTCAGTCCCCGACAAAGAAACTGGCCAAGGTCGTAGGGGCGAAGATGGAAATCAGACCTGAGGTTCAGGTACTGCAGTTCATGAAGGGCCATACAATATCCGACGTTTGTGTACATGCTGACTTATACATAGGATGAAGATGATGACAATGATGCTATGGAGTCCAATTTTGGATTGGTAAAGCATGATAGGGCTGAACTCCATGCATACATTGATGATATATTCGCATACCAAGCAGGCTCAAGACACAGCGAAAGTTTAAAAAAAAAAAAAAAAAGCTCATCACTTTCCTTCCACAACCGTTTAACCTTCCCTAAACGTAATCAGGTACCCATTTACCGTTGGGAGGACAAAGAAGATCTACAAGCGAAAAAAGCAAAAACAAAAGAACTCACAAATGGTTTCAAACTCATCACTGTAAACCCTGTGGGCAACCAGTCTAACCATTTGACCACGTGCCACGGGATGCAACTGGTAAAAAAAAATCCGGTCGCGCTGACCATAGTGATTCGTCATCCTCCATAAAAAAACTAACTATACTGCAGACAGAAGAATCAACCCGAGTCTCCCGCCCTGAGGGAAGTCGGTCATCACTTCCTTGCACCTGCCTGACGTGGTTTTTCAGAGATGGTCAGTTGAGGACAGGTCAGAGAGGGCGATAGTTATGATGTACACTGCAAGGTGAATGCCCACAAGGGATGACTTTATCCATGTTTCCCGTTTTCTCCTCTTACTTCTCCCCGTCTGGGTATAATAGCTGCCAAAGCAGTGTTCTCTCCGCTACAACCACTACAGCAGGCCGCTGAGTTCTGCTTTGTAAGAATGAAGTATAACATGGCACTTTTCACATTTCTCGTGTCTATTGTTCTGAACTCAGCCTGCTGAAATCATTTTCATCCATTTTACTGATATGTTCTTCCCTGTTGGTTGGTGTGTCTAATTGTCTCTAATGTGATAATCAGTTGCCAAAATGATCAAAGTTCTCTTTGTTATCTATATCAACACGCGTTACAAAGGACTCGCTAAAACGAAACACCTTGATCTCTTTCAGCTTTCATTTGAGTTTGTGTTAGGTCAGTTTCCTTGGTCTCGAAAATTGACATTTCTAAATTTGAGTGACATCATGTGTCTGCAGATGACATTTAACATTCAGTTTCAGTTCATTGTACGTACTATTGACATGTTAAAAAAAAACGCACCACAGCCATTGACCAAAGATTGTTGTCGTAAGGTAGGAATTGCTTCACTTTCACACTTACTTTTATTGGATTCTACAGATCTGGTCAACTGTGACGCAGGCCTATGAATATGGTACATATCGGAAAGGCTTCCCTCACGCCATCACACGTGGTCATTGAATTTCGCTGGCAAAGATAGATGGGTTCATCTGCCTCCTTTTTTGCTTCTAAATTTAAAACCCAACTAAATACCACAAGTCAAGATACTGTCTTCTCTACCATCAGGGGCATTGCATTCTTACATCGTGCTTCTCATTGAACTGCAAACTGTCACAGCACACTTACCAGGCATTCTCTTGGCATTCAACATATCTATCATCCCTAATTCCACCTTACGATATGAGTTTAGTGTATTTGTCTGCTGTCATCCTGTAGAGATGATTAGCGGACTCTGGTTATGAATGCTGGTAATAGATGTAGGTTGGAAACAGGTTCTTCATGCGGTACCTCACTGAAGTTCACGGAGAAAGAAAGATGGATCTACTGATATCTCATTTTCACTTCTCCCTGTCTGAATAGTGGCTGCCAAAGCACAGTCCTCCTTTTAATCATGTTCATTATTGTAAATCACAATGTTGCTCATTATAATGCAAACTGATAAAGCGCATTTTAAATCATATTGTTTGTTTGTATGTTTGTTTGTTGGTTTGCTTGTTTGTTTGTTTGTGTTATTAGTTTGGTTTGTTTGTTTTTTTCAGTCTTCATTGTCATTTGAAGAAAGTAACAGAAACTTGCTTTGAAAGTGACGGCAGTAGCAAAACGTTCCGAGCCACAGACTCTTCTCAGATTGCAATCGACTGGCAAGTCATAAAAGAGCCTGACAGGCAAATCGACTGGCGATCAAAAGAGTCCTGACAGGCAGATCGACTGGCGATCAAAAGAGTCCTGACAGGCAGATCGACTGGCGATCAAATGAGTCCTGACAGGCAGATCGACTAGCGATCAAAAGCGTCCTGATAGGCAGATTGACTGGCGATCAAAAGAGTCCTGACAGGCAGATTGACTAGCGATCAAAAGAGTTCTGACAGGCAGATTGACTGGCGATCAAAAGTCCTGACAGGCAGTGGTTCTCGTGGGGATGGGGATTCGGTCGTCCATCTCTAGTCGACGTGAAGAAGGGTCTATGAGTCACAATGTTGTTTTCCTATCCTCAAATTTCTTCCTTTTAAAACCAGTTCTGTTTTACCTTGTTTTACGTCACACGCTCAACAGTTCTCAATTTGTCATTCCTCACTTTCATTATTCCAAACTCATCAAAGTCCTAAAGCACTCATGGTTAGTAAGTGTCAATGCTGGTGAAGCGTCCCCGACTACCTTCGTTTCTGTCAAACTCCAGACAAGGCCTGAAGATGGGCGGCCTTCATATTTGCACATGTGTTCACTCAACATCCTGCTCTGTCATCTTCGTCTTCTCCATGTTTTCACTAATGGACTGTCATGGGAGGTCTGACCAGTGCGTTGGGCTAATGCATAGGTCAGACATCTGCGAAGTCGAAGTTATGAGGCCCTCCTCTTAAATGCTCTCACCTTAGTCATTTATTCATGTATTCATCAGCTTTCAATCATGCGCAGTGTGGTCTCCAAACGTAATGGATATGGTGTACCGTATATGGACTAGTCGGCACGCTGTGACAACTCCTTGATGAAACTGAAACTGACACCATGGATAGTCCACTCACTCTTAAAGAGGATACACATGCAGGTTTCTCTGCCTGACATCGTGACTAGGTCTTCACATGGTTGTGTTGTACAGTGGCCATTCAGTCTACAACGTCCTCAGTGATACAACCATTGACGGTAAAGACCAAAGTCATGCGAGGGCAAGTCTTCTCTACAGCCTATATCTTCCAAACGCACACATCAGTCAGTATTCTTTAAAAAAAAAAAAACAACAACAACTTTGTTCTCATTCAATTTCATCATGTGTTCTGTGCTACCGCAAGTTCTTTCCTCTAACCGGTCAATATTTCAGACTTGATGCGTTCATGTTCTCTCAAAACTAATGTGTGGTAGGAAGAAAGGTGGCAGAGTGGTTAAGACGTTCGCCTGCCAATCCAACGTGTGAGAAGTGCGTGGGTTCGAGCCCTGCCTTTCTCACCCTTTCTTTCCCAGTTTGAATGACAAATCGAACTGAACGTCAAGTCCATCGGATGGGGACTATAAGCGAGTCGGACCCGTGTGCCGTGTGCCTTCCTGGCCCCCTACACACGTTAAAGAACCCACGGCAGTTGAAAATCGAAAAGAGCAGGGGGGTTCCCCGCTGCCCTGGCAAAATTGATGTAGATTGAAGATAGCCGCCTGGTATTTCTTACCAAGCCACAAAAATTGCCACTTACTGTTATCGTGTGCCATCGTGTACCGGTGGAAATGGAGGACACGTATAAACATTGCATGCATATGTGAGAAATTGCAGATAAATGAAAATGAGTGACTAATATTTGAATGGTACGGGAAACGACTGAATGAGCGCTAGTAGGCTGCTCTTCGGCCGGCTCTACCTGGGTAGGCAGCCCGTTGAGTGAGTGAGGTAGTGTGTTTATTGTAAAGCGCTTAGGGCTTGGTCTGTGACCGAGGATAGGCGCTATATAAATACCCAATATATAATATAATAATAATATTTCATTAATACCAGGCTGGTTCATTGCGGGGGTCGTACCTATTCACCCGCACTCATGAAACGTAACGTAACGTCAGGCAAAGATGTTGATCCAAAGGCTACTTGCCTTGAGAGGATTGTATTAGCTCTTTCATACGGTTGTCTGATTCTATCCTTTACAAATGTCCTGTCGACAATTTGCCAAGAAGACTATTAATCATGGTGTACATTGGTACTGACTGCCCACACGATATCAGTACTGTACTGAATTTCCCTGGCAAAGAAAGATGAGTTCCTTCATATTTTGTTTCTCTTCTCATTTCTTTTCCTTGGATGAATAGTGACTGTTTTGTGTTCTGTGTTATCTGTGTAACCATCAGTCACAGCATACTTTCTTGTAACTTGTTAATCGAGCATTGTATATTATAACACTTGGTCATCTTTCATCGTTTTTTTTTAAAAAGACAATCAACTTAGATCTGTTCACGAATACTTTACTCATTGTTTAGAATCAGGGGTCTGGTTCTGAAAGAAAAGTAAACACACACACACACACACACACACACACACACACACACACACAACACAAGACAAGAGAGAGAGAGAGAGAGAGAGAGAGAGAGAGAGAGAGAGAGAGAGAGAGAGAGAGAGAGAGAGAAACACAATATATATGAACAAGTGCCAGCATTTGTAAAACTGCTGGAGTAGGGGCCTTACATAGACTCAGACATAACCTGGCATTGTTTTCAAGTCCACGGACCAGTGCCTTTTGTCTATGGTCTTGTAGAAGAGAGAGAGAGAGAGAGAGAGAGAGAGAGAGAGAGAGAGAGAGAGAGAGAGAGAGAGAGAGAGAGAGAGAGAGAGAGAGAGAGAGAAACACTTTATCTCACTCTCACAGAAACCCCCACATCAAAGACGCAGTCAATTAGATAGGGTTTTCCTTATTTCACTTCTCACACAAAATTCCCATCAAAACGCAGTCAGTTAAAGAGATAAACCTTTATTTCACTTCTCACATAAAATTCCCATCAAAGACGCAGTCAAGTAAAGCGTGAAATCTTTATTTCACTTCTGACAAAACTTCCAGTCAAAGACAGCAGGCAATTAAAGTAGATTCTCTAAAACACTGGACTGCAAGACAGCCAGGAATGGTGCGATGGCCATGTTGACAGGAATGGTGCGATGGCCATGTTGACAAGAATGGCGCAGTAGCTATGTTGACAGGAATGGCGCAGTAGCTATGTTGACAGGAATGGTGCGATGGCCATGTTGACAGGAATGGCGCAGTAGCCATGTTGACAGGAATGGCGCAGTAGCTATGTTGACAGGAATGGTGCATGGCCATGTTGACAGGAATGGCGCAGTGGCCATGTTGACAGGAATGGTGCAGTGGCCATGTTGACAGGAATGGTGTGGTGGCCATGTTGACAGGAATGGTGCAGTGGCCATGTTGAAAGGAATGGTGTGGTGCCATGTTGACAGGAATGGTGCAGTGCCATGTTGACAGGAATGGTGCAGTAGCCATGTTGACAGGAATAGTGTGGTGGCCATGTTGACAGGAAGGGTGCGGTGGCCATGTTGACAGGAATGGTGCAGTAGCCATGTTGACAGGAATGGCGCAGTAGCCATGTTGACAGGAATGGTGCAGTAGCCATGTTGACAGGAATGGTGCAGTAGCCATGTTAACAGAAATGGTGCAGTGGCCATGTTGACAGGAATGGTGTGGTGGCCATGTTGACAGGAATGGCGCAGTAGCCATGTTGACAGGAATGGTGCAGTGGCCATGTTAACAGAAATGGTGCAGTGGCCATGTTGACAGGAATGGTGTGGTGGCCATATTAACAGGAATGGTGCAGTGGCCATGTTGACAGGAATGGTGCAGTGGCCATGTTAACAGGAATGGTGTGGTGGCTATGTTGACAGGAATGGCACAGTGGCCATGTTGACAGGAATGGTGTGGTGGCCATGTTGACAGGAATGGTGTGTGGTCATGGTGACAGGAATGGCGCAGTGGCCATGTTAACAGGAATGGCGCAGTGGCCATGTTGACAGGAATGGTGCAGTGGCCATGTTGACAGGAATGGGGGTGGCCATGTTGACAGGAATGGTGGGGCCTGTTGACAGGAATGGTGCGGTGGCCATGTTGACAGGAATGGTGCAGTGGCCATGTTGACAGGAATGGAGTAGTGGCCATGTTAACAGGAATGGTGTGGTGGCCATGTTGACAGGAATGGCACAGTAGCCATGTTGACAGGAATGGTGCAGTGGCCATGTTGGAATGTCATGCATGTACGAATGGTGTGGTGGCCATGTTAACAGGAATGGTGCGTGGCCATGTTGACAGGAATGGTGGGTGGCCATGTTAACAGGAATGGTGCGTGGCCATGTTGACAGGAATGGTGCAGTGGCCATGTTAACAGGAATGGTGTGGTGTCCATGTTGACAGGAATGGCACAGTAGCCATGTTGACAGGAATGGTTTGGTGGCCATGTTGACAGGAATGTTGTGGTGGCCATATTGACAGGAGGAATGGCGCAGGTGGCCATGTTAATAGAATGGCGCAGTGGCCATGTTGACAGGAATGGTGTGGTGGCCATGTTGACAGGAATGGCGCAGTGGCCATGTTGACAGGAATGGTGCAGTAGCCGTGTTGACAGGAATGGTGCGTGGCCATGTTAACAGGAATGGTGCAGAGCCATGTACAGTGCGCAGTAGCCATGTTGACAGGAATGGTGCAGTGGCCATGTTGACAGGAATGGTGTGGTGGCCATGTTGACAGGAATGGGCAGTGGCCATGTTGACAGGAATGGGGGTGGCCATGTTGACAGGAATGGTGCGGTGGCCATGTTGACAGGAATGGTCGGTGGCCATGTTGACAGGAATGGGTGGTGCCTGTTGACAGGAATGGTGTGGTGGCCATGTTGAACAGGAATGGCGCAGTAGCATGTTGACAGGAATGGTGCGGTAGCCATGTTGACAGGAATGGTGCAGTAGCCTGTTGACAGGAATGGTGTGGTGGCCATGTTGACAGGAATGGTGCGTGGCCATGTTGACAAGGATGGTACAGTAGCCATGTTAACAGAAATGGTGTGGTGGCCATGTTGACAGGAATGGTGGGTGGCCATGTTGACAGGAATGGTGTGGTGGCCATGTTGACAGGAATGGTGCAGTAGCCATGTTGAGAGGAAGTCTTTTACACTCAGAAAATGTTCATAAGGAATTTCTTTTTCGCCTGCAAATGGTTTTACTGGTTGCAGATGCATCGATGTGATGGATATGACGTGCTGTGCTGTGTAATTTTCTCTTTGCTTTCCTTCTGTCTGTCATTCCAGTCCTGGTTTATTGACAACAAAAAGTTAGTATTCAAATACTACGACATCTCATGCAGTATCCATAGCTTCCTGTACAGATTCAACTATTTACTACAGAAAGCAGTTTCTATAATTGTTTGGTCAAACTTTCTCCCTGTATCCATCTTTGACTCCCTCAAAGTCTGTGTGTGTTCTCTCTCTCTCTCTCTCCTCTCTTCTCTCTCTCCTCTCTCTCTCTCTCTCTCTCTCTCTCTCTCCTCTCTTCTCTCTCTCTCTGTGTTTGTGTGTGTGTGTGTGTGTGTGTGTGTGTGTGTGTGTGTGTGTGTGTGTGTGTGTGTGTGTGTGCCCATTAAGTCGAAACTCTGTTTTCCACCAGCCCCTTTGGGAAGTCATTTGATTAAAGTGTTTCTTCCCGGCTGATGGAAGAGCGTAATCACTTGCTCGTGTGTCACTGTCAGACCCACCATTAGCATGAGATGTTCAGTCGGATTCTCTTGAGATTCCCTTAATTATCGAAAATGTCTGAACACCAGTACCATTTCTATCTGATGCTCTCTAAAAGAGACGATGTTGTTGTACCTATCCCAAATATCTTCACACACACACACACACACACACACACACACACACACACACACACACACACACAACACACACACACACACACACACATGCGCGCTCACGAATGCGCGCGCGCGCGCGTGTGCGCGCGTGTGTGCATGTGCGTGTGTGTGTGTGTGTGTGTGTGTGTGTGTGTGTGTGTGTGGTGTGTGTGTGTGGTGCGTGTGTGTGTGTGTGTGTGTGTGTGTGTGTGTGTGTGTGTGTGTGTGTGTGGTGTGTGTGTGTGGTGTGTGTGGTGTGTGTGTGTGTGTGTGATGTGTGTGTGTGTGTGTGTGGTGTGTGTGTGTGTGTGTGTGGCGCGTGTGCGTGCGTATGTGTGTATGTGTGTATGTGTATGTGTGTATGTGTGTGCATGTGCGAGAGAGAAAGAGAGTGAGAGAGAAAGAGAGAGACAAAGAGAAAGCACATATCCAGTTGTGAACACGTGTGTCAAATGATGTGATATGTGCACGAACATAGATGACCTGACAGTTAAACTGGAGGATATCTGTGCATGCAGAGAGATGAATTGATAATACATAATTTTATACATTGATAAATATGTAGAGAGACATCTAGATAAAACAAAAGATAGCAGGATCAGTACATTACCACCAGATGTGTATTAGGCATTCAGAAAAGGATGCCAATCGTTTCAAATTGCCAGACAAAATGTAAATGTAAAAATAAGCATCTCATTGCGCTAGTCATACCGATTCATCACCCATCATGAAAAGTCACCCTAGGCAGACAAAGGAACCCACCAAAGACTTCTGCCCTTCTGGAAGACTGGCATTACTTTCCTACCGCTGTCTGAAGTGGTTCTACACAGATAGTCTGGAGGGGACGGGTCGGAGAGGGCGATGTGTATGAGGTATACTGGAAAGTGGCTGCCCACACTACAGCTTCATTGACTTTCTCTGACAAGGAAGATGGGCCCGTCTATCTCCTGTTTCTCTGTTTACTTCACCCTGGCTGAATAGAAGCTGCCAAAGTACCCCCCGTCTTTTCGGACACCTTCACGTGTTTTAGGTTAAGTCATACTTCTTGATAAAGAGTTTCGTCTAACGTTACACGTCTAACACTTCATTCTCTTGGCATTTCTCGTAGTCATCATCGTAACTCAGCCTGCTAAAAGTACCAGCGTATTATATCTGCTTGATGAAATCCTGCACTGATGGTTGACTTTCGACTTGTCAAAAAGAGTGAAAGATAGTGGCGTCCTTTGGAAAGTGATTCCGCAAGTCATTTCAGTGAATCATTCCATTTCCATGACAAATCGAGAGTGAATATTCTGTCTGCTAGTTTTCTCTTCTTGCTTTCTGGAGCTTGAGGTATTAAGTTGCTTGTATTGTGTCCCTTCTGATCCACCTATCCATGTATCTATCTATATATTAAAGCATTATGTATGTATGTATATGTATGTATGTATGTATGTATGTATGTATGTATGTATGTATACATCTTTATAGATAGATAGATAGATAGATAGATAGATAGATAGATAGATAGATAGATAGATAGATAGATAGATAGATAGATAGATATTGAACAATTTTGTAGTGGTGGAAAACAAGGGCAGGCTAGCAAGTCCTCCATCGTGATATTATTGACTTGGTAAAGATTCAGAAAGAAATGGGGGGAGATAAAAAAAGAGGTGGGTGTGAGGGTAAAATGGGAAGGGAAAACCAGGGCAACAGGTTATAGATGTACAATGCTTCACTAGCAGCATATGGGGACTATAGAAATCCATCTTGAAAGAGAGAACCATTCATATCACTTGCTACAGGCCCTTTCATCCGATGATTCCGATTCATCAGGGGGACACGGCTGAATGTCTATGTTCCCTTGGCATCAAATGAAGATGTATCACAGTCTATGATTATATCGTATTTTCTCCATCAAGATAGATAGATAGATAGATAGATAGACAGACAGACAGAACAGACAGACAACGACAGACAGACAGACGGACAGACACAAATAGACACACATAGACATAAAAAGAGAAAGGCAGACAGACAGATAGGCAGATAGATAGATGGATGATAATAGATAAAGATAGATAGATAGATAGATAGATAGATAGATAGATAGATAGATAGATAGATATAGATACATGCATACATGCATAAATACATACATACATACGTACATACATACATAATTAGATAGATGATTAGATAGATAGGTAGATAGATAGACATTACTAACAATCAGAAGGTATTCTGCTAACGTGAATGAGAGTTATCCAAGCTTCTTAATATCACTCGCATTTCTACAAGATTTTGTATTGGCTGTCTGTCTAGTGTCTGTCTGTCTGTCTGTCTCTGTCTCTCTCTCTCTCTCTCTCTCTCTCTCTCTCTCTCTCTCTCTCTCCTCTCTCTCTCTCTCTCTCTCTCTCTTTCAGTTTCTTCCTGTCTGTCTACATAACCCATTTGGAAGCTATGTTGTGTGTGTGTGTGTGTGTGTGTGTGTGTGTGTGTGTGTGTGTGTGTGTGTGTGTGTGTGTGTGTGTGTGTGTCTTCCCGGTTGATAGAGGAGTGTCATCATTTGATCGTGTGTCACTGTCAGACACCTTCGGTTAGCACAGGGTCATTCACCTTGTGGCACATTCCTCTGAGAGGCTAGGAAACAGTCCCCACACCAGCGCCAACGTCATCTGACGCTCTCGGACAGAAAGGAATAGGTACGTTCTTCCCACGTTTTTTCAGAGAACCTTTCCACGTTAAACTGTAATTTCTACACTCTTAGGAAAACTAATATTAGAGGTGATATCCTAGGCTAGCACAAAAACAACAACAACAAACTATGGACCTTGCCCATTTGTTCTCAGTGAATCAGACTGGTGTTGCTTGTTTATCTGTGTTTTTTGCTGTTTGCTCTGAATCAGTCGAAAGAATGAGATCGTTTGATATGTTGTTTGTTATCTCTCTTTTTAATTCTTTCTTTTTAATTTCTCTCTCTCTCTCTCTCTCTCTCTCTCTCTCTCTCTCTCTCTCTCTCTCTCTCTCTCATGTTTCTGTCTTCTTCAGTCTTACTACCTATGCATACGTATATATATATAAATATATATATATATATATATATATATATAATTATATACACATTCAAATTATATTATATATACCCGGGGAGTAACAAGAGCAATGAATACCGGACATTTGAATGAAAGCAAGAAAGAAAATGAAAGACTAACGATTTTCTGCCGTGGGAATAATTAGCGCATGTCAATGTTATTCAAGGGGAACATTGAATTATTGTGCATGGCATGAAGATTCTCATCTTCGGGCTGGACAGGAAATTGTTGAACCAGATAATTAGTTTTTACCACCTTGGTGTTTCTATTTGAGGTTTTGAATTTTGTTTTCGCCCTCAATTGTCACGGATGGTTACGACAATTAAAATCTAGGGTACATATTTATGTCAAAAGTTGTTGTTTTTTCACGCTGCCGTTTGCATATTGATTTGTTGCACATGCATTACAATAGCCAGTAATTACATATGAGGAAGTGTCATCACAATATACTAAGAAGGTATGCGAGAGCTAACGGCACTCAAATTTACCTCCCACGATGAAAGAATGCCTGTATGGTTTATAGAGTCATTCAAAATGATTGCTGTGGCTGAACCGAGACTGTATACACACACACCCATTCACCTTCAGCAAATGGCTTTCATCGAATAAACCATTATGCTCTCTGTCTGTCTCTCTGTCTCTCTGTCTCTGTCTCTCTCTCTCTTCTCTCGTCTCTGCTCTCTCTCTCTCTCTCTCTCTCTCTCTCTCTCTCTCTCTCTCTCTCTCTCGAACACCCCTGAGATTGGACTGGAACTGTTTACAAACAAAAGCGATATTTTTTCCTGAATCTCTCTCTCTCTCTCTCTCTCTCTCTCTCTCTCTCTCTCTCTCTCTCTCTCTCTCTCTCTCTCTCTCCTCTCCTCTCTCTCTCTCTCCTCTCTCTCTCTCTCTCTCTCTCTTCTCCTCTCTCTCTCTCTCTCTCCTCTCTCTCTCTCCTCTTCTCTCTCTCTCTCTCTCTCTCTCTCTCTCTCGGGCGCGCGCGCGCGCATGCGATAGCGAATACTCCCTGAGAATATTGTGGTTGGACTGGCACTGTGTACAAAAACGGAAAGCGAGTTTTCCCTGAATCTCTCTCTCTCCCCCCCCCCCCCCTCTCTCTCTCTCTCTCTCTCTCTCTCCTCTCTTCTCTCTCTCCTCTCTCTCTCTTTTCTCTCTCTCTCTCTGTGTGTGTGGGGTGTGTGGTGTGTGTGTGTGTGTGTGTGTATCTCATTCAGCTTCTTCTAGACCCTGTTTGTCTGCATAAACCGTTTGGAAGCTATTGGATGGTGTGTGTGTGTGTGTGTGTGTGTGTGTGTGTGTGTGTGTGTGTGTGTGTGTGTGTGTGTGTGTGTCGTGTGTGGTGTGTGTGCGTGCGTGCGTGCGTACGTGCCTGCGTGCCTGCGTGCGTGCGTGCGTGCGTGCGTGTGTGCGCAAGTGTGGTGTGTGTGTGTGTGTGTGTGTGTGTGTGTGTGGTGTGTGTGTGTGTGTGTGTGTGTGTGTATGTGTGTGTGTGTATGTGTTGTGCGTGTTTCTGTATTTGTGTCTGTGTCTCTATCTCTGTGTCTGTGTCCGTGTTTGTGACTGTGATAACACATACTAAAACATTGTTTTGCGAGTTAAAAGTTACGAGTGTATGGTTACGTATGGATAGACAAAGAAACTGTTAAACGGACCTACAAACAGTCCGACATCACAGGTCAATAGAAAAATCGACTGGCAGACATTTATAACAAGACAGAAACGGATCACATGTTAGAACCAGACTGCCCCAGGTAAGCGGGAACAGGAGTTGAACCATTTCACATTACAAGTCAAGGCAAAACTAGAGACCAAACCATATCCATGTGCGGCCATACCGAGCAATAACCCTTGATAAAAAGTAAACATGTGCCAGACAAAAGAAAGGACCAAAGACTGCTGGCCTGTGGGAAGACTAGCATCACGTTTCTACATCTGTCAGAGATGGCCGGCACTTCAGACCACACATTCCTCCATAACAGCGCTGTCTGACGTTACAATTTATTCTGTGCTCAATCTCTGCCTGCTAACACCCTTTTCATACATCTGCCGACTGCAGTCTTGTAAGAATGGTAGGCCTTCGACTAGTCATGAAAATGAAAATGGTGCACATTGGAAAGTAGTCCTTCTGTTCCTCTCGGTGCCTCATTGACGTTATCTCACAAAGAGAGAAGAATTCATTCGTCTCTCCTTTCTGTTGTCGACTTCTCCCAGCTGAAACGTGGAACCACAGTTCTGCTCTGTCTGCTACTGTATCATGTAGGTCACAAAGAACGCTACCAACATCAGTGAGCATTATCAAAACACTCTTACATCATATCAGTTTATACTTTTCGTGTTCCGCGTTTGGTTAAGATTTTACAACACAACTTTCTTATTTGACATATGTGTGTTGTATTAAGAGTTACGTGTTTGCAGATACATTCACCCTGACGTTTGGGCTCATTTAGGTAGTCACACCTATCCATAAGCATTAATAGAAGCTAATGCAGATGACATTCCCCCTGAAGTGTGGGCTCATTTAGCTAGTCACACCTATCCATAAGCATTAACAGAAGCTGACTAGGCGCCAAGGGAACTGACCTCATCATTCTGTGCTGAGTGGAAACGTGCATTACCGTCACACAGCTATGTGATGGGGTTGAATAGAGAGACACCATTTTCAGAAAGGGCGATAATTATGGTGTATGCATCAGAAAGAGGTTCGCACGCCGTTACATTGGCTCTTTTGAATTCCAAAGACCAAGAAACTTTCTCTGTCTCCTGTGCTCCTTCTCGACAGCTCGCACACCTCCACTTCCCTTCAGGTAAATAGCACTTGCCAAATGCGTGTCTCTCTGATCTCTGTTAGCACTGCAGGTCAGATCGAACTACTCTCAGAATGCAGTATGACATACCACATCTAACACTACATTTTCGTAATGCTCTTCGCATCTGTTATCTAAAGCTCAAGCTGATAAGAATGCATCTATCTGAATGGATCGTGTAGAGACAGTTGATTGTGTGTTGGTTAGAAAAGGGTAATTATTAGCGTTCGTCGGAAAGAGGCGCTTAACGCGCAGTACCTTGTTGAATTTCTCTGACAAAAAAGAAAAAGAAAGAAAGAAACAAACAAACAATGGAAGGACGAAAGAAACCTGTCAGTCAGTTTCTCTTCTTAATCCTTCTGTCTGTACAGTGTTTGATGAAGCATTGTCCACCCTGCTAAGGTCGCAAGGTTCTGCTTCTCAGAGTGCGATCTAACATAGTTGACAGTGTCGTGTTTTTTTTCACTTAGTGTCTCTCTCTCTCTCTCTCTCTCTCTCTCTCTCTCTCTCTCTCTCTCTCTCTCTCTCTCTCTCTCTCTCTCTCTCTCTTATATATATATATATATATATATATATATATATATATATATATATATATATATATATATATATACAATAAACTAATAAATTCCAAGGATAAGTATATTTTATACTTTTTACAAGAAAATGTAGCTTGTTTTGCTCTTTCATGATCTTCTTTCGCTTCTTAGGTGGCACCTTTGGTTGGTTTTTTGAAAACTCAACAAACATACTACGGTATTGCACACCAGCCTTTTTCTGGGATAGCATTCTTCTTAAAACCGAAAATGGCAGAGGAGTCAAATTACCACTTTCCGCGGTCATTGAGGAGAGACAATCAGGTTTCGAAATATTGGTATCTGACCAGGAGTTATATGTTAGTGAGTTTCCTCCCCATTGGAGATTGTCTCCCCCTTGAAGACTATAAGCTTGCTGAAGGCTCTTTTTGAGAAGTATTTATTTATTTTTCCCCATTCACCCACTCAAGCACATACTGTTAGTTAGGCAGAATTATCTACCACTGCAGGTATGAATGCTTATCTCCCCCTATTTCTTCAATCTAAGACATAAGAGCAAGCTTTGTTTATAATTGAATATATATATATATATATATATATATATATATATATATATATATATGTGTGTGTGGAGAGAGAGAGAGAGAGAGAAGAGAGAGAGAGGGGGGGGGGGGGGGGTGGGGAGAGAGAGATTGATTGATCAATATAAGTAGATATAAGCTGACTTGGTGTGAACACTTTTAAAGATAGGATGGAAACGTTCCAAGCTATCAGGCTGATTGCAGTTAAAAGAGATTGGCAGCAGACAATGTTAGTTCTGGAAACCCTTTAATCACCAGTCAACCTACAGAACTTTTTATGACTCGAAACGTTGTTTATCTGCTCTCGAAGCTATCCTCATTTTCACATCAACTCACATTTTTCGAGTTCCAGTTATAAGCATTACTTCTTTCGTTGTGCCTCGTGTACTTTATATTGCAAACTCCCCATTTCCTGGAATCACCCATGGTCGTGAAGCGTCATTGCTAATGTCGTTTGGCCGCCCCCCCCCCCCCCCCCCCCCTCCATTCCCTGGGTCACTCTCTAAACAAGGCTGTGTTTCGGAGAAGGTTCGTCTCAGTCCATTCCTGGTATGTTGCCCATCCACTTCTTTCTCTGTCACCACAGTCTTCCTTTTCTTTCCACCATAGAACTGTCTGGAATAGTTTACTCAGCGGTGAAGTGCGTCCCAAACATTTCTTGTTTTCTACACCTGATTGTTGTGAGTACATTTTCAGACGGTCGTGTCTGTGTGATGATCGTTTAGCTGAAGACGTCACTGGTGATGCTCTCGTTGAAAGTAACGGCCCACGATCATGTGAAGAGGTATATCCTTTCGTGTATTTTTTTTTGTTTTTTTTTGTTTTAATACTAAATCTCTGTAATTCATTCTGCTGGCATACTACAGAACTATTCAAACACTTCATTTTTATTTAATTTCCGTAAGTGTCATAATTTTGTTAAACCAATTTCCTTTCTTATTACAATTAACCCTTTCCGATTGATGCATCCGTGGTCTGTCAAGACGTCTATAGCTGCTGACGATTCTGAAGCCAGTAGATTAAGTTCAGTGTGCTGACCCTTTCTATCCAAAAGCAACTAGACAGCAGAAAAGTAATTGACCAATGACCAACAGTAGACAGGTACCATCGATATCCATCTCACCAATGGGATTATATTTTCACAATCACCATTTCACCAATGGGATTATTTTTACAATCTCGGTTGACGTTAAGTTAGATTTTGATGATTATGATACGCAATGGACAGAGGTATCTCATTCATCACAACAGTTTACTGATTTCCCCTTTTAAGTGTGTGTGTGTGTGTGTGTGTGTGTGTGTGTGTGTGTGTGTGGTGTGCGTGCGTGCGTGCGTGCGTGCGTGCGTGCGTGCGTGCGTGCGTGCGTGCGTGCGTGCGTGCGTGCGTGCGTGCGTGCGTGTGTGTGTGTGTGTGTGTGTGTGTGTGTGTGTGTGTGTGTGACCTCTGTTTTTTTTTTTTTCAAATTCATTAAATCACTCAGTAACATTAAGCCATGGAAGCGTTATCTATTATATAAAAGCTCAGTTTGTCTGTCTGTCTGTTCGCTTATACACGGCCACACTTTTGGGCCTATCGCCACCAAATTTGGTATCAAGTATTCTTGGTGTCCTACAAACAGAAACGTTGGATCGGCGATCACGTGACGGATTGCGTCGTGACGCAATTTGCCACCAAATTTGGTATCAAGTATCCTTGGTGTCCTACAGACAGCATCGTTGGGTCGGCGATCACGTGACGCATTGCGTCGTGACGCATTTTGCGTCCACAGACGCAAAACTGAACAAGGGAACACTACACGGCCACAATTTTAGGCCGATCGGCACCAAATTTGGTATGGCATTGCGTCATGACGCAATTTGCGTCCACAGACGCAAAACTGAGCATCGGAACACTACACGACAAACTCACCGGGCCGAGACGGGGTCGAAGCGCGTAAGCGCTAGTGGCCTATATCATTCAGACTGCCTCCATTTCTGTTGATCGCCTGCCAAGGTCTGTTTCTATGCAAAGTTCGGCTTTGTCCTTTCCTAGATATCGTCACCTCATTTGCTTCTCTGCTGCCTTGGTCTTTGTTTTCTCTGTGTCCTGTATTAGTTGCTCAAATAGATCACTCCGTCTTAAAGTGAGTCCACAAACGTCCATATTTCGCTGCCTTACTGTTACATACAGCACTTAGATAGTTATGTCGGTACAAAAATCATCAGAACGTCATTGCTAATAAAGCTGTGTAAAGAAATGCCCCAAATCATACAAAAGCATCTCTCTGTTGCCTATATCTTCCACATCAGTCGCACCCAATCATTATTCTTTGAAAACCTTTACCTCATTAAGTTTATGTACGGGTTCTCTATAAACTGCAGTTGCTTCCTCTAACCAGTTAAAACCTTTTAACTTCATGCGGCGTCTCTGTCTTTCGCACTTCAACCTTCACCATAGGTGTGGGTATTAAACTAACCTACAGTCTTTTTTTTTTTTTGCGTGATACTTGAATCTTTAAGTTAGCTCCACAAAATGTCATGACCTTGTCAGTTAAGTGTGGCCCTGCATCTGTACCAAAATGGTTTTGTTTCCTCAGTTAACAGAAAACCAAACCACAAGTATTTTTTTTTTATCCTTCAGAAAAAATAGGGTTGCTGGAGATACATGACACATGGCAATGTTTTATAACTTGACATACAAAAAAACAAAAAAAAACCAGCATGGATCTCTGGAAAGCCAAGACACGAGCAAGGCTTTATTCTTGCGACAGAAGCAGAGGACCCTGGAGACCCCTGACGTATGGCCCGCGAATTTTTTAGGCGACCTAGAGCGAAGGTTAAGTCCTCTGCTCCAAGCTTTGGCCTCTCTCTCTCTCTCTCTCTCTCTCTGCCCTCGCCGTCGCCCCGGCTTTGCCACTGTCTCGTGCTCCTCTCTGTGGCCACACGCCGCAATTAGGACTTTGCACTGAAACACTGTATAAACCATTAGGACTTTGCACTAAAACACTGTGTAAGCCATTCGGACTTTGCACTAAAACACTGTATAATCCATTAGGACTTTGCACTAAAACACTGTATAATCCATTAGGACTTTGCACTAAAACACTCTATAAACCATTAGCACTTTGCACTAAAACACTGTATAATCCATGTAAGCGTTTTGCGGGTTACCATCACTCTGAGCCAGCGTTTAATGATAACCTAGATTTGA
>CM031602.1:52748732-52751232 GCA_018398815.1 Conus ventricosus | reverse complement strand
GAAGGAAGAGACTCTAGGGAGAGCTCTACAGCAGAACTGAAGGAAGAGACTCTAGGGAGAGCTCTACAGCAGAACTGAAGGAAGAGACTCTAGGGAGAGCTCTACAGTAGAACTGAAGGAAGAGACTCTAGGGAGAGCTCTACAGCAGAACTGAAGGAAGAGACTCTAGGGAGAGCTCTACAGCAGAACTGAAGGAAGAGACTCTAGGGAGAGCTCTACAGCAGAACTGAAGGAAGAGACTCTAGGGAGAGCTCTACAGCAGAACTGAAGGAAGAGACTCTAGGGAGAGCTCTACAGCAGAACTGAAGGAAGAGACTCTAGGGAGAGCTCTACAGCAGAACTGAAGGAAGAGACTCTAGGGAGAGCTCTACAGCAGAACTGAAGGAAGAGACTCTAGGGAGAGCTCTACAGCAGAACTGAAGGAAGAGACTCTAGGGAGAGCTCTACAGCAGAACTGAAGGAAGAGACTCTAGGGAGAGCTCTACAGCAGAACTGAAGGAAGAGACTCTAGGGAGAGCTCTACAGCAGAAGGTCTTCAGAGAAGAACTCCCTCAGACAGGTGTTTCGGCCCTGAACTCCTTACACTCTAAGGGGTCAGGCAGCGTGCAGGTCCTGATTCCCAGATGTCCTTCTACTGCCAACTTTCTTTTTTCTGACGCTGCCGGGATTCGAACCCGCAACTTGTGGATAGGTGGGCGTCTTAAGGAGTACCTTTTCCGATGGATGTCTTACCCACTGCTAACGAGACACCTAAATTTAAGTCTTATGAAATTCATGTTTTGTTCATCCTTGACCAGATCCAGCTGGAACTCTTTTCGGCTGCCTCTGCCATTGCTTTCAGGATTCTGGTCCTCTTCTTGCCTGAAATCCCGAGCTGTTTCATGAGGTCATAGGCAGATGAGCCTACTAATCCCTTTGCTCCAACTTCTATGGCGATGATCCGGGCCTGGACCCCAGATTCCCTCGAACTTTTCGCTAGACTGGCATACTTCTCAGTCTTATACAGGTTCTCTTGCTCCATTCTGCTTTCGAATGCCACAGTGAGTTCGATCAGAATCATTTCGTTTAATGAACGTGAGTGGAGAACAATATCCGGTCTCATGCCACTCTTCCTGATGATCGCCGGATGGTTCTCCCATTCTGGAAGGTCTACTGTGCATTCCCAGTCATCTGCTCCAGCCAGTAAACTCTGTTTCCATACTCTTTATATCACAGCTGTTCCAGATCATGATTTGTGGCCTCCTGCAGTGTAGAACTTCATCGCTGGAGCGTCTGGAGACAAAGAGCTTCTCCCGCAGTACTAACCGCATGTGCGATGTTCTCGAGAACTTGGTTGTGCCTCCATGTGTACCTTCCCTGGGTTAGTGCTGTTTTGCGTGAACTCAGGACATGTTCCAATATTTGTTCGCCATGACAAAGTGCACACGTAGGGTCATCTGATTTCTTCAATTAGACCAGGTTCGAATTCAAGGGCAGGGGTGTATATACAGATTTGAGGATGAAGCTGACTCTAAGAGGTGCCATTTGCCATAATCATTCCAGCTGAGACTTTTTTGCGGTGCGTTGTCCCTAGTAGTACACTGTCCTTGTCGGCATTGCTGGACTGCTCTCGGGATTGTTCTGGCGTCCTCTTGTTTCTTCAGCTCCTCTATCACCATATCTCATTTGGCTTTCCCTTTGTCTTTTGACCCCCATTTCATTTCTGTTGATCCCAGCCCTGCCTGTTGGTCTGTGTGTGGCCTATTGTTTCCTTGATCTGGAAGTTTCCCTTTGCCACGTCTGCTGTTTCCTCAACCTTCCATTTTCTGCCAGTCTTTAGCTTTGACTGTAATCTAGATTTGCGCAAAATCGTACAACTTCGTCGAAATCAATTTTTGGATAAATTTTGACTGTTTTCATACGTGTCTGTGCATGATTCTTTCTTAAGGATCTATTCTAAAATTGAGGAAACAGAAACATCCTAATCCATCCCTTAATCCTTAATACAGATCAGCACCAATAGTTTATCACATTATCTGTAGGTCGTACGACAGAAATTGTGTTAAAATCTTTTCAGTGTGTGTGTGTGTGTGTGTGTGTGTGTGTGTGTGTGTGTGTGTGTGGTGTGTGTGTGTGTGTGAAAAGAAAGATTTCATACCCAAGGATGAAGATTTTAGGCCGAGGCCTAGTCTTATAATCTGTTCTGAACACACACACACACACACACACACACACACACACACCACACCACGCACGCACGCACGCACGCACGCACGCACGCACGCACCACACACACACGCACACACACACACACATCTCATAGACAAATCATTCTCTCTCTCTCTCTCTCTCTCTCTCTCTCTCTCTCTCTCTCTCTCTCTCTCAGTGATTATGTGTATGGTGGAAAATTGCTACGCAGTAACTTGCATCATCTTTGAAACAAGAGACAGAAAACGTCAAAACATGGGTGCTAAACGGTGTGTCGGTGATGTCGACTGTCAATGCTCCGTTTGTGATTGTG
>CM031602.1:52736232-52741232 GCA_018398815.1 Conus ventricosus | reverse complement strand
ATTCTCCCACGTTGTCCATTGCCCTTGTGGCTCTGCTGGACTGCTTTTTGGAGTCGTTTTTGGTTTTCTTCTTTTTCATCTCCTGAACATCATGTCTCTTTGGCTTTTCCTTTGGCTTTGGACCACCATTCAGTTTTGGTCACCCCCAGTCCTTGTCTGTTGGTTCTGTGTGTGTCCTGTTATTTCTTGATCTTGAGACTTTCTTTTGCAGAACCCAAATCGCCTCTTGAACTTTCCATTTTCTGGGCCCGGGCTTCAGCTGGGGCTTGATTGCTTCTCCACCTGTCTCCTGAGTCCTCCAGCATGCTTTGAAGTCTGATCTTCCCCGCTTTGTATTCCTCCCGGATGGATTTCAGTGGTAGTTTCAGCTTTGCTTGGGCGACAGTACAGCGCGATGTCAGTCAGACAGGGTGGGACACCAAGCCATTTCCTTGTGAACTTGTTGATTTTGGCTTCCTTTTCTCCACTGTGTGGTGCAGATGTCGTTTTTTCATCAGAGGCCATAGGAGCTTTGGTATCAGCATGAACTGCAGACACCAGCCTTGTATTTGCCAGGGGAAACCCACATTGGTCAATGGTTTTCCCAAACCTTCTTCCGCCATCTGCTTGTTTCTTTTTCTCTTTGGTTGTCTTTCAGCGTTCATCATACCATCCCTTTCCAGGCTCTTGACTGGTTCTTCTGTGGCTGTTGGAATGGCCTGGTTGGGAAAAAACTGAAGACCCCAGATTCGGCCACTTTTCCTTTCCTCAGTGAGAGACAAAAGTGATTTCTTTGGCTTGAACTTCATTCTGGATGAGGCAACTATGTCGTCCAGCCTCTCCCAGCACATGACGGTCTCGTCTTCTCTGGAGAAATCACTGTAGTGTCATCCATGAAGGCCTTGAGAGGAGGCATCTTGTATCCATCGCCAAGGTCTGTTTGTCTCGCGTTGTTTGTTGCTGCTTTCAAGATGAGTTCCATTGCCAGCACGAACAGTATCGGGGAAATTGCACAGCCCATTGCAATGCCCCTTCCAAGTTTATCCCAAACAGTTGTGTATCCTTGGTAGGAACCGCATTGAGAAGCCCTTGAAGTACTTCTTGAGCATTTCGCGGATGTTTTTTGGCACATGGTACATCTCAAGAGCCAACTGTATCATCTCATGGGGCACAGATCCATATGCGTTTGCCAGATCAAGCCACACTACGTCCAGGTCTCTCTTTTCTGTTTTTGCTTTTTGGATTGCGTCCCGATCATTGTGGCGTGTTCTACACAGCCCGCCACGCCTGGGGATGCCACCTTTCTGGACTGACACATCCAAGTACTTGTTTTCCATGAGGTACTCGGTCAGCCTTGCTGCCATGACAGAGAAGATTTTCCCTTCGACGTTCAGTTGTGATATTGGCCTGAACTGGCTGATTTTCACTTGCGTTTTTCTCTTTGGGGATGTACACACCATTTTGCCGTCATCCATTGGCCCGCTGATCTTCTGGTTTCTCCAAGCTGATCGCAGCAGCCTGTGGAGCCACTCCAGCACCTTGGGACATTTTTGTAAAGCTGGTAAGGTGTTCCGTTTGGCCCTGGTGATGATTTTGGCTCTGGCTTTGTCGACCACCTTCTTGATTTCCGCCAACGTTGGAGGCTTGCCATTGAACTGTTCCTCAGGGTTGGTTGGCCACACCAGACCTTGAATGCGAGTGGTGCTTTGCTCTGTGAGTCAGAGTATGTTTTCCTCAGATGCTGCTCAAGAACTCCCTTTTTCCACACTTAGGGTCCCAGATTTTGGCTGCTCAAACAGTGTTCTGGCAAACTGGAAGGGGTCTCTGAAGAAGCGCTCTTGTGTTTCTTCTTTTTGCTCTTCCTCTTTCCTCGCAGATTCCGCTTTGCTGAGGGCGCTGTGTTTTTCTTTCAGGTCTTCCCACAGTTTTTCCAAGCCTTGTTTTTCAGCTGGGAGTGCGGTCTTCATATGCTTCTTGAGGTTGTTCTTTTGGACTCTGATCTTGTCCATCTTTTCTTGGCGTCTGGATTTCTTTGGAGGTGTTTTCTCTTTGGGTAGTTTTTACTCCATAGGCGTCTCTACATGTGGCATACACAATGTCCCCATATGTGGCTAGTTTGTGTTCCAGGGTGCTTTTCCCTATCAGTGCATCGAGTCTTTGGACGATTTTTGCATCCAGTTTTTCCCAAACTTTAGTTTCGTTTGCTCGTGGCAGGTTGAGTTTCAGGCGCCTGGCATCGAGGGCCTGTGCAAATTCCTCATCCGAACCAACAGCGTGGATGTCCTTGGCACTGTGGTTTAAATCCTGGCCTTGGTCTTCCGACGTCTTATCTGCTGATGCAGTGCGCTGCTGCTCATTCAGATGAGTCTTCACACATCCCATCTTTGTCCTGTGGATCTTCTTGCCACGTGTGGTAGCGAAACGCTTTCCACAGACACATGGATATTCCATTTGGTCCATGTTCATAGTCCGTTTGGGATTTGCAGTCGTGATTGGTTGAGCACCGATGGATCATCATTCTCTCCCCCTTTCGGTGAATCCTGGGAGCATCTTTTCCTTTTATTCTTAGTAGCCACATGTTTAAGGCAAAGTGGGGAGCCAGCCCACAGAGCCCTTGGTTCTGGTCTTTCCCAGTGTCCTCCGGTCTTTCCCGGACGTCCTCCAGCCTATTCCCGGAAGTCAATGGTTTACCCATGCATCAGTAGAAAGAGACTCGTGGAGAGCGTGGCAGCAGAGAGTCCTCAGAAGAGAAACCCCCTTCAAGCAATTATATATATTATATATATATATATATATATATATATATATATATATATATATATATATAGACAATGGTAGTAAATACCAGCAAAGATTTAAGAAAAAAAATGCTCAACCGGACTGGGAGCAACATTTGTTAAACCTTACCTTTTAACAATATATATATATATATATATATATATATATATATATATATATATAATATATATATATATATAAATAAAATCAGAGTTAAGCCACCCAGAACGCTAAAAGTGCTCAACCATGTAGGGAGCAACATACCAGTTTAAAACAGGATTTTAAAATGGAAAAAATTAAAAACCTACAAGCTTGTTTCAAGCTATATAAAACGCTCTCCTCAGGGTATACAATTTGGGCACGCCACCGTGTTATATATTGTGGTGTGTGAGCGTGTGAGTTCTGTGCGTGCGGCACGTGGCCTGCCGGTTTTTTTCTTTTTGGGGGCGCGTTCAGGGGGGACGTGCCACAGAATGGTGCATTGACAAAGATTTCCATTTATGCCTGCAATTGTTTATCATTTCTACTTTAGAGTTCAGGGATGCTAGGTGGGGTTTACATAATATCAGCCACTTTTCTGTAGTACATAAGTTGCATTTTTTAGAAATGTTGTTGTATGGTGCTGCTCTTTTTATAATTTTCCATGATATGTTGTAATCTATTTTCTTATTTTTAAGCTTCCAAATATATTTACTTAATTCTGTTTGGTTTTTATATTTTTCATTTTTGAAAGACTGTTTATGGTTTGCATATCTGGTTTTAAAATGGTTTGCCGTGATCCCTATGTATGTTTCTTTATCACTGTCTGTTGTTACCGTAGCTTGGTACACAATGTTGTTGTAGAGACATTTATTGTTCAGAGGGCACTGGTCTTTTTTTGTGCAATTACAAGATATCCTTTCATCACCCTCTTTGGTTGTGTTGTTTTTGGTTTTATTGGAAGAACATGTACTATCTAAAATATTCAACAAAAATACCGTCAAGCTATCATACTCGTGTATGCCCAACCTTAAAAATATAATTGATTCTTCCAATAAAACCAAAAACAACACAACCAAAGAGGGTGATGAAAGGATATCTTGTAATTGCACAAAAAAAGACCAGTGCCCTCTGAACAATAAATGTCTCTACAACAACATTGTGTACCAAGCTACGGTAACAACAGACAGTGATAAAGAAACATACATAGGGATCACGGCAAACCATTTTAAAACCAGATATGCAAACCATAAACAGTCTTTCAAAAATGAAAAATATAAAAACCAAACAGAATTAAGTAAATATATTTGGAAGCTTAAAAATAAGAAAATAGATTACAACATATCATGGAAAATTATAAAAAGAGCAGCACCATACAACAACATTTCTAAAAAATGCAACTTATGTACTACAGAAAAGTGGCTGATATTATGTAAACCCCACCTAGCATCCCTGAACTCTAAAGTAGAAATGATAAACAATTGCAGGCATAAATGGAAATCTTTGTCAATGCACCATTCTGTGGCACGTCCCCCCTGAACGCGCCCCAAAAAAGAAAAAACCGGCAGGCCACGTGCCGCACGCACAGAGCTCACACGCTCACACACCACAATATATAACACGGTGGCGTGCCCAAATTGTATACCCTGAGGAGAGCGTTTTATATAGCTTGAAACAAGCTTGTAGGTTTTTAATTTTTTCCATTTTAAAATCCTGTTTTAAACTGGTATTATATATATATATATATATATATATATATATATATATATATATATATATATATATATATATCTTTTGTCAATGATGTTAAAAAGGAAGGTTAAAACTCAAGGTTAAAACTCGACAAATTTGTTTCTAGCGGCGTTGCGCTGTCGTCAGGATGGTCTTTGTTTGCCCACCGCCGATGCCACACAGCGTGTGGGCTCACGTTTGCCCCAGTGCTCAACGTGAGGAGCAATCAAGATGAATATAACCAAAGAGCCTAAAATGATTTTAAAAGTGCTCGACCCCTTGGGGAGCAACATTTGTCAATGATGTTAAAAAGGAAGGTTAAAACTCAAGGTTAAAACTCGACAAATTTGTTTCTAGCGGCGTTGCGCTGTCGTCAGGATGGTCTTTGTTTGCCCACCGCCGATGCCACACAGCGTGTGGGCTCATCATTGACAAATGTTGCTCCCCAAGGGGTCGAGCACTTTTAAAATCATTTTAGGCTCTTTGGTTATATTCATATATATATATATATATATATATATATATATATATAT
>CM031602.1:52713732-52716232 GCA_018398815.1 Conus ventricosus | reverse complement strand
GAAATGGCAAGGCTGTTCAAGACACCCAATCGATTACCAACTGGTTTTTCAGACTACATTTAAAGGTAGATCGTTTGTTTTCGTAAAACAAATGTCTACGAAGCTGGGATCTCTTTATTTCACACACGTGGGCTGCTGAGCAGAAATTTAGGGGATAGTCTTAATAGTGTTGCGGGGCAAAAGGAATCAAGCATGTTCTGGTGATGAAAGCCCTGTCATTTTATTTCGATCGCGTTTATGAATTGAATCTGAATTATTCAGAAAAAAAGCTTTAATATAAATTAAAAAATTGTCTTATTCGCCAGTACCATTGTCATTCTTAATGTCAGTGTGTGTGTGTGTGTGTGTGTGTGTGTGTGTGTGTGTGTGTGTGTGTGTGTGTGTGTGTGTGTGTGCGTGCGTGCGATCGTGCGTGCGTGCGTACGGGTGCGTGTGTGCGCGCGCACTCTGGCTCGTGCTCGCACAATGTTTTTCTATCCATTCCTCTGTCTATCTGCCTCTCTTTCTGTCTGTCTGTCTGTCTGTCTGTCTGTCAGCGAGTTTCATTAATCTGACCCCTCAGCCAGGAGTTAACAGACTGTGAATCGATTTTGGAGAGAATGGAAGCCTGAGGCAGAAGACTGAAGATAACAACATTCACCCAGCGAGTGGGTCAGGCCAGTAGATCTTCAGTATAACCCTGATTACCTCTAAACAATCGATGAAGCGATCGGTAAGCACATTATCGCCGATAATTGTTCGCTTCAGAAGATTTAGCTTGGCTTCATTCGTCCATTGCTGCCAGTCTGGTGAATGTTTGTTTTAAAATTCCATCTGTTCACGTGGCGCCTGTGTCTTAATGATGACGTCTAGACCGAGACCATGACAGTGTCTTTGGAGTCCTTAGGGGCTACAACTCTCTCTCTCTCTCTCTCTCTCTCTCTCTCTCTCTCTCTCTCTCTCTCTCTCTCTCTCTCTCTCTCTCTCTCTCTCTCTCTCTCTCTCATCCTGGACACAACACTATGGCTTCGTTAAAGTTTCATATGAGAAAAACTTACAGATATATTTTCACGGTTTGGATTTTGTTGTTGTTGTTGCGATGATTGACGTGTGGGATCAATATGCTTTCTTCCAATGCTCGTTGAATTTCACGTGTGTTTTTTTAAAGGGTTTGTGAATGTATGCATTTGTGCGTATGTTGTTGTGTATGTCCTTCCAAATGTGTGTGTGTGTGTGTGTGTGTGTGTGTGTGTGTGTATCTGTTTGTATATATGTATTTTTTGTGTTTAGTAATGTTAACACAAAAGCTGTTACAGTATTTATGTATATATAATATATATATATATATATATATATATTATATATATATATATATATATCCTTGACCGATGAAATTTGTTCGAAATTTTTGATAAGGTAAAAAGATGATAACTTTCTCCACACAGAAACACATTTTACGTCCACACATAAGAAATCGCAAGGTTGTTCAAGACATCCAATCGATTACCAGGTGGTTTTTCAGAATAGCACAGGCTTCCAAGGCTGGTACAGGATTGCTTCTAGCTGGTTTGTTTGACGATAGAGGACAGTAATTCTCTCGGGTGCATCATGTTCGTTTCTTTCTTGGTTTCCCAGACTATATTTAAAGTAGATTGTTTGTTTTCGTTAAATAAATAAGTCTACGGAGCTGAGATGTCTTTACTTTAAACACGTAGACTGCTTTGCAGAGATGTAGCGGATAATCTTAATAGTGTGGCGGGGCTAAAAAGGAATGAAGCATGTTCTGGTGATGAATGCCCTGTAATCTGATTTTGAATGCGTTCATGAAAGAACAAATTTGGCCTCAGTCCTGCATTGTCCAGATCTATCCAGAATCATGTGGGCACTATATCTCTCAACTGTTTTTATCCCGTTTGCTCTTTTAAATGTATTAAGGGCATTTTATAGTATGGTTTCGGACACTTGCGGTCAGTCAGGTCAGTCTCTTGAATCTGAATCATTCAGATAAAAGCTTCAATATAAATAAGAAAACGGTCTTCTTCGCCAGTACCACTGTCATTCTTAATGTGTGTGTGTGTGTGTGTGTGTGTGTGTGTGTGTTGTGTGTGTGTGTGTGTGTGTGTGTGTGTGTGTGTGTGTGTGAGTGAGTGAGTGAGTGTGTGTGTCCGCATATCAATTCCTCTGTCTATTTGCCTCTCTTTCTGTCCGTCTGTCTGTCTGTCTGTCAGTAAGTTTCATTATTCTGACCCCTCAGCCAGGAGCTAACACACTGTGTATCGATTTTGGAGAGAATGGAAGCCTGAGGCAGAAGACTGAAGATAACAACATTAACGCGGCGAGTGGGTAAGGGCCAGTAGATCTTCAGTATAACCCTGATTACCTCTAAACAATCGATGAAGCGATCGGTAAGCACATTATCGCCGATAATTGTTCGCTTCAGAAGATTTAGCTTGGCTTCATTCGTCCACTGCTGCCAGTCTGGTGAATGTGTGTTTTAAAATTCCATCTGTTCACGTGGCGC
>CM031602.1:52706232-52708732 GCA_018398815.1 Conus ventricosus | reverse complement strand
CTCTCTCTCTCTCTCTCTCATCTCTCTCTCTCTCTCTCTCTTCTCTCTCTCTCTCTCTCCTCTCTCTCCAAGAAGGTCAATCCGTCGATTCATGGTCAGTGTCCGTGGGTAGTTTTTCCTACCAAGTGACCATGTGGTATTCAGTTTCACTGGGTTCAGCCATCGTCCTTTCTGTATGCCTACAGAAGATCCTGTTTGCCTGACCTTTAGGAAAAAGCTGAAGAATGTGTGCGCAGGAAGGTATTATGTCCATGGCAGCAACCTCCTCCTTCTCGTCCTGCTTCTTGTTCTCCCTGTCCTCATCGTCGTCGTCGCCGTCTTTCTCCTCCTCCTCTTCCTCCTCCTCCTCCTCCTCCTCCTCCTCCTCCTCCTCCTCCTCCTCTTATTCCCCTTCCTCCTCCTCCTCCTCCTCCTCCTCCTCCTCCTCCTCCTGCTCCTCCAACTCAGCCTCTTCCTTTTCTTCTTCCCAATGCCTACAAATGCTACTCCTACTACTGCTACTTCTGTCACTGTACTGCTTCGTCTGCTGCTACTACTACCACTGCTGCTGCTACCGCTACCGCTACTACTACTATTACTTCTGCTATTGCTGCTGCTGCTGCTGCTGCTGCTGCTGCTGCTACGACTGCTGCTACAGTGCTGCTGTTGCTACCACTACAACTACTATTGCTACTATGACTACTGCTATTGCTGCTGCTGCTGCTGCTGCTGCTGCTGCCGTTTTTGCTGCTTCCACCACTGTCACTACTGTTAGCAATAGTCATGTTCATAAATACTAGTACTAATTGCAGCAACACAAGGAAACTAACGACAAAGAGTTTGCGCTCATTCAGAGTTTGAAGAGAGTAAACAACTGAGTGGAGAGCAAACAAACTTCGTTCAAAGGAGTTATGTAGGAGATTTTTTTTTGCTGTCCCAACCTCTGCCACACCTCAGAGGCAGTGCACCCACGCCGCTCATTCCGACACCCCGTCCACAGCCACAGCCCGGTCGACCCCGCCGCAGCCCCTGCACTGGCAATCCACAGGGAGCAGTCAATGTCAAGTCGTCAAGAGGCAACCCACCGGAGGAGACACTGCACTGCTGCCGAGTCACTTCGGTGATGTTCAGTGGCGCCTGTTCTGATCTAGCATACGCAGGACACCACCTTCTAAGCCACCTACTGACGACAATAATTGCTTAGTCGCGGAGCCGGCGGGAGTAAGCTCTCCCTCAGGAGGGCGCCACCACGTCCGTCCAACAACAGCCCCCATGGACTCGCCGATACCGGTGACCCCGACGGAACCAAACCAAGGCCACAGACGTGGAGTGGACATCGAAATTAGGTCACCATGAGAGCAGGGCATGAAGGGCCACAGAACTTGAGACTTTTTTATGCTGATCGATGAGAATGAGGATGATTAAGATGGTGTTGCGGATTTCCATTTCGGTCTGAGACTACATGACAGGGCTGTACTCTACGCTTCCTTTCATAATATATCCCGGCGTCAACCAGGCCCGAGAGATACAGGCACCTGCAGTGTTGGTCGGGAAATTTGAGCAACACTCTCAGAAACACATCCATTAAGTGGATGAAACTCGACTGTGTGGTCCCAGTCTTCCCAAATGAGTCCGTAGCAAACTCAACTCTGGGTAGGAGCCGGTCGGGCAGAAAAACCCAAATGACTCTGATGGGATTCGAACCCACGACCTCCTAGCCTGGAGTCTGCGACGCTAACCACTTTGCCACGGCGGCTGGTCATGTAGGGGATGTTTGGTTTGGAATTGCTAGGATTTAAACTTCGTTTTTCATTTATTTTGAAAACCTGTTTTCAATAAATGGTGACTAGCAGGCATCGTAGATGGCTGTGAAACATTTATGTGTGTAAGTGTTTGAATAGCAAGTGTTTGAATAGCCCCCATTGTTTACAAACTTGAGTGATGTAAAAACGTTCTGTTCCTGTCATCAAACTCATGAGTTTCACGAAACGGTTTCAGTGCTAAGCAAAACTAGAGAGAGAGAGAGAGAGAGAGAGAGAGAGAGAGAGAGAGAGAGAGAGAGAGAGAGAGAGAGAGAGAGAGAGCGCATTCATTTGCTACGTTTCGTCCTTCAGTTCATTGTTCTTCAAATTCAAGAGGGAAATATATTGCTGTTATGTGTGCACAAAACAATGACATAATATATCTTGAAGATTTGCTTCACTGCACAGACCACCGTGGGATATCTATACACCACACTTAGAAACCAAAAGCTGAATGTAACTGTTACTATTTTGTACTGTATTTAATGTTTGAGTGAACAAATGCATTTTGTTTTGTCGGTTCTATGGGTCTGTGATGTGTTTATTATACTAGTACTATTGTTGAAAAACATCCTTGATTTCAATAGTCACCATCTATTGAAAAGCACACTCATTTAACACTCATTTAATCGATTATGAACATTTAAACAGCATTCCTCATTTACAAGTGAAAAATATGTACCAAAACAGAAATTTCATTTCAATATTTTATAAACTAA
>CM031602.1:52688732-52698732 GCA_018398815.1 Conus ventricosus | reverse complement strand
GAACTCGTTTGAACTGGAAACAGTCAGTGAAGTAACATTGAATCAATGACGCCTCTTTGGACACGTTCAATCCCGTTAAGCCTGGCAACTCGACGATTCTACAGCAGACAACTACTAAATCATATGAGACTCCTTCTGGATTGTCCATGCAATTCCGACAGTGTTTGTAAGCATGTGTTTGTCCCTCTGCCGCAAGGACACCTGAACATCTCTTTTTTTCTTTCTTTTTTGTTGTTGTTGTAAACAGCAGGGATCCCAGTCTGTGGAAGTCGTTGCTTTTCTCACTGTGTTTAGCTCAGGGTAGGTGGCAGCAGATCTGGAAGCCAAACTCGAAGATCCCTCACATTGTTGGCGGTGACGCATCATGCTGCGCGCGCACAGGAAAGTACATACGACTGCAGCGTCGTTTTGTTTGTTTGTTTTTTATGTTTGTTTGTTTGTTTGTTTTTTCTAACCTGTTCCAGAGAATGACAGAGGGAAACAGCCAAAGAGAACTTGGGAGGGAGAACTTCTGATAACTTACCAAGGCTGGAGGAAAGGGCCGAAAGGAACTTGGCGAGGGGAGAGAGAGAAGAGAAGAGAAGAGAGAGAGAAAAAGAGAGAGAGAGAGAGGAGAGAGTGTATGTGTGTGTGTGTGTCTGTGAGTGTGATGTGTGTGTGTGTGTGTGTGCGTGTGCGTGTGTGTGTGTGTGTGTGTCTGCGCGTACGTGTGTGATTCACCCCCACAAGCGCACAAAGGGCCTTCTCTATCACCCAAAATAGAATGACATCTAAAGTCATGCATGCTCACCCCTACCCCTACCCCCATCCCCCGCCCTCCCCCAATAATAAAAAAAAACGTCCGACTGAAAGTCAAACACCAAGGACCTTCGAGAAAGACGCTGCCTTTGCACAGAAGTTGACGCCGCGAAGAAGAGACCCTCTGCAACCATTCCCACCAGGGATTAAACCCACAACCTTTAGATGGTGAGGAAACAATGCTCTCTCCACAAGGCCATCTTGATCCTACGCCTAGCCCAGCCCTTATACATTCCAGCCCCTTCCCTTTTCGACCCACCCCCCACCCCCCCAAAACACACACCACCACCACCACCAACACTCCCCGCCCACTCTCTGTCGTCCTGTGCTCGTCCTATGTAATCCTAGCTGTCAATCTCACAGAACGGTTCTCATCGACTTCGTTCTTTTCCTCCTGTTGAGTTGGCAGCACCGATATTTTGCTCTGGAATTAGCGTCTTCTGAGTTTGAATTCCAGAGCTGCAGCCGTCCAACAACCCCCCCCCCCCCCCCCCCCCCCCCCCCCACCCCGCCTCTTCTACAGGAATAGAAGTGGCTCTGTGTACTGGTATACTGGCATTCTTGTTTCACTACGTAAAAAAAAAAAAAAAAAAAAAAGATGGCAGAAAAGAGAAAGAAAAAGGAAAAAGCAAAAGAAAATGCGAAGCTCTTCAAAGAGTTCAAGAGGTCAAAAATCATGGACATCACAGATGGAGGAGATTTCAGCGTATGCCAGATGTAACCTCCCCCCCCCCCTCCTCCTCCACCACTCCCCACCTTCTTCTCCCTTCCCTCCCAATCCTTTCCCTGTTTTACTTTGTTTCCAGAGAGAGAGAGAGAGAGAGAGAGAGAGAGAGAGAGAGAGAGAGAGAGAGAGAGAGAGAGGAATACCGTTATCAGACAAGGACTGAGTTTGGGCATAGCGAATTCTTCCAATCTGCCCTTGCTAAGCTAAATTATGCAATGAAATTCAAACAAAAAGCAAAAAAAACAAAATGACGAAAAAGAAAAGAAAACAAATTGGAGAGAGAACTTCAAATATGATAGGCAGACAGGTTATGCTGTTCATAAATCTCTCTCTCTCTCTCCTCTCTCTCTCTCTCTCTCTCTCTCTCTCTCTCTCTCTCTCTCTCTCTCTCTCCTCACACACACACACACACACACGCACGCACGCACGCACGCACGCACGCACGCACGCACGCACGCACGCACGCACGCACGCCACGCACACACACACACACACACACACACACACACACATGATCGCGTTCACGCACTCACGCACTCACGCACGCAGGCACGCATGCACACACACACACACACACACACACACACACACACACACACACACACACACACACACACACACACACATTTATATGTAAGTTGGTTAGATAAACAGTGACTATGGGATGATTTTTGCTGTCTGTTTATAATTGTTTGTGAGACTTATGACCAGATTGAGGATGATGATGGTGATGGCACAGGCAAGAAACAAAGTACAGTACTTAAAAGAAGCATTTGTTTTCTTACTGAGTAAGGATATTGATAGGTATCATTTATTGGCACAACTGGTGCGGTAACAATGTACGCACCTGTAACTGCTACTGATTTGAGCGATTACCGCTAAACACTTCTATTAGACAGTATAGTCTACACCAACTGGTCTGAAATATTTTCGAAGATTTTTTTCGGAGGTGTGCAGTGAACGGCACAATTTTAGATTTGGCGGAAGATAGTTCTGAACGGATGAACCGGAAAATGTTAAACTAGTTTTGAATATATCTATCCGAGTACATGGCAGAATATAGATGTTAGAACCATATCGACACGAGGCCCTAGTAAGTAAATCTGTCAGGAATTGTGGAGCCAGATGATTGCGTACTTTAAACATAAACACGGCTTTGTTGAAATCCAGTTGTGTTTGCAGCCGCAGTATGTTTAATTGAGCCTCCTTTTCTGAGGTTGAGAAGGAAGAATTATCTTTGCAGCTCCTCTATACATTGTATTTAGTTTTCTATTGTGACTCTGTGCTGCGCAGTCTCAGACTACAGAGGTATAGTTGGTGTGAGAGAGACAGCGAGCCTGGAGAAGAAAATTATCGAGCGTTTATATCGATGTAAGACTTCAGCTAATAGAGCACGAAGAGACTGCAAACCACCTTGTAAACAACAGATTCACTGTAGGACTGCCCATTCAGTTTGTCGTCCACTATGACTGTCATGAATTGGTGCTCATGCGCTTGTTCTGTGGTGGTGCCATCTATAGCCAGGCAAAGACTTATATAGTTTCTGTTTGGTGTTTCTGTCTAGAAGTGATTGCCATGGTTTTCGTCTGTTTAGTATAGACTATCATGGATGTTAAGGACACCACTCCCAGACATCATTTAAACTTTTGTTTTAGAGCGTCTTGGACTGTTGGTGAGTCCGTTGCGCTGGAATGGAGGGAAGTGTCATCAGCAAAAAGTTAACACATGACACTTCCATGTGAATTTCATAATGGGGAATCATTGCTCAACACACAGAATAGAAGCGGCCCTAAGACAGAAAACCTTGGGGCACTCCAAATTTTGTAATCTTTGTAGATGAGAAGCTCATACTGGAAAAGACATATTGGGTTCTGTTGGTCAGATAGGATTCAAAGAGTCATATTGTGTTGTGGTCTCGGAGATATGAAGTTCAATTTTAAGTAGTATTTTATGTTCGACAAGATCAAGGGCCTTCTTAAAATCAAGAAAGACATGCGCCTGCTCTGCTTTGATTCATTACGGATAACTATGCATCGCAGAGACGGAACATGGCAGTTTGATAGGAATGCTGATGGCAGAAGACCAATTGAAAAAGTTAGAGAAGTTTTGTGGTCTCAAGACATTGCTGGAGGTGTTTGTTGATGTTTTCAAATGGCTTTGATACCGCTGAGATGACAGAAATAGGTCTAAAACTTTATAAGACTGAGGATCGGCTTGACGTGGGCACTGGAATACTTTTTTTCCGATTTAACAGCAGGTGAGAGAGAGGGGGAGAGAGAGAGAGAGAGAGAGAGAGAGAGAGAGAGGAGAGAGAGAAAGAGAGAGGAGAGGAGAGGGAGGAGAGAGAGAACAGACAGACAGACAGACAGACAAAGGGCACACTCTTGATGCTTACCTTCCATTAATCGCCTCTATTGCTGTAGCTTTGCTGCGGCAATGCGTAAAATATAGGGGTGGCATTTTGCCACAAGCAGTAATAATGCCCCGCCTCTCCCGCTAAATCTTATAATTCCAGAAACATCAGCTGCCTCTCTTCCCTTCCCACTCTCCCTGGTCGACTCGAAATCAAAAGAACGTTATAACAGAGATTTGTTCTTCCCTCCAGAAAGCTATCGTACATGTTTCATATCTTTTGGACATGCCATCTGATGTGTTCGTGAGAGAGAGAGAGAGACAGAAATTCTGCATACTATTGAAAATCCTCCCAGGGTAACTTTGGCCAGAAGAAATAGGGGGGGGGGGGGGGGGGGGGGGGGGGTTATACCTGTAGCCTACACCGCCGGTATTGAACACTGTCACAGACGGAAAAGCAAAATAAGACAGAGAGGAGAAGGAAGAACAGACAGATTGACACAGCGGACACGTGTCCAGGACGGAGGTTCGATCCTATGTAATTGCGCTTGTCAATGGCACCAGATCGGCGTTTTTCTTTTTTTCTTTTTCTCTTTTTTTTAAACTGATGCCGACCTGTTCCCCCAATAGAAAGGGAAAGCAACAGACATACCGACAGACAAACAGAGAGAACAGACTGATCGACAGATCAGGGTGATACAGGCTGTGACAGAAAGGGACGTAGAGAAAGCCGAGAAGGGGAGAGAGGGATGGATGGTAGGGTGGTAGGGTAGGGTGGGGGCGGAAGGGGGTGGCAATGTCGGGTGGGGGGATGGGGTGGGGAGGACTACAAACGAAAGCGGAAAACGTAGATTTGTGGTTCACAGCAGGCTCTGGCTCCTTCTGACGAGGACTTATCTCGTCAGCTCGGAGGGACAGAGAGAGAGAGAGAGAGAGAGAGAGAGAGAGAGAGAGAGAGAGAGAGAGAGAGAGAGAGAGAGAGAGAGAGGAGGGGGGGAGGGGGAGAGAGACAGACAGACAGACAGACAGTGCGACAGAGACAAATGACAAATACAGAGAGAGAGGGAGACACACAGACAGACAGACAGAGACAAATACAGAAAAAGGGGGGGGGGGGGGGGGGAGAGAGAGAGAGAGGAGAGAGAGAGAGAGAGAGAGGGGAGAGAGAGAGACAAAGACAGAGAGAGGCAGGTAGACAGACAAATACATAGACGTAGCCAGCCAGCCAGCCAGCTAGCCAGCCAGCCACCTAGGCAGACAGACAGAGACGGAGGCAGAAGAGAAGGTACAGGGAGACGGACAGTCAGACAAAGAGAGGCAAGAGAGGAGAAGTAATGGGTCTGAATTGTGGTGACAAAAACGGACGAGCAAGTTGACACAGTGTCGGCCATGGCTTTTTCGAAGAGTGATACAACACCAAAACAATTCAGAGGGGAGAGAGAGAGAGAGAGAGAGAGAGAGAGAGAGAGAGAGAGAGAGAGAGACAGACAGACAGAGACAGAGAGAGACAGAGACAGAGACAAAGACAGTCAGACAGACAGACAGACAGACAGACAGACAGAGAGACAAAGAGACAGAGAGAGATAACAAGACATGATAAAGTGTGTTTTAGACTATGAAGGGTACGTATCATTTTTTGTTCAATTTTAATTTCAAAGACAGAACGTATTCTATACTTTCTTGTTTTTCTTACATTCAGTCCATCCTTATACGGGGATCGTACTGCAGAAAAGGAAAAACTAAAGAATCAAACTATGTACAAACCTACAACAGAACAAAAACAAGAAACGCCACCACAACCACCACTAAGAATATGAAATGAAATACACACATTTAAAACAGAGGGAACATCGATAATATAAGACAGCAAGAGGAGAGAGAGAGAGAGAGAGGGGGGGGGAGAGAGAGAGAGAGAGAGAGAGAGAGAGAGAGAGAGAGAGAGAGAGAGAGAGAGAGAAGAGAGCTCAAACTCAACTCAAATAGTTTAATTGCAAAGGCCACAGACGTATCTGCAATGAGGTCAAAAACAAAAGTAGAACACACACGCGCTCGACGCATATACTGAAAAATTATGAAAGAAAATATTTGCATAACAAAAAAATTTATGTTCCCCCTGAAATTACTCAGGCATTTGTGTGTTAACTGATAGCAGCAGTTCTTCTCTTCGTTTCAGTGCTTTGAAAATGAACATAGCTACAGAGCGAGCTACAATTCTCTTTTCGTTTTGAGAGAGAGAGAGGAGAGAGAGAGAGAGAGAGAGAGAGAGAGAGAGAGAGAGAGAGAGGAGAGAGAGAGAGACTCAAGACTCAAGATATTTTATTCATATTAGGCCTCAGCCCCTCATGAAGGGGAATGTGAACATGAAACTGAGTAAAGATATACAGCAGATTCAAAATACAAGTTAACGATGATATAAATGTATTCATGTACCTTTCAAGAAGTCATAACATCTCTCATTTTAAATCCTTCATACAAAACAAAGAAAGACTACGCACATCTTCAGGTTTGGTCGATGACATTAGCAAACTCAGTTTAAACAGTGAAGGATGTCTATAGTATTTAGGCTTAATTAAAGTTTCTCGTATATGTTTAAGAGCTGGGCAACAGAGAACAAAATGCACCTCACTTTCTTCGCCTTCAGTACATAAGGGGCAAATTAAATCGTTGAACATAGACGTTTTGTATCGGAAGCGATGTAAAGCCAGCTCAGAATCCGAGCCTAAATCTAGTCGTAATATATTTTAGTGCCTATCAATATCTAAATGTAAATAAGGTTTTAAACTGTGGTCACTGCAAAAAGCTCTATACAAGCTGAATCTATCACTAGTTTGAATATGATCGGACCAAGTTTGCCACCTACGGTCAATCATCTTTGCTTGAAACAACATATAAAATCATGAACATTTCCAACGCCTTGACTTGCCCAAACAAATCCAAATCCATATTTAAACAAACATAAGCGCACATTTGTTACCCAGTTTTTCTTACCTTTTATATCAAGGTCAAATAACATATCATAAGCTTTGCCTGGAATCCTGTGATTCTCCATTTGTATCAGCTTAAGCCAGTAGGGAATACACTTAACAGCAGAATTTATATATATTGGATAGCGATTGGTTTCACCATAAACAAGGTCATTGGGTGTTCGCCTGTCTACTCCGAAAAATTTCTTCAACGCAAATAAATGGACTGATTCACAATGGACAACAGCATTGTCTAGGCCCCATAATTCAGAGCCATACTGCACAACTGGCTGTATCTGAGAATCAAACAATTTCATCAATAAATTAAAAGAGTTGTTATCTAACATATATAACCTTTTCAGAACATAAATCAAAGCATTCTTAGCTCTGCTTGCAAGGTCTTTGCATGCAGCAGTGAAGCTCAAGCGCGTAGAGAAAAAAAATTCCTAAATATTTATACGCATTAACCACAGGCATTCTTTCACCGTTATACAACCATTTTTCTCTCACACTCAAATATCCACCCCTTCCGAAATACTATGATATTGCTTTTAGTCATATTAACTTTAAGTTGAAGAGATGCAGCGGCATGTTGTAAGCTGTTCAGTTGTGTTTGCAGACCTGTAACTGTCTCTGCCATCACAACGACATCGTCAGCTAACAACAGAATAAATAATTCGAATGCATCTAGTGAAAATCGAGCGCCATGTCTTCCTTTATTAATTACTTCAACCGCCAGTTCGTTAATGAAAAGAGAAAACAAAACAGGGCTGCAAGCATCTCCCTGCCTTAATCCTGATGTGCAGCAATGTAATCAGTTAACATAGAACCACATCGAACTCTGGCTTTGACATCATTGTACATGCTTTTAATGCATCTGAATAATTTACCTTTAATGCCATTTTTTAAGAGAATTGGCCAAAGAATATTTCGATTTATCGTGTCAAAAGCTTTTTCGAAATCAATAAATGCAACATACAATTTTCGATTATAACAAAACTGTTTCTGTACGAGAGCTAGTAAAGAAAACATATGGTCGACTGTTGCGTATCCTCTCTTAATCCAGCTTGATAATCACCTGTGATATAGTGTTCATCCATCCATTCTTGCAGTCTATTATTTATCACTATACCAAATAATTTACTACTAACATCGCTCAAGGAAATTCCCTATAATTGTTAGGATCATTGATATCACCCTTCTTAAAAATAGGTTGAATAACAGATTCAAACCAGTTCTCAGGAAACACACCATTATCAATAAGCTTATTAAACAATTTCAGAAGGAAGTATACAACTTGATCATTCGAATTCTTAAAAAGCTCGGCAATAATGCCATCGGGACCAGCTGCTTTATGGTTTTTTTAGTTTTCTAAGTGCTAGCAATATTTCATCTCTAGAGATCGGACGATTCATATAGCCTTCCATTTTCAACTTCAGCTGAATACTCATTTACTGTGTTGTCAGCATCCGTCTCCAGCAAGGCTTTAAAGTGTTGAAACCAGGAGTCGACTGATATATTATTTCTAGGCTGTTTTCTTTTGAAGGACGCGTTATGAACAACGTCCCAAAATTCTTTTTGGTTTCCCACTGTTATTACCAGTTTATCTAGTAAAGCTTTGTTGAATTGTTTCCTCTTCCACTTTAGTAAATTTTTATATTCACGTCTGGCAATTACATATTCATTTTTCATTTCGATTATTGTTTTTGTTTTCTTTTCTAATTTTACTGAGCGACGAAATATCTGTAACAATCTTCTAGTGTTTATTTTTTTTTTTACAAAGTTTACATTCTATATCAAACCATTTACATGAACTTCCATTGTTATTAAATGATATACATGTTTTCATGGATCCAGCACTTTCTCTTATACAATCATTAAAAACTTTAAGAGCATTATTTACGTTAACATCAATCAAATCAATTGCAAGATCAATTTTTGTGTGCGTTTCTTCACTGCACAAAATACTGGTATATGTAGCTGCACACTTCTCGTCCCATACAAGTTTGTGTATGACAAAATTCTCTTTTTGCATACACATATCAAGTGAACATTCCTTGGCAAGAACACACATGCTGTCACTGGGTAAATGGTCGGAATCATACGGTCAGCTATAGATAATTCACAAGAATCTAACAAAATCATAAAAAGTTCACATGAGAGTACGAAATAGTCTGTGACACTGCTTCCAGAGTCAGATATAAATGTGTAGCAACCTTCATAGTCGCCTTTGCACACGCCATTTAAAATACTCAAATCTAACGCAGTGCACATGTTCAATAATAATTTACCATAGTTCTTCAAAGTACAGTCATTTGAATGTCGAACCATATTATAGAACAAATTACTGAACTGTGGATCAAACGTATTTTGTACAATATAATCTTGAAAAACATCAGCTGTTCTGCTATTCAAATCTCCATTTAAAATAACATACACATCATTCTGCAACAGAAAATCGGTTAACATTCTTCAAGCATACTAATTCCATTGTCAATATCAAAATAAGTGTAAAATGGAGATCCTTCTGGTGGTATATATGTACAAACATACAGAATATCTTTACCTAATCCAAATAACTCTTTACTGATCAAAAACATGCAACAATTAACATGATCCATATCAATACTTTTAACGTACGGGAAAAGATCATTCCTTACTAAACAAACAAGTCCTCCCGATCGTCTACCATGTTTAGTAAATTTAACGGCAGGTTTACAAAATAGTCTGTACCGGTAAATAAGTCCAACTGACAGTCCTCAATGAACGTCTCAACTAAACAACAAAATCGAACTGACAAACATAAGAAATGAACCAGAGTCAAATATTTTGATAGCAATCCGTTTACGTTCCACAACAAAGAAGAAACACGCTTTGGTTTTGCGCTCGGTGTGTGTTGCACGTGCTCACTCACGCTGTCACGACACGGCATGGCCTTGCTGTCCTGATTAACATCGCAGAGTTCAAGCGTGTCACTGACATTGACGAACAGGTCAGCGTACAGACGGTGTTGGGTTACATTTGTTACCTCTCGTGTTCCTATCAAAGGGAGAATTAGTCAGAAAAATGGCCGGCCAGAATCCTATCTGGATTCACGCAAACTGTCCCCCTCGCCATGGAAGTACTTCTGACCATCAATGAGTAGGTGGTCAAACACCAT
>CM031602.1:52655591-52660591 GCA_018398815.1 Conus ventricosus | reverse complement strand
AACGTTACTCAACAGTTACTGAAAGAAGAGGAAACTCCATAGAAAGATCGAATGTAGCCTAATAACTATCAGAATCTTTTCAGAGGCAGATCGGCTGAGCGGATCCAAAGCAAAGGACGGATCCAGGATCCGTTAAACTTTATCAGAGGCCTGCGCTCTCCCTCGTGCCTTTGTTATGCTGTTCCCTGCATTGAGCGCTTGTTGCGGGTGTTGAGTTCCACACGGCAAGTTGTCATGACACATTATGAGCGAGATTTAAATTTTAATTATTTCTCATCACCCTCTTCTTTCGTCGTCTTCCTTTGTTGTTGTTGTTTTTTTTTTTCTTTCTTTCTCTTTCCTAACATGCGCCATGAAAAGGTAAAGGCTGCTGGTAAATGTTTAACTTCATGGGCTTTTTTTTTGTTTGTTTGTTTGTTTTCATATTGGAAACGAAAAATAACTTTTTTAATTTGTTCCTCAACTCAGGTGTAGTTTCTGTAACGGACTTTTTGTTTACTGTTGTTCAGTTTGTTGTTTTTCACTCGGATAATGAGGGGAGCTAATAAGAAAAACAAGATGCAAAGCATATAAAAGTACCCCCAGTTTATCTTAAATACGCGTGAGATATTCCATAAAGAGGAAAAACCGTTTTGGGCCGTTATATCAGTTAGTAACGACTGTTCTGGTGAACATCGGGCATCATCCGTGACCCATAATGAACATACCGACACATTTTCAGAAAGATCGGCCTACTACTGTCTGAGATATTCCATAAAGAAGAAAAACCGTTATGGGCCGTTATAGCCGTGAGTAACGGCTATAATGGTAAAACTAAAACATCGGGTATCACTCGTGACCCATAATGACCATACCTACAAATTTTCAGAAAGATCGGCCCAGTAGTTTTGTCTGGAGCGAGTGGAACACATTTTGACCACGGACGGACAGACAGACAGACAGACAGACACACAGACAGCATTTCTTCGTTCCCATTGTAAAGTACTCCCTGCTCTATAAGAACTGGGTGTACAAAAAGGAGTGGTACCTAAATATGAGGCTTTTGACGATATTGACAGGGAAATACTCTAGAAGTTCATGCCCTACTATGGCCTTCCATCAGAATGTATCCCCATCATCCAGCAACTGCATGGAAAGTCTGCTTGTCAAGTCATACGCAGTAAGAAAGTATATGATCCATTCCAGGTGCAGACTGATGTAAGGCTGCAGGCGCAGGCTTCCATTCTCTCATCTTCGTTGTTAATTCATTTATCCATCAGCTTAAAATCATGCGTAGTGTGGTCTCAAGCTAAGCGGATGTAGTGTAGCGTATATGGACTTGTCCGCACGCAGTGACGACTCCTTTATGAAACTGAAACTGGTGTGAGACAGGGCTGTCTTCTATCACCAACTATCTTTTAGTTTGTAACAGACTGGATTATGACGAGCACGCTAAATGGCAAAAGCACAGGTATCCGGTGGGCCTTTACCAAACAGCCGGAAAGACGTGCACTTCGCTATCGATGTCAGTGTGCTTCTCTCACAGACAGCAGGATGGCCAAAGTAAAATCATTCTGCCTGGCTGAAGAAGCAAAGAAAACGGGCCCGAGAAATTGGCATACAAAAAAATGAAGTAATGCGGACAGATAACAAACAAGACCTCATTCAGCTCAAACATGAGAACATGAATGAAGTGAAGAAATGGGTCTACCTAAAAGCGGTGCCATCAGCAAAGATGATGCAGCAGACTGAGACATCAGCAGCCACATCAACGAAAGTAAAACACGCTTTTAACACCCTGCGGCCCGCACGGGCTTCCACAGCCCTTTCGCTCCAGACCAAGGTCAAAATGATCAGCTCAGTTGTGAATTCTGTTCTGTTTTTCATAGCTCAGGACTTGGAGAACAACAAAGCTCAACACTCACAATCTTCAGACAACCGTACACGAGCGCCCAGGCGCATCCTCAAAATCATGTGTCCAGGAATCCTTTCCCTGCAAAACCCGGTGGTAAAGAATCATACACACTTCTATAGACACGGAGATGAAGAGAAAGAGATGGGGGCTAGGTTTGGTCCCACGCAGTGAGAGTCTCCTATCAACATTGATAGGGACGCACAGGTGAAAGGCAAAATGGGATGACCTCCACAGACTTGCCGCCAGTGCGTGGATTCCTGAATGAAGACAGCGGCTGCACACCAGAAAATCAATGCGCCAAGGCCTTGCTTAAGGAGTCGAGTATTTATAAACTGGCGCAATTAGATCGTTCTGAGAATTTTCATAGCGTTTCAAAGTTGATTCGCCTCATTTTCTTTTTTCATATGATCATAAAGGTACAACCCACGCGGCTCCAAGCAGACAGATTACGATCAAAGGAAGGGAACTATTTGGGGACTTCAAGCTGGCGCAGAGATAGGGTCACGGGTGAGTGGAAAACTCTGAAATGGGACGTCAACTGAAGGAGAGGTCATGTATTTGAAAACTGTGTGTGATTTGATCGTGAAAATCCCCCTAAACAAGGGAAACGATTGGTGGGGAGCTGTTCTTTTGATCAATTATCAGTTTAACATCAAATGCAGGCTCAAGTGTACGGTAGCCCTCAAAACGCGTACATCGATTACACAGCGTTTTAGTGCCAAATTCTGAATGTGGTATGTGGTCAGCCAGAAAGACATGCACCCAACTGAAGATGCAGACCAGAATCGATTCCCACGGAAGAGCACTGCCAGAGCCCAGAGTTTGCCAGGGAACCCCAAGAATAAAATCACACTGAATACGGATGAAAAGAATAGCATGCAAACAGAATCACAGAAGGCATCACGTAGAATCACTATCACAGACAGGACGATACCCAATTACACCACAGAAGGAGCAACAAACAATCAATCAAAAGAAGAACTAAATGAATGTGAAGTCAGTGTGAGAAGAAAGGAACAATGATACAATCAGTATCAAAGAAGGACCAATATTGAATCCCAGCCAACAAGCAGGACTCTTCAAACGCAATCCATCTCCTCCTTTGGAGGCATTCATGCAGTTGCGATACTTTCATGGGTCTGGTCTGAACTCTTCTCCACGTTCTCTTCACGGGCGGAATTTCTCCTGATGCTGCTTCTGGTTTGTTTCATCTGAAACCAAATATTGCTTAGTTCTGGCTGACACACAAGCTAATGTAATTGCATGCAGTGTGTATTTTTGATCAAAATAAAAAGAAGGAAGCGCGCAAGGAGAAAGCAGACTGCTGCCAACGTTGCACGGATTCCAGACGAATGCCACACACACAGACACACAGACACACAGACACACAGACACACAGACACACACACACACGCGCGCGCGCACGCGCGCGCGCGCGCGCACGCACGCACGCATGCACGCACGCACACACACACACAAACATATACACACGCGCGCACAAACATTCGCACGCACGCACGCACGTCCGCACGCACACACACACACACACACACACACACACACACACACACACACACACACACACACACACACATACGCGCACACACGCACACACACACACAAACGCACGCACGCACGCACCACACACACACACACACACACACACACACACACACACACACACACACACACACACACACATACACACGCGCGCACAAACATTCGCCACGCACGCACACACACACACACACACACACACACACACACACACACACACACACACACACACACACACACACACACTTACACACATACTCTCGCGCGCGAGAACTAGTGAGGGGAGAGAGAGAGAGAGAGAGAGAGAGAGAGAGAGAGAGAGAGAGAGAGAGAGAGAGACAGACAGACAGACAGACAGACAGACAGACAGACAGAGAGAGAGAGAGAGAGAGAGAGAGAGAGAGAGAGAGCATTTCAAAAGATAATTTACACCACCCAAGATTGGATCGACCTCCAAATCGTGTAATTTAAACTTCAAATTGATGTCAAAGTCATTGAACTTTAAAGTAACAAGAAAACGAACGAAACACAGAGAGAGAGAGAGAGAGGAGAGAGAGAGAGAGAGAGAGAGAGAGAGAGAGAAAAGAGGGAGGGAGAGAGAGAGAGAGAGGGAGAGACAGAGAGAGGGAAGGAAGGAGAGGCAATGACAGACAGACAGACAGACAGACAGACCGCCAGACGGAGAGAGTGACGGAAAGACAGACAGGCCGGCAATGAGACGCTTCTGTCTTTTCTTTCCGCCTGTCAGCAAATCGAGTTACAGAGGCAGTGTGGTTCCACCTCGATATTTCATAGATCGTATCATGACAATATGATACAAAACAAACAAAGAAACACACACAAACACACAGGCAAGAAAAAACTCACAATGCAACCAGACTAAAAGAACAACGCATTCTAAACACATTGATATTTGCCCTGCTTTTTGTCAGCATTCATAACATGTAATGTAAGCCGGAATAGCTCAGTTGGTAGAGCGCCGGACTCGTAATCTTGATGATCCTGGGGTTGCGGGTTCGAACCTCCGCCGGTGTTTTTCGGTACAGGGGGATTTTTCGATCGGAGTTAACATTGGTTCTGACTCCATTTACCTTACAGTCCGAATGAGACTATAAACCGAGGTTCCGTGTGTGAACGCACGCATAACATCTTGCACACACGTAAAATCCCATCACCAACTTTCGGAAGAGTTGGCCAGTTTGGCCGTTGGTATGGATGACACGTTACACATAGCATGCACCCTGCGTGAGAAATGGAAGAATGAAGTAAGGAAAATGAGTGATCGATATTGAACTATACTGACTGGATGACACGGGAAACGACTGAATGAAGCGCCAGCTGGCAGCTCTTCAGTCGGCAACTAAACCCAGGTAGGCAGCCCGTTGTGTAAACGAGTGTTGATTGTAAAGCGCTAGAGCTTGGCCTCTAGCCGAGAATAGGCGCTATATAAGTATTCATTATTAATTATTATTATTATTATTATTATTATTATTATTATTATTATATTATTATTATTATTATTATTTATTATTATTATATAAGCCTACGG
>CM031602.1:52638091-52645591 GCA_018398815.1 Conus ventricosus | reverse complement strand
GTATTTAAAGTTTGAAAAAAGTTTTAAAAAACTTATTTAACGTATGATGTGAATATCTCATATGCACTCTGTCTCTGTCTCTGTCTCTTTCTCTCTCTCTCTCTCTCTTCCTCTCTCCTTCTCTCTCTCTCTCTCTTCTCTCTCTCTCTCTCTCTCTCTCTCTCTCCTCTCTCCCTCTCCTCTCTCCCTCCTCCTCTCTCTCTCTCTCTCTCTCTCTCTCTCTCTCTCTCTCTCTCTCCTCTCTCTCTCTCTCTCTCTTCTCTTTCTCTTTCTCTCTCTTCATGTGGTTTTCCATTCAGGCCATGAAATATAACCCTCTTTGAAACATAAGAGCATTTGAAAATCTTTCCCAAATGCGTGGCTTAATTCTAACCTTGCTGTTCGCATAATTGTACATATAATCCATTGAAATATATCAAACTCTTTGATTCAGAAACGGTTTTGAGTTCACTGAGTCCAATACATTTTTCTTCCAATCTCGGTCGTTCGTGAGTTCCAATTCACCATAGTTATGCTCCTTCTTTGTGTGGATATTTCTCATTTCATCTGCTTCCGATGCCAAGTAAAACTTTAGCAGGCTGAAAGAGAAAGTCAACTAATCGCGACATTAAACGTCAAAAACGTGTTGTAAATCCGTACCCGCATGGAAATTCCCCACTTTTCTTTTTCCCAGAGCGTGGGATGAAACGACTAAAGGCTTCAATACGAATTTGCCAGGGATGAGATGAATTTTAAAACGTCAAAGACCAGAGGGATTTTTCTGCAGACATATAACATTACTGCCTCTGTCCCATGAGAATGATGTGTTAGGCAGGACTCCTCTTTGCTCCTCTTGTCACTGGAATCGAAATAGTCCAGAGAATCGAAAGCTCCACTGCGGGCGCAAGTTCATTCTGTTCCCTCAATGCATTTAACATTTTGTACGTATAAAAATACCTGTTGTCGTGCTGCAGTCATTATTGTTGCAGGGTTATGGGCTGCCGGATCGTGGGTTCGCTTCTACTTGGTTGAAATATTATGATCATTATCATTATGATGATGATGATGTTGAGTAGAAGCAGCAGCAGCAGCAGCAGCAATAGTAGTAGGAGTAGTAGTAGTAGTACTAGTAGTAGCAATTGCCAGATCGTGGGTTCGCTTCCACTTGGTTGAAATATTATGACTGTTATCATTATGAGTAGTAGTATAGTAGTAGTATAGTAGTAGTATAGTATAGTATAGTAGTAGTAGTAGTACTTCTTATACTACTACTACTACTACTACCACCACCACTACTACTACTACTACTACTACTACTACTACTACTACTACTACTACTACTACTACTACTACTACTACTACTACTTCTGCTTCTTCTTTATCATTATTTCATTGATAATAGTATCATCATCATAGCAATAACAACAATGACAAAAACAACAACAACAATAAGAAGAAGAATGAAAGAAGAACAAGGATCATTATGGATGCTGACGACGACAATGATGATGAGATGATGATGATGATGATATGATGATGATGAGATGATGATGATGAGATGATGATAACTATAATGACAATAGTAGTAGTAGTAGTAGTAGTAGTAGTAGTAGTAGTAGTAGTAGTAGTAGTAGTAGTAGTAGTAGTAGACTAAGTAGTAGTAGTAGTAGTAGTAGTAGTAGTAACAACAGCGGGGACCAGAATAGCTCAGTTGGTAGAGCGCCGGACTCATGATCCTGGGGTTGCGGGTTCGAATTTCGGTACAGGGGGATTTTTCCCTCGGAGTTAACATTGGTTCTCACTCAATTCCCCATACAGTCCTTCGAATGAGACTATAAACAAAGGTTCCGTGTGTGAACGCACGCACAACGTCTTGCACACACGTAAACTTTCGGAAGAAAAGGCCAGTTTGGCCGTTGGTATTGATGACACGTTACACATAGCATGCACCTTCCCCGAAGATAGAGTATGGCTGCCGGTCATACACACGAAAGTCCACTGTCTGTCTATACAGGCAGTGTCCGCAGGAGTATCAGCCTGCAAACGCAGAAAAAAAAATAAAGAAAAAGTAGTAACAACAGCAACAACTGCTACTACAATGATCATATAACAATAATGATGATGATGATAATAATAATAATAGGAAGAAGAATGATAATAATAACAGTAATAATTACTAATGATGATAATTAAACAACAACAATAACAGCAATAATGATAATGATAATAATGTAAATAATAATGATAATAATGTAAAATAATAATAATAATAATACCATCATCATCATCATCATCATCATCATCATCATCATCATCATCATCATCATCATCGCGCTGTTAGAAATCTCAAAACACACACACACACACACACACACACACACACACACACACACACACACACACACACACACACACACACACACACACATACACACACTCTCTCTCTCTCTCTCTCTCTCTCTCTCTCTCTCTCTCTCTCTCTCTCTCCTCTCTCTTTCTCTCTCTCTCTGTCTCTCTCTCTCCTCTCTCACACAACACACACACAACACACACACACACACACACACACACACACACACACACACACACACACACACACACATACACACACACACACGCACGCATGCACGGATACGCGCACACTCATGCACAGACGTGCGGCGTGCGCATATATGCACTCATGCACGCGCGCACGAACGCACGCACGCACACACTCATGCACACACACACACACACACCTCTGACAATACGATAACCCACAGTCCAGTTCGGACCACCAAATTTTCTAAGGATGTAGATTGCGCTTGTGGTCTCCCATTATCTATTCAACATATTCTTTTTGAATGTCCAATTCTAACATCTTTATATAATATTCAAAGGATAGATATTGATTCCTTAGGGGCTTTACAAGAAATACTTTACAGCCCCAAAATGATTGATATAGCAAAGGCTATATCGGTTCTGTTATCATTCATTTATTGTAATTTATTTATCAGTTTAAAATTATTGTTTGGTCGTTAATAGGCAAATTTTCATGCATTTGTGTCCGTGCGCGCGCGCGCGCGCACACACACACACACACACACACACACACACACACACACACACACACACACACACACACACACACACACACACACACACACACACATACACACATAAGGGCGCGCGCATGCATGCACGCACACGCACTCATATAAGCACTTACACACATACACTTTTTTTTAAAGTCTAATATCACCATCGTTGTGAAGAGACTCTAAATTAAATCAATCCAAATCCAAATACACACACACACACACACACACACCACACACACACACACACACACACACACACACACACACACACACACACCACCACGCACTCACGCACGCACGCACGCACGCACGCACGCACGCACGCACGCCTCACCAGTGCCATAAACATGCACATAAACGAGGAGGGCTTCAGAGACAGACGGCTTGTGAAAATGTAGATTACTTTTGAAGGGCTAGAGTGATGGGACTACAGCAGAGGGAGACGTGCAGTGGATTGAAGACGTGCGCGGCAGATAGACTTAAAGCTCTTTTCTGCATGCCTTTCTCTACTCAGCTCTTTACGCCAACGGTCCTGTTATCAGCAGTAGAGCAGAGGGCCTATATGGGATCATACACTTAAGGAAAGGCACTGGGGCGCAGTTCAAGTAGTAACTTATAAGCAAAGACATAATATATAGCACCTTCAGATTTTTAAAGAACACTTATATTGTTCATATATATAATATTATAAATATATATATATATATATATATATATAATATTATATAATATATATAATATATATATATAATATATAATAAAGTCCTGTGCCTTTTGGGGGGTCAACTGCAATCCCGTACAGCGCTGAAACTTTCGTACTTTAAAATGAGTTTTGCATAAGTTTGGACTTGTTTGGGAGGTAGTAGAATTTATGTACTGCACTCAAGGAATGAATCACAATTGCCTAGCCTGGACAAAATATAAGCACAATTGATGTCTTAGTTGCCTTTAGTGTTGATATCTTAGTTGCCTTTAGTGTTGATATCTTAGTTGCCTTTAGTGTTGATATTTTAGTTGCCTTTAGTGTTGATATCTTAGTTGCCTTTAGTGTTGATATTTTAGTTGCCTTTAGTGTGAGGTATCAGAAAATGGACCTGATATGTGAGACCTCAATCTATGTGACCTGACATTCTCTGATAATGTGTTGATATATTGAGGAATAGTAATAAAAGTTTTCTTAAGAACAGACAAAATGATAGCCGTGTTTCCAACAGAATTGTCAGATGGCACATAAAGATAATCTGCAGACGAAGGGAGAAACAGAAGCATTCGTTCTTTTTCACCATTCATTTTTAGAGCAGGACTTCAGTCTCTGATGTTTGACATCCACGATGTTAGTTGTGAGGCTGTCCTGAAGAAAGGCTGAAAGCAAATCAGAGAATTTCAGCTGCGCATCATCTGCATAGATTTTCGTATGCAGATTGAGCGTGAACAGTGAGACGTATTGAATGAGCTATACTTAAGTATGAATATAGCACAGCATGGACCACAAATCCTTGAGGTATGCCAAGGTCTAAGTGTGACCTGTAAGATAAGCTCCTCGTTTCTTTCTGAGATACTTTAGCTTAGGGCAATATTTTGAATTCCAAAGGCATACGTGTTCATGACGTGAGAAAGGAATGTCGTGGTCAGACACATCAAAGCGGTCAAACATTTTACAATTGGAATGGAAAGCAGTCATGTGGAATATGAAGTCTACCAGTCCCTCCACTGTGCCCTGCTCATGTGCTGATTGGTAAAACGTTAAAAGAACAGTTGATGAAGGATCAGTCATTCAACCAGCGTAGGCAGAAATGGAAGTTTTGGTATAAGTTTGCTGATTTTTTTTTCCAGATTGGTTAGATTCAAGCTAAATGTGATTCAGTATGGATTTTACAACAGCAGTTTCGAAGTCAGTGGGGAAGATTTGAAATATTCGTGACCTTCTTAATATTCATTGTGGGAGGATCCACCCCGAGTCAACACTATTCAGGGACTCAGAACTGCGTTTGCTGTGGTCTAAAATGGGAAGACTGTTGAGTCGGAATTCGTCCAGTAATGGGTGAGTTTGTAGGAGCCTTGCTCAAATTTCCTGACGAGCATTGCCTGTCGGTAGCTCACAGGCCTGTTGACACTGCCAACAACGTATCAGCAAGTTGAAGATGGGGAAATTCTCCCCTTGGAATTCTTCATCTTCTTCTTCTTCTTCTTGGGAAGGGTGCATATAGAGATGTGTGTGTGTGTGTGTGTGTGTGTGTGTGTGTGTGTGGTGTGTGTGTGTGGTGTGTGTGGCGCGCACGCGCGCGCGTGTTGAGTTGTTGTCGTTGTTGTTGTTGTTGTTGTTGTTCTTCTTCTTCTTCTTCTTCTTCTTCTTCTCTTCTTCTTCTTCTTCTTCTTCTTCTCCTCCTCCTCCTCCTCCTCCCCTCCTCCCCTCCTCCTCCTCCTCCTCCTCCTCCTCCCCTCCTCCTCCTCCTCCTTATTCTTGTTGTTGTTGTTGTTGTTGCTGCTGCTGTTGTTGTTGTTGTTGTTGTTGTGTTGTTGTTGTTCTTCTTCTTCTTCTTCTTCTTCTTCTTCTTCTTCTTCTTCTTCTTCTTCTTCTTCTTCTTCTTCTTGAACTTGTTCTTGTTATGATTGTTCTTGTTCTTGTTCTGTTGTTCATTTTCCTTTAAGACTACATTCTCAGTGGCACCACTGTTTTCTTCAAAAGCAGAACATACTTTGGAATCAGAGGAGATCAAACTGTGTTGCTAGTTGTGGATTGGACTGTAAATGCTATCTGAAACATTGGCAAAACAATCTGAAAATTTAGAAGGAAAAAGAGCACTTTCAACGCCAAGAAAAGCATGAATTTTTCTTTTAAAAAAGCTACGGTTTTGAAAACATTCAAATGACCTGTCTGAAAAAGATAATTAGACAAAAATGAATTCCTTGAAAGAAGTTCATTTCAACCTCATGACTGCTGTGTAAAACGATAAATATGAAAATGGATCGATCTGACACCAGATTGAATAAACCAGCATCAGCTACACTGCAAGGTGTAGTCTTCACATCCGCAAATCCTGGCATACATGTAGTTTTTATAGGTACTTGCTGGGGAAGCTTGCTTTAAAACTCCCACTATATCCTCTTCTTCCCACTGCCTCCTAGAAAACAGTTTCGGGCATTCCAAGAAAGACTGACCACCATATTTTTTTCCAGAAACTGTTAGAGAAGTCCACTGTGTCTGAATGACCATGCAAGGGTGGCGCACACCAAACTCAAAAAAGTATCCACAGTACGCGCAGACATGAAAAATTGCTGAGACTAACAAACTCTTGGAGGGCTCAACTTTTCTAGTGGCCAGGCGTCTGGCAGCCAGCCAGAGAGTGAAGATAAATGGAAGCAGATGGTACCCGTGTCCATCGATCACCAACAGGCCAAGACAGTATGGTCCCCATGGGAGAGATTGTAGAAAGGAGGCGGTATGAGACTGATAATGGCGCCAAGACGGAAGACACAACGGTAACTGAACCTGTTATCTGCCTCAAGCTTTCTGTCCCCTTGATTCGATTTACTGCTGAATGTCGTACATTGTATGTGGCCAAGGTGGTTCTCCTCGTTAAGAGGATTGTGCTTTTTGCCTTTCCTTTTTCTTTTGCTTCAAAAGGTTTCTGTCTGGGATTTGTTCTCTGTCTCTCTCTCTCTCTGTTTGTCTCCGTTCTCTTATGGCACTCATTTTTCCATGTGTAAAATTACTTTCACGCTGTTCATTCTGGATTTCTCAACATCTATACGCCTTTCATCTGCAGTCCACAGACCAGGCAATGAACAGGTCGTTCTGAGGCAACCCACCAGAGGCGACAACGCGCTGCTGGCAATGACTTCATACGTGTTCACAACATATAAAAAAAAACTATCCACTAACCACCCTCCAACCACCACCACCACCACCTCTCCTTCCTTTATCCATGAACGACAATATTCGTGGAGTCTCAGAATCGATGTGATTTATCATCCCTTTGTGGAGATGTCACCAAGTTTCCATTTATCCAGAGTTCCCAAAAACTTACTTACAACAAAAGACTTTCATATACACTCATTGAGGGTGTAGACGTGGAGCAAAAATCAAAACTGAGGTGGCCACAAGAGCACCGCATGAAAGATTTGAGTGCTTGGGGCATTTCCTTTATGATGAGCAAGAGGATGAGGATGGTGAAGATGAGATGAAGCAGTTCTGTTCTGAGCTGTGGATACATGAATTGGCAGAGCTAGTCATCCGTAGGACTAGGTTCCACAATGCATCCTGAAGTCATCCAGGACTTCATCTACAGATGCCTGGTGGAGGGGGGGGGGGGGGGGGTTAAGAGGATATATACAGAATTGTGTGGTTCTACTCTGTCCCTTTGATCTCAAAGAACACTTGACGATGCTGGATACAAAACAACCCCAACTGTTTGCCTCCTCTCTCTCTCTCTCTCACTCT
>CM031602.1:52613091-52630591 GCA_018398815.1 Conus ventricosus | reverse complement strand
CTGTCCCAACTTCTGCGCCACCTCAGAGGCAGTGCACCCACGCCGCTCATTCCGACACCCCGTCCACAGCCACAGCCCGGTCGGTCCCGCCGCAGCCCCGGCACCAGCAATCCACAGGGAGCAGGCAATGTCAAGTCGTCAAGAGGCAACACACCGGAGGAGACACTGCACTGCTGCCGAGTCACTTCGGTGGTGTTTCAGTGGCGCCTGTTCTGATCTAACATACGCAGGACACCACCTACTAAGCCCCCTACTGACGACAATAATTGCTTAGTCGCGGACCGGCGTGAATGAGCTCTCCCTCCGGCGGCGCCACCACGCCGTCCAACGACAGCCCCCATGGACCCGCCGATACCATGACCCCGACGGAACCAACGGAAACCAAAACCAAGGCCACAGACGTGGAGAGGACATCGAAATTGAGGTCACCATGAGAGCAGGGTATGAAGGGCCACAGAATTTGATACTTTTTTAAATGCTGATCAATGAGAATGAGATGATTAAGATGATGCACGGATTTTCATTTCGGTCTGAGACTACATGACAGGGCTGTACTCTACGCTTTCCTTTCATAATATATCCCTCGTCAACCGGGCCCAGAGAATACAGGCACCTGCAGTGTTGGTCAAGAAATTTGAAAAACACTCTCAGAAACGCATCCATTAAGTGGATGAAACTCGACTGTGTGGTCCCATTCTTCCCAACTGAGTCCGCAGCAACCAACTCCTGGGTAGGACCGGTCGGGCAGAAAACCCACATGACTTCTGATGGGATTCGAAACCCCCGACCTCCCACCGGGAGTCCGCAACGCTAACCACTTCGCCAAGGCGGCTGGGTTTTAAATTTCCCTTATTTCGAACTTATGTAATAATGATTATAATCATAATCATCAAGCGGCATCCTCGTGTTTCATCAAATTCCTGCTGATTCACTCATTCCCCTTTCCTCTTTCGTAAAGCATCTCCACCAAGGAACTTGAACCTGTCATCCAATGGCGTGCCGGATGGTTGTGGTGGCGTAATCACTAGGCATCCTGGAAAGGGGGAAAGGGGGTCAGGAGGAAAATGTGGGGGTGGGGGAGGCCATCTTGACCATAGGCAAGCCAGACTCCTGGATGTGCAACAACAGACTATTGCTTTATCATCACAGCAACGTTCTTGAGCTACGGGGGAAAGGGGGAGCTAAAAGCCAAAGGTTGTTTGTTGTGTTTTATAGATGGTGTGAAGATATAACGTTTATAAGATACCAAGACCCTTTTACGAGCCAGCGTATAAAGCGCTGTAGATGTTCCAAAACTGTCTGTCTTCTGTCTGTCTGTCTGTCTGTCTGTCTCTCTCTCTCTCTCTCTCTCTCTCTCTCCTCTCTCTCTCTCTTCTCTCTCTCTGCTCTCTCTCTCCTCTCTCTCTCTCTCTCTCTCTCTCTCTCTCTCCTCTCTTCTCTCTCTCTCTCTCTCTCTCCCTCCCCTCGGTCAGGTCACTTCCTTATGAACATGATCTAGGAGAACATACCCCTCTCAACAGAAGCATTGCATATCTGGACATGTCTATAATCAATAATCATGCCGCCAGACATGTGTTATTCTTCAATGATACTTGGTGTTATGACAATTTCCTGCCGTATATTCTTCTGTCTGTTTTCTTCCGTGACAGCAGAGCAAAAGGCAGGACTCCCATCCCTGTGTCTCCTAGTTCTTCTTGGTCCCTTTCCTCCCATTTTCTCCCATCTTTTAACCAGACCCTCAGAAGCTGTGATTGCAGGACTTGCTGTGATGATCGTGGTGGAAATCATCGATCGGTTGTTCAGAAGATCCATCCTGCCTATAGTTTTGTCCCTTCTTTATATGGAGATTTTCTCTTCTTCTGCTTCCAATGCCAAGTTTGAATTTAGCAAACAGAAAGGGAAAGTCGAGTAAACATGATATTAAACATCGAAACATGTTGTAAATTCGTACCCACTGGGACATTCGCCGATCCTTTTTTGTTCAAGAAGCCTGATAATGCCATTAAAGGGTCCAATGGCATCCTGCTGATTATGAGATGAATTACGAAATGGCAAAGAGCAGATGGTTTTCTTAAGAGTTACAACATTACAGCTTCTGTCCCATGTGAGAACGATGTATCAAAACTGCTCTCGTCTTGACTTGTCATTTCAATTGAAATAGTTCTGCAAAATTGACTGCAGCAGTGCGGGCAAGCTGGTTTCCGTATTTGTATTAACTATATTCTATTATCCAATCTGTCACAGTATGTTGGTATGCGTATCCGTTATTGTGCTTCAGTGGATATCGTTGCAAGTTTGTATAGGCTGTCATTTCATGCTTCAACGCCATTTTGCGCCCATTTTGACAAGATAAGTGATTGCTCGTTCTTCATTTTGTTTGTTCTGAGTGTTGTTTATCCAGCCTGAAGAAGATCTGAGAGGTCGAAAACGCTTTGTGTTTTGTCTAGTGATTCGTTTCACCATGTATGTTTGGTGGATTGATTTAAACATTTCTTTTAAAGATTTGTTTAGATTTTGGCCTGCAATCGCCTCACTTTGCAACTGATTTCGTGAGTTCAGTTGCCCTCATTCGCACCTATGTGATGATGACCATAATGATGAAGGAGCCGGAATAGCTCAGTTGGTAGAGCGCCTGACTCGTAATTTTGGTGATCCTGGGGTTGCGGGTTCGAACCTCCGCCGGGGCGTTTCGGTACAGGGGGATTTTTCCCTGGGAGTTAACATTGGTTCTGACTCCATTTCCCATACAGTCCTTCGAATGAGACTATAAACCGAGGTTCCGTGTGTGAACGCATGCATAACATCTGCTCACACGTAAAATCCCATCACCAACTTTCGGAAGAGTAGGCCAGTTTGGCCGTTGGTATGGATGACCGTTACACATGGCATGCACCCTGCGTGAGAAATGGAAAGAATGAAGGAAGTAAGGAAAATGAGTGATCGATATTGAACGATACTGAATGGATGACACGGGAAACAACTGAATGAAGCGCCAGCAGGCAGCTCTTCATCGGCACTACCCAAAGGTAGGCAGCCCGTTGTGTAAACGAGTGTTGATTGTAAAGCGCTTAGAGCTTGGCCTCTAGCCGAGAATAGGCGCTATATAAATATTCATTATTATTATTATTATTATTATTATTATTATTATTATGAGACCTGCCATCCTTGTGTGTCATGGAATTCTTGCTAAATTCTCTCCCTTCCTCCCTCCCACGCCACTCCATAAACCCACTGGAATCTGTCATCGAATGATGTGCCGTGGTGGTTGTAGTGGAAGTATCACTCAGGCATCCTGGAAGGGGAAGGGGATCAGGAGGAAAGTGTGGGGGTTGGGGGGGGGGCATCTGTGACCAGTAGTCAAGCCAGACTCCAGGATGTGCAGCAAAAGACTATAGCGTTATCACCACAGCAATGTTCTTGAGCTACAGAGAAAAGGGGTGTTAAAATTTCATAGCTGTTTGTTGTGTTTTATGGAAGATGAGAAAATAAGTACGTTTATATAAGATACTGACACATTTACTTCTGAGCCAGCGTAGAAGATACTGCAAAAACGGTCCAAATCTATCTGTCTGGCTGAGCGCCTCTCTCTCTCTCTCTCTCTCTCTCTCTCTTCTCTCTCTCTCCTTCGATCAGGTCAATTTTCGTAAAGGATCTACGATCCAAGAGAAGCTATCCCACTCAACAGAAGTGTTGCACATTCCCATCTCTAAAAGGAATAGTCATTGCGCCAGACATTTGTTATTCGTCAATACACCTTGATGTTACGACAGGTTTCCTGTCTCATACCTCCTTTCTCTTTTCTTTCCTTGACAGCAGAGCAGAGCAAAAGCAAGACTCTCACCCCTGTGTCTCCAAGCTCTTCCTGCTCCCCCCCCCCACCTTCCTCCCCCCCCCCCCCCCCCCCTCCTTAACCAGACCCTCGAAAGCTTTGATCGCATGACGTGCAGCGAAGGCCATGATAGAAGTCATCAACAATGTATTTTGAGAGGAGAGGAAGGAGCGGGGATGGGGGGTGGCAGGAGGCCATTTGCAACTAGTGAGCAAGTAAGGATCCTGGATGTGCAACTGAAGACAACTCCTTCATCATCACAGTGATATTCTTGAACTCGGAGGTGGAGGATGGGGGAGGGGGGGGGGGGGGGGGGGGGGGGCGGAGGGGCATGTACTAACACAATGGTTATTGGTTTTGTTCTATGTAAAGAAGGCCAATTAGAACATTAAAAATACACCAAAATATTCTTACTAGCCAGCTTTGACAACTCTGCTTGTCTGTCTATCTGTCTGTATCTCCCCTCTCTCTCTCTCTCTCTCTCTCTTCTCTCTCTCTCTCTCTTCTCTCTCTCTCTCCCCAGCAACCTTTTTTTTACAGAGATATGTTCCCAATATAACAGTTTCTTTACAGTCGTGTTACACTTCTCACATCTCTATAATCAACAATCATACTGCCAGCCATTTGTTATTCTTCAATAAAGCCTAGTGTTATGACAAGTCTCCTGCCATACACCTCCCTTCTGTTTTTTTCTTCCATGACAGCAGAGCAAAGCAAAGCAGAACTGTCATTTCCGTGTCCCCAACTCCTTCCTGATCCCCTTTCTCCCCTTTCCCGATCTCTTTGAACCAGTCGCCTGGAGTCTGTGATTGGAGCCGGAATAGCTCAGTTGGTAGAACGCCGGACTCGTAATCTTGGTGATCCTGGGGTTGCGGGTTCGAACCTCCGTCGGAGCGTTTCGGTACAGGGGGATTTTTCCCTCGGAGTTAACATTGGTTCTGACTCCATTTCCCATACAGTCCTTCGAATGAGACTATAAACCGAGGTTCCGTGTGTGAACGCACGCATAACATCTTGCACACACGTAAAATCCCATCACCAACTTTCGAAAGAGAAGGCCAGTTTGGCCGTTGGTATGGATGACACATTACACATAGCATGCACCCTGCGTGAGAAATGGAAAGAATGAAGAAAGTAAGGAAAATGAGTGATCGATATTGAACGATATTGACTGGATGACACGGGAAAAGACTGAAGAAGCGCCAGCGGGCACCTCTTCGTCGGCACAAACCCGGGTAGGCAGCCCATTGGTAACGATGTTGATTGTAAGCGCTTAAGCTTGGCCTCTACCCGAGAATAGGCGCATAAAGATTCTTATTACTTATTATGACTTTCCCGGGTGGTGGTGGTGAAAGTCATCCATCTGGCGCCCGTGAAAAGTTCGGACGAACATCTGAAGACCCCTCATTATGATTACGTGATGCCCCATAGGATCAGGAAGGGGAGGGGTGGTGGGGGTGGGGGTGGAATAACACAATGGTTACTGTTTTAAACCTTAGGCGTTTCGTTATTGTTCAGCCAGGATTCAATACCTGTAAATTTTCAGTCTGTTGCTCTCTCTCCTCTCTTCTCCCTCTCCCTCCTCTATCTCTCTCTCTCTCCCCTCTCTCTCCCCTCTCTCTCTTCTGCTTAGTCCAAAGAAAATGTTCTCTCAAAAAATTACGTACTCCCCATTGCTGAGAGTCGTATTTCAGACATCCCTTATTCCAGTAAACTGCAAAACGTTAAAACTTTTCCGCAAATTTTCCTTCCTTTTCTCTCTCGTTCATGACAGTTTCCTCTGCTACAGGATTGCCACCCTGTGTGTCTCAGTTCTCCCAAGCCCCTCCTTTCGTCTCTCCCCGATCGCTTTTTTTCGTTCAGGATCGAGGATGGTGGTCGGTGTTTGCACATGAGCTAGTGGTGGAAGTCACATCTGGCTTCAGAGAAGGATAAGGCGGGAAAGGGAGGGTTTGCAGACAACCGTATGCCACAAGCCTGAGTCCGTGTGTGCCCTCATCCTCTCTCTCTCTCTCTCTCTCTCTCTGTGGTGGGGGGGGGTCAATCAAGTGGCGGCAAGTAACTGCCTTTGAAAGCTCCGAAAGTTTAAGCTCAAGAGGTATTACAGGACTGTTACAAACAATTTCTGCTCCAGTGTATCAAAAGCAAATACATCGAACAAAAAACGAGTAAATTGTCGACGGGGTACTGTGGAGAGCGCGCATCGACTTTTTCCTGTGCAGCACAGACTGTGAATCTGGGTACGGCGACTTTGTTCAAGGGACAGCACGGCAGAGGTGACACTGTGTAGTTTCTCACACGTGTGCTCTCTTCTTTTTCGCGGCGGCTGTTCTGCACAGCACAGTGAAAATCGCGCATTCTCTCTGGCACTGGCTATACATTGATGGTGGTGGAAGACAAAAATATCAGAGGAACTGCAACAGGTGATGGTGTGTTCAGTTGTGACAGTGATTGGCTCAGCACCTGCTTCCCTTTGACCCGCCCTCCTGCCCCGTGCATGAGTCGGGTGTGGTGTGTGGTTCGCCCGTTCCGTCTCGTGGAGACATCGAGTAAACCAGGCCCCAATCATGTAGAGGTTCAATCTCCAACGACGTTTACCTGCGGAAGACGAGGGCCCATGTCACCCAATGCGTCGATGTAACCTCGTGAAATTTGCACAGCAGGGTCTAGAGATTAAGACAGAATCTGCCATTGAGGAGATATTGAGAGATTTGAGTGAGTCATGATTGAACTTGGGCAAGTAGGAAAATATGGAAGTGATAGAACAGAGTGTAATGGCTGGAGGGAGAGAACAGGGAGTTAAAAGAGCAGTGCAGTTCTGCAATCACAGCTGAAAGCGTAAAGACTGACGCGGCAAAAACCAGAGAACAAGGACTTAAGGTCAGAGACTGTCGAGGTATGAAGAGGAATGAAGGGCAGATCAATGAAATTGATCGGTTAGAAGAGTTTTCTCGTCGAGACAACCCCCGGGATTAGTTGGTATCCCCCAGGAAAGTGACAGTAAGAATACAGTCTATGTGCCAGAGCAGGGGACATCACCCCTCAACAGTGTGAGGGGCCAAGCAGTGGACCGAGGAGATTTTGTCGTGCAAAACCGGGGTGGGTACGCCAGATCGGGAAAACCAGACCCATGACGTCAAGTTCCGGAACTGGACAGCCCAAAATGGCGGTCCCGACAGACAGGGATTGAGGGGGAGGTTGGAATGAGAGGAGTGAGAGTGGCCAAGGGACCTGACACGACCGACGGGCGGAAATCGTGACACAGGCCAAAAAGACGGCGGGTCGGCTACTTTAAGGGCAGGACTGCAGTCGGTCCCAGAAGACCGGACCCGAGAACATACGCGAGGTGACAGCGGGAAAGACGCCATCAACGCCCGAAAAGACGACAACGCGGCGACAACGGCCAGAAAACGTGGACAGGTACAACTGTGACACGCCCCCATCATCACACAGCAAAACTAAACGACACAGGGGACAACACGACGGGAAGGAGAGGGATTCCCCCGCTAAACCCACGTGACCGGGTACGCCCAAACCCAGCGATCGCTTCCTCGGCCGCAGCGACACGGGCCAACGACTCGCTGGGCCCTGCGACCGTGTTGGCAGGAAACAGAGGCGGCCCGCAACCGTGGCACGTGCCACATCGGGTGGCCAGGCGGGGGCGCGCAAACGGGTTTACACAATGACGGGAGTGCCAATGACAGTGCACGGAAGAGTGCCCAATGCAAGAAATCCCCGCTCAAACAATGTTAAATAATTAGCATGAGGCAGACCAAATGGGACACTGAACCAAAGTTTTAAATTACAATGTGGAAAACCGTAAGTAAATTACAAGATGTTTCCTTTGCCCAACTATATTAACCGTTCGATTTTGTATTTTTAACGGAAACGTTTACAGACAGTTTTTTTGATTTGATGGAATGTTTCAAAATTACGTTAAATTTCTGCCCCTCCCAAAAAACTATCTTTCGTGGTGGGAATTCAGGTGGAGTTCTTTTTACATAGTAAAAATTGTTTGCAAATTTTTTGTCGTTCAAGTTAGACTTGGGTTGTGAAAGGGCTTTTGCTGTTAAGATAAGAAAAGATCTGCTGAACATTGATAAGTTCTACTGAGGTTGCATGCTACTTTGTTCCTGAGGTGGGGCCCGGCATACGATAGCAAGAACTAAAAAATGGCTTTACATTATTAGAAGAGAACTTGTTACAAGTATAGATAAGGATAGGTTTATTTTATGATGGTGTGCGAGATATGAATGCGAGAACGGGATCAGGCAAGTACGACGGAGGCATGATCAGTTTTTTGCCCATGATGAAAGCGAGGATGAGGGGAAAGAAAGTGTAGGCGTGTTCAAAGGATTTGTGGTGAATAATTTCGGTAATCGCTGTTGGATTTTGTTTCTTATTAAATTGTTTATTTTATGGTTTTTTGTGCAATGATCAGAATGGTGAATTTACTTTGGGGTCACCCCGGGGAAACATGTTTATCGACTATTTTATTGTTTCAGGAGAGTTATCGGATATTTTAAATTTTTACAATTTGGGGAGATTTTATACTCTTGGCATTCTACCATCAATTGTCCTGGAGAAGTTGTTTGAGTGAAGGTTTGTGTGCCCCATTAAACCGCAGTCTGAAACATAGAAGAAGAAAAGGTAGTGTGGTCTGAAGAGTATTGTGGGTTGACAAAGAGGAAATGGAATCTGATGAGTTTAAAAAGTGTTTAAATACAGCACGACTGATTCTTGCCACAGATGTTAAACAGGGCGACCGACATTTTAATAAGTGCAATGTATGGGGCTGCAAACGTCTATGGTTAGGAGGGTTGGGAGAAAGAAAAAAATTGGTGCAATGATTGGTTTGACTTGGTGCGAACAGAAGAAAGGACTGTCTTACGACTTCTGAGATCTTTTCGGAGAGCAAAATTACCTGAATACAAAGCACTGCAAAAAAAAAGCTTACATAAAAGAAAAGGGAAAAAGTATGGTCAATTGAAAAGAGAGAAAAAGAGGTTGTCTAATGAAAAAGAAAAAATTTAAAAGCTTAAAGACTCAATCCACGATCCAAAACTGTTCTGGTCAACAATAAGAACTGTTTTGCAGGAAAGGCATGGTTTTTAATGAGATTAGCAGCCAACAGTGGTACGACCATTTCCAGCGTTTTCAGTGACTTCGAAAGTACGCCTGTACATGAAGTTACTGAATAGATGAGTAGCGGAGGGGGAAACGAAGAGCCACTCTTTAATGATCCAATTTACTAAACAAGAGGTCGTAAATGGAATAAAAAACCTGAAAAGTGGAAAAAGTCCTGGTCCGGACAAAATCATGCTGACATGGTTTAAACATTCAAGCGCAGTGGTAGTGGACTTTCTGGTTGAACTACTCAATACTATTTTTGATAGTGGAATGTTCCCAGAGAATGGTCTAAATCTATAATCAATACCAATTCATAAAAGGGAGACACAAATAACCCAGACAACTATAGAGGGGTGGGTTTTAACAAACGTGGTAAGTTTAAAATTTACACAAATATTTTAATAAACACTGACTAAATGGGTAGAAACCGAAGAAACGATAATAGAAAAACAAGCAGGTTTTAGGAAAGACTATAGCACGATAGATCACATCTTTACTTTGTACGCACTTGTCCAGAAGTATCTACTCCGAAATGCTAAATTATATGTAGCCAATTTTTGACTTTAGAAAAACCTTCGATTCAGTGAACAGGAACATTCTTTGGAAAATTTTGAGAATAATGGCATTAACGGGAAAATGTATAAGGCCACTTAGAGGAGTGTACGATTCGTAGTGGCTTGCGTACGTGATAAGGGTAAAATTTTCAGATTACTTTGACTGTCCGCGTGGTGTAAAGCAGGGATGCTTACTAAGCCCTCAGCTTTTCTCATTTTTCATCAACGAATTAGCGGGTAGAGATCAACAAACGAGGCAGACACGGTATTCAAATGATACCAGATGCTATTGAAATCTTCCTGATGTTGTTGCAGATGATGTGTTTTGCTTTCTGATACGATAATTGGTTTACAAAACCATTGACAGCATTAAAAGGGAGAAGCAGATCGGTTGCAATTAGTTGTTAATCTGGAAAAAACAATATTATGATTTTTAGAATGGGGGGGTCATCTTTCTAGACACGAAAAATGGTGGTACGGTAACACAGAAGTAAAAGTGACAAACAGTTATAAATACCTCGGGCTGATATTCCCAAACCAAGCTCAGTCTTAATGCAGGTTGACAGAAATGTGTAGAAAAGGAAAGAGAGGGGTGATTGAAATTCTTAGAACATTGAGAAATTAGATTCAGTTGAACCATCGATTTTCTGGGGAAAATTTTCGACACTCAGACAAACACCCATATTAACATATGCAGCAGAGGTGTGGGGGGTGCCGGTCAACAACGAAATAGAAAGTGTCCATACATTTGCAATCAAGCGTTTCCTAAGTGTTTTCCCCTTTTTATTCTTCTAACAAAATGGTTTTATGCGGAAACTGGAAGTATCCCCTATAATACATACCTATATAAAATGTATCAAATATGGTTGAAACTGTTAAAACTACCTTACACAAGGTTATGTAAACAGCGTACAAAATGTTGTTACAACAGCATGAGAATGGAAAGTTTAACTGGGTATCCAATGTAAAGAAACTGTTAACTGAAAATGGGTTTGGCATTGTCTGGCTAAGCCAAGAAGTTTGGAAACGATAAAATTTTTTATCTCAAATTTAAAGGGCAGATTGTCTGTATGTTCAACAAATGGCACTCTCACATGGAAGGAAATGAAAAATACAGATGGTTTCTTTCATTTAACAGTAACCTGCAACCTAAAGTATTTTCGGTCGGTAACAGATAGATGGCACAGAAGCGCAGTGGCAAGAGTTCGAACAAAAACATTAGGTCTTTTTGCCAACAAAAAATGGTTTATGCTTGATACAACACATTTAAAAACTTGTCCAGTCTGCAAAGCAAACGCCACAGAAGATGAAAATCCTTTTATACCATTGGGATGCTTACCGACATATTCGCGGAAAATTTAGCTTGTTTCAGGTGCCTATTGTACAAAAAATTGCAATCTGCTTCATACTTGACACTTGAGAACGAAACGCTGATCAAATCCTTAGCAAGTTATATTGCCGAAGCTAGTAAATCAGAAAAAAGTCACTTCCAAATTAATTTCCTCTTGTAAACATTTTCTTTTTCTATTCAGTGCCCGGTGGTCATTGATTCTGTGACAATCAAAGGTAATGTTTTACGAGATGCTGTTGTTTTGTGTTTTGCTTTTGTCCCAAAACAACTTTTGAACGTTGGACTTTGAGTGTGTGAGTGTGTACACAGATGTCTAAAATTTTGACTTGTTGGGTAAATTTTTTTTTCAGAAATTGGGTTCTTTATATGGGTAATAAGTTCACGCCCCCATGTCATAAAGGGTGTACAGCTATTGACATTAAAATATCATTGAGTCATTGAGTCATTGGGGTCTCTGTGTGTGTGTGTGTGTGTGTGCGCGCGCGTGTGTGTGTGTGTGTGTGTGCGTGTGTGTGTGTGTGTGTGTGTGTTTTGGTGTGTGTCAACGCCTTTTTTATATCGCTATGATCCAGAAAAAAAGAACACTCTACAGAAGTGGTTCCACATCTCACATCTCTATAAACAACAATCACACCGCCAGCCTTTGTATTCTTCAATAAAACAGGTGTTATGACAGGTTTTCCTGCCGTATCCTTCCCTCTGTTTTTCTTCCATGACAACAGAGCAAAGCAAAGCACAACTCTCATTCCCGTGTCTCCAACTCCTTCCTGACCCCCTTTCTTCCCTTTCCCTTTCTCTTTTGAACCCGACGCCTGGATTTTGGGATTGCATGACGTGTGCACAGTGGTGGTGGTGGTGGCACTCATCAATCTGGCATCGCGGAGGGAGAGGGAAGGGTGGAGGGTGGGCGGCAAGGAGGCTGTCTACGATCTGTGCACAAGCAGGAGTCCCAGGTGTGCAGTTGAAGACACCTCCTTCTTCATCACAGCGATGATTTTCAACTGAAGGAGGTGTTCGTGTCAGTGTGTGTGTGTGTGTGTGTGTGTGTGTGTGTGTGTGTGTGTGTGTCTTTTGTTAGGTAGATCTGGAATTTTTCTTGAGAGTTTTGAACACTGACTGAAAATAATGTTTTGGTAACGTTTCAACATTATCATTCTACCGCCTTCCATAGTACAAAACAAATAGCCAGTGTGTTCTCTCTCTCTCTCTCTCTCTCTCTCTCTCTCTCTCTCTCATCTCTCTCTCTCCTCATCTCTCTCTCTCATCTCTCTCTCTCTCTCATTGTGTGCGTGTGCGTGCGTGTGTGTGTGTGTGTGTGTGTGTGTGTGTGTGTGTGTGTGTGCGTTGTCTGTCTGTCTATCAGTCTGTCCGTCTGACTGTGTGTCTGTATGTCTGTCTGCCTGTCTGTCAGTCTCTCTCTGTTTCTCTCTGTCTCTGTTTCTCTCTGTCTCTCTCTCTCTCTCTCTGTTTCTCTCTTTGTCTCTGTCTCTGTCTCTGTGGTTTGTGTGTGTGTGTGTGTGTGTGCGTGCTGCGTGCGTGCGTGCGTGCGTGCGTGCGTGCGTGCGTGTGTGTGTGTGTGTGTGTGTGGTGTGTGTGTGTGTGTGTGTGTGTCGTTGTCTGTCTGTCATTGTCTGTCTGTCTATCTGTCTGTCCGTCTGACTGTGTGTCTGTATGTCTGTCTGCCTGTCTGTCAGTCTCTCTCTCGCTCTCTCTCTCTCTCTCTCTTTCTCTCTTTCTCTCTCTCTCTCTTTCTCTTTCTGTCTCTCTGTCTCTCTGTCTCTTCTTTCTCTCTCTCTCTCTCTCTCTCTCTCTCTCTCTCTCTCTCTCTCTCTCTCTCTCTCTCTCTCTCTCTTCTCGGTCAGGGCTTTTGATCCAAGAGAAGATACCCTCTCAGCAGAAGCAAAGCCCATCTCATATCTCTATAATCAATCACCACACCGCCAGACCTTTGTTATTCTTCAAATCATCCCTGGTGTCACCACAGTTTTCCTGCCATCTTCCTTCCGTCTGTTTTTCTTCCACGACGGCAGAGCAGAACAGAGTCGAACTCTCACCCCCTGGTGTCTCCAACTTCTTCCTGACCACCGTCCTTCCCCTTTCCTCTGTCTCTCTTTATCCAGATGCCTGGAATCTGTCATCGCATGACTTGCACCGTGGTCATGGCAGAAGTCATCATTCAGGAATAGGAGGCAGGGAGGGTAGTAGGAAGGGAAGCACCCATGATCAGTGAACAAGCAGGAGTACTGGCCCTGCAACTGACGACATCTCCTTCACCATCACAGCCATGATCTTGAGCTCGAGGAGTTGACCGGGGAGGGGGGGGGGGGGGGGGGGGGGAGGTAAAACGCAATGACTATTTGTTTTATTCTATGCAAGGCGGGTAAATAAGACTGTTGAATAGATATCCAACAATTCTGTCTGGCCTGTGTTCAAAACTCTCTTGAAAAATCCCAGAGCTGTCTGTGTGTGTGTGTGTGTGTGTGTGTGTGTGTGTGTGTGTGTGTGTGTGTGTGTGTGTGTGTGTGTGTGTGTGTCAGTGTGTCTGTCTGTCTCTCACTCTGTCTGTCTGTCTGTCTGTCCGTCTTCTCACTCTGTCTGTCTGTCCGTCTCTCTCTCTCTCTCTCTCTCTCTCTCTCTCTCTCTCTCTCTCTCTCTCTCTCTCTCTCTCTCTCTCGCTCTCTCTCTCTCTCTCGCTCTCTCTTCTCTCTCTCTCTCTCTCTCTCTCTCTCTCTCTCTCTCTCTCTCTCTCTCTCTCTAAACACACTCATAAAGCCCATTTCTATTACTGACAAGATACCTATCAACAGACGTGCTGCTCACTTCCATAGCTGATAATCATATCTCCAGACATTCGTCATTCTCACCAATACTTGCTGTAACAATCCACTTTCTGCTATTTTTCCTTCCTTCTGCTTTTCTTCCGTGACAGTTCTCTTCAGCACAGCATGTCTGTCAGTTCTATGTGTCTCCCAGTTCTCGCCATTCCCTTCGTTCCCCTCCCCCCTCCCTCTGAACCCGACCCCTGGGATAGGAGAAATGGTGGTCGGATGACGTGCAGGAGTGGTTGTGGCTGAAGCCATCAATCTGGCGCCATCCTGGAAGGATAAGGAGGAGGAGGAAAGAGTGGGATTCTTTGATGGGCGGCTGAAAACACGTTGTTTTTTCATCGCTGCGATGTTCCTAAGTTGGAGAAAAACAATGTGGTAATTGTTGTTGTTGCATGTAGGATAACAAAAGATGCGGATTGAATAGGTGGCGTTTCACATGAACACTGTTGAAAACAGTTTTACAATGTTCTAGATCCTCTCTCTCTCTCTCTCTCTCTCTTCTCTCTCTCTCTCTCTCTCTCTCTCTCTCTCTCTCTCTCTCTCTCTCTCAGAGGATACCTAACAAAAGACCACACACACACACACACACACACACACAACACACACAACACACACACAACACACACATACACACACACACACACACACACACACACACACACACCACACCACCAACACATCCTTTCCCTGTAAAATTACAATGTTCAAGTTATACCTTTTCCCAGCGCTAATTTGAACTATTGTAATTGTCCACAGAATTCTGCAGGCATCACATTTTCGTCTTAAGAGTCCTTGATTTAAAAACAAATTGAGTCAGCTGACTTCAATACCTTTTTTGTCTCGAAGTCATGGCTGTTCAGATTTTCCAGCTTGCCATATTTGACATCTTTTCTATGGACGGATGTTTTGTTGTTTTTTTTTTTTTTTTTTTTTTTTTGGTTTCTATGCCTGACTTCGACTCAGCCAGCTGAAAGGGAAAGTTGAATTACCACGACATGAACATCCGAAATCTCAAATGTATACTTGCACATGCTGGGAAATTCTCTACCCCTTTCTTTCCAGTTCGTGAGATAAAACGATGAAGGTCATGAAAACGGCTTGGCCACGTGTGAAATGAAATGTTTAAAAATCAAACAGCAGAGGGATTTCTGCGGACTTCCATGTTTACTGCCTCAGTTCCCCGTGGGTGTAATGTGTCATCTCCAGTGGTCTTGCTCCCGTTGTCATTTGAATCTGAATTGTCCGCAAGACGGAAAGCCTCAGTGTGCGTTAAGCAGCTGGTCCTAGCCGTTCTAACTCCATTACATCAAAAAGCATGTACGCCAGTCACCGTGATGAAGAGGATACTGTCACAGTCTTGAAGGTTCAGAGGTCGAAAGTTTGAATCCCCATAGAAAACATTCATTTATGGGACTGTTCACACCAATCGACTTCTACGCAGAATTGAAAGTGCGAAGGGTTTGGACAGAAAGACTTGTTCTGCGCAATGGATGCGCCTCTGATCAAATTAATGTTCCTAACACTGGGGTGTTAGTATCTCTCGGGCTGCTTCATGTTGTGATGCTGGAATGAAAGCAGGCGTGGAGTACATCCCTGTCAAATAATTCTGGCCAGATCGTAAAGTCCGCAACATCATCTTTATTATCTTCATTCCCATTTATCATCATTTAAAAAAGTCATTTAGAATTGGCTCTTCGTGTTGTTCAGTCGAAGTAGGCATGGGAGATGCAACAGCATTAAACTAACTTGCAAATGTGTGCTAGCTCACCATCTAGTGTATGGGTGACCTAAGCAGTGCTCAGAGAGCCTACATCTTTTAGGCCAGTGTCAGGAGGGCGGACCCACCACCCTCCTTCTCTAACATCATCATCCCTGTCCTGAAAGATGAAAGGGTACCCATTTGAGATGGCTTGAATAGGTGAGTGTGTTCCAGTGAAGGCACGAATCTGGCATCCCTGCTAGATTATGATCAAACTGGCACTTCCAAACACAACTCCGGTTCTACTATCACCGTCAAGTTGACCACACTGAACTTTCTCATGGTTATTACCAAAGTAAGAAAATCCTCATCCCGAAAAGGAAAAAAAACGATATTTGCACATTTCTACAACCAATAAGTAACGTTGTGATTGATCTATTGATATCCGTAAGTGAATAAAGCCTGGTAGCACTGGGGAGGCCCGCCATTCCCTTTTGTCTCCCCAGGGCAAAACAAATGTAAGAAAAACTTAATTCGATGACAATGACTTAAAAGCACATCGCAGTTGGACGCTACAGCATCGACAGCTATTGTCCGGTCTGGTCAGTGTGCAAGAACTCATTTCCTGGTCGCAAGCTGCAACACACAAAGCTGGCATGTTATATATTGTCACCAGCGCGTAGAAGACTTCCAAGGCCTGAGACAGGAAAACGTGCCCCAAGCGCACACAAATTCAGGAAAACAATAGCAAAGATTTGGGACAACTAAAACGAAATGTATGGGTCAAAGAGAGTGACATGGAAAATAATGCGGCTTGCACAGAACACCCAAAGGAGATATTATTTGAACAGAAAGATCCTCGTGAAAATAATGCTGTTCTTTTCTACTGCGAGGGTTTCAAGTACAGTTTCATCCCTTCATTGGCTCAACTATTCACCAAGTCGTGTGTGTGTGTATGTGTGTGTGTGTGTGTGTGTGTGTGTGTGTGTGTGTGTGTGTGTGTGTGTGTGTGTGTGTGTGTGTGTGTGTGTGTAGACTGTCTGTCATTTATTTACCAAGTCGTGTGTGGTGTGTGTGTGTGTGCGCGTGCGTGCGTGCGTGCGTGCGTGCGTGCGTGCGTGCGTGCATGTATGTGTGTGTGTGTATGTCTATCTGTCTGTCTGTCTGTGTGCGTGCGTGCGTGTGTCTGTCTGTCTATCTGCCTGTCTGTTTGTGTGTGTGTTTGTATGTATGTCTCTCTGTATGTCTGTCTATCTGTCTGTCTGTCTGTTTGTCAGTCTGTCTATCAGTGTGTCTGTCTGTGAAGGGGTGGGGAGAGGGGGACAGGGATCTCCATTGCTTAACGACCTGTCAACATGAGAGAGGTGTTATGTCTAGTTGCTGCTTCCTCCTCCACTGACGGCGCGTACCGTTGTGACCAGAATAGAGTGGGGATCTTCTTACTATCCGGACATCCATCAGCAAAGGCACTGTCGCTGAAACATCCTCTGTGTTTCTTTGCGTATCTTGTTGTCCGTCTGCCCCTTCTCTTTCCCTCTCCTTCTCTCCTTCTCCTCACACCCGCCCTCATCTCCTCATGCACTCTCTGTCTGTCTGTCTGTCTGTCTGTCTGTCTGTCTGTCTGTCTCTCTCTCTCTCTCTCTCTCTCTCTCTCTCTCTCTCTCTCTCTCTCTCTCCGCTGGCGTGATGCGTTAGCTCTTCGCTACCTAAATGACCCTGTCCCTGACTCTCCGTTCAACATCATATGGGAAGAGACAGGGATGAGGCAATAAAGTTATCAAAGTACCGCTGTGCTGTGAGGAGGTTTCCAAATACAATTTAGCTAAGACATTTGTTCAGATTTTACAAGCATGACACTGAAAAATGCCTCACAATAACACTTTATTTCCTAAAAAAAATAACAAGAAAAAGGGTGCTGGCTCATGCTTAGTCCAGGGTTTTAAGTGTGAGGCATGGGCAAAGACTGAGTTTAAAATATTGTGTGCCATTGTGGGCAAACTCCAAGACTCTGGCATGGAGCCAAACTGGTGAAGAGCACAGGGCCTGGCTACATCACGGGAGATGCAACGTGACCCAGGACAATGCAGCGAAGGCCCCGTTATCACCTTG
>CM031602.1:52601137-52612091 GCA_018398815.1 Conus ventricosus | reverse complement strand
TGCGTCTGGACATTTCTGAAGGTGTCGGTACCTCTTGAGCCTGCTTGATGCTGGGTGTTAGTATGAAGCGGGTGTGGAGCACAGCCCTGTCGCGAAGGTTCTTGCCAAACACACTCCACGGCATCGTCTTCGTTCGCTTCATTCTCATCGATCATCGTTAAAACATCAACTCTAGGGGGCTCTCCATGCCCTTCAGTGGTGGTTTTTCTTCCTTTTTTTCCACAGTTCTAACAAGCCTCTTGTATGTTTTCATTGGTTACAATGTATATCACGCCATCTTTGCGTGTTTTGATCTCGTGGCTGGGTAGTGAGACTGAGCACACCGACCACAGTGGACACTAGCTGTCCCTGTGGCAGTGGCCATTTGCCAGTGTACATTTGTGTCTAATTTCATTCTTTCTTTCATTCATGAAGACCCAGGTCCGCAGCTCAACAACACAGGCCAGATCTACACCTGCCCACAATGCCTCAGACCCTGTAGATGACGAACTGGACTAATCAGTCATCAAAGGGCGTGCCGCCCATCCCTGGCGGGAACTGTCCACTCATCTTCAAAAGCGAAAAACTAGCCATAAGTGGTGGTAGGTATGGATGACGCGACAGCATCAAATCAAAGCAGCTTGAATGGGTGCTAGCCCATCATATGGTAATCGGGTAAACTAAGTAGTTTCAGAGACCTTAAGTAGTTTTAATGACCTGAAGTCTCTTGGGACAGCGTTGTGATGACGGCCTTCTTTGCATGACCTTCCCCCTCCTTAAAGAGAGACAGGTACCAATTGTAGTCGGATTAAATGGAATGATGTATTCCATGAGGCATGTCCATGGAATTTCTCTCATTTCAGTTCCCTTGCAAATGAATGGATTTGATATCAGACAAGCTAAGCAATGAAGAAATTGGTTAAGCCCTGATAGCTATACTATGAGAAGTTCCAGTGACTGAACACGGCTTCAGAGACCGGGCTGTCTTTTACCCTTTGTGTCACGTCTGATGGGATGGATCTGGGCCAGTCGTGACTAGAATCGTAACGTACATGTCCCAATATATCTTAACATTTCCAATTCAAATGTAGGAAAGACACAAAGAATAGAAGCCTTGCTCTTGCACTACTATTCGGCTATAGGAAATGAGGTTGACTAAGTAATTTATTGGAAAACGTGACCAATGTAATTAAGCAAGAGCCACATATAACCTCACGTGTGCTTTCCTACTAGTTTTACGTAATATGTGTAGAGGAAGTAAGAATGGGAAATTTCTCAGGAGATAGCAATTATGAGCGGTTGGGGGGGGGGGGGGGGGGAGGATGATGATAAGATCACTCCGGATCCTTCACATTCAATGTCTAGAAGTGCAAGCTGTGGGAGTGTGACTTTCAGAGATGTTAATTCTATGGCTTTGTGTGCATTCCTGTCTTTTCAGAGAGAGAGAGAGAGAGAGAGAGAGAGAGAGAGGAGAGAGAGAGAGGAGAGAGAGAGAGAGAGACCCAACCTTTGCTCTAGCCAACAGAAATAGATAGAAAGAGGCTATCGTTGTCAACATGAGGGATGTGCATTGATTTTCTCTCATTTCAGTTCCCCATATAAACGAACGGAGATGATATCAGACACGCTGAGGAATGGAGGGATGGATATTAAGCCCATATGGCCAGACACGTTTCGTTAGATTAGGAGCGATACAATGCTAGCTTGTTGGTCAGGAGATAAACTGTTTGCATGTAGACACGCACAGGCACGTGAAAACACACAACACACACACACACACACACACACACACACACACACACACACACACCACACAGCACACACACACACACACACACACACACACACACACACAACACATACACACACACACACACACACACACCCACACACACACACACACACACACACACACGCACGCACGCACGCACGCACGCACACACACACACACACACACACACACACACACACACACACACACCACACACACACGGAGGTATAGATAGAGACAGAGAGGCAGAGACAGACATAGAGATAGAGAGAGAGAGGTTTGGTGCGTCCTGTGTATCATTTTAGAACAATCCAACTGCTTTTTCCATCCCACCCCCACTTTCATCCCCTTTGCTGCCAGCTTGCACTTCTTTTCTTTGACAAGTTCCGATGACTGAACAGGGTCTGGGGGAAACAGGGCTGACGTTCACCATCTTTGTCCCGTTTAATGGCATGGATCTGGGTCAGTCAGGACTGGAATCGTCAAGCACACCTCCGGATATAGCCAACATTTCCAATTCAAATGAAGCACAGACACAAAGAACAGCGGACATGCTGGTCTGCTAGTATTTCCCTACAGGAATGAAGCTGCCTAAATAATTCCCTCGAAAACCTCATGTCTCTGAAGAAGCTGACCAATGGAACTAAGCAAGAACCACGTGTCACATCACGTGAGATCTTATACCAGTTTTTTATGCAATGTGTGTAGAGGAAGCGAGAACTAGGAAATCCCAGATGGCAATTACAAGAGGCTGTGTGCGTTGTGTGTTGATGAGATCACTTACTCCATATTCATTATTTAGCAGATCAGGGAAGTTCTATGGCTCTGTGTATTCATGTGTTTCCACAGAGAGAGAGAGGAGAGAGAGGAGGAGAGGAGAGAGAGAGAGAGAGAGAGAGAGATAGAAGAGAGAGAGAGAGAGAGAGAGAGAGAAGAGAGAGAGAGGAGAGAGCGAGAGAGAGAGAGAGAGAGAGAGAGAGAGAGAGAGAGAGAGAGAGGAGAAGGAGAGGAGAGAGAGAGAGAGAGAGAGAGAGAGAGAAAGTACACTACCAAAAGACACACCATCGCCATTCATTCAAACATCAGCCAGTGACATCAGAACAGATCCACGCATTCATTGTCAGCGGGTTCAGGTGAACTGCAAACAACGGACGCCATTCAAAGTCATAAATCATACAACCTAAGGACTGTTTACAAAACTAGTAGAAACAGGGATCTGTAACTTTTAGTCTTTCCCAGAGATTTTTTGTTTTAATTCTTTGCTTTCTTTTGCGTCAATTGGTATCGTTTCCTTTAGGAGACAACTGTTATGTCCGACACGTCAATTTTCACTGGTTCAATTGTAATGGACTGTTGAAAAAAAAACACGTCAGCTGAATAACGTCTATTGAAGCTCTCTCTCTCTCTCTCTCTCTCTCTCTCTCTCTCTCTCTCTCTCTCTCTCTCTCTCTCTCTCCTCTCCTCTCTCTCTCTTTCTCTCTCAAATCGCTGTAATGCCTACATATGAACAAGAAAGGATGTTCATCCTCTATGACATTTTTACACAATGTACAGTGTCTATCTTCATTACTTGTACTGAATCTATGAAGGTTATTGTTTATAGGGAAAACCCTCATTCTAAATTGTGTTAAGGCGACTCTAAAGCAAAATGTATCTCTGCCTCTTTAATTTCACTCTTTTTACAAAAGCATTCTTGAATGAACAATATAACTCGTATCGTTCTGTTCCATGTAAAGATCCAGAGCGTGTTCAACAATCTTTCTTTTAGTTAATATAAAATGTTAAATCGGATATAATTTATATGTCCGCATTACAGCGATTTGAGAACCGGATTTTTGCCTGTTATGTATTCACCATCAGTTACTGCTGTGCTCCCCTGGGCAGATGCACAAACAAATCACAACGTGTCAAAGGTTACTTTCCGCGCCCTGAACAGACGGAAAACTAATGCATGATATTTTTTTCTTGGGGGTGGGGGGTGGGGGGGTATGAATTATTGCATTACAACATTGTTTTGTTTTTTCCTGATGGATGTCAGAAAATGATTTGCTTGCGTCTATGTGGTTCTATGTTTAATACTACGTAATAACTTACTCGTTCTCTGTTATCTCCTGTCATTGCTTTTAATGTGTTGAGATGTTTAAACATTTTGTGCAATTGTATTTTTTTGCCCGTCTCTGCTCCTTACAGCCCAAACTCCCAAGTTAGCACCCCCTCCACCAGACCCCCCCCCCCCCCCTCCCTTCGGTCTCCCCGCCCTCCCCACCGCCTTTTTGTACTCCCAGTTCTTATAGAACAGGGAGTACTTTAGAATGGGAACGAAGAAATGCTCTGTGTGTGTGTGTGTGTGTGTGTGTGTGTGTGTGTGTGTGTGTGTGTGTGTGTGTGTGTGTGTGTGTGTGTGTCTGTGTGTCTGTCTGTCTGTCTGTCTGTCTGTCTGTGTGTCCGTGGTCAAAATGTGTTCCACTCGCTCCAGACAAAACTACTGGGCCGATCTTTCTGAAAATTTGTACGAATGTTCATTTTGGGTCGAGGATGATGCCCGATGTTTTAGTTTACCGTTATAGCCGTTACTAACGGCTGTAACGGCCTGTAACGGGTTTTTTTCTTTATGGAATATCTCCGAAAGTACTTGGCCAATTTATAAGCGGTTTGGATGATCTTGTGACAAATCGGACCCTCTGTCCATATGTAAGTGATGTAATGCTGAAAATGGATTAAACAACCGTTAAAAACCGTTATTCTGCCGTTTATTTCTTATATATAGGTGGATTTTAATGAAATTTGGTATATAGAAAGGTTATCACACACAAATGGCACTTCTATATAGTGTTCCAACATTTGACCGTTAAAAACCGTTATTCTTGACATATTGTCCAATTTGGATGAAATTTGATATGTACACAGGCTTTAGCCCAGTGAGGACTAAAATACCGGTTTCAAAAGTGCATATCGGTTATATAACCGTTAAACCGTTATTTTGCCGTTATTTCTTATATATTGGTGGGTTTTAATGAAATTTTGTATATAGAAAGGTTATCACACACAAATGGCACTTCCATGCAGTGTTTCAAAATCTGACCGTTAAAAACCGTTATTCTTGACATATTGTCCGATTTGCATGAACTTTGGTATGTACACAAGCTTCAGCCCAGTGAGGACTAACATACCGGTTTCAACAGTGTATATCGGTTATATGACCGATAAACCGTTATTTTGCCGTTATTTTTTATATATTGGTGGATTTTTAATGCAATTTTGTATATAGAAAGGGCATCACACATAATGGCACTTCCATGCAGTGTTTCAAAATCTGACCGTTAAAAACCGTTATTCTTGACATATTGTCCGATTTGGATGAAATTTGGTATGTACACAGGCTTTAGCCCAGTGAGGACTAAAATACCAGTTTCAAAAGTGTACCGTTATTTTGCCTTTATTTCTTATCTCACAAAGCACTTGGCCGATTTATAAGCGGTTTGGAAAACTGGGAGTACGTTTATATGCTTCGCATCTTGTTTTTTCTTTCTTTCTTTTTTTTTTTTGTTTCCTTTGTTTTTCTTTGTGTCGGGGTGTGTTTTTTCTTTTCAACCCACCAGCATCATCGTTGCGATTATTATTATTATTGCTTTTTCGTTGTATATAGGCCTATGGCCCAAATACGAATAAACGACTCTGAAATCTCTCTCTCTCTCTCTCTCTCTCTCTCTCTCTCTCTCTCTCTCTCTCTCTCTCTCTCTCTCTCTCTCTCTCTCTCTCTCTCTCTCTCTCTCTCTCTCTCTCTTCCCCCCTCTCTCCTCTGTCTGCCTCTGTCTCTGTCTCTGTCTCTCCCCCCCTCTCTCTCTCTCTCTCTCCCTCTCTCTCTCTCTCCCTCTCTCTCTCTCTCTCTCTCTCTCTCTCTCTCTCTCTCTCTCTCTCTCCTCTCTCTCTCTCTCTCTCTCTCTCTCTCAGTGAATGTGCATCGGTGGTGACAATGGATTATATGGCTGGTTCAAATAAAATGCAAGTAGAATTACTGAGTGATCAATGCCAGCTCTCACTCTCACACCCACTCTTCCATCCTTCTTCGCATCTCTCTCTTCTTCTTCTTCTTCTTCTTCTTCTTCTTCTTCTTCTTCTTCTTCTTCTTCTTCTCCTCCTCCTCCTCCTCCTCCTGCTCCTCCTCTCTTCTTCTTCTTCTTCTTCTTCTTCTTCTTCTTCTTCTTCTTCTTCTTCTTTTCTTCTTCTTCTTCTTCTTCTTCTGTAAAATGTATGTAAATAGATATTCAATTTGATGTTACGTTTATTTTTCATCAGCTTTGGCTAATAAAATCATGTTACTGTCATTGAATTTGTACATTGTGTCAGGAACGAAGAGAGAATGAATTCCATTCGGCACTTTTTTCAAGATAAGAATTCACTCTAGATACATAATTTAAACAACTGTGTATATCTGATTCCATTATATTTATACTGACAGCAAATAAACATGCATTTAAGCAGTTCGTTCTGTGTTGAAACGAATCATTGAGAAGGTGCAAATTTTATTCAAGCAACTGATCCTCAGAATGAATGCATGCCAGTTTTTTTTTTTTTTGTTTTTTTTTTTTTTCATGCACTCCCTCCTTCAAATGGAATGCAACCTGTATGAATACTCTCTCTCTCTCTCTCTCTCTCTCTCTTCTCTCTCTCTCTCTCTCTCTCTCTCTCTCTCTCTCTCTCTCTCTCTCTCTCTCTCTCTCTCTCTCTCTTGTTGGGTCGATATCCTTTATACATTAATTCCTACGTCACTTGTTTACGATACTGGTTTAGACTTTTACAGATGGAAGCTGAAAGGTTACCTCAGAAAGCATATTTGATGCTGTTGGAATTAGACAGATCTGGAAAACAGTGCTGGGTCTCAAGGGTAAGAGAAATCTTGTGTTCAACAGGTTTTAATTTTGTTTGGTTACAACAAGGTGTTGGAGACGTTAAAATGTTCCTAAATGTGTTTAAACAAAGGCTTGTTGATATGTTCATTCAAGAATGGACTGGCACCATACGAGACCGTGAGAGATACAAATGTTATATTAATTTTAAGTCTGTTTTTGAAAAGGAAAGATATCTTTTGGATACGAATACGTACTGTTTCCGCGTTGCCATTACACGAACCAGGTTTAATTTGCTTCCACTGAATAACAATTTGCATCGCTATAGTAAAACAGAAAAGGACAAAGCATGCCCATTTTGCCATGATCAGGTAGAGAATGAGCAACATTTTTTATTTCAATGCTCCCTCTATCAAGACCTAAGGAGTAAATTTCTCAAAGAATTCGCCAGTTGTCCCCTTCATTTGCTTCTTAAGGTATCCAGTGCTTCGCACAGACATAGCCTATCAAGGTACATTTTTCATGCCATAAACAGAAGGATCAAGTCAATTCTTTAGTGGATAAATTACTGCGGACAATTACCACTACCTTGGTTTTCCTTGAAATGACTGACTTCATTTGTATTGTAATTTCGTGTACTCTAAACGTATCTGAATGATATATCATCTTTACACGTAGTTTTGGGGAATTATTATTGCAATGCTTTTTGTTCTGTTTACAACACATATATGCTAACTCCTCCCCGTTCCTACCCACTCCCCCCCCCCCTTCCCTTTGTACCTTGTATTGTGGCCCAAGGCCGATGTACATTAAAGCGTTCTGAGTTCTGAGTTCTCTCTCTCTCTCCTCTCTCTCTCTCTCTCTCTCTCTCTCTCTCCTCTCTCTCTCTCTCTCTCTCTCTCTCTCTCTCTCTCTCCTCTCTCTCTCTCATGATCACAGAGAAAGCAAAACGTCCCTTTCACAAGGGACTGAGAATGAGGTGGACTGATGGACGAAAGGGCATGATGGGGAGGACTATATAAACATAGCCTCAAAGAGAAAGAGAGAGGGAGAGAAAGAGAGAGAGAGAGAGAGAGAGAGAGAGAGAGAGAGAGAGAGAGAGAGAGAGAGAGAGAGAGAGAGAGAGAGACAAAGAAAGAATAGGAGAGAGAGCATGCTGTTACAAATGCAGAGCTGCAACAGCGTCAAGATTCAGAGCGATTGTGATGCTGATTGATTCCAAGTTTTACAGGCTCTAGTCTCGAGCTGACTGCTTTATTGTCTTACAAAGAGAGAGAGAGAGAGAGAGAGAGAGAGAGAGAGAGAGAGAGACAGACAGACAGACAGACAGACAGACAGTGACAGATACAGATAGAATGAGATAAACAGAGGCAAAAGCAGACAGACAGAGAGTGGGGGGAAGGAGGGAGGGGGAGAGAGAAAGACAGAAAGAGAGAGATACAGAGAAAGAGAGAGAGAGAGAGTAGAGAGAGAGAGGAGAGAGAGAGAGAGGAGAGAGAGGCAGACAGACAGAGACACAAAGAGACAGACAGAGAGGGAGAGACCGTATTAGAATGAGAGAAACAGAGACAAAGACAGGCAGACTGGCTGGCAGAGAGAGAGGGAGAGACAGAGAGAGAGAGAGATAGAGAGAGAGACAGAGACAGAGACAGAGACAGATAGACAGACAGGCAGACAGACAGAGAGGAAGAGAACGAGAGAGAGAGAGAGAGAGAGAGAGAGAGAGAGAAGAGAGAGAGAGAGAGAGAGAGAGAGAGAGAGAGAGAGAGACAGAGACAGAGACAGAGACAGAGACAGAGAGAACGGACAGTTCATATTGATGGTCAACGTCCTAACTGCCTGCCTGAGGGTGCAGTCTGATTACATCACCTGCATACATGTGACACTGCAAAGAACGTGCTTTTAGCACATGGCGGCATGAGCCTGTCTCTGGCATGATGCCAGTGTCTATTCCTTTTGTTCTCACGGAATTAAACTGAAGTGATCACCCAGTTACATACACATTAATGTATGGCAGCTATATTTGGTTGTGTAATTTTTCGTATCAGCTTTTACATGATGAAATAACTTAATATCTTCTACATGTTCGAATGCCTCTATGCGCATATGTGTGTGTGTGTGTGTGTGTGTGTGTGTGTGTGTGTGTGTGTGTTCATTTATGTGCATGTGTAGATATATCTGTTGTGTGTGGACACTTATGCATGCAGGGTCGTGCATGTGTTCACAGTGAAAATGGACAGGGTGGGGGCTGGGGTTTGTAGTGAAAGGCCTACACTTTTGAGGCGTTGATCATATAACAACGCTCTCTTCCAACATCGCAAACTGCACTTTCTGCGATTTCCTCTCTCCCTTCCTCCCTACCTCAGCGCATTCTCTCTAACACTTAACACAACGGTTTGGGCACGAACAAGGCTAGTTTCCTAGCACTTCATACAGACCCACCCATTAACCATTCCCCTTCCAACGAACTCAGAGACCCACAGAGAATCGTCACACCAATTAGACAACGTCCTTGTGGAACAGAGGCCCGCAATGTTAATCACTCCCTATAAATGTCTGCCCTTTAAAGAGGAGTTCAACGACCCACTTTATATCCAATCCTCTGGCTGGTGTGTGGTTTTTATGGGGTATTGTGACACAAAGAACGACTGTGGGGAAATTTCCCAGGGGAAGGTACCGGTCAGATGTTGTGGGCATCTGGTGTAGTTGAGAACTCCATCTGCATCTTCCTCCCAGGGTAGGAGGTATACAGGAAAGTATGAAAATGACTCGTAACAGTGCTGAGAAATGTCGTAAACTATGCAGCAGCGTCTCGGAGAGGACCATTTGTGACACAGAAAGTCTTTGACTTTCAATGAATTCGTTTTTTCACTCTAAAACGCAAGCGGTTTTTATGAAACGTCGACTTACTAATTCTGTGTCTGATGTAGATTTTTCCTCACTCATTTCATTCTTTCGCCAGAGAAGGAGAGACATGTCACTGGGTGGAAATTATAAAGATACAGGTAGACACAAACAACATCCGATAGAGGAACACAAGAAAAAGTACACGGAGTCATTTGATTGTCTGGCCCCTGAAGCTCATTTTCTTGAAGTGAACATACTGGATTCATCAAATCCAGTACAGTCTGGTTAAAAAGTGTTGAGCTAAAGACACGACAGATAAAGACAGCGATAGTTCTTGGGTAATCAGATTTAATCCCATAGGAAAATACTGAATCCGCCGTTCTTTGTGTCTTTATCACATTTGAGTCTGAAATTCTTGCACATCGCATGTTGTACATTACGATTCTGGTCAAGGCTGGTGCAGACCAATCCCATTGAATTGACAAAGATGGTGAAACACCACACTGTTTCCGATGTCCTGTTCAGCCATTGCAAGTTGCTATCCTGGGGTGGGTAATCATAAGATTGTTGGGATGAAGAAGATTCTCTCTCTCTCTCTCTCTCTCTCTCTCTCTCTCTCTCTCTCTCTCTCTCTCTCTCTCTTCTCTCTCTCTCTCTCTCTCTCTCTCTCTCTCAACCAAAGAACCTCAGATCTAATTTCCCTAAAAAGTAACATGCCAGCATAAGTGCCCTCACGAATACTTTATGTCCTTCTCACACATAGTTCTTCACGTGTTGCCAAACCTAACCCACCCAAAAGAGAGAACATGGAGTGATCTCACCATCACACCACCACTGACTACTCCCGCAAATGATATCTCTCAGAAGACACGCCACCCTCAACGTTTCTCGCCAGGCGTCGAATACAACTGCTGTAAAAGCACGCAGGATGTGGAACGTGGTTAAAGCTGCAATAATTTGGTTGTGGTCACCTTTTTCGAAAATCTGGAAATGTTCCAGCAGGTCATTGGGTTCAGTCCCACAGGGAAATAGTGGACGGACCAGCGTTGCTGCTGTTCTTTATGTCTGTGCTTTGTTGCTGTTCTTTATGTCTGTGCTTTGTTGCTGTTCTTTATGTCTGTGCTTTCTTGCTGTTCTGTATGTCTGTGCTTTGTTGTTCTTTTTTATGTCTTTGCTTTGTTGTTGTTCTTTATGTCTTTGCTCTGTTGCTGTTCTTCACGTCCTTGATTTGTTGCTGTTCTTTATGTCTTTGTTTCGATTGATTTTTAAATGTTAGTCACATGGCGTGATGCACATTGTGATTGACAATGATTTTTGGGACATTTTTGGGAACGAAGCGAAGGCTGTAGAAGTTGTTAGGGCAATTGTTAAGAGTCCAGTTGGACATTTACTTTGATTCTCGAGTTATGTGTTTGATTTATTTTCTAATTATTTCAATAGTTAAAATGTTTTGTGTCTTTAAAAATGTTCAGATATGAATCCAGGCTAAAGCAGTTTACTGTTATGCCGG
>CM031602.1:52593637-52596137 GCA_018398815.1 Conus ventricosus | reverse complement strand
TTTTTCATGACCTGCTCGCTTCTTTGAAACCGTTGGCACGGCTGAGTCCTCAGGTTGAAAGAACGTGCCATGCTCCCGCCCTCAGGCAACAGGCATCCTCTCCTAATTGCCATCTTCCGAGGGATGCTATCTTCCGAGGGATTCACATCCGCGGGTACATCTCGATAGATCCCCGTCTCGGTAGATCACTATCTCGGTAGATCCCCGTTTCGATAGATCCCCCACTACATGTGGACGAATTTCCGTCTCGGTAGATCCCCGTCTCGGTAGATCCCCATCTCGGTAGATCGTCTCGATAGATCCCCATTTCGGTAGATCCCCGTCTCGATAGATCCCCCACTACATGTGGACGAATTTCCGTCTCGATAGATCCCCGTCTCGGTAGATCCCCATCTCGGTAGATCCCCGTCTCGATAGATCCCCCACTACATGTGGACGAATTTCCGTCTCGGTAGATCCCCGTCTCGGTAGATCCCCATCTCGGTAGATCCCCATCTCGACAGATCCCCGTCTCGTAGATCCAAAAACAGTAACGGGGATCCATCGAGATGGGGATCTATCGAGACGGGATCTATCAAGACGGGGATCCATCGAGACGGGGATCTATAGAGATGGGGATCCATCGAGACGGGGATCTATCGAGACGGGGATCTATGGAGTGCCCCCCCCCCCCCCCCTTTCTCCCCAGATGCTACACCAAACTGGTGGGTGAAAAAAGCGTTTGGGATGTGACGCGCATCTTCAGTTGACTGTGGCAAACCTCTTCAGAGACCCGTGATCATTCTCCTGGATATTAGTCACAGTCCTGTACAGGGAAAACAGTAGACCCAGTGGGCTTTGTGTCTTTCCTTCATTGGAATTGAACATGTTCATTACACTGGATGTTGTACATGACGTTTCTGGTCATGACTGACCCAAATCCATCCCACTAGATGTGACAAAGATGGTGAATGATTTGCTCTGTTTTCTACTGTCCTGTTCAGCCATTGCCACTTACTGTTGATCAGAAGTTTTGGTTGTTGTGGGGGTGGTGGGGATATTTACAGTGATGGTGGGGCAAAGAAAGCTAACAGATTTTTCTTTTCTGAATTAATTGATATCTCTCTCTCTCTCTCTCTCTCTCTCTCTCTCCTCCCTCTCTCTCACTCTCTCTCTCTCTCTCTCTCTCTCTCCTCTCTCTCTCTGGTATGATAGGAACTCATAAACCCCACAAAAATAAAATACTTAAAAGAGACATTCCAGCAGACTGGATCTGCTCAATACTAAACTTTTAACTCTCGCTTCTTCAAAAAGTGTTGCCAAGTGAGCACGTGAAAGCATCTCATCATCAACAAGCAATCAGCAAAACTCTCAAACCTAGATGTGTCGTGTGGAGATTCCCCATTCACACTTTCTCTTCAGGGGTTGCGGAAAAAGCATGCAAAGGGATGTAGCACGTGCTTTTCCACTGTACTTGACTGTGTCAACGACTGAGATGTATGTGAGAAAGGTCGGCCACCGTCCCACAGGGAAATCATGTGCCCCCTAATTCTTCTTGTTATTTGAATTGGAAATGGTTGTTACTGTGGGTGGTGTGTATCACCATCCTCGTCCCTTCTTGTGTCTGACCCAGGTCCAGCCCTTTAGCCGTTAGAAACCTGGTGGTAGATAGCGCTGTTTCTTATTAAGCACTTTTTTTTTGTCTCTGGATCCCAGTAGCAGATTAGAAGTGTGGTCTGGTGTTGGTAATTCGGAGAGATGGTAGGAGGTGGAAAGCTGGTAGGATCTCCCAGAATGATTCACGATTATGCTCTCCTCTCTCTCTCTCTCTCCTCTCCCCTCTCTCTCTCTCTCTCTCTCTCTCCTCTCTCTCTCTCTCTCTCTCTCTCTCTGGCATTATGTTGATATCATTATTACTGTTACCATTCTCCTCATTATCATCGTTCTTATTGTTATTATTACCGATAACAGACAGTGCCTGTCTTCAGTTATTTTTTTTAATTATTATTTTCATAATTGTGATCATTATTATTATTATTAGTAGTAGTAGTAGTAGTAGTAGTGTCATTGTTTGTTGTTGTTGTTGTTATCATGGTTATCATTATCTTCATTATTATTATTCTCTATCTCTGTCCTCTCCTCCTCTCTCTCTCTCTCTCTCATCCCTCTCTCTCTCTCTCTCTCTCTCTCTCTTCTCTCTCCTCTCTCCTCTCTTCTCTATGTATGTGTATGTGTGTGGTGTGTGTGTGTGTGTGTGTGTGTGTGTGTGTGTGTGTGTGAGAGAGAGAGAGAGAGAGAGAGAGAGAGTGCGTGTATGTGTCTCTACGTCTCTGTGTGCTTATCTGTGCGTTTGCCTACGTGCTTATGAAAGGATAAGAAATACCCCGGAAGTAATTTTCTGACATAATTGCTCTGCTATACTATTTCCATCACCTTTTTTACGATTTGCTCGCCTTGCTTCTTTTTCAAAGCGTTGCCAAAGTTAACTCGCCAAAATAGAGAAACATGTAGATCCTCGGTA
>CM031602.1:52587535-52592637 GCA_018398815.1 Conus ventricosus | reverse complement strand
GTCGTGCGTGCGTGGCTGGCTATGCGTGTGTGTGGTGTGTGTGTGTGTGTTGGTGTGAGTGTGTGTGTGTGTGTGGTGTGTTGTGTGTGTGGTGTGATTGCCTCTTCCTATTTCTCAACGGACTAATTTTCATTTTTTTATCTTCTCTTCTCAAGTCATTGCAAATCCTGTGGAAGAGTGGGGAGCATTACTTTGACATTTTATTTATTTATTTACACCTCCATGCTTTTTCTTTGTTTGTTTTTTTTTTTTCGTGTCAATTGGCCTTGTTTTTCATCCCCTCTTTTTTGTCAACACTGAAATGGATTCTTCTGGTCCTGCGACGAAGACGAGCGAGAAAGAAGACAACATCACAAAACTCATGATAGTTTTTCATGGTAAGAGAGCCAGGAGAGGGAGGAGAGAGAGAGAGAGAGAGAGAGAGAGAGAGAGAGAGAGGAGAGAGAGAGAGGAGAGAGAGACAGACAGACAGAAGAAGACAGCAGACAGAGGCGGCTGAAATGAAATCAGAAAGACAGCAGCAGAGGGATGACAGAGAGACAAAGAGACAGAGTGAAAGAGAGACAGAAAAGACAGCGCCTGTGAAACGAAGAGGGTGAAAAATAAAAAGAACAAGAGCACGCATACTAAAAGAGCCAGGAGAAGCTGAAAATGAAAGAATGCTGAGGAAAGCCAATGTGGACAGACACAAAAATTGACAAATCAGTTTCATACCAAAAAATGCTGACAGAAACAGTCGGCACTGTTGTTGGGTAAAAAACCATCTGTGACAACTGCTACGTTGGTTCAAAATGACAGGTGATAAAACGTGTGTGAACAAAGCGGAAATGTTGAAACGCTAACGAAGCACAACGATAAATAACTCTCTCTCCTCTCTCTCTCCTCTCTCTCTTTGCTCACTCTCATCTCTCTCTCTCTCTCTCCTCTCATCTCTCTCTCTCTCTCTCTCTTCTCTCTCTCTCTCTCTCTCTCCTCTCTCTCTCTCTCCTCTCTCTCTCTCCTCTCTCTCTCTCTCTCTCTCTCTCTCTCTCCCTCTCCAGCAGTACATTGTTAACGATATAAAACGTTCATATACAACGACATCTTTGTCCGCTATGTACTGAAAGCCAAGAAAATTTTTGCTCTGTTGCGCAGTACTAAGACGTATACGCGAAACGTTAATTAAGCGGAAATAGTATACACATCCTTCTTTGTTTAAATTGAGTTGTTATTGACCTCACTATACCTGAAGATGTACGCAATCTTTCTTTGTTTTTGTATAAAAGGATTTAAATTGAGAGGTGTTGTGACTTAAGGAAATGTACATGAATATATTTATATTATCGTGAGCCTCTATTTTGTATTGTTATACATCTTTACTCAGTTGCGTGTTCACAATCTCCTTCATAATGGGCTCATCAGGCCTAATGTGAATATAGTATCTTGAGTGTTGAGTGTTGAGTCTCTCTCTCTCTCTCTCTCTCTCTCTCTCTCCTCTCATCTTCTCTCTCTCTCTCTCTCTCTTCTCTCTCTCTCTCCTCTCTCTCTACTCTCTTCTCTCTCCCCCCCCCTCTCTCTCTCCCTCACTCCAATTCCCTACCCACTTTCAACTGAGTGCTGAAAAAAAGTTATGAACTCTTTTATTGTCTCTTTTATTGTCTCGTTGTTGTTAACTCTTTTCACGTGGTCATAACTCTGCCCACAACTCTGAACAAGAAGAAAGGCGGCGGAGTGGTTAAGACGTTCGCCTGCCAATCCAACGTGTAAGAAGTGCGTGGGTTCGATCCCTGCCTTTCTCGCCCTTTCTTTCCCAGTTTGAATGACAAATCGAACTGAACGTCAAGCCCATCAGATGGGGACTATAAGCGAGTCAGACCCGTGTGCCTTCCTGGCCCCCCTGCACACGTGAAAGAACCCACGGCAGTTGAAAATCGAAAAGAGAGGGGGGTTCCCCGCTGCCCGGCAAAATTGATGTAGATTGAAAATAGCCGCCTGGTATTTCTTTACCAAGCCACAAAAATTGTCACTTACTGTTATCGTGTGCCATCGTGTACCGGTGGAAATGGAGGACACGAATAAACATCGCATGCATCCTATGTGAGAAACTGGAGGAACAAATTAATAAATGAAAATTGGGACTGATATTTGAATGGTACGGGAAAAGACTGAAAGAGCGCCAGTAGGCTGCTCTTCGGCCGGGTCTACCTGGGTAGGCACCCCTTGAGTGAGTGAGATATGTGTTTATTTTAAAGCGCTTAGAGCTTGGTCTGTGACCGAGGATAGGCGCTATATAAATACCCAATATAATAATAACCTCAAATCGTCCAGTAGTTGGGTGAGTTCAGCTGGCCACTGAAACTCAGTCACAGACTTCATCTCCTCCTCTTCGCGGCTCATGGGTACTTTAGTCAAGTGTGAGGAAATGCCTGCAGTCTGTCGAATGACCATCATCTAGCTAGCCACTTACCACTTCTGGAGACGTTGCCCTTAAAAATTCTCTAGCTCCCACACACTTGTTTAAGTATGTGAGAGTACATCTTCTTTCCACCTTCTTGTCTTCCCCCTGAACTCATAAGCAAGCTGTTTCATTGTACCAGAATGATGATAATTTCTCTCTCTCTCTCTCTCGCTCTGTCTCTGTCTCTCTCCCCTTACTGTCTCTGTCTCTCTCTATTCTCTGTCTCTGTCTCTCTCTCTGACTCTCTCTCGCTCTCTCTCTCTCTCTCTCTCTCTCTCTCTCTCTCTCTCTCTCTCTTTCTCTTATGGTGTGTGTGTTTTGTGTGTGTGTGTGTGTGTGTGTGTGTGTGTGTGTGTGTGTGTGTGTGTGTGTGTTGTGTGTATGTGTGTGTTTGATGGGTGTAGCACTGGTGTAAAGATAAGAATCCACCAAACGCTAGAAGAACCCTTCCTGTAATGCAGGATACTAGCAGAACTGCTCTGCTACATTAATTCATCTCCATTAATTTTCCATGCACTGCTCGCTTCCATGAAACCGTTGACAATGTTAAGTCCTCTCTGTGCTCCTGCCTTCAGGCAGCCAATATTTCATGTAATTGCCATTCCCTGGAGACACACTCTCTCTCCCCACTCTCTCTCTCCTCTCTCTCTCTCTCTCTCTCTCTCTCTCCCCTCTCTCTCTCTCTTTCCTCACACACACAACACACACACACTCTCTCTCTCTCTCTCTCTCTCTCTCTCTCTCTCCTTTCTCTCTCTCTCTCTCACACACACACACACACACAACACACTCTCTCTCTCTCTCTCTCTCTCTTTTCTCTTCTCTCCTCTCTCTCTCTCTCTCTCTCTCTCTCTGCCATACATACACACTCTCTCTCATATTTTACTCATTCTCACTCAGTCACTCACACACTTCCCTCTCTTCTCTCTCTCTCCCTCTCTCTCTGTCTCTTTCTCACAACACACACATACACTACACATACACACACACACACACGCGAACGCGCGCGCACAAACACACTCTCTCTCTCTCTCTCTCTCCTCTCTCTCTTCCTCTCTCTCTCTCTCTCCTCTCTCTCTCTCTCTCTCTCACACACACACACACACACACATACACGCGCGCGCGCACACACAACACACACACACTCACACTCACTCTCTCTCTCTCTCTCTCTCTCTCTCTCTCTCTCTCTCTCTCTCTCACACACACACACACACAATTCACTCACTCTCACTCACTCACCCACTCACACCACCACCACCTCTCTCTCTCTCTCTCTCTCTCTCTCTCTCTCTCTCTCTCTCTCTCTCCGACTCACTCTCCACACACACACACACACACACACACACACACACACACACCCAGATGTCGCATGTAACTAGTGGAAACGTACGTGGGATGTTTTCCGCTGACTGTGGCAACCTTATCAGAGACCCGGTAGAGTTCTCGGGATAGTCAGACCCAAGAAAATGATAAGGGGACACGCCGTTCTTTGTGTCTTTGCTTCATTTGAATTGCAGATATATGTGTTAGACTGGGTGTTGCACATCCCGAATCTGGTCATGTCTGAACCAGATCCATCCCATTAGACGTGACAAAGATGGAGACGGCTCGCACTGTGTCTGAGGCCCTGTTCAGTCATTGCAACGTTTTGTTTGATGAGGTGGGGTATTGAAAACTGTCACAATTTCTCTGAATTATTAATTAACTCTCTCTCTTCTCTCTCTCTCTCTCTCTCTCTCTCCTCTCTCTCTTCTCTCTCTCTCTTCTCTCTCTCTCTCTCTGTATGTGTGTGTTCGTGCGCCTGTATATAACTATGTGCAAACAGTTCGTTTTTTCTTTCTACCGCGAAGGTCAATGGTCCATGATCCAGCGAAATGCGCTTTTTGGTGTTGAGGCTTTACCATCTCTCCATTCCCTGTGGATATGATGCCATCTCCATTCAACTGTATTGGCAACTGAACGCAGATGAATACTTTGCAAAGTGAGACTTCTGCCAGCTTTCCCATAATGTAGACTACTGGATGGGAGATGCTGTGTGTGTGTGTGTGTGTGTGTGTGTGTGTGTGTGTGTGTGTGTGTGTGTGTGTGTGTGTGTGTGTGTGGGGGAGAGAGAGAGAGAGAGGTGTGTGTGTGTGTGTGTGTGTGTGTGTGTGTGTGTGTGTGTGTGTGTGTGTGTGTGTGTGTGAGTGTGTGTGTGTGTGTGTGTGGTGTGTGTGTGTGTGTGTGTGTGTGTGTGGTGTGTGTGTGTGAGTGTGTGTGTGTGTGTGTGTGTGTGTGTGATGTGTGTGTGTGTGTGTGTGTGTGTGTGGTGTGTGTGTGTGTGTGTGTGTGTGTGTGTGTGTTTCTGTGTGGCTGTGTGGCTGTGTGGCTGTGCGTGTGTGTGTGTGTGTGTGTGTTGTGTGTGTGTGTGTGTGTGTGTGTGTTGTAAATACAGTAAGAAAGAGGTCTGTTTGAGATGGAGGTTGTCTGCTGCCTAAGACATTTGATTTATCTTTGAGAAGAAAACAAATAACAATAATAGAAAACTGACCTTCGTGGATCTGACTTGATGGCTATACTTTTATGTAAAAAGTGTTAAATCTGTACATGAATTCATTATTTGCGCCCGAATATGGTGATGCATTTGGGGTAATCGATGAAAGGGGGAAGTAGGAGAACAACA
>CM031602.1:52580035-52582535 GCA_018398815.1 Conus ventricosus | reverse complement strand
CAGGATGTGACACATGGCTCCAGCCGCACTTGGTATTGGCTACCTTTCCAACGTCCCGAGGTATGTTGGTGTCTAATCCATCCGCCACGGCCCCACAGGGATACAGTAGATCCATTGTTCTTCATCAGCGTCCTTCATTTGAATTGGAAATGTTAGTAACATTGGCTCATGCACAATGCGATTCTGGTAACGGCTGATTCTCAAATCCATCCTAGGATACGTCACAAAGACGATGAAAGACAGCCGCGTTCCTAAAGCCCTGCTCAGTCAGTTAAAACTTACTGCAGATTAGAAGTGCAGGCTGGCATTGGTAGTCAGCAAGATGGCGGATGTGCAGAGCTGTTCGATTGACTTAGAATATTACTATGGCAATTCCCTCTCTCTCTCTCTCTCTCTCTCTCTCTCTCTCTCTCTCTCTCTCTCTCTCTCTCTCTCTCTCTCTCTCTCTCTCTCTCTCTCTCTCTTCTCTCTCTTCTTCTGTCTGTCTGTCTCTCCTTCTCTTCTCTTCTCTCTCTCTCTCTCTCTCTCTCTCTCTCTCTCTCTCTCTCTCTCTCTCTCGTTCTATTTCTTTCTGTCTCTCTGTGTCTGTCTGTCTTTCTGTCTGTCTGTCTCTCTCTCTCTCTCTCTCTCTCTCTCTCTCTCTCTCTCTCTCTCTCCTCTCTCTCTCTCTCTCTTGTGTGTGTCTGCCTCTCTCTCTCTCACACTCTCTTCTTAACCTCCTCTCTCTCTCTCTCTCTCTCTCTCTCTCTCCTCTCTCTCTCTCTCTTTCACACACACAGACGCACACGCACACGCGCTCGCGCGCGCGCGCTCGCTCGCACGCACGTGCACATATACTCACACACAACACAACACACACACACACACACACACACACCACGCACGCACGCACGCACGCACGCACGCACGCACGCACGCACGCACGCACGCACGCACGCACCACACACACACACACACACACACACACACACACTAGGCACGCACACACACATTCCTGTCTGTGACCGTCCACTTTCAGATGCAAATTAACTCCTCTTTTTTTTCAGATCAGCTAGATTCCGTCACGTTGACGAATTTGAAACTTTTTCTCTGTTGATTTTTCTCCTGTTCTTCTGACATTCCTCATCTCCTTCTTTCATAACATTGGAATTGGAGCCATTACATTGCTTTGCGCAGTTCTCTCTCTCTCTCTCTCTCTCTCTCTCTCTCTCTCTCTCTCTCTCTCTCTTCTCTCTCTCTCTCTCTCTTCTCTCTCTCTCTCTCTCTCTCTCTCTCTCTCTCTCTCTCTCTCTCTCTTCTCTCTCTCTCTCTCTCTCTCTCTCTCTCTGTGTGTGTGTGTGTGTGTGTGTGTGTGTGTGTTGTGTGTGTGTTGTTTGTTTGTTTGTTTGTTTGTTTGTGTTTGTGTTGTGGTGTGTGTGTGTGGGGGGGGGGGTCAGTGTGTGTGTGTGTTTGTGTGTGTTGTGTGTGTGTGTGTGTGTGTGTGTGTGTGTGTGTGTGTGTGTGTGTGTGTGTCTGTGTGTCTGTGTCTGTGTGTCTGTCTGTCTGTCTGTCTGTGTCTGTGCCTGTGTGTATCTGTATGTATGTAAGCTTGCGTTTGTGAGTTCATTCATATGTTTCTGCGCTTGATCATGGCAACCATTCCATTGTGTCTGTGTGTATCTGCATGTATGTAAGCTTGTGTTTGTGACTGTTCATGTTTTTTTCTGGGTGACGTCCGTGCCTTGGAAATATACAGGTGACATTTGTTTGACAGACAACAATCAAGAGTTTTGGAGGATTTGCAAAAGCAGGTCATTTTCCATTTGGTTTGACTGTTATCCAACTCATTGTGAACGTAAGTGCTTTCTTTTTCTTTGAAAATGCACAAACAATAATCAAAGCGTTTATCAGGTGTAATTGTATTATGTATAAACATGTGTAGGTAATGTTCAAATTCCATCGACAAACAGCAAGCAAGCTAGCCAAGCATCTCTGTTTCATGAACATCTGTCTTGATGCTGTCTATTTTTTTTTTACATCTTGAGTCTGTCACGGACAAAAAAATAAACAACCAAAGTCGTGGTCCAGGTTGTTTGGACATAAGCTCAAACTGAAATATTCTGAGCGCCAGGTAGACGGGCCCATGTGTCGGGTCCAGCCAATTAAGCATAGCGGAGAGGCTCCACGGAGACGGTCTGTCCAGCCAGACGGACTAAGTAGCTGACCGACGCCTCGATGTCTGGTCAAACGAGTCTCGACGCCCGGATCGGACTCATCCAGCCAATTTGAGCACAGCGAGAGGCTAATCCTAATCTTCCACGGAGACAGCATCGGCCTCGTAGACAGTCGGAGTGGCTGACCAACGTCTCGATAGGTCTGGGCCAGACTGATCTGGCCAATTTACGACCAGTGCCCACAATTAGGTCGACGTCACCGGAAAGGAGAGGAGAAGGTAGTGTGTGGTGGGGGTGAAATCAAGTAATCAATTGACCATTGACCACCACAGAGAGATAGTGACTCT
>CM031602.1:52508290-52558290 GCA_018398815.1 Conus ventricosus | reverse complement strand
TACAGAGTTAGCTAAAGTACTAGCATCAGCAGCAATGCCAGCGATACCTGTTTATATCCTCTTGGTAAGATCGGACGCATCAGAAGCAGTGCTCTCCACTGCTAGTTGTTCCAGCACAACACCAACACCCGCGCCAACGAGCAATTACATGTTAAAGACAAACAACAAGAAGTTGCAACTGAGACATAGTGCCAACTGACCACCACCACCTCTGAACCTGTGCAGACATAGTGCCAACTGACCACCACCACCTCTGAAACTGTGCAGACATAGTACCAACTGACCACCACCACCTCTGAAACTGTGCAGACATAGTACCAACTGACCACCACCACCTCTGAAACTGTGCAGACATAGTGCCAACTGACCACCACCACCTCTGAAACTGTGTAGACATAGTGCCAACTGACACCACCACCTCTGAAACTGTGCAGACATAGTGCCAACTGACCACCACCACCTCTGAAACTGTGCAGACATAGTGCCAACTGACCACCACCACCTCTGAAACTGTGCAGACATAGTACCAACTGACCACCACCACCTCTGAAACTGTGCAGACATAGTGCCAACTGACCACCACCACCTCTGAAACTGTGCAGACATAGTACCAACTGACCACCACCACCACCACCTCTGAAACTGTGTAGACATAGTGCCAACTGAGCACCACCACCACCACCTCTGAAACTGTGCAGACATAGTGCCAACTGAGCACCACCACCACCACCCCTGAAACTGTGCAGACATAGTGCCAACTGAGCACCACCACCACCACCTCTGAAACTGAGAAGACATAGTGCCAACTGACCACCACCACCTCTGAAACTGTGCAGACATAGAGCCAACTGACCACCACCACCTCTGAAACTGTGCAGACATAGTGCCAACTGAGCGCCACCATCACCACCTCTGAAACTGTGCAAACATAGTGCCAACTGAGCACCACCATCACCACCTCTGAAACTGTGCAGACATAGTGCCAACTGACCACCACCACCACCTCTGAAACTGTGCAGACATAGTGCCAACTGAGCACCACCCCCACTGAAACTGTGCAGACATAGTGCCAACTGACCACCACCACCTCTGAAACTGGCAGACATAGAGCCAACGTACCACCACCACCACCTCTGAAACTGTGCAGACATAGTGCCATCTGACCACCACCACCTCTGAAACTGTGCAGACATAGTGCCAACTGACCACCACCACCACCACTGAAACTGTGCAGACATAGTGCCAACTGACCACCACCACCACCACTGAAACTGTGCAGACATAGTGCCAACTTACCACCACCACCACCACTGAAACTGTGCAGACATAGTGCCAACTGAGCACCACCACCACCACCTCTGAAACTGTGCAGACATAGTGCCAACTGAGCACCACCACCTCTGAAACTGTGCAGACATAGAGCCAACTGACCACCACCACCTCTGAAACTGTGCAGACATAGTGCCAACTTACCACCACCACCACCACTGAAACTGTGCAGACATAGTGCCAACTGAGCACCACCACCACCACCACCACCAACTCTGAAACTGTGCAGACATAGTGCCAACTTACCACCACCACCACTGAAACTGTGCAGACATAGTGCCAACTGAGCACCACCACCACCACCACCACCACCTCTGAAACTGTGCAGACATAGTGCCAACTGACCACCACCACCACCACCACTAAAACTGTGCAGACATAGTGCCAACTGAGCACCACCACCACCACCACCACCACCTCTGAAACTGTGCAGACATAGTGCCAACTGACCACCACCACCACTGAAACTGTGCAGACATAGTGCCAACTGACCACCACCACCACCTCTGAAACTGTGCAGACATAGAGCCAACTGACCACCACCACCACCTCTGAAACTGTGCAGACATAGTGCCAACTGACCACCACCACCACCTCTGAAACTGTGCAGACATAGTGCCAACTGACCACCACCACCACCTCTGAAACTGTGCAGACATAGTGCCAACTGACCACCACCACCACCTCTGAAACTGTGCAGACATAGTGCCAACTGACCACCACCACCACCTCTGAAACTGTGCAGACATAGTGCCAACTGACCACCACCACCACCACCTCTGAAACTGTGTAGACATAGTGCCAACTGACACCACCACCACCACCTCTGAAACTGCGCAGACATAGTGCCAACTGACCACCACCACCACCACCACTGAAACTGTGCAGACATAGTGCCAACTGACCACTACCTCCACCTCTGAAACTGTGCAGACATAGTGCCAACTGAGCACCACCACCACCACCTCTGAAACTGTAGAGAACAGATAAATGTCTGTTCTACCCCACTTTCACCCTCAACCAGTTTTCGGGCGAAAGTGACCTAGAATCAGCATATTACTGTTCTCTGACAAGTAAGACTTCAATAACCAAAAATAACGATTATCTACAAACAAACATACTGTGTAGGGTTATCCGTTTTCAATACTAATTTACTAAAGTTTTCAGATTTCAGAGAGAACAGATAAATGTCTGTTCTACCCCCTTTCACCCTCAACCAGTTTTCGGGCGAAAGTGACCTAGAATCAGCATATTACTGTTCTCTGACAAGTAAGACTTCAATAACCAAAAATAAACGATTATCTACAAACAAACATACTGTGTAGGGTTATCCGTTTTCAATACTAATTTACTAAAGTTTTCAGATTTCAGTTTTTGTTTAATCCTATGTTTTTCCTGGTCATTTTCAATAAACATCATTTTCGCGCAAACATTCTTCAAATGAGTCTCTGTCTTTCATGTGAAATAAAACTACAGTCTTTAACTGTTCTCTAAAGTCTTTTAAAACCGAGTTATATTTCTGGCATAAAATCCACACACTTATCCCAGCATGTCTTCCGCTGAAAGCTAGTTTCGACAAGTGTTTCTCTTTTTAACTATGTCTCTTTCTGCCGAACAGTCATCTATAATAAATAGTGTCTGCGTTCCTTCAAACAGTCTATAAAACTGTTCTAAAACACTCACTCAGTTTATTGCTAGGATTAACTAAATATATGTCATCATCTGTCCATATAAACCTTCTATTATGATATGCTTTGTTCATTTAAGTGTTGGACAGAAAACCACAATATGATTAAAATTATAACGATAAACTGTTTGTAACAGGTCGAGGATAAATATTGTTTTTCCACAACCAGTCTGCCCACAATCAATGAGCAATGAGGAGTTTTTGTCATAAAGTTTAACTGCTCCATAGTTTTATAGCAGAATTTAATCTAATCCAGTTATTATTTTTATCATACTCTCCGTCAAAACTTGTTCAGTATAATAAAACCCTATGAGGCCTAAATGTGTAAGATTAATCCAATTTAGTTCTGTAAGATTGTTTTCTATTTAAGTCAACATTGATTTTGTTGCTTGTTGTTATGATCTTAATATCCTCGCCATTGTGAAGAACGACGATGGTAACGTTAAGGCGTTTAACGTCTAAGTTTTTGCCAGCTAATATTAATTCCTTTTATAAGGACGTCACTAACGCCCACAACCCCATCCCTCTCCACATCTTTAAAGACAGAAATTTCAAATATCATTGTGAACGTGTCTCCTAATTTTCTGCTTGGAAAGAACTGTAATTTTGTAGAAGCTTTTTTTACAACTGTTTCTTTTCGGGGAGGATGATCTGCTTTTTTCCCAAAACGGCGTTATTTCAATCTCTTTCCGGCTATTGTCGTCTGGCAAAGACTTACATGTAAAGGGCCCCAGAGTTGAATGCTTTTCTGAAACTTTTTTGACGGTCAAAAAATGTAAATGGGCTTATGAATTCAAATTTTATGCCCCATTCAAATATGGTTCTAAGTGCCATTTTGAGGTCAGGCTTTCGAACTATTTAATTCATACTGGCCAACATTATTTGCTTCTAGATTGCGCAGCGTTCTAGTTTAGGAAACTTTTGGTGTCGCCAACCTCTTTTGCGTTATAATCACCATCTTTAGTGTACTCAACCCATAAAAAGTGCCTATCTCACCGTTCTGTTCAAAGTCCGCAACGTCTGCAAGGTCTTTAATTCAAAGGGTTATACACCTCACAGCGCTAATGTAACTCCGGGTTCTTCTGGCCTACGCGACAATTTTTAGTAGCGTATTATTTTATTTCCAAAACAATGTCAGGTTATCACATTTCACAACTTTCCCCCCCGCTTTGTCTTTGATTTTTTATATTAAATGATCCAACCCTCCCCACAACAATCTTTTAAAACTGAAAATTTAGGGAATTGATAATTTCATAATCGCAAAAAGCAGCTTTCCCTGACGGAAGAGCTCTTAAAACAGTTGAGGGCCTTCCATCATATAAGTTTTCATCAGTGCTCAGCTCATCCAAATGAACAAAGAGTAATGAATGTAATGCAAAAACGAGGGGGACTTTCCCCCTCATAAGTGTTTCATCTGGCGCAGCACTAAAACTATAAGTGGGTAGATTGCCAGTTGTAAAGCCTAACATTTTAGCTAGCCTCTATCAAAAAGTAAGATAACTTCTTCAGGCTTGAATTTTAACATTGTTTTTTTAGATTTGCATTGTTAAGTTTGAGAGTAATGTCAAAGTTACTCATTGCTTCTTTTAGTGAGAAAAAACCCGTAATAACCACAGGAAATTATTAACTGGCTAATTTTGGTCCCTGCTTTGTAACTTTTAGAATCTTGTTATTCTCCTTGCTTTGCTTATATTAAAACCCCATACGACTTTGTAAAATATTTCATGGAGCGCGACCGTTTGCCCCGCAATTGTTATCAATAGCATGTTCTAAAAACGAAGGGGGTTTGAGTTGTTATTGTTACAAACATTTTTTAAAACAAATTAAAAATGAGTGCAATCAAATAACGGGCGCAAAAAAATTCTGTTGGGCCGCACTACAATCTTAAAAATATAGCAACGATACTCTTGACATTGCTGTGACCCAGACTGCCTCTTTTCATAAAAAGGTGATACTTCCCATTGAAGAGCTATCTTAAACCCTCCTATTAAAAACGACCGCATCCCAAAAGTGTGGTTTAGTCATCCGATGCAGTTTTATCAGAACCAGTTAACTTGCTGTGTTTTGTGCATCAACTGGGTGTGGAGTGTCGTATGCTGATCATTTAAATCATCCTGATCCTTTGGTGAGGTCAGTGTAAAATTTTTCCCATTTTATTACACCTTCAGACGTATTTTGACTGAACTGCAGCGCCTTTCCCAAAAATGACAAACCGTTTAATCCTTTCAGCAACAGAATAGACATGAGCTTTTGAAAGGATCTGAAAACAAATTCAAAAATTAATGTTAAGGAAGACTTAGACAAAATTTGGGATCTTAATCATGGCTTAGGCCCCCCTTATTTTGGGGCGTGCACAGAAATTAAACTATGACTGGAATCCTCCTTACACATCTTTCTCTTCAGGCACAACTGTTCACCTCGGGTCCATAGAGCAAGAGCATAAAACAGCATGGACAACATTTATCTTAGACACTTCAAGGGCCTAACTAAGCAGGAATAGAACGAATAAACGACTCTATTCGTACTTACGTTTGGTGTTGCTAGGTTCGCAAGCACAGGCAAGATCGAGCATAACTGATCCTTCTACTGGTTTTGACGCGCAAAAACATACTTAGCAAATTTAGAGGACGCCATTAATTCTACAGTTGATTTACCTTCAAGTATTAAAAGATACCAAAATGTTTTACAAACGCAAGAACAAAAAGTAGACTTTGCTGTTGGCACGGTTTAATACATGCGCCTTCTGACCTCAGACTCCAGATAGGTACAATAATAAACAATAATAATGAAATTCTTATAGCAGCAATGAACAGAAGGTTGGGAAAAAACGACATAAATTTCTGAGCCAGTAATATTACAAACAATAAAAGAACACCCAAAAAAAAGTCATCCAATCCCCGAGGCCCAACCCCTAAAGGCCATTGAAGACTCAGCAAAGCTCGCGGACTCTGTTCGCGATGACCATGAATATGAAAAGACAGCGCTTGTTTTTTGGGATTAACTGGAAAAGGGATTACTTGGTCTTTATCTTACTAAAAAGTAACCCAACATTACGAGAACTAATGTCCATAAGTGCTCGGCCATAAAGCCAACTACTTTGCTTGCAGTAGACAAAAGCCAGCTAACAATAACCTCCTAATATACCCGGTAAAGAGTCTATAGCTTTACCGCTAATTTTTTTAATAAACTCGCAAGATAAATCAATCTTTTTTTTTTTACCCATGATTTATCAGAGAGGGTGATGGGGGGCACTAAACTTTGACCACCGCCGCCCGAATACCCAAACACCAGTGTACTTATTGCAAATCCTAAGGCTGTTAAAAACGCTTCCCCAATGTGACTCCCTGCTCTCTAAACAATGTTCTTATTCTGTCTGCTAGCGTTGCGTCTTCATATAAAATTTTTTCGATAGTTTCTCTTATTCAATTCACTGATTCGTAATTGGTCCCGGTTATAGTCGCACTTCTAGTCTTGCTGATCTCTCTTGTTCAAGATCTTTTAGTCTTTGGGTTATTCTTTCTTTAATATCAGGTCCAAGTTTGGCGTCATCACCTCAACGAGTTTTTCTTTTTCTCTTTTTATATGCCCATCTAGTTCACCTAGTTTTGCAAAATTTGTTGTTAATTCGCCCTAAAGGTTCTTAAAGAACGATCAAGGGCTAATAATTCTCGCATAGGCAATGGGGAATCTTTAAATTTTTTTTTTTAAAAACGCTGTTTCTTCGAAAAACTGGTTTCTGCTTCTATTGTATTTTTTAATTCGCCTGCTAAATTTGTTTTAATTCTTTAAGTTCCATTTTTTTGCATTTGGTTATCTGTCGGGAGTTCTTGTAAGTGTTTTGAAGTTTAGCAATTTGCATCCCTATCTAATTTTGGTCTAGCAATGCCAAGGCGATTTTGATCTTTCACACTGAGCCCTATTTCTAATTGAACCCCCACGGCTAAAAACTTTGATGGTCTGGTTTAGTTGTAAGCCGAACAAGTTGCCCTGTTCGTTTTTTACAGACAAATGATCACTTTTAATTTCAAAATCATTGGGTCTATAAATCGGGGGGTTTTTGGGCCTAAACTTTCGAAAAATTATTTAACCTTACTTTCTGTTAATTCATGCCGCTTTTGACGATGCCGTGTAAAAGGGGATCATTTCACTCATATCGTCTCCACGATCAAAAACATCATAATCTTCTTCGCCTTCAATTCCTGCCAAGTTTTTAAATAATTAACTTTTTATTTTGCTTAAATAAAAAGGGCGGAGCAAACATATGGCCGATTCTTACCCCGCAAAGAAAACTGAAAGAGCCCCTTGGCGTGAAGGGAAATAAACGGAATATTATTGTTCCAAAAATCCATCTACTATGATGCAGATCAAATTCTTACTGTCAAATTCCAGACTTAGGAGCGGATGAATTGATTGTGCCAGGCTCTGCGCGTCTTACTTTCAAAATAGCGCTCGTTTCCCAACAACAGACCCAAACAGGACAGTTGTCAGAATTTGGGACGGGCAATCGTTAAAAAAATTTTCTATAAAACTTGGGGGGCAAGAAATATTTTTTTTACACAATGCAGACATATTTTTAACCTATTCTGATCTATGGCTAACCCGGGGAAAATGAAAGGGAAGATCTTGCGTTTCAAGGAATCGGCAATGAAGAAGCACTAAAACTTAGAATAGGCCCGAACTCGCCTCAGGGGCTAAAAGCAGCAAAAAGGCTTTAGCTGTAAGTTATGCGTAGGGTAATCGTTTTTTTTCCATTCCCCTAGATTTTGAGTTGTTAAAAGCGCATGCCCATATTTTTCAAGGAGCATTAAAAGACAGATTGTCATATGAACTAACTTTTAATGAATACAAACGTGTTATCAGATCAACAGACACCGAAGCAAAGTACAGCATTTCTGACATCTCGTTAGAGTTGATGTTGTTAGAAACCCTAATTAGCAGAGCTGATGAGCACCAATATCATCAAAATTAGCAATATATTACGAAAGAAGTGATTCATCATGCAACATATCCCAGAAGCAGGCAGACACTATATGGAATTTTAGTTTTAGCGTCGCTGCAAGATCGCTTAAAGGTATTTTAAATGCTGTGTGAAGATGAAGAACCTTTCAAAAGAGCAAGTGAAAATTTTTTTAATCCTAAAATAACGAAAGTGCAATGTACAATTGCGGTAGTCCTAACCAAACTACGCTAGCGGCTAGACCTTTATCTCATTTTGACGAAATAAAGAAAATTGTTTGGGGTGGGAGGGGTAGAAATCCAACAGCAGACCTATTTTGTCTAAAGATTTAACATCTTCACAATGTTAGGCTTATAAATATTTAAAACAACAAAATACGGTTTAAGGGTAAACCTAAGGTCAACGGAGGATAATCAGTTTGCATGGAAGCGGGAGAGCTGAGAGAGACGTAATAAACAATTCAAATTGATAAAGAAGAAGAAGCCGATAAACCCTTTAAATGTACATTTGTTTTAATATATGATGCGCAGCGAATATTGTAAAGAACAGATTAAAGATGTAGTATACAAAATTTATTTTTTCTTTTTAAAAAAAGCATGTCTGTTAAAACATTATCCAAATGTGCCTACAGCGCCCGCCAAAGAAGAGATATAGAAAGCCCTAACAAAAAAAACCCTTTCAGATTAACAAAAAATTACGCAAATGCAACAAAAACTAGAGCAGACCTTTCAAAATACAGCAAAACCAACGAAGGTTTTTCTGCTGCCTTTAATGCTGTTACATATGCCAATACTGGAGCATCGACTATAAGTGCTCTAATCAGCAGGAACGATGTTGGTCTCTTAGCAACGGCATGGGCCCGCACCCGCAGCTTTACCTCTAGGAGGTTTGTCTTTAGCTCTCGCCTGTGTTCATTAGCTGTAGGTGCTGCTAGCAAAAAAATAAAAACTAAACTCCAAAAGCACACAGCTATGGTTCAACTAATAACAGCTAAACTTAGTTCGTTTAAAACTGACAATAAATAAAGCGCTAGTTGACTCAAACACACGGATGAAGAATTTAATCGTTACAGGCCGATTTTGATGACTACAAAAGACAAAAGTTTGATCTTCAAAGAAAGGCGGGGAAAACTTTTTCTCAACAGCCAGACCCGGGAGCAGATAAAAAAGGAATGCTTAAAAAAAGTAAACGAGAAAATTAAACTCTGCTCTAAACAGCTCAAAATTAACAACACCAAAAGGTGTTTATACTTTATTTTAATGAGTCCAAGCGCAAAAAAACCGTCGATATTGATTCTGATTAAGCCGTTGTATTTTTTTTAATTTAAATAAAAAATGTGGCTTAGAAAAGAAAGACAGCATGGCTAAGATAAATGAAGGACAAGACGAATTTTTTGGAAGGAATGCTCGAGAAGAGCGTTTATCAAGAGCACTGAATGATATTGATTTAGAAGTCATTGACCCAACAAACGTAAAGGCAAGTGTTGTTCATGCTATTTCTCAAGTTCCAGGCAAACTAACAATAGACCCGCCAGTTAAAGAATGTTAGCTGTTTTAAATCGACTATGTAACAATAAATGAAGAAAATCTAGAATCCTGGTTTCAACTAAACAGCAGACTATTCTTTCTCATAATGACTTAACACCCGGTTGGCAGACCAACTGCTTACACAGTTTGATGCTGCCGCGAAGAAGCTAAAATGAGAGGCTCGGGTTTTGGTCAGAGGGCGAATCTTAGAGATTAGATTAAAACAGCTAAGTATTGCACCGATTGTAGGCAAGCTTACATTCCGCTACCCCGAGAGTTGGTTTTAAAGAGAGCATTTTAAACATAAAGAATTCAGACGACAAATGTTTCATGTGGGCGTTCTTGCAAGGCTGCATCATGTCCGCGAACACGCAGAGAGAGGAAACTAACTATCGCAATACACCAAAGATCTTAACTTCAATGGAATACCCTTTTTCCTGTTAGTGTAACCAAATTGATCAGTTTGAAAACAAAACAACCCAATAACTGTTAATGTATACACATGGGATGAGGAAACAAATTTGGTGCCAATTAAAGTGTCCAAGAACAGTCCAACAATGGGCGAACCACCCAAAAATTTCATGGGGACTTACCCCTAATGTTTTCGCCAGCAGGGCTGCCCCATTACACATTAAATACGCACAATGAGCAGATTATGGCGCATACTTCAAAAAACACTAACATACAAGAATTCTGCAGAAATGTTTAACAAAAAATTCCATCTGTGTCAAGCCGCGAGTGAACAAAATAAAACATTGTAAAAGTTCTGTAGACTGTAAACAGAACAAACCCTACGCCCCCGCCAGGACTAAATTTAGTTTTAAGAACGGGAAACGGCTGCAAACAAGTCCATACGTAGTTTACGCAGACTTCGAGTCGCTTATTGTTTCTTATGAAGGGCCAGCACCACAAAAACTTCAAAAAAACAGCCCTTAATGAGTAATAAACAGTTTTGTTCAATTTGCCTTCAATATTGTTAGGTCGGATGGCGTTTATTCAGAACCAAAATTAATATAGAGGACCAATGCTGCGAAAACATTCTTAAAACGCATGCAGCAAGTGCGCAAGACTGTTCAAATAATCTGAATATATCTGAAATCATAATAAACGCCTGAAGACCAAAAACAGTATGCCTCAGCCACTCACTGTTGGATTTGTGGTTTAGGCCTCTCATCAACGCAGCGAATCCAACAGTAAGAGACCATGATCACATTAGCGAAAGTTCAGGGGAGAAAGCGCATAACAAATGCAATCTTCAACTAAAGTTTGATCCAAAAGACATGAAGCTGCCTGTAATTTTTTCACAACTTGCGAGGTTATGACTCTCACCTTATAATGCAACAGTAACCACGCCTTCAGGTAGCAAGCATTGCACAGTCCCTCAGAAAAGTACATGTGTTTCACTTTAAAAAACATGTCTTTCTACGACTCTATGCAACACATGATGGCTCATTAGAGGCACCTGGCTTTTTGTCCTTAAAGTCCTGCCCAATAACGGAAGAATATTTTGACTCAACGCTTGTTAGAAAGGGTGTTTACCCTTAAGAGTAAAATGAACAGTTGGAAAGGTTGGCGAAGACACACTTCCTCCTAAAGGCGCGTTCTTTTCTAGTCTTTGAGGAAAGGACATCAGCGATTCTGATTACCAACATGCTCAAGATGCGTGCAGAAGTTAGAGTGTAAAAAAGATGGAACTATCATGAAATTTATACTTGATGGCAGATGTATGTTTGTGGCGGGCGTCTTGAAAATTATAAAAAAGACCTGCATGAAACATTATAGCCTGATCCTGCGCATTACATTTCTGCCCCGGGATGAGTTGGGATCTTTCTTAAAGTTTACTGGAGTACAGATTTAAATTTATTGTCAGATTTTCCAATGATTCAGATGATTGAAAACGGATTGCGCGGGGGAATTAGTATGGCGTCCGCATCATTACTGTAAAGCAAACAACAAATACTTGGACACTAGATCCGAAAAAAAAGGTCTAACTATCTCATGTATTTAGATGCAAACAATCTGTATGGATGGGGAATGGCGCAATCGTTCCATTACGCAACTTTAAAATGTACACAGGCGGCGATCCGAATAATATCAAAGGCATTAAAGTGGTTGGGCAGTTTAACGCCTGATCCCAAAAGCGTGGTTTCATTCTAGAAGTTGATTAAAAATATCCTCATGAACTCCATGACCTGCAAATGACTATCCATTAGCAGCAGAAAGTCTAAAGATGGGTCCAAGAAAAGCCGCCTAAACTTGTGCCTAATCTTCGAGGCAAAAAAAATTATGTCTGTCATTAACAGACTTCTACAATTTTATTTAAGACATGGTTTGAAGTTGACAGCAGTTCATCGCATAAATTGCTTTTGTCAAGAAAATTCATAAACCATACAAAAATGAAGAACCTGATCTCAGAAAATAAATTTCCACAGATGCTTCAGAAAAAGACTTTTTCAAGCTGAGAAAAAACACTGTTTCGGAAAGACTATGGAGAATCCACACAAGCGCAAAGATGTCAGATTGGTTCACCAAAAGAACGAACAATTAAGCTGACTTCAAAACCTAATTTAAAAAAGGACTTCAGAAAAATTTCATGACAGCTTTTTGGTATAATGATGAAAAAAAAAGAAAGTCAATTTGGGCAAACCTGTATTTATTGGGTTTACTGTTTTAGAATTTTCAAAGCTTTTGAAGTTAGAGTTCTTTTTGACTACTTTAAGCCCTCGTAACCTGAGTCCAAGTACTTAACACAGATACAGACAGTTTTGTTATAGATATTCCTACTGAAGACATCTATAAAGACATGGAAATGGAAAATAGCTAAAGGACATGCGGATGGTAAGACACGTCTGATTACCCTAAAGAAATTCGCCTTGCATTCAATTACTAACAAGAAGGGTTTTAGGAAAGATGAAGGATGAATATCGGGAAAAGGTGATCAAGGAGTATGTGGGTTAAGTCAAAAATGTACAGTATTTCGAGCCGAGAAAATCATTAAGAAAGCAAAGGGATATCCCCGCAGCGTTTTTGCAGTCAAACAAATCACATACAACTACAAAGAACATTGTTTGGCAATAAGACTTTTTCATCATGACAACGTAAAACTGCGATCTAATCTACATGAGATCAACACAACTGTTTAACAAAGAAGTCATTAGATAGAACAAACACAAAACGGGGGTTTGTTTAAACCAGAGTTTCATATGCAATTGGGGACTGGGGAACCGTAAATTAAATTAAAGCGGAACGTGTCTGGCGGAATTATCTGCAGTTCTTCTTTCAACAAAAGATCTTTGAGGACTGGTTGTTTAGTTTTGTCAGTTTCTCGTAAATAATACACGGGCGGATTCATTTTTACAATTCTTTTTATTTCGTACGGGTCAACACTCCAAATGGATCGGGTGCCCTGATGCGAGTGACCCCTTCTGCTTCCCCCCGGGAAATAAAGGTACCCCTTAAATTTCAATCCAAATGGTAATAGTTGCTGGGTGAAGACTCCCCCTTCAGCAACAATTTTTTGTTTTTCTTTTGATTGCTTGTACTGGGTTTAGCCCTTTAAATTCTTCATTATTCATTGCCGCAAAACTGAGGCAATCTCTAACCCATTCTGTGTTGCGAGAATTGTCAATCAGCTCTCTGTGATTTCTGGTAGGAAAAAAGTCTTTTTTGGCTAACTGTTTGTTAAAGTTTTCAACTAAAGCCTGTGATCTGTGAACTCCCGGAATTTCCTCTTCTAAAAGTAACTCTGTGTTTTAACAATAATTGAATTTACTTGGCCCCTTTTAAAATTTTTTTCCATCATCAACTTGAATCATGCGAGGGTAAGTTAGCGGGCCTCGCTGTATAAACAGCTGTATGGCAACAGCAACAGCAGAAGCACTCTTTTGTGTTAATGGGTTTTGCATCTTTGACCCTTGAAGCTTTTGTCAATGACTGTGATGCGTACTTAAACTTTTCGTCTAATCCATCGGAGGGTAAATATAGAAATCCATTTGATTTGGGGGTTTGTTCGGTAATTTCGTTCACAAAGTGTGGTCCTGTATTCGCCTAGTGCAGGTAAATAAATTTGCCAAATCGCTTGTTTTTGATAACCATTCCTTTGCTGTTTGTTCACAACTCCCGCTGCTTTGGGTTAGCTTTTTAATTGCTGTGATGCCCTTCCAATAAACCTTTGGGTCAATAATAGATTTGTTCATTTTTTATTCAGCCAATATTAAAGTGCAACAAAATACACAACAGTCATACCAAAGACAATAAAAACCCCATTTCTTTCATCTTTTGTTTTTCTGATGGATGATAAAAATCGCTAAAAATTTTTGGGGGGGGCAATGTCTCGATTGGTTTGCCTGTTACAGATAATATTGTTTATTGCTTGATCAACATCTTTAAATTGTAAGCCGCATGGCCCTGTTTTTTTCAGAGCATCATTAATAAAATCTAACTGCTCAATTCTCTGCTTTTCATAGCGATCTTGTGCTGCAGCTAGTGCTCCACAGCTTTGTTATGTCTTTTTCTCTCGCCTTCATCTCGCAGTTTACTAAATGCGTAATTACTCCACTAAAAGCGAGCGCATTAAAACCCCAGCGCCGCCTATCATCATTACGAGTGAAGCCATTTTTTTTAAATGTATTTTTAATTTACATAATTTATACGTCTGGAATTATTCCTTGCTTGACTAGAAAATCTTTTGTGGCAACCGAAGCTGCAATGATAGCAATAAGCTTTGCTGAATCCTCAAAGTCTAGTTTGCCAAGATCTGCTGGTTTATTTTTAACAGGCTTTTACCAAGCATGAGTATCCTACACTTAGTCCTCCAATAACAGCAGAATGGTATACAAGGTGGTAACAGTTTTTTCGGTGCTCATTTTTATAAAAAAAAATAATTATAATTTAATAAAAAACATGAACAGTGATGATCTACTACAGCTACAAGGGGCCTAAAAACCCTTTCCCCAACTAAAGAATGACCAAGTTGATGGCCAAGCTGTTATGCCCAAAAGGAGAGGTTGTATTCTTTGGCAGCGTGTGGAAAAAAAAAACATTCCTCGGAACTGAATTCAGCATTGAACAGATTCAACAGATTTTCGCCGCAAGACAATTTAAAGTATCATAACAGGGATTAAGCGCAGCTGGGGTCTAGAATGGTGAAAAGTGGTGGGCAAACGTTCTTAGTTGTACACTAAACTAAGTCAGTAGATTTTGCTCCCATTGATTCTGAACAAGATCTTACGTATGATTTAACGCAAGATCCAGTTTTAACAAAGTCATTAGAGTCTCTAGCTGTGATCTATACTAAAAGATTTGGAACATTGTTATCGCCATTAATCAGGATTTAATAACTTTTAATCATATAGATTTTGTTTCCCTTCAAAATGAACGAGCTGGAAATCATCAGAACCAAATCAGGAAACATTGAATCAGGTGGGGAAAGTAACCAAGCCAGAAAATCACAGAATCAGAAAACACTGAATCAGGTGGGGGCCAGGAAAAGTGTCCTCATCCTGGAAAGTGTTAAAGCAGGAAAAAAATTAGCAGAGTGGGAAAAGACAAAAAAATTAATGTTACAGAAAATAACTCATCATGAAAACATAACACCGCCAGCGCCCGAACAAGTTGATTCAATGCCCGCTATAAAAACTCCATGTGATACAAGGGCACCAAGTCTTCATGGAATATTGAACTTAAAACTGTTGCCATTTTTGGGGCCATTGCTGCTGTTGGGCAGTAATGCGGGTATAAAATATATACACCCAAATTGCAACAGAAACAAAAGCAATCAAAAAAATCTGAACCATTAAATGCAGAAAAGACAACTGCACGCCAAAACCGCCAATAACAAAGCATCATTTTGATCCCAAATTTTTAATGGAATAATATTTAAGAACTTAATTTAAAATTTTTTTTATAAAAATAAAATCATGCGTATATAAAATGATAAAGTCAATAAATAAAAACATGGAGTCTATAAAAAGGCATTTCCATAGACCAGAATGGGAATCAATCGGTTGCTTCGGGTGTAAGACCTTCCTTAAGAACTATGCAGAGAACGCTGAGCAAGACATCCTCAACGATGAGCGTTTTTTGAGGCGTGTTTTACTATATTAGGCACTGCTATTTAAGATAAAAACATAGAATGTATTTTTTTGATAATTATAAGATAACTTGAATACGAACTTGGTTGTACTTAAAGGATGACTTAATCAAGAACTTATTAAAAACTTGATCAAGAACTTTAAACAAGAAATTATTAAGAAAATTGAAGTAACTTAATTAAAACATAATTAAGTTCTTAAGGATGGCTTAATTAAGAATTTAGAGTGACTTAATTAAAAACTTGAAGTGACTTGGTTAAAACTGGGGGTGGCTTAATTAAAATCTCTCACTTAGAGGGAAAAATAATTAAAAACTTAAAGGTTACTTTAAATTAAACCCTTTTCCAACCAAGTCGTTCAAAAGCGGGTAACAGGATACACTTCCTAAAAATGGTCCCCAAAGGGGAAAAAAGCGCTGTAACTAAATCTTGGGGATGTTAGAACGAGTTTCTTTCAGTGGCCAATATGAACTTGGGTGCGTCTCGTAAGTGTAAGCCCTGTGTTTTTGTCGCGCTGGGTGACAGTGTGTCATCACACACAAAACACACATACACACCGCGTTACACTGTCTAATAACACTTAAAGTGGAAAAGACGTTTAAAACAAAGAACAACCCAAAACACACACAACCCCACGCACGCACGCGCGCAGCACACACACCCCACACATGCCCCCCCATGTAACATGTAACGGGGGCCCCGGGCGATCATGTGATAGGACAAAAGCACTAACCGATTACTTACTACGGGGACCAGCCAAGCCAACACAAAACACAAAAAGAAGAGAGAAAGAGAACGACAGGTGAGAATGAGACGGGAGTTTGACAGGGGCATATAATTAAAACGGGAAAACGGGGAACGAACGCTGTATGTATGTGTGGGTGTGTATCAGGTTTACCTTTTGGGCTGATTGTACCGTGTTGGGGTTTTAAAGCTTTAAGCAGATCAAACAGCCACAACGTAGCAGTTGAGCGTTAGGGCCTTGGCCGTTCTTGCACACACACACACACATACGTACGCGTGCTCACACACACACACACACACACACGCGCATGCACACCACACACGCACGCACACACTTACACACACACACACCATACTTACGCGCACAGCCTGCAAAACAGAACACACGCAGCATTTCCCGCACACAACCCGGGCCCCCTGTCTAGAGGGGCGGGGCACGCAGCTTTTTCGATTGCATCACGAAAAGTATTAAAGGGGTGGTCTCCCTGTACGCGTGGATTGCACCACCACCAAAAGTAAAACTTAAATATAAGAATTCAACTACTCGCTATTGGGGTCGGGTTTGGGCCCCCGCAGGCGTCACACTTTTTGGAGTTGGAGTTGCTGATTCAGGGCTGCACTTCCCTCATTAGTTGGTCACACAGTTTCGAGTTTCGAGTGAGACCAAGTCTTGGGGTCAGTTCACCCCATCCAGAATGAAGACCGGTGCCACCATTCCAGACCAAGGCCAGCCACCACCACCCAAAAAATCCCAGGGGAAACATAACTCCTGGGTTCCCCCCTGAAGGCATGGTCGACACAAAGTGACGCCTGCAAATAAAAATTAAATCAACAGTCGGCCATGCTCAGGGAGGGGGTTTTTGCTAATTTTTTATGTTAAAAAAATTGTAAATTTTATTTATCTACAATATATATGTTTGTAGCGTGCTGCCCTTATTTTTCAAAAAATATCAAATATTAACACGCACACACAAAAATATGTCCACACACTACAGTTGTCCCAATTCCAAACCAAAGTTTTAAAGTCTCCAGAAAACACATGCCACTTCACAACTCAACAACACCAGCAATGGAAATGACGAGGCAAAGCTGCGTTGTAAGCCCTGCACTTAATTTTAAAAAGACTGGGGGTTGGTTCAAAAAACGCCATGCCCAGTCCACGCGGTAAGTAATCGGATAGTGCAAAGTCCTTAGGTAAGGGCCCTCAACTAGCAATTTAAAAGGGTAGACGTTTGTAATATGGGCGCGTTCAGCCACAACTGCTATTCCCCTGCGTTACTCTGGGGCGTGTTCAGGGGCCCGGCTACGCTACTCTCTGAAAACTTTAGTAAATTAGTATTTAAAAAGGATAACCCTGCACAGTAAGTTTGTTTGTAGATAATCGTTTTTTTTTTGGTTATTGAAGTCTTACTTGTCAGAAAACAGTAATATGTGATTCTAAGGGCAACTTTCGCCCGAAAACTGGTTTTAGGTGAAGTGGCGTAGAACAGACATTTATCTGTTCTCTACTGTGCAGACATAGGGGCCAAGCAGCGACGACTGTGAAACTCTCTCTCTCTCTCTCACTCCTCCTCTCCCTCTCCCCTCTCGCTCCTCTACTCCCTCTCTCTCTCACTCGCTCTCCTCTCTTCTCTCTCCTCTCCTCTCCTCTCTCTCTCTCTATCTCTATCTATCGCTCTCTCCTCTCCCTCTCTCTCTCTCTCTCTCTCTCTCGCTCTCTCTCCCCGCTCTCGCTCTCGCTCTCTCTCTATCTTTTGCTCTCTCTCTCTCTTTTCACTCTCTCTCTCACTCTCTCTCCTCTCTCTCTCCTCTTATTTCCTTGGGTGATTACTATTCACTTCAAGGCCCAGACCACCTTCGTCATTGAAATCCTGTGTGAAGGCGCGGGGCTAATCCTCTTGACAAACGGCTATTGGGATTTTCTTTTCTTTTTTTTTTCCTTTCATTCTCTTTTTTTCTCTGTTCTTTTTGTGCCTGTTCTGTATTTTTTATTCCCTCCTTTTTAAACGCTGAAATGAAGAGGGGGGGGGGGGGGGGGTGCTGAAAAAAGACAAATGAGTAAAAGAGCAACATCTAAAGGAAGGCATTGCAATTCATCTTGCTCTGAGAGAGAGAGAGAGAGAGAGAGAGAGAGAGAGAGAGAGGGAGAGAGAGGAGGAGGAGGAGGAGGAGAGAGAAGAACAAGAACCATAACCAGAAGAGCAAGAAGATAATGGAGAAGCTATGCAAGTTCAATCTGTGGAGAGAGAAAAATAAAGGTGACAAATTAAGTCAGGTAAAAATGTTGACAGGAAGAGCTGCCGGTGCCTGGGGTGTAATAATAGTCCCCTGTGAAAACCGTCACGTCGGTCAAAACAGCACGTGATTGGAATGTATTAGGTGCGGTCAAGTTAAAACAAACAAAAAAAAAGCAAAGTGATTTCTCTCTCTCTCTCTCTCCTCTCTCTCTCCTCTCTCTCTCTCTCTCTCCTCTCTCTCTCTCTCTCTCTCTCTCTCCCCTCTCTCTCTCTCTCTCTCTCTCTCGCACAATAACTGTGTGATGGTTTTGTTTCTGCACTGCTCTCTCTTGTGTGTGCAAACTCCACACATCAGTATCTGTTATCTTCATCGGCATCATCCCCTTAGTAAATGTTTCTTTTTCAGCATTGTCAGCAGCAGCAGTAATCCCTGTCTTTATATTGCTGATAGAAGCACTACCAGCAGCTGCAGCATCAGCGGTACCTCACTGTATCGTGTTTGTAATTTTAAGCAGCAGCCGCAGCTCTCTCAATTCCAAGCAGTTCCAGCACAACATCCACACACCCTTCTCCCCAGTCCCCATCAACACCAGCATGATCATCAGCAGGAGCAGCAACATGAATGAAAATAGTCGCCACAGTAGAAGCAGCAACAATAATTGTAGAAGAGGCATCATCAACAACACATATAGCAGCAGTACCAACCGTGGCGATAATGGTAGTGGTGGCAGCAACAGAAACACGCTGTACTAGTCACTGCAGTAGCAGCAACTGGGCAAACTCATAGTGGTGGTGACAAACAATGAAAGTGGTGGCTGCGCCATGCAAGGATTCCAACAGAAATGGCAACAGCAGTAGCTGCAGTGGCAGAAATGTTCTGATGCACAGCTAAGACAGTAACAGCTGTGGACAGTAACAGCCGTGGACAGTAACAGCTGTAGACAGTAACAGCCGTGGAAGTAACAGTGTGGACAGTAAACAGCTGTGGACAGTAACAGCTATGGACAGTAACAGCCATGGACAGTAACAGCCGTGGACAGTAACAGCTGTGGACAGTAACAGCCGTGGACAGTAACAGCTGTGGACAGTACAGCTGTGGACAGTAACAGCTGTAGACAGTAACAGCTGTGGACAGTAACAGCCGTGGACAGTAACAGCTGTAGACAGTAACAGCTGTGGACAGTAACAGCCGTGGACAGTAAACAGCCATGGACAGTAACAGCTGTGGACAGTAACAGCCGTGGACAGTAACAGCCGTGGACAGTAACAGCCGTGGACAGTAACAGCCGTGGACAGTAACAGCTGTGGACAGTAACAGCCGTGGACAGTAACAGCTGTGGACAGTAACAGCTGTAGACAGTAACAGCTGTGGACAGTAACAGCTGCAGGAACATCTCCAACAAGAGCAGTGGCAGCAACAGAACATAACCAACAGCTGCAATGGCGTTCAAGGAAAAATGGTAGTGCCTGTCTGAAAAGGAGTGAGGTGGGGGAGAGGTAGTGAGAGGTAAAACCTGTAAGGAAAAGGTTGGGAGGGAGTCGGTGAGGAAAAAAGAGAAGTGGAGAGACTGAAAAAAGAAAGAAAGAAAGAAAGAGAGAAGAGAGAGAGAGAAAAAAGAAAGAAAGAGAGAGAGAGAGAGAGAGAGAGAGAGAGAGAGAGAGAGAGAGAGGGGAGAGAGAGAGGAGATAGAGAGGGCGAGAGACAGACAGAGAGAGAGAGAGAGAGAGAGAGAGGGCGAGAGACAGACAGACAAGAGAGAGAGAGAGAGAGAGTAGAGAGAGAGAGAGAGAGAGAGAGAGAGAGAGAGAGAGAAGAGAGCACTGCGAAACAAAAGGAAATCATATACAACAAAGTTAAAAATGGATAAAGCGTAGAACAAGTAAGTGAAGAAAGAAAAATAGAGGATTAAAAAGAAAAATAGGTAAAACGAAAAGAGGACACGTAAAAAAAAGAAGCCAAATGGACCGAAAACGAATAGATGATTGTTTTCCCGATGAAAGTTTACATGTGAAACACTAAGAAAAAAAAGGTGATTTTTTGTATGTTTCGTCTTCAGCCCACTGCGGTGCCATTCCAGCCCCCACCACTCATTCCATCTTCTTGTCCACAGTCACAGACTGGCTTGTGCTGCCACAACTCTGACACAGCCAATCCACAGGGAGCAGTCAATGGCAAGTCTTCATAAGGAAACCCACCAGAGGTCTCCTCTATTGCCAGGTCACTTCAGGGGTGTTTAGCTGAGCCTGTTCTGATCCAATATTCACAGGACCTTCTAAGCCCCCTACTGACGACAATAATTGCGTTGTCGTTAAGCCAGCGTGAGTGACTTTTCCCTACAGAGGGCGCCACCATATCCATTCGACAACAACCTCATAAATTTGCCGCTACTGGTAACCCGACGTAAGTTTACCAAGGACATGACAAGGAGTAGAAATCAACGCTGACGCCAGCATGAGAGCACAACAGGAAGAAGACACAGAATCTGAGACTTTTGTTTTTCAAATGCTGATCTATGTTTCAGTTTCATCAAGGAGGCGTCACTGCGTGCGGACAAGTCCATACACGCTACATCATATCCGCTAAGTTTTGAGACCACATTGTGCATGATTTGCAGCTGATGGATAAATCAATTAACAACCAAGATGAGACAATAGAAGAACGGGTCTCTTGGCTACCACTCAGCGGATGTCTGACCACGCATTAGCCCAACGCGCTGGTCAGACCTTGAGTGCGTACAACCATGGTTTGTTTGTTTGTTTTTTCTATGAAGATGATGAAGATAGTGCCAAGCGACTTCCATTCTGGTCTAAGACTGCCTGACAGGGCTGTACTCCCTACTCACTGTCACACACCTATCCCATGCATCACCAGCGACCCATGAGATCACACGCTGCATGCTCTATGTCCGACAGGGCATTTAAAACCATTCTGACAAGGACCCTATCCAGTAGGTAAAAGAACTCGACTGGTGTCCTATCTTCCTCCTGCAGGGTGACCCTATAGCGAAATGACTCGTAGCAGCCTGTCAGGTGCTGAAAAAAAAAATCCCGTAAGCATATTGTCTCACGGGAATCGACCCACGACAGGCCCAACCAGGAATCCTTGATGCTAACCACTGTGCCACAGCGGCTGGTGAAGAGCAAGAAGAATGTTCTGAGAGAGATCACCTCTTTTTTTTTCTGAGGAAGGACAGGAGTGGGGGCGGGTGGCCATCTTGGAGAAAATGAGAGAGTCTGCAGCAGTTGATGGAAATAACAAAACTCGTCGTAAACACCTAAACATAGCGTGGCAAGTTTTCACTCCCCTTGGGCCTTGGTCATTTTGATGAGGACTGTGTTTTGTTGTTGTTTGTTTTTGTGGAGATGTTTGGCTCTCTGCTGTTTGCCACTGTTCTCTCTCTCTCTCTCTCTCTCTCTCTCTCTCTCTCCTCTCTCTCTCTCTCTCTCTCTCTCTCTCTCTCTCTCTCTCTCTCTCTCTCTCTGTTTAGGAATATGCCATGATTTCTTTTGTCGGTAGAGAGCATCTAAAGCAGTTGCTCAGACTTTGAAAAAGGGAGTCAATGTCCATGACGTTTTTTGCTGTAGTCTAGCTCTTTGTGAAATATGGGTACCATGTCTATAGAAAACACACTACGAGAACCAAAACCTGTTTAACTAATTTTGTAGTTTTCCCATGCAGAATGTGTAAGATAATCTTCAGCAATGTTTCATTCACAAACAATTATAGGTGCACTTGCTGTAGTCTCTAGTCTAAAAAAAAAATTGTCTTGACTGGTATGCTTTTAGATCAAACGCTTTAAATGTATCCCGGATTTTGTGTGGTCTTTGCTTCTCCTCAATAATTGTTTGTTTTTCTTTCTGCAGTCAGCAGAAACTCAGTTACTGATGCCAAGAAATTTCCCAAGTTTTCAAAAGGGGTTCTTCTCTATGTCCAGCTATCATATATTCCACATCGCCTTGTTATATATTTTTGTAAATTCTGATAATTCCTACATCTCCCTATGCTGGCAAGGGCTAAGGAGAGTAAGGTCAAATCTATGTACACCAGTATATCATGCTACTGTTTCATCAGAAATTTCATTTTCCTGAAATTTCGCTACCATTTCGTTGTTTCCAGAACTTAAGAATTTACCTTCTGAGGATGGTTTTTTTCGTAGAGACCTCCCATATCTGTGTTACTTTTATCTGTGGATGTTTTTTTCTTTCCCTCTCTTTTGTCTCCCTCCCGCTCTGTCAAAGGGGAAGCCGGGGTAGGTCACATCTGTGCAAGATGCACACAGCATCTCACTGTCTCCTTCTCTTGCCAAATTCCCAACAGTCGCTCTGTGTGTCCCTTAGCTCCCCATAAAACGTCAGAAGCCAATCACAGTCTGTGACAGGTGGCTCTGATTACACCGAAACTTGGAGACTTCTTCAAGGCGCTGGCTGTTATAGAGGTAAGAGTGAGACGGGAGAGAAAAGAGAGAGAGAGAGAGAGGGGGGGGGAGAGAGGGAGGGAGGGAGGAGAGGGGGGGAGGAGAGAGGGGAAGGGAGGGGATATTTCTTCATATTGACCATGACCCTAATGAGAAAGAGAGAAAGGGGAGAGAGAGAGAAGAAGACAATAGGACAGACAGACAGACAGACAGACATACATATAGACAGACACAGAGACAGAGAGAGAAAGAAAGTAGAGGAGAGAGAGAGACAGAAACAGAGACAGAGAGAAAGAGAATGGGAGAGAGAGAACAGAGAGAGAGAGCTAAGAGAGAATAACACAATTCTGGGAAACGAAAGTCAAGCAAATAAAACTAATTTTAAAAAAGACAAAAAAGAGGCAATATCAGGAGAAAAGCAAGAATTTGCAACAACAAAAAAGTACAGAAACGAAGGGAAAACAATACTGAAAAAAAAAATCTTGTACATGAAACAGATCTTTTCCATTGAGAAAAGACATTTCAAATACAAAGGAGAGAAAAGTGCAACTGGGAAACGCCCCCTCTCACCCTCTGTTAACATCCTTCCGCCCTCAATACCAACAAAAAACAAAAACAAACACACAATTGAAGCAACGGCATTTGAAACTGCAGAAGAAACATGCCAAACAACGAACGCAGTGAACCGCACTGAGCCCAAGCAACATGAAATATTGACAAGTGCTGAAAGTTCTAAAAACTGTCTCTTCATTTTTTTTTTTGTGGGGTTGAGGGGACAGGCGACTGGTTTGGCCATCCTTGGGAATTAAGAGAATTCACAGCAGCCGACGGGAACTAATAAAAACTCATTGTAATCAGCTGAGCGTGGCGTGACCAGATTACTTCCCTTGGGCCTCAGTCGTTTTGAGATGTGTATTTTGATGTTTGTTGTGTGTTTTTTCATGTGTTTCCTCTTCTTCTGCATTGTTGATTCTCTCTCTCTCTCTCTCTCTCCTCTCATGTCTGTCTCTCTCTCTCTCTCTCTCTCTCTCTCTCTCTCTCTCTCTCTACGTGTGACGCCTGATGTGGCCCTCTTGCTGCGTCGGCTGACTAAAGCAACATATTGCTCTCTCTTCTCTTCTCTTCTCTACTCTCTTCTCTCTCTCTCTCTCTTCTCTCTCTCTCTCTCTCTCTCTCTCTCTCTCTCTGTGCCATATGCGCACATATCCGGGGTGATTACTATTTATCTTGAATCCCGTGTCAAGTGTGGGGAGCAATCCTCATATAAACGGGCATCTCCTTTTTTCCATTTGCACACTTCTTTTCTCTTCTCTTCTTCTTGCTACCTGTTCCATATTTTTCATCCTTCTTTTGGCAACACTGAACTCGGTTCTGCTTGCCCTGAAAAGAAGACAAACGAGAAAGAGGGCAACTTGCAAAGGCTTCGTTGCATTTATCTCTCACCACACACACACACACACACACACACACACACACACGCACGCACGCACAACACGCACGCACAGACACACACACATATTCATAAATATTTCATTTACAAACAGTTATAGGCACACACTCTGAATCACTTTCAGTGGAAGGACACTAAATTGAGGAACACACAAACACACACACACACACACACACACACACACACACACACACACACACACCACACACACACACACACAGAAGAAAGAGGAGAGGAGGGGGGAGGGGGACAACAACAATACCCATAACAAGAAGAGCAAAAAAACTGAAAATGGAGAAGCTGTGCAATTCAATATGTGGAGAAGACAAAAAAATATGACAATGTAATTCACGTAAAGATGTCGACAGGTAAAGCATGGGGTGTAATAATAGTCCCCTGTCAAAACCGCTCGTGTGGTCTAAGTAGCAGGTGATTGCAATGTGTTAATGAGTGATGATATTAAAACAGAAAATAAAAATTCTCTCTCTCCTCTCCTCTCTCTCTCTCTCTCTCTCTCTCTCTCTCTCTCTCTCTCTCTCTCTCATCACTACCACACCCCACATCTACCATCACATCACCTACCATCATGCAGTATAATTGCGTAATATTCTTGTTTCTACATCCCACTCCCCTCTTATGTGCGTGTTCGTTTCTGTATGTAAACATCTATCATCTTCATTGGCCTTATCTTCGCAGTAGACTTTTCTATTGTCGCAATATCGCCAGCAGCAGCAGCAGCAGCAATAATTCCTCTCTTAACATTGCAGAATTTACTGAAGCACTGGCAGCAGCACGCAGCACAGCAGCAGCAGCGCGTATCAACCAGCAGTTATTGCCTCTGTCTCTGCTCCTATTTGACCCAGCACAAAACCCGCGCACTCCCTCCCCCCCCCCCCCCCCCCCCCCCACTTCTCCCTGCCCACCACATCCACATGATCTTTAGCAGTAGCTGCAACACTGATGAACACGGTGGCCACAGCAACAGCAACAACACAATAGTTGCAGTGTGGATATCACTAACAACATACGTAGCTGCAGTACCAGCAGTGGTGGTGGATGATGGAAGTGGCAGCAATGGCAACACACCCTTACCAATAAGGACACAGCAGTAGCCTGGGACAAGCTCATAGCAAGGGTGGTGGCAACGGTGGAAGTGGTAGCTGCAACAAGAAGCAAGGATTCTACCAGAAATAGCAACAGCATCGACAGCAGTAGCAGAAATGCCGCAGCAGTACAGCAACAGGAGCAGGGCAGCAGCAGATCATAATCAATAGCCAAAATGGGTAATGTTGGTCTGAGGGGAGGGGGACGGGTGGGGGCAAGGTGCCTGTCTTAGAGAAAGTTAGAGAGTCTGCAGCAGTCGATGGGAAAACAAAACTCATTGGAAACAACTTAACATAGCGTGATAGGTTTTTACTTCCCTTGGGCCTTGGTCATTTTGATGAGGACTGGGTACGTTGTCGTTTGTTTTCGCGGAGATGTTTGGCTCTCTGCTGTTTGCTCTTCCTGCTCTCCTCTCTCTCTCTCTCTCTCTCTCTCTCTCTCTCTCTCTCTCTCTCTCTCTCTCTCTCTCTCTGACTGTTTAGGAATATGTACATGATTTTGTTTCGGTAGAGAGCATCTAAAGCAGTTGCTAGGCTTTGAAACGGCAATCATTTTCCATGGCGATTTTACTGTTTTCCAGCTCTCTGTGAAATATAGGTACCACATCTATAGACATACACCGAAAAGAACAAAACTTTTCACTAACTTTGTAGTTTTCCCAAATGGGAAAATGCACTGGTAATATTCATGAATATTTAATTTAAAAAGCAGTTAAGCACACTTGTTGGAATTGTCTTAATCTGTCATTTTTTTGCTCAAAAGCCTTAAAGTGTGTTGTTCTGGATTGGATGTTTTTTCGTACATCTCTCATAATACTGTTGTGTTGTTGTTTGCAGTCAGACAATTGTTAGTTTAGTGGAAAGTCAATATACTGATGCCACCAACTTTCGTTATCACATTATGGTTTATGTTCAGCTGTTGCATATTTTACACCGTCTTGTTGTACGTTTTAGTGAGGTCTGATAATTCCCATATCTCTCCTAACCTGGCACGGTCGAAGGAGAATTAGGTCGAATATGTATCAGATGCCTGATACTTTTTCTTCAGAAGTTCCACTAACAGTTTGTTGTTGAAACCCATCTTTGGATACGGTCTTTTCCAGAGAGACCTTTCTATATTTAACACAATCTCTTTGGACGTTTATTTGTCATTTCCACTTTTTCCTGTATCACCCTTTCCTGGCAAGGAAGAAGCAGCGTCTCCTTTGAAATTCCCAGCAGTCGTTCTCTGTGTCCCAGAGAACCCCATAAAAGGTCAGAAATCAGCCACAGTCTGTGACAGGTGGCTGAGATTAGACTGTATCCTGGAATCGTCTTCAATGAGCTGCCTGTCATGCAGACAATTGAAGACAGACAGACAGACAGATACAGAGAGACAGACATAGGCGGAAGAGAGATATCACAAAACTGAGAACCAAAGGAAAACGAACAAAAACTACAAACGAAAAAGACAAAAACACGAGGAAGTGTGAACCCCCCCCCCCCCCAAAAAAAAAATTAATATTAATAATAATAAATACATAAATATATTTTTTAAAAAATCAAGCATTGATAAAAAAAACAGAAACAAAAGAAAAAAAATACATTGAAAACAGCAACCGGTAAAAACGAGTTGTTTCCCCAGTAAACAGATGCACCTGAAATACAAAGGGGGAAACAAAGTGCAACTGCGAACTGCCCATCGTTACATTCGTTAACATTCTTCCATCCTCACTCCCAATGAAAACGTTGCAGCCAGTCATGGATGTCCCGTCGTGGTCGACGAAGACGTCAGTGACTCCGCATGTGTGAGCGCAAGCCAAAGCTGGACACAGATACGTCCACACCCTTGGCATGCGACAGCTGTCATTGCGTCAGGTCTCCTCTCTTTGCGGCTTGGCGCTTCTGGTCCAATTTCTGCAAACGCTTCTCTTCGAAGCTATTTTACTCCTTTGTGGACAGCAAGTCGCCAGGCACTGCGGTCTGTGGCAAGTGTTTCCCAGCCATAAAGCGGGATGCCACAGGTTGCTAGTGATACTTTCAGGCAGTCTTTGAAGCGTTTGAGTGGCCGCCCAGTGTTCCTTGTTCCAGCTGCCAGCTCAGAGAAGACCAGTTTTGGAAGTCGCGTGTCGTCCATTCGTACCACATGCCCAACCCACCTCATCTGCATCACTTCCATGATCAGCGCCTCGATACCAGGCATCTTTGCTATGCGAAGCACTTTTGTGTTGGAAATCCTGTCCTCCCAGGAGATGCCCTTGAACTTAGTAGGTGGCGGAGGTGGAACTGATCCAGTCTTCGGTTGTTGTACAGCATCCAGGTCTCACAGCCGTAGAGCAGCGAAGTGACAACTGCTCTGTAGACTGCCAGGTTGGTACTTGGAGTGATGCCACGCTCTCCCCACACTGTTCCAAAGCCTGCCGAAGGAAGCTCCTGCTTTGTAGCAATGGCACAGAAAGCTATAAAAGAAAAACAACCGCTCGCCAAACAACGAACACAGTGAACCGCGCGCGCACACACACACACACACAGCCCAAGAAACAGAAAACATGACCAGTTCTGACAAAAGACTGCTCAGCTTTTTTTTTTTGCGTGGTGGTCGAGGAGAGAGACGAAGGGGGGAAGGGAGGTGGTTGGGGAGGGAGGTGGTTGGGGAGGGAGGTGGTTGTCGTTACGAAATTAAAGCGGTCAGTGGGAAATAAGAAAACTCATTGGAATCAGCTGAACGTAGCGTGACAAGATTATTTCCTTCGGGCCTTCGTCGTGTTGTTGAGGAGTGTTTTGTCGTTTGGATTTTTGTTGTTGTTCAGGTCTTTTGGCACTTTGCTCTCTCTCTCTCTCTCTCTCTCTCTATATATATATATATATATATATATATATATATACTACTCAACACTTGCTAGGGATCAGCAATTAAAAACAGTGTATGAAAAAAATCATTTTGAACTGACTTCAATAAACACGTGATCCAGCAACACAAAACAATGTGAAAGACAATCACACTGTTGCCTGCAAGAGAACAGGAAAAGGCCGACTCTAAGCCACTTTCACCCTTCACCGAGTTTTTGGGCGAAAGTGGCCTAAAAGCCGCCTTTTCCTGTGGCGGAAGAGAGAGAGAGAATCACCGGCAGACAGACAGAGAAGAGAGAGACAGAGAGAGAGACAGACAGACAGACAGAGAGGCGGGCAGACACACACACAGCATTTTATGGCACGGCTCGCGCAGACAAGCGACCCTCGCACACAGTGCACGGCTCGCCACAACCTGCGACCAAAAAATCAATAAAGCACACCTGACGGCCCCGTTAACTGCAACATAAGCGAATGTTCTAGACTGTCACGTGTCATTGCCACTTCGTAGCCGCCACGTTAACAAGACGCCATTGTTCACTGGATTACTTCGTTACAGTGGTTCGTGCGGCAGGGAACTGCTGCGAGACCACGCGGCGCCGCACACCCGATGACGAGACGGCTTGTCAGTTCTAGTCATGTTTACTTCGCATAAGCCTCTTATCAAATCAAGTGCCGAGCTTAAATCACGTGACACTTTGTGTGTGCCCACCATACACAGCCGCCGCCATTTTAAATTCGACCAGTGGGCTGTAAAGAACGTTTCAGAGAGAACTTGTGTGTGTTAAAAACATGGCGAGTCAGGGAAGTGATGTTTCAATGCCTTCTGTCAGTGCTGGAAGTGACACTAATATTACTCAAGAAATGGCTGAAGTGTTGTTATCTTCGCAAGGAAAACTTTCCGATCAACAGACCGATCTTGTGAAAAAATACATTGTTTATCATGAGGCCATGGCAAAGTTTTTGACAAAGAAATTGAGTGGCGAGCCTTGTTCTCCTCCTTCAAAGCCAAAAGGAAGCATTTTGTTTTTGTTTCTTCAACAATTATTTAATTAGAGTAACTTTGAAAAGCTTTTAACTTTGAAGAAATGATTCTATTCAAAAAGCTCCAAATGTTCAGTGACTGGTGTACTACCTAGTAGTTCAGAAAACTTCTCCACCTTGTGGTGTTTGTGACACAACGGCAAAGCAGACGACACGGAACACGACTCGGGCTGGGCCCAGACAGGGCTGGTGTTGTTACTGGCTAATTATAGTGGGCGTAGCACTGTTCGCTAACTGCCCTCCGACAACTGCTCTGCAAGGCTCTCAGTGAACGCCACAAACACATGACGTGGGCTTAAAAATAGTAACGGTTTTGCAAAACTAGGCCAATCAGGCGGCTTCGCCTGATTGACCTACAAAGCCCTCTCTAACGTGCGACTGTAAGACCACAGCAGGCCTACTGCTGACGTGGTTGGCGCAGTGTGGTCTAGTGGCATTGGGTGTTTGTTGTTTGTTTGTTTGTTTGTTGTTTGTTTGTTTGTGTTTGTTGTTTGTTTGTGTGTGTGTGTTTTGTCCTACCCCACGCATGCACACCCCCCCCACCCCCCTCCACCCGCCCACCCCACCCCCACCCCACGCATGCACACACTGACGTGGCTCTAAATATAGTAACGATCATGCATGTACGGTTTGCTGCCATATGACATTTGCGCCTGCCCTGCTTCGGCTGTTTGATTGTTTAAAAAACGCAGTGTGCCTGGATAACGATTTTTGAATGTTCTGGCAAACAAACTAGATAGGGTTAGGCCTTGTGTGTTTGTTTGTTGTTTGTTTGTGTTTGTTGTTTTGTTTGTGTGTGTGTTTTGTCCTACCCCATGCACGCACGTCCCCCCACCCCCACCCCACGCACGCACGTCCCCCCACCCCCACCCCCAACGCACGCACGTCCTCCCATCCCACCCCCCTGTGTACACCACACACACTCCTACCCCCAAGTCGCCCCAAGTTCTTAATTAAGTTTTTAATTAAGTCACCCCAAGTTCTTAATTAAGTTTTTAATTAAGTTACTTCAAGTTCTTAATAAGTTCTTGATTAAGTTTTTAATTAAGTTCTTGATCAAGTTCTTAATAAGTTCTTGATTAAGTCATCCTTTAAGTACAACCAAGTTTGTATTCAAGTTATCTTATAATTATCAAAAAATACAATCTATGTTTTTATCTTAAATAGCAGATGTCTAATATAGTACACACACGCCTCAAAAAACGCGTCAATCGTTGAGGATGTCTTGCTCAGCGTTCTCTGCATAGATCTTAATGAAGGCCTTACATCCTAAGCAAACCGCATTGATTACAATTCTGGTCTATGGAAATGTCTTTTATAGACTCCATGTCTTTATTTATTGACTTTATCATTTTATAATACGCCATGATCTATTTTTATTAAAAAAATTTAAAATTAAGTTCTTAAAATATTATTCCATTTGAAATGGATCAAAATGATGCTTTGTGTTGGCGGTTTTGGCGTGCAGTTGTGTTCGGCTTCTGTATTTAGCGGTGGAGATTGTTTGGGCTCTTGTTTTTGCCAGCGTTGTTTTATATTTTATAACCGTAATAACCGCCCCCAACAGCAGCAATGGCGCCAAAAATGGCAACAGTTTTAAGTTCAATATTCCATGAAGACTTTGGTGCCCTTGTATCACATGGAGTTTTTATAGCGGGCATTGAATCAACTTGTTCTGGCGCTGGCGGTGTTATGTTTTCATGATGAGTTATATTCTGTAACATTAATTTTTTTTGTCTGTTCCACTCTGCTAATTTTTTTCCTGCTTCAACACGCCCAGGATTTTTAATGGCCTCCACCTGATTCAGCGTTTTTCTGCTGATTTTCTGGCTTGGTTACTTTCTCCACCTGATTCAGTGTTTTCTGATTCTGCTGATTTTCCAGCTCGTTCATTTTGAAGGGAAATAAAATCTATATGATTAAAAGTTATTAATCCCATGATTAATGGCGATAACAATGTTCCAAATCTGTAATACAGATCACACCCTAGAGACTCTAATGACTTTGTTAAAACTGGATCCTGCGTTAAATCATACATAAAATCCTGTTCAGAATCAATGGGCGCAAATCTACTAACTAGTTTAGTGTACAAACTAAGAACCCTTTGCCCCACACTTTTCACCATTCTAGACCCTAGCTGCGCTTCATACCTGTTTATGATACTTTAAAATGTCTTGCGGCGACATCTGTTGAATCTGTTCTATGCTGAATTCAGTTCCGAGGAACTGTTTTGTTTTCCCACATGCTGCCAAAGAATACAGCCTTTCCTTTTTGGGCATAATAGCTTGATCATCAACTTGGTCATTCATAAGTTCAGGAAGGTTTAGGCCGCCCTGTAGCTGTAGTAGATCATCACTGTTCATGTTTTTTAATAATTATAATTATTTTATTTTATAAAAATGAGCACTGAAAAAACTGTTACCAACCTTGTATACCATTCTGCTGTTATTGGAGGACTAAGTGTAGGATACTCAATGCTTGGTAAAAGCCTGTTAAAAATAAAACCAGCAGATCTTGGCAAACTAGACTTTGAGGATTCAGCAAAGCTGATTGCTATCATTGCAGCTTCGTTTGCTACGAAAGATTTTCTAGTTAAGCAAGGAATAATTCCAGACAATATAAATATGTAAGAAAAAAATACATTTATAAAAAAATGGCTTCACTCGCAATAATGATAGGCGCGCTGTGGTGAATGCGCTTGCTTTTAGCGGAATGTAATTTCGCATTTAGTAAACTGGGGAATGACGGCGAGAGAAAAAGACATAACAAAGCTATGGAGCAACTAGCAGCTGCACAAGACGCCTATGAAAGGCAGAGACTTGAGCAGTTAGATTTTATTAATGACACACTGAAAAGACAGGGCATGCAGCTTACACATTTAAAAATGTTGATCAAGCAATAAAACAATATTATCTTGTAACAGGCAAACCAATCGAGACATTGCACCCACCAAAATTCAGTGACTTTTATCAACCATCAGAAAAACAAAAGATGCAAGAAATCGGGTTTATTGTCGTTGGTAGGCCGCCGTGTATTTTGTTGCACATAATATTGGCTGAGTAAAAAATGAACAAAATCTAATTATTCGCCAAAAGGATATTGGAAGGGAATAACAGCAATTAAAAAGCTAAGCCAAGCAGCTGGAGTCAGTGAACAAACAGCAAAAGAATGGTTATCTAAACAAGCGATTTGGCAAATTTATTTACCAGCGCCTAGACGAATACAGAGGCCACACTTTGTTAATACAACTCCAAAACGACACCCATCAAATGGATCTTCTATATTTACCCTCTGATAGGATTAGACGAAAAAGATTTAAGTACGCACTCACAGTCATTGACATGGCTTCAAGATACAAAGATGCGGAGCCATTAACACAAAAGAGTGCTTCTGCTGTTGCTGTCGCTATACAACTGATATACCAACGAGGGCCACTAACTTATCCTCGCATGATTCAAGTCGATGATGGAAAAGAATTTAAAGGCCAAGTGAATCAATTATTGTTGAAACATAGAGTTACCATTAAAAGAGGCATTCCGGGAGTTCACAGATCACAGGCTTTAGTTGAAAACTTTAACAAACAGTTAGCCGAAAGACTTTTTCTCCTACCAGTATCACAGAGAGCTGATTGACAATTCTCGCAACACAGAATGGGTTAGAAGACTGCCCTCAGTTTTTGCGCGCAATGAATAATGAAGAATTTAAAGGGCTAAAACCAGTACAAGCAATCAAAAGAAAAACAATAAATGTTGCTGAAGGAGATTTCTTCCATCCGGCAAAAAATTCCCTTTTGGGTTTTAAAAAAGGGTAAGGTACCTTTATTTCCCGGGGAAAAGCAAAGGGGACACCCAAACAGGGAAACCCGACCCAAATTTTGGAGAAAGGACCCATATGAAAAAAAAAGAATTGTAAAAAAAAAATCCACCCGTGTTTTTTTAACGAGAAACTGACAAAACAAAAAAACCACACCTCAAAGACCCTTTTGAAAAGGAAGAACTGCAGAAAATTTCCCAAGGGGCACAGTTCCCTTTTTAAATTTAAATTTAAGGGTTCCCCTAAAAATTTCCCCAAAATCCAATTGAAAACTTTTGGTTTAAAACAAACACACTTTTTGTTTTTTCTATAAATTTAAACTTTTTTGGTTAAACCCGGTTTGTGTTGATCTCATGTAAAAATTAAAATCGCAGTTTTACTTTGTCAAAATGGAAAGTCTTATTGCCAAACAAGCTTCTTTTTATTGTCATGTGATAGGGTTTTGACTGCACAACGCTGCGAAAAATTTTCCCCTTTTTGCTTTCTTAATGTTTTTCTCCTGGCTCGAAATACTGTAATTTTTTCCCAAAACCCCCCACATACTCCTTGATTTCCCTTTTTCCCAAAAAAAAATTTTCACCCTTCATCTTTCCAAAAACCCTTTTTTTTTAGAATTGAAAAAAAGGGCGAACCCTTTAGGGTAATGGGAAACGTGCCATCCCACCCCATGCCCTTTTAGTTTATTTTCCTTTTTCCATGTTTTTATAAAAATCTTCAGTGGGAAAATCTATAACAAAACTATCTGAAACTGTGAAAAGCACTTTTGGGGACTCAGGTACGGGGGCTTAAGTAGTCAAAAAAAAAACTCTAAAAACAAAAGCTTTGAAAAATTCAAAAACAAAAACCCCCCAATAAAAAACATTTTTTTCCAATTTGATTTTTTTGGGGGGATATTAGCCAAAAAGCTGATCATAAAATTTTCCCAAAAGTCCTGAAATTGGGTTTTGGGAAGTCACTTAATTGCTTCTTCCCTCTGGTGAAAATTTCTGACATTTTTCCCTTTGGGGGGTTCCCAACCCCCTTTCCAAAACAGCTGTTGTTCTTTCAGCTTAAAAAAAGTTTTTTTTCTGAAGCATCTGTGATTTAGTTCTAAGATCTTTGTTTTTCATGATGTTGGTTTCAGGGAACTTTCTTGATCAAAAGAAATTTTATGCGATGAACTGCTGTCAATTTAAAAACCATGTCTTAAAAAAAAATTGTAGAAGCGTAATGCCCCAGACAAAATTTTTTTTTCCCCTAAAGTTAGGCACAAGTTTAGGGGGTTCTTTTGGGATCCATTTTTTAGACTTTTTCTGTTTCTAAGGGGTAGTCTTTAAATGGGGGTCATGGTTTCATGGGGAAATTCTAAGTCAACTTCTAAAAATGAAACCGCGCTTTTTGATTAGGCTTAAAACTGCCCAACCATTTTAAGGGCCTTTTTGAATATTATTCGAACCTGTGAAACATTTTAAATTTAACTTTAAGGGAAAAGTGATTGAGCCATACCCCCAACCATACAGATTTTTTGCATCTAAATACATAAATTTTGTTAGACCTTTTACTCGGTTCAAAAGCATCTGGGTATTTGTTGTTTGTTTTACAGTAATATCCCAAACGCCAAAATTTAATTCCCCCCCGCGAAATCCTTTTTCAATCATCTAAATCTTTGGGTAAATCGACAAAAAACAACCCTGAAACCCCAAAGAAAAATTTTAAGAAAGCGCCCCCAGTTTCATCCGGGTGCAGAAATAAAATGCCCGGGATCCAAACTGAAAATGTTTCATGCGGGTTTTTCCCCTGTAATTTTCAAAGACTCCCCCCAAACCCAAAACATACACCCTGCCCTCAAGTAAATCATGTTTAGTCTCCATCTTTTTAAACAATCTTAACTTTTGCCACGAAATCTTGAGCATGCTGGTAATCAGAACCTGAGCCCTTTCCCTCTGAGACAAGAAAAAAACGCGCCTTTAGGAGGAATGTGTCTTAAAACCAAAACCTTTTCCCAACTTTTTCATGTACTCAAAAGGGGGTAAACCCCCCTTTCTAACGAGAGTTGGTCAAAATTTTCTTTTTGTTATTGGGCGGGGATTTTAAAAGGGCCAAATACCAGGGGAACTCAAAATGATCCCAAAAAGGGTTCATAGATCAAAAAAGACATGTTTTTTAAAGATTAAAGCACATGAAACTTTTCTGATGACGTGCAATGCATGAAAATCTAAGGCATCGTCCACTGCTTTCATTATAAATGAGAGTCGTCCCTCGCAAGTTATAAAAAGAAAACGGCAGCTTCCTTTCCCTTGGAAACAAATTTAAAGTTGAATTTTGCTTTTGTTATGCGCCGCTCCTCGAATTTTTTCCGCTAATGGGGATCATGCTCTTACTTTTTGGATTCTCGCTTTTTGTTTAAGCCCCAAAAAACCGCAAATCCAACAATGTGTGCGATTCCTCCCGTTTTTGGGTCTTCAGGTGCTTTAAAAACCCCCAGATAATTTAAAAAAAATTAGAAAAATCATTACGAAATTGCTGCATGGGGGTTCTAAGAAGTTTTTGCGGGCCATTAGGCCCTCTATATAATTCTGGCTCTGAATGAACGCCACCCCGCCCTGAAAACGTTTGAAAGAAAATAAAACAAATTTGATGTTTACTCTTTAAAGACTTTTTTTTTTCCGAAGTTTTTGTGGTCCCGGGCCCCCTTCAAAAGGAACAAAAAGCGACCGAAGTCAGCAAAAACTCCCGTAGGGAAATTTTGCAGCCGTTTCCATTTTAAAAACAACTTTAAAATCCTGGCGGGGGCGTAGTTATTTTTGTTTTACGTCTAAAGAACTTTTCAATTTTTTAAATATGTTCAAGCGGGGCTTGAGGGGTTTGGGAATTCTTTTTAAAACATTTTCTACAAAAATTCCCTTGTTTATTTTCCTGTTTTGAAGTATGCGCTAATAATCGCTCATTTTTGCGTATCAATGTGTAATGGGGAAACCCCTGCGCAAAAAATTAGGAGTAAGTCCACATGATTTTTGGGGCGGGTTCGCCTATTTTTGGGACTGTTTCTTGGAAAACTTTAATTGGCCCCAAAATTGTTTCCCACCCCATGGGGGTATACATTAACAGTTTTTGGGGTTGTTTTGTTCTTCAAACTGATAAATTTTGGTCTACACTAACGGAAAGGATATTCCATTGAAGTTAAGATCTTTGGCGTTTTGCCGATAGTTAGTCACTCTTTCTGCGTGTTCGCGGACATAAATGCACCTTGGGCAAGAACGAAACCACTTTTAAACATTTTTTTGTTTTTAAATTTTTTTTAAGTTTAAAACTGCCCCTCTTTAAAACCCCAACTCCCGAGGTAGGGGAAAAGGAACCCTTTGCCTACAATGGGTTGCATACTTAGCCTGTTTTAAATTTTAACTCTAAGACTTCGCCCCTCTGCCCAAACCAAAAACCCTCTCTTTTTAAGGCTTTTTCCCGCGGCAGCGCCCAAACTGTGAAGCAGTTCGCCTGCCCAACCGGGTGTTAAGTAAATTATGAGAAAGAAAGCCCTCCCTGTTTAGTTGAAAACCCAACTTCTAGTTTTTCTTCTTTTAATTTTTTAAATGCCCTTTAAAAAAAACATTTAACATTACTTTAACTGGGGGGCCCCTATTGTTATTTTCTTGGAACTTGAAAATTTGCATGTACAACGCTTCCCCTTACGTTTTTTTGGGTCAATGATTTCCCTAAAAAATATCATTCAGTGCTCTTGATAAACGCTCTCTCTCAAGCATTCCTTCAAAACTTCGTCTTGCCCCGCAAAAAATCTTAGCCTTTCTGTCTTTTTTTTCTAACCCAAAAATATTTTAAAAAAATTTAAAAAAAAATCCTTAATCAAATCAATAAAAACGGTCTTTTTGTGTTTGGGATTTCATAAACAAAGTAAAAACACCCTTCGATTTTTGTTACTGTGAGCTGTTTAGGAACAGAGTTTAATGTTTCTTTAAATTTTTTTAAGCTTTTCCTTTTTTTTTTCTGCTGGGGGTCTGGCTGTTGAAAAAAAACCCTTGTCCTCCCCTTTTCCCTTTGAAGATAAACTTTTGCCCTTTTTTTATCCCCCAAAATGGGCCCCTGTAAACAAATTAAATTTTTTCCATCCGTGATGTTTGAGTCAGCTAGCGTTTAAAATTTATTATCAGTTTAAAGGGAATAATTTTTAGCTTTATTAGTTAAAACCATAGCTTGTGCTTTTGGATTTTAGTTTTTTTTTTTTGCGGGAAAGCACCTACAGTAATAAACAAAAGGCCGAAAAGCTAAAGACAAACCCCCTAGGGGAAAAAGCTGCGGTGCCCCTATGCCCGTTGCTAAGAACCAACACTCGTTTCCTGCTGATGGGAAAACCTTATAGTCGATCTCCAAAAATAACATATGAAACAGCATTAAAGGCAGCAAATCCCTTCGTTTGCTTTCTGTATTTGAAAGGTTTTTCTCTATATTTTCTCCCAATTTCCCTAAATTTTGGTTAATCAAAAAGGTTTTTATGCTGGGGTTTTTTCTACTATCTCTTTTTTTGGCGGCGCTGTGGGAAACATTTGGTTTAAACCTGAACAGAAAAGTTTTTTAAAAAAATGAAAAATAATTTAGTATACACATCTGTTAATCTGTTTTTTAAAAAAAATTCAGCTGCCATCTTAAAAAAAAAAAACAAATGTACTTTAAAAAGGGGTTTTTATGGGCTTCTTCTTCTTTATCAATTTGAATTTTTATTCGTCTCCCCACAGTTCCCCCCGCTTCCTGCAACTAAATTTAACCCTCTGTTGACCTTGGGCCAATCCTTAAACCAAATTTTGTTTTTTTAAAAATAACCCAAACCTAACATTGTGAAAAAGGTAAATCTTTTTAGACACAAGGTCTACTTTGGGTTTTCTACACCCCCCGCCCCCCCAAAACCCGTTTTCTTATTTCATCAAAATGCTGAAAAAGGTTTAAACCCCGCTAGCGAAGTTTTGGTTGGGAAACAAATCCCCCTCAATCAAAACATTGTACTTTCTTTTTTTTTTGGTTTAAAAAAACTTTTCATTTTCCTCTTTTTGAAGGGTTCTTAAATCTTCGCACAGCAATAAAATCCCTTTAAGCGATCTTGTTTGAAACGCTAAAACAAAAAATTCCATATAGGGGGCCCTGCCCTGCTTCGGGATATGTTTTATGATAAAAATCCCCTCTTTCGTAATAAATTGGGAAATTTTGTCCTCATATTGGGCGAAATTTCAGCTCTGCTAAAAAGGGGTTTTGCTAAAACTCAAACCAAACGAGATGTCAGAAATGCTGTACTTTGTTTTCGGTGTTTTGATGATCTGATAACACGTTTGTTTTCTTTAAAAAATTTAAAGTTCATATGACAATCTTTTCTTTTAATGCCCCTTTAAAAAGAAACGGGCGAAATGCGCTTTTAAAAAATCAAAATCTAAGGGAAGGAAAAAAGGGGTTTTTCCATACGAAAAATTTACTCCCACATATTTTTTGGGCCGTCTTTAAAATCTCCACGCCTATTCTATTTTTAGTCCCTTTTTTCATTTCGTTTCCCTTGAAACGAAAGATCAGCCCTTTAAATTCCCCCTTTAAACCATAAAATTCAGAATGGGTTAAAAATATGCCTGCTTTGTGTAAAAAAAAAATTCCTTGCCCCTAAAATTTTTAAGAAATTTTTTTAACGATTGCCCGCCCCGGTTTTCTGTACAACGCCTTTTTTGGGTCTGTTTTTTAAAAATTCGAGCGCTTTTTTTTGAAAGTAAAAACGTGCAGGCCGGGAAACAATCAATTCATCCGCTCCTAATTTCCGGGAAATTTTGACAGTAAAAATTTGATCTGCATCAATAGTAGAGGGATTTTTTTGGAACAATAAATTCCTTTTTATTTCCCTTCAGCCATGGGGCTCTTTCATTTTTCTATGGGGGTCAAGAACCCAGCCATGTGCTTGTTGTGGCCTTTTTTTTGAAGCAAAATAAAAAGTTAATTTTTTTTAAAAACATGGCAGGGGAAATTTAAGCGAAAAAAAGATTATGAGTTTTTTGGGGGGGCGTTGGGGACATATGGGGTAAATGGGCCCTTTTAACAGCATCGCTCAACGCCTCAAACAGCGTGAAAATTAAAAAGCCCAAATACGGGCGAAGCAATTTTTTTCAAAAGTTTTTGGCCAAGAAACCCCCCCCCAAATTTTTAAAACCCAAATGATTTTTTTAAATTTGAAAATGGGCCCTTTTTTCTGTAAAAAACGATCAAGGGCAATTGTTCGGCTTACAAATAAACCCCACCCCCAAAGTTTTTTTGCCAAGAGACAATTATACAAAGACTCAGTGGGAAAGGTCAAAAAACCTTGGCCTTTTTAGACCGAAATTAGTTTGGGGGCCCCCTTTCCCAAACTTCAAAAAACGCTGGGAGGAACTCCCCAAAAGCTAACCCCAAAAACAAAACTTTGGGCCCTTAAAAAATTAAAACAACGGGAGATGAAATAATAAATCAATAGAAGCAGAAACCAGTTTTTTTGGGGGGGAAAAAACGTTTTAAGACTTAAAAACGACTCACCGCAAACCCCTGCGAGAAATAGCAGCCCCTTTATCATGCTTTAAGAACCATCAGAAAGGGGAATTAACAAACAATTTTGGGAAAAAAATAGGGGGGGAACTAAGGGCATATAAGGGAAAAGGGAAAAAAAAAAACTCGTTTAGGCTGATGACGCCGACTTAAGGGGATGATATTAAAGAAAGAAAAACCCCCAAAAACTAAAAAATCTTGAACAAAAAAGTTTAGCCAAAAACTAAATGCTTTAAAACTAACCGAACCAATTAAAGAAAATCAAGTGAATAGAAAAAAGAGAAACTATCCGAAAAATTTTTTATGAAAGACCAAAAGCTAGCAAACGAATAAAAAAAGCTGTTTTAAAAGCAAGGCGTCACATTAGCAAGCGTTATAACCCTTAGGATTTGCAAAAATACACTGGGAAGGCTATTACAGGCGGGGGTGGAGGGGAAAGTTCATTTCCTACGCCGCCATCGCCTCCGCCTGATAAAAACATGGGTTTAAAAAAAAAGCTTTTATCCCTCTTGCGAATTTTTTAAAAAAATTAGCGGGAAAAAACCGTAGACGCTTTAAACCCGGAAAAATTGGGGAGTATTGGCAGCTGGCTTTTTCTACGCAAGCAAAGTATTGGCTTTTTTGGCCGAAACAATAAGGGCATTAGTTCTTGTAAAAGTTTGGGGGATTTTAAGTAAATAAAGACCAAAATAAATCCTATGCCATTTAAACCAAAACAAAGGGGTTTTCTTTTCATTTCATGGTCAAAACGCGAACAAGTCCCCCGAGCTTTCTGAGTCTTCCCAAAGACCTTTTTGGGGGGTTTTGGGCTTCGGGGGTTGGGTGACTTTAATTTTTGGGGGTTTTTTTTATTGTTTTTAATATTACTGGCTCCGAATTTTTTTCGTTTTTTTTCCCCCCCTTCTTTCATTTGCCTGCATAAAATTTCATTATTATAGTTTATTAAATTTTCCTAAACCGGGGTCTGAGGGGGCAGAAGGCAGCAAGTATAAACCCGTGGGCCCAAAAAGCAAATCTACCCCTTTTGATCTTGCTATTTTAAAACATGGGTTGGGACCTTTGAAAACTTTAAAGTAAAACAACTGTAAATTTAAAGGCGTCCCCTAAATTTTTCTAAAATATTGTTTTTTTTCGCGTCAAAAACCATTTGAAGGATCATTTTTGCTTGATCTTTCCCGGGTTGCGAACCTAGCAAACACCAAAAAGTAAGTAAAGAAAAAGTCTTTATTCGTTCTATTCCCCCCTCTTTGTTAGGCCCTTTGAAAATGTCTAAGAAAAATGTTGTCCATGCTGTTTTTAAAGCTCTTTCTCTATGGACCCGGGCCGAAAAATTTTTAAAAAGGGGGACGCCATTTAAATTATACTTTCCGTGCGTGCCCCGAAAAAAAAATGACGCCCCAGGCCCTGATTAAGGGTCCAACTTTTTTCTAAAATCGTCTTGATGTTAATATTGAATTCGTTTTCAGTTTCCCTTTTAAAAGCCCTTTATTTTCCCAAATTCCCGTTGCTAAATGGGTTAAAAGGTTTGGGCATTTGGGAATGGACTTTCATTTTAGACAAAAAACGTCTGAAGGGGAAAAAAAAATGAAATCTGTAAAACTGACCTCACCAAAGGGTCATGGTAATTTTAAAAGATCACAAAAGACAAATCCAAACCCCTTGAGCGCAAAACACCGCAAATTTTAACTGGGTTCCCGAAAAAATGCTCGGAAGACTAAACCACGCTTTATGGAAAGTCTCTTTTTTAAAAGGGGGGGGTTTAAATAGCTCTTCAATGGAGTACCCCCCTTTTTTTTGGGAAAAAAGGCCCGTCCTGGGGCACAGCAAAGTCAAGAGTACAAAATTTCTATAATTTTTTTTGGATTGTTGTGCGGCCCCCCCAGAAAATTTTGGGAAACAGTTTTTTGAATCAAATCATTTTTAAAAATTTTTTAAAAAATGTTTTTAACAATTTAAAAACCAAGACCGCCCTTCTTTTTTTGAACAGCTATTAATAAGAATGCGAAAACCAAAAAGGTCGCGCTCCCTGAAATATTCCCACAAAGTCGTATGGTTTTTAATATAAGCAAAGCCCAAGGGGAATAATAAGATTCTAAAAATTACCCAAAACGGGACCCAAAATTAGCCCGTTAAAAAAATACCGAGGTTATTACGGGGTTTTTCTCACTAAAAAAAGCAATGAGTAAAATTTGACATTACTCTCAAACTTAACAATGCAAATCTAAAAACAATTTAAAAGCAAGCCTAAAAAAGTATCTTACTTTTTTTATAAAGAGCTAGCTAAAATGTTAGGCTTTACAACTGGCCCAAACTACCCCCTTATAGTTTTAGTGCCCCGCGCCCAAAAAAACACTTATGAGGGGGGAAAATCCCTCGATCTTTTCATTACATTTTATTACTCTTTTGTTTTATTTGGGGTGAGCCCCGAGCACTTTATGAAAACTTAAGGATGGAAGGCCTTTAACTGTTTTTAAAAGCTCTTTCCGTCCCGGAAAAAGTGCATATTTCGATTATGAAAATTTTACAATTCCCCAAATTTTCAGTTTAAAAGATTATTTGTGGGGGGGCGGATCATTTTAAAATAAAAATCAAAGACAAAAACGGGGAAAGTTGTAAATGTGAAACCTGCACATTGTTTTTGAAATAAAATAAAACTTTTTTTAAAAAAAAAATGTCGCGGGGGCCAGAAGAAAAAAGGATTACATTTGCACCTGTAGGTGTAAACATTTGGGAAATTTAAAAAACCCTTTCAGACGTTGCGGACCCTTTAACAAAACGGGGAGATAGGCGCTTTTTTATGGTTTTGATACCTTTAAAAATGGGATTTTAAACGCCCAAAGGTTGGCGACAGCAAAAATTTCCCAAACTAGAAAAACTGCGCAATCAGAAGCAAATAATGTTGGACAGTAAGAAAATTTAAAAAAGTTTCGAAAAAACCCGACCCTTTAAATGGCACTTGGAACCAAATTTAAATGGGAAATAAAAAATTTTAATTCATGCCCATTTTCATAAATTTTTGCCGTCAAAAAAATTTCAGAAAAAGCATTTTAAATCTGGCCCTTTTTCATTTAAAACTTATGCCGGGCGACAATTTGTCGGAAAGAAATTGGGAAAAAAAACGCCGTATGGAAAAAAGCAGTACATCCTCCCGAAAAGAAACGTTTAAAAAAACTTTTTACAAAATTACAGTTCTTTTCCCAAACAGAAAATTAAAGGGGAAAACGTTTTCCCAAAGTATTTGAAAATTTTTTGTCCTTTTAAAAATGTGGGGAGGGGTGGGGGTTGGGGGCCCCCTTTGTGACGACCTTATTTAAAAAAAATAATATTAGGGTGGGAAAAAATTAGACGTTAAACGTCTTTAAAAGTTTTTTGTCGTCGTTCCCTTTCCCAAAGGTGAGGGTATTAAATCATAACAACAAGCAAAAAAAATCACTGTTGACTTTTAAAAAGAAAAAATCTAAAAGAACTGAATTTGGGTTTAAACTTACACATTTGGCCTCGTAGGGTTTTATTTTACTGAACCGTTTTGGGCGGAGAGTAAAGATAAAAAAAAAAACTGGGTTAGAAATTTAAAAACTGTTATAAAACTATGGAGCAGTTAAACTTTTTGATAAAAAACCCCTCATTGTTCAATTTTTAAATTTTTTTTTTGGGGAGACTGGGGTTTTGGAAAAACAATAAATTTTTCCCTTTACCTATTTCAAACATTTTAAACGCTATAAATTTTTGATCAATTGTATTTTCCCGTCCAAAGCTTAAATGGAACAAAGCATATCAAAATAGAAGGTTTTTATGGGGCAAAGTGACATATAAATTTTGTTGATCCCCGCAATAAACTGAGTGAAAGTCTGAACGCTTTTTTTTTTATTGTTTGAGGGAAAGCAAACGGGTTTTTAAATTTTAGAAAGAAATGTTCAGCAGAAAAAACATAGTTAAAAAGAGAAACACTTTTTGAAACAGCTTTCAGCGGGAAAAACATGCTCGGTAAGTTTTGGGGGATTTTTTGCCAGAAATATAAATCAGTTTTAAAAGACTTTAAAAAACGTTAAAGACTGTGGGGGTTAAATTTTACTGAAAGACAGAGACTCCCTTTTAAGAATGTTTTCGCAAAAGAGTTAAATTAAACGATCAAGAAAAACATGGATTAAACAAAAAAAATAAAATGAAAATTTTTGTAAAATTTGTATTGGAAAAAAGATAACCCGGGACAGTATGTTTTTTTGTAGATAAACGTTATTTTTTGGTTATTGACGTCTTTCTTGTAAAAAAGAACAGGAAAAGGGGGGCTTTTTTTGGGCCCCTTTCCCCCCAAAAAACCCGGTGAAGGGGGAAAGTGGCTTAGAGCGGCCCTTTTTCCCGTTCCTTTTTGGGATCTTCACGCTGGGAAAAAAGCACATGGTAGCACGTGAATTGCGGAAACCCCCCATTCTTTGGGGGGAAACAGGGGGGGGAAAGGGCACAAGGGGGGAAAAATCCTCCAATAGGGGGGAAAACTCAAATAACATATAACTCCCCCGGCATATACCGATAATTTTGAAACTTGGTTTTTTTCCTCAGTGACCGCGGGGAAAATGGGAATTTGACTCCTCTGCCTTTTCAGTTTAAAAAAGAAAAGCAATCCCAGAAAAGGCGGGGGTGCAATACCGTAAATATGTTTTTGAGTTTTCAAAAAACCCAAACCCAAAAGGGGCCCTCTAAGAAGCAAAAAAAATCATAAAGAACAAAACAAGCTACATTTCTTGTGAAAAGTAGAAAATATAAAAAGATATCCTCCCAAGACCCCAAGTTTCTGAGGGGCCAAATTCTTGGAAAGAATCCGCAAGGGACTAAAAACAAAAAACTAATAAATTCCCAAGGGTAAGTTCCGACACCGTTTTCCAGCAACTTTCCCGAGCAGCCCGGGGTTGCAATGAAATGCAAGAAAATTGAATTAAAAAACAAACTTTCTTTTTATGTCTTTTGATTTTAAGAAATAGGGGGAGATACCATTCATATCGCATGGTTTGATGATTCTGCCAAACTAACAGTAAAGTGCTTGATGGGGGGAATGGGGAAAAAATAAAATAAATGCTTTTCAAAAAGAGCCTTCAGCAAGCTTAAAATTTTTCCAAGGGGGGAAACCCCCCAATAGGGAGGGAAACTCACTTTAAAATAAAATCCTGGTCATAAACCATATTTCGAAACTTGGTTTTTCTCCTCAGTGACCGCGAAAATTTCGAAAAATCGGTATAAGCCAGTTGTAGAGGGGTTTGGGGGGGCCCGAAGAAATAAAGATTTTTCGTTCTCTCTCTCTCTCTCCTCTCTCCCTCTTTTCCTCTCTCTCCCCTCTCTCCCCTCTCCTCTATCTCTCTCTCCTTTTCTCATCTTTTTACTAATTTTAAAAGTTGAAAATGTAGCTAAAAAAAACACCTGTTCATATGTTCTTGAAATGTATGTATTCGATTCTAAGTAACATGCTTGTTTATGGTATATTGGTTCTCACATGACCAAGCTTGAACAACAGTTCCTATATGATTCCTTTCCATTTATGCATTACATTTCTTACAAAGTCTGCTCATGGGTGACAATGCTTTCATTTTTGAAGCAAATGCCAAGCATTTGTTTTAGATAGACATATTGTCTGCTTTTGTAATGTATAATCAGAGACGTGTCCATGACATTTTGTAGCTACAGGGAAACGTCCAGTTCAGCTAATGTGGAACTTGATTGCCGTTTTGTGCAGGCCTTGTGCATCCTTACAAAATGTTGTTTCCATTGTTATTAGGAGATAATGAATGACAGACTGTTGGAAAGGGTGGAAATAAGTGCGTTAGCCATGTTCAGATCAGAAAATGGATCTATTCAGCCCCGTACGTTAATACTGAACCCGTCAGCGTGCCATGTAGATGCGTAATTAAATCTGGTATCAGTTCGTATCCTTTAAAGGCACGCAATATGTATTGAGAGAGAGAGAGAGAGAGAGAGAGAGAGAGAGAGAGAGAGAGAGAGAGAGAGAGAAGAGAGAGAGAGAGAGAGAGAGAGAGAGAGAGAGAATACGTTGCTTGGACTCGCTTGTATGCGTGTGAGTCTTCGTGGTATGTGTGTGTGTGTGTGTGTGTGCGTGCGTCGTGCGTGCGTGCGTGCGTGCGTGCGTGCGTGCGTGCGTGCGTGCGTTGCGTGCGTGTGTGTGTGTGTGTCTGTGTGTGTGGTGTGTGTGTGGTGTGTGTGTGTGTGTGTGTGTGTGTATGTGTGTGTGTGTGTGTGTGTGTGTGTATGTGCGTGTGTTTGTGTGTGCATGTGAGTGTGTGTGTGCGTGCGTGCGTGCGTGCGTGCGTGCGTGCGTGCGCGCGCGCGCGTATGTGTGTGTGTGTGAGTGTGTGTGTGTGTGTGGTGTGTGTGTGTGTGTGTGTGTGTGTGTCTGTCTGTCTGTCTGTCTGTCTGTCTGTCTGCGTGTGTGTGTGTGTGTGTGTGTGTGTGTGTGTGTGTGTGTGTGTGTGTGTGTGGTGTGTGGAAGAGAGAGAGAGAGAGAGAGAGAGAGAGAGAGAGAGAGAGTTCCTCTGTGTACTCTCTCTTACATACATTGTAACGTCTCGGATTGTTCCATACTATCGTACAATTTCACAGCATTGTATTATATCGTTGGTGTTGTCTGTTGTTGTTGTTGCTGTTGTTGTTGTTTGCTTGTTTTGTTTCTTTTTGTTTTCGTTTTTTAGGCTTTTTTGTTTGTTTTGCTTTGTTTTTTTGCGTTTTTTTATTTTATTTATTTTTATTTTTATTATTTATTTATTTTTTTGGGGGAGGTTCTTCTTTTTTAGTGCATCGAATTGTTCTATATAATCCATGGTATTCTGGGGTTTTTTTTATTGCACTGAAGTGTACTCTACAGTAGTGTAGTGTAGTGTAGTGTAGTGTAGTGTAGTGTAGTGTAGTGTATGTAGTGTAGTGTGGTGTGGTGTGGTGTGGTGTGGTGTGGTGTGGTGTGGTGTGGTGTAGAAAGTGCACTACATTGCATTGCATTGTGTTGTATTTCAATGTGTTCTACTCTATTACCAGTACTACTGCATTTCATTACATTGCACGATCGTATCTTCTGTAGTGCATTGCATTATACAGTGCTGCGTTCATGACATGTATTGCATTGTATTGCACTGTGTTGTACAGCATTGTATTGTCCTTTCATCGTAGTGTAGTGTAGTGTAGTGTAGTGTAGTGTATGAGTGTAGGGGGTGGGGTGTGTAGTGTTAGTGTGCTGTGTTGTAGGTGGTATGTGTAGTGAAAGGGGTGTCGTGTGTGTAGTGGAGGTGCGGTGTGGTGTGGTTTGATGCGTTGCAGTTTGCTGTGCTAATGCTACTTGCTGTGGTATAGTGTGGTGTAATGCACTGTGCTGTGCTGGATGGCATGTGCTGTGGGTATGCACGGTGTGGTGTGATTTGCCTGTGCTGTGTGTATGGCACGGTGTGGTGTGATGCACTGTGCTGTGGTTAGGGCACGGTGTGGTTGTGATGCACTGTGCTGTGTGTGTATGGCACGGTGTGGTGTGATGCACTGTGCTGTGCTGTGTTGTGGTATGGCACGGTGTGGTGTGATGCATTTGTGCTGTGGTATGGCAGGGTGGGGTGTGTGAAACTGTGCTGTGCTGTGCTGTGGTGTATGGCACGGTGTGGTGTGATGCACTGGGGCTGTGGCTGTGGTATGGCACGGTGTGGTGTTATGCACTGTGCTGTGGTATGGCACGGTGTGGTGTGATGCACTGTGCTGTGGTATGGCACGGTGTGGTATGATGCACTGTGCTGTTGGTATGGCACGGTGTGGTTTTGTGCACTGTGCTGTGCTGTGTTGTGGTATGGCACAGTGTGGTGTGATGCACTGTGCTGTGGTATGGCAGGGTTTGTGGTGTGATGCACTGTGCTGTGCTGCTGTGGTATGGCACGGTGTGGTGTGATGCACTGTGCTGTGCTGTGGTATGGCATGGTGTGGTGTGATGCACTGTGCTGTGCTGTGGTATGGCACGGTGTGGTGTTATGCACTGTGCTGTGGTAGGGCACGGTGTGGTATGATGCACTGTGCTGTGCTGTGGTATGGCACGGTGTGGTGTATGTGCACTGTGCTGTGCTGTGGTGCGGGTGGGTTAATGGCTACGGTGGTGGTGTGATGGCACTGTGCTGTGCTGTGGTATGGCACGGTGTGGTGTGTGATGCACTGTGCTGTGCTGTGGTATGGCACGGTGTGGTGTATGTGCACTGTGCTTGTGCTGTGCTGTGGTATGGCACGGTGTGGTGTGATGCACTGTGCTGTGGTATGGCACGGTGTGGTGTGGATGCACTGTGCTGTGCCGTGCTGTAGTATGGCACGGTGTGGTGTGATGCACTGTGTTTGATGCCGTGCTGTAGTATGGCACGGTGTGGTGTGATGCACTGTGCTGTGGTATGGCACGGTTGTGGTTTTGATGCACTTTGCTGTGCTGTTGGCTGTGCTGTGCTGTGGTATGGCACGGTGTGGTGTGATGCACTGTGCTGTGGTATGGCACGGTGTGGTGTGATGCACTTTGCTGTGCTGTGCTGTGCTGTGCTGTGCTGTGCTGTGGTATGGCACGGTGTGGTGTGATGCACTGTGTTGTGGTATGGCACGGTGTGGTGTGATGCACTGTGCTGTGCTGTGCTGTGGTATGGCACGGTGGGGTGTGATGCACTGTGCTGCCCTGTGCCGTGCTGTGGTATGGCACGGTGTGGTGTGATGCACTGTGCTGCCTGTGCGTGCTGTGGTATGGCACGGTGTGGTGTGATGCACTGTGCTGTGCTGTGGTGCAGTGTTTAACTTTATGACAGACATCCCCTTGTGAACTTGCGAGTGTTCGCATGGAGGAGATCAGGTACCCAAAGCACCGCCCTCTTCCCCTCTTCCTCCCCCCCCCCCCCCCCCCCCCCCCACCACGCCCACTCTCGTGCCTTCGTCTCTTTCTATTGACCGATCAAAGTGACTTCCCCCAGAACAGCTTCCTTGCCGCCCTGGGATCTTTTACGTGCGCTAAGTGCTCGCTGCACAGTGGACTTGGACTTATCGTCTCATCAGAGAGACGAGCTGTCCAGCCAGCACTTAAGATCCAGTGGAAAGAAGGAGACAGAGAGAAGAAGGAAACCCGGTCTGTGGGGCGTGATAGGAATCAGGAACTGGAGATTCCGTTGCTGCCCAAGCCAGTGCATGAACTATTCCGGTGCTGCCCGTTAAGGAAGTAAAGGAGGAAAGTTGGCTAGATTGATGTAGAGATCTCATTTATTTACCCCTCTCTCAGAAACGATGTTGCCGCGTGTGAGTCACTCACTTTCCAGGGGTGGATGAGGTGGGGGTCTGGGTGCCACTTGGTGCATGCCCCCCCCCCCCCCTTCCCCTCCCACCTCCACCCTGCTTCTTCTTGAAAACAAAAACAAACAAAACAAAAAACAAAACAAAAAAAAAACCGTTTGTTTCAAAGTGAGGTGACTGCAGGCGGAAATTGAAACGAATTTAAAGGAATTGTAAGTAACGCCGTTACGTGGCCAATTGTAGTAACTGCCGGTTAACGTGGCCAATTGTAAGTAACTGCCGGTTAACGTGGCCAATTGTAAGTAACTGCCGGTTAACGGGGCCCAATTGTAAGAAACCCTGCCGGTTAACGTGGCCATTTTTAAGTAACTGCCGGTTAACGTGGCAATTGTAAGTAACTCCCGGGTTAACGGGGCCAATTGTAAGAAAACTGCCGGTTAAGTGGCCAAGTAGATAACCCCGGGTTAACGTGGCCAAGAATACGGAACTCCCGGGTTTAAACGTGGCCAAACGAATCACGAGACCAAAAATTGGGTTCCACAGTGTTTGATATGGGGGGTTGAATTATCATCACACTGCGCAGGATTGCTGCATTTTTGAAATTCAGGTAGAGGTGGAGGATGGAGGATGAAAGATATAGGCCCCTAACCGCCCAGTTAACTGTCTGGTGCTTTGGCCCCTTTATTTACACTTTGGGCTTTCAAGTGCACCCTCCACTTCCCCTTCTCTTACAAACTAACCGATTTTGCCCCGCCTTATTTTGTTGACAAAGAATAGCTGTTATTTTACGATTGTTGTTGTCGTAACCCTGGGTAAAAGACTCCAGGGACCTCCGAATAGCCGAAGCACTTGAACACTAAAGGTACAAATGCATCAACTAGGGATGAGAACATTAAGTGTATGACCGTTTTTGATCACCCCGCCACATGGGCAGCCACCTCCGACTTCGAGGGATTTTGGAG
>CM031602.1:52490790-52498290 GCA_018398815.1 Conus ventricosus | reverse complement strand
CCTGTTCTGATCTAACATACGCAGGACACCACCTACTAAGCCCCTACTGACGACAATAATTGCTTAGTCGCGGAGCCGGCGTGAGTGAGCTCTCCCTCCGGAGGGCGCCACCACGTCCGTCCAACGACAGCCCCCATGGACTCGCCGATACCGGTGACCCCGACGGAACCAAACCAAGGCCACAGACGTGGAGAGGACATCGAAACTGAGGTCACCATGAGAGCAGGGCATGAAGAGCCAAAGAATTTGAGACTTTTTTTTAATGCTGATCGATGAGAATGAGGATGATTAAGATGATGCTACGGATTTCCATTTCGGTCTGAGACTACATGACAGGGCGGTACTCTACGCTTCCTTTCATAATATATCCGGCGTCAACCAGGCCCGAGAGATACAGGCACCTGCATTGTTGGTCAGGAAATTTGAGCAACACTCTCAGAAACGCATCCATTAAGTGGATGAAACTCGACTGTGTGGTCGCAGTCTTCCCAACTGAGTCCGCAGCAAACTCAACTCTGGGTAGGAGCCGGTCGGGCAGAAAAACCCACATGACTCTGATGGGATTCGAACCCACGACCTCCAGCCGGGAGTCCGCGACGCTAACCACTTCGCCAGGGCGGCTGGTTAAACAAGCTAGTTTGTAATTTCAGCGTCTTTCCATAAAACACACACACGCACGCACGCACGCACGCACGCACGCACGCACGCACGCACGCACGCACGCACGCACGCACGCACGCACACACACACACACACACACACACACACACACACACACACACACACACACACACACACACACGCGCATTTTGTCTTCGATGTGAACAGGATAATGTTGCGTTGATGAACCACGAGGGATCTTTTCGATTTTTCTTTCGCCATTGCTGTCCCCATACACACAAAAAAAATGGTAGCATCTTCTACTTAGTAGGAACCAAGCGAGCATGTTCACTCACCTGATGGAAGTGAGCCTGTGACAGACAGAGAAAGGTGAACATTTCTATCTAGACACTGCAGCAGAAGAACTGAATTCTCTCCCACAGTGCTGTTTCTCTCTAACATGTTGGCACGAAGAACATGCTGGCGGCTGCGAAAACAAATGACAGCCTTGATCCAGCCGTTCGGAATATCAGACTCCAAGAAGTCTCTCTGGCCCTGTATCTTCTGCCCCCTGATCGAGGGTTCCCAGAATTGGAAATAGTATGTTTAACTCAACATCTTCACCGGTCTGTTTCTGGACAGCCTCAAGATATAGGTTCATGCTGAGGGTTTTTTTTCATGCTGGGTCTTCTTTTCGTCTTTTTTCTTCTCCTATCCCCTCCCCCCACCCCCCCCGCCACCCCCCCCCCCCCCCTTCTCCCTCCCTTCTCCTTCCTCTTCCTCCCTCATCTCTCTCTCTCTTCTCTCTCTCTTCTCTCTCACCATCATCTCTCACCATCTCATCTCATCTCATCATTCTTCTTCATCATCTCATCACCTGATCTATCATCATCATCATCATCATCATCCATCACCCTCACCACCCAATTTCACCATCATCTCTATCCTCCCCTCATCCTCCTCCCTCACCACCTCCTCATCTTCCCTCCCTACATCTTCTTCTTCTCCTCTTCCCTCTCTCTTCTCTCCCTCTCTACTTCTCTCTCCCTCTCCTCTTCTCCTCCTCCTCCTCTCTCTCTTCTCTCCTCCTCCTCTTCTTCTCTCCACCTCCCTCCTCCTTCTCCTCCTCCGTCTCCTCTCCTACTTCTCCTCTCTCTCATTCTAACTTCTCTCTCCTCCTCCTCTATTCTCCTCCTCCCTCCTCCTACTTCTCCTCTCCTCTCCCTCTCCTACTTCTCCCTCCTCCTCCTTCCCTCTCCTCCTTCTCCTCCTCCTCCCTCCTCCCTCTCCTACTTCTCCTCCTCCTCCCTCTCCCTACTTCTCTTCCTCTCCCTCTCCTACTTCTCCTCTCCTCTCCTCCTACTTCTCCTCCCTCGTCCTTTTCCCTCCTTCCTCCCTCTCTCTTGTCTTGTCCTTCTCCTGCTCCTCCTTCTCCCTCTCTCTGTCTTGTCCTTCTCCTGCTCCTCCTTCTCCCTCTCTCTGGTCTTGTCCTTCTCCTGCTCCTCCTTCTCCCTCTCTCTGTCTTGTCCTTCTCCTGCTCCTCCTTCTCCCTCTCTCTGGTCTTGTCCTTCTCCTGCTCCCTCCTTCTCCCTCTCTCTGGTCTTGTCCTTCTCCTGCTCCTCCTTCTCCCTCTCTCTGGTCTTGTCCTTCTCCTGCTCCTCCTTCTCCCTCTCTCTGTCTTGTCCTTCTCCTGCTCCTCCTTCTCCCTCTCTCTGGTCTTGTCCTTCTCCTGCTCCTCCTTCTCCCTCTCTCTGTCTTGTCCTTCTCCTGCTCCTCCTCTCTCCCTCTCTCTTGTCTTGTCCTTCTCCTGCTCCTCCTTCTCCCTCTCTCTTGTCTTGTCCTTCTCCTGCTCCTCCATCTTCCTCTCCTTGTCTTGTCCTTCTCCTGCTCCTCCTTTCCCTTGCTGCTACTTTTCTATTGCTGTTGTTATTGGGTTTTGTTCCCCTATATCATTGTGTCCTCCGCCTCCTTTTCTATCCCTCATTCTTCAACTAAATCCCTCCTGGTACATAAGCGCTCATTCCAAATTCCTGTCAGTCTTCAAGTGGTTTAAAGATATTGAACACTTCATTCGCTGGGCGTCTTGAGTGAGTGCGAAGTCATGTGGGCTGCATGCAAAATAGAAAGAATAGTTTTCCCCGGGAACACATGTTACGCAGATGGCAGCACACACAATAGTGTGAGAATCATGTGTGAACTTGAACAACGACCGTCTTTTTTGTGTGCTTGTTCGCGCCTCATTTTATGAACTCCAGAATCTGTCCGAATTTGCAGAAAAATGTTGCTCACACTGAGGAAGGAAACCTCAAGTATTTCTACTATGTGTGTTATTTGGTATCGGTGAGGCAAACTGCAAAAAAAAAAAAAAAAAAAGAATGTGCCACTACAGCAGTTGGACACGATCTGAGGTACATATTGAAATAATCAATTGTTTCACAATGGAGAGAGAGAGAGAGAGAGAGAGAGAGAGAGAGAGAGAGAGAGAGAGAGAGAGAGAGACATACAGACAGAAAGACAGACAGACAGACAGACAGACAGAGATTCAGATTCAGATGTTTTATTCTTAATAGCCTTGGTCTCTCAAAGGGGAATTTACATGAAACATAATAACGTCGCATTACCGAATTCATTATAATAATTATTTGCACAAATGCTTCGCTTTCTGAAAGCTTCGTAGAAATAAAGTGCAAACTCTGTGTGTGTGTGTGTGTGTGTGTGTGTGTGTGTGTGTGTGTGTGTGTGTGTGTGTGTGTGTGTGTGTGTGTGTGTGTGTGAGAGAGAGAGAGAGGAGAGAGAGAGAGAGAGAGAGAGAGAGATGTGTCAATACAGAAGGCTTCACAGCGCCAATAAGCTGCATATACATATTGTGACCACACTTCAACCAAATAACGGAAATAAGAAAAATGAAGAGAAGAGCTCTCGTATATTGTCGGTTTACCAGCAGCAGGAAAGCTAATGGCACCACAAGAACTCTCGTATATTGATGGTTTACCAGCAGCAGGAAACCTAACGGCACCACAGAGGTCGAAAGAACCCCAGCACTAAAATCAGAATGCAAGTGCGGCAGACACATCAGGAAGGGGAATAGTGCCAGAGCAAGGAACCCATTAGAACAGAAGAGCCATGCAATCAGTCTGGAAGATGGATGCTGACCATGGAATTCTCCGATCCTTTTTCATTTACTCTGACGTATTAAAGAGCCCCCCCCCCCCCCCCCTCCCCCTTCCCCCTACCCCCACCCAACCCCACTTCCACACGGTGTTGAGGATTCCAGAAGAACTAAACAGGTGCGATGAGGAAGGGAGGGGGGGGGGGGGGGGGGGGGGGGAGGGGATTTGGGGATGGGTGGAGGAATGGCGGGAAGGGGGGGGGGGGTGGGGCGGGAGGGGGGGGGCGAGGAGAGCGGATGAAGGAGAATTAAGGAGATAGCAGGAGCAAGACACAAATACAAATTATTTGAAGTATAAATTGCTTTCGTTACAACCAAATCAATAAAGACTTGCTTCCCACCTCCTCCACTCCCCACCCCCTCCCTGGTCCATTGGTTTTGTGTGTGTGTGTGTGTGTGTGTGTGTGTGTGTGTGTGTGTGTGTGTGTGGTGCGTGCGTGCGTGCGTGCGTGCGTGCGTGCGTGTGTGTGTGTGTGTGTGTGTGTGTGTGTGTGTGTGTGTGTGTGTGTGTGTGTGTCTTAACCCTCAGTATCACAATCCTCACTCACACCACTTTCCTCTCTCTTTCCAGTACTGACCTAAAACAGCGCACAAGACAATACGGAACTGTGCCAAGGTTGAACAGAACCTGAACCCGTCTTTTGATCCAAACTTGAATGTTTGGTTACTTATAGTAGCAAACGAGTTGTTTCTGTTCGTTCACAAACACAAAACAAACTATATCAAAATGAATAATGGGACTCGTTAACTGTCACATTTTGCACAGCACTCAACCCACCTTGTCTGTCTCAAGGTTTCAGGTCACTGTTCGAAAAAGTGTTAGAAATGTGGAGCAGTCCATTCACTAAGCGTCTTGAGTGAGTGCCAAGTCATGGTGGGCTGCACTTAAAATAGAACTGGTTTTCCCTCGAGCATTGATGTTATAGAAATGGCCACATGCTCAGAGAACAGAGTGGGAATCTGTTATTTGTTTGTTAAGACTCCGTTCTTGAACTGTAGAATCAGTCTAAAGAGTCAAAAGTAACAGCCAGTATTAAGGAAAGAAACAAAGAACGTTATCCTCTTTTTATTCTTTGATATCTATGAGGCAAACTCGACAGAAATATGCCACAAGAGAAATTAGACATCGCACATGTTATGAATTGAAATATTGCACAAAGTGTATAGCAGGGTGTGTGTGTGTGTGTGTGTGTGTGTGTGTGTGTGTGTGTGTGTGTGTGTGTGTGTGTGTGTGTGTGTGTGTGTGTGTGTGTGTGTGGTGTGAGAGAGAGAGAAAGACAGACAGACAGACAAAGACAGACACAGAGAGAGAGAGAGACAGGGACAGACAGAGGCACATAAACAAACAAACAAAAAACACATCAATACAGAAATATCTCAGAGTGGCATTTGACTGTCGATTAGATGTCAACCCACTTCCACCAAATACATAGAAAGAAAGAGAGAAAGAAAGAAAGAAAGAGACGAACAAAAACTGATATGATGAACGTCTACGAGCAGCAGGAAGACGTATAACTCCAGACAAGATCAAAAGACTCCAGTCCATAAAAGCAGAACCCGGATGCCGCAGACCTGTCCTGAGGAAACAAATGCCAGACGAAGGCACCGATTAGGGTGAAAGAGCCACACCATCAGTCTGAAAGATGGGGCTGCTAATCATGGAATCCCCGCTTCATTTTATTTCACTCTGAAGCATTACAGAATCTCCATCCCCCGTCCCTCCACCGCTCATACCGTTATTACTATTCTTCTTCTTCTTCTTCTTCTTCTTCTTCTTCTTCTTCTTCTTCTTCTTACTATTATTATTATCATCATCATCATCATCATCATCATCATCATCATCATCATTATTATTGTTATCATCATAATTATTAATATTATCATTATTTTTATTTCTATTGTTATTACTATTATTATAATCATTATTATTATTACTGTTATCATCATTATTATCATCATTATCATTGTTGTTGTTATTATTATCATCATTATTGTCATTATTACCATTATTATTATGAATACTTATATAGCGCCTATCCTCGGCTACAGACCAAGCTCTAAGCGCTTTACAATCAACACTCGTTTACACAACGGGCTGCCTACCTGGGTAGTGCCGACTGAAGAGCTGCCAGCTGGCGTTTCAATCAGTCGTTTCCCGTGTCATCCAGTCAGTATCGTCCAATATCGTTCATTCAATGTCCTTACTTCCTTCATTTTTTTTTCCATTTCTTACGCAGGGTGCTTGCTATTGTAACGTGTCATCCATACCAACGGCCAAACTGGCCTTCTCTTCCGAAAGTTGGTGATGGGATTTACGTGTGTGCAAGATGTTATGCGTGCGTTCACACACGGAAGCTCGGTTCATTCGAAGGACTGTATGGGAAATGGAGTCAGAACCAATGTTAACTCAGAGGGGAAAAATCCCCCTGCACCGACACGGCCAAGTAGAGATTCGAACCGACAACGGGGATGGGGTGTGGGGGAAGAAAGAGGTGTGCTGGGAGGCGAGGGAGGGAGGGAGGGGAAGGGGAAATAGAAAAAATAGTGCGATTGATACAAATATAGATCGTGCAATCCATAGTTTGCTTTTGGTACAACTGGATTGAAAAAGGCTTGCCTTCCTTCTCCGTCGTTCATTCATTTCCCTAATCTCTTCTTTCTACTTGTACGTGTGTACCAGTTTCTTGACCACCGGCACTGATGCGTGGCAATTCACTGAATAATATGAGAATCATAGATCTGAATATGTGTGAACTCAAATGTTCATCTATTCCTTTTTGGATTTGCCTAGGCCTCATTTTCACGGACTACGGGATATTAGGCTAAGGTTGAGAAAACAAACGTCAGGAATGCTTTTTTTTTCTTTTTCTTTTCTTTTTGTTTTTGTTTTTGTTTTTGCTGTATTATTTGGTATCGGTGAGACTAACTGACCAGAAATGTGACTCTAGAGAATTCAGACATGACAAGTGTTGTTGTTTGTTTTTTTAACTAGTCAATTATTGCATAGCGTGCAAGAGGGAGAGAGAGACAGACAGACAGAGACAGAGACAGCGAGAGACGTTGGGCTATTTCAGTATCACAGCTTACCCCAAACCCCTTCGAGGCGATTTTGTCTTTTTATGTTTGCGTCAGATTTCTGAAAGAGAGTGAACATTTCTAAGCTGTTCACGTAAAACTCAAAGGATGTGACAATCATTGATGTGTAAGGGAAAACATCAAGGCAATACCCGGTAAGATCAGTCTCTATGGACCACGTGCATCTTGTTTGATTGAAAGGTGAGAGCGGACTCTAAAATGAAAAAAGCTGAACCTCAAAACTGGGTTATATAAACGTCGTCCTTTTATGACTCTCTCTCTCTCTCTCTCTCTCTCTCTCTTGATGTCCTGAGCTCCGCACCTTGTAGGAAAAAAACATGAAGTAAAAACGGGAGACGGTAAAATAAAAGAATAAAAACAACATAATACAAGAATAAAACCAACACGCCAGACAATGATAAAAGGGCGAGACAAAGATGATTTAGACGTGGTCTCAGAAAGAAAACACAATACACGTCTGAGACATGGAAAGATTGTTGTTTTTATATGTAATGCTGAACAATTAAGTAGTGGGGGAAACAAGTGCAGGCTAACAATTCTTCAGTCGTTATAGTAATGACTTGGCAAAGATTTGAACTTGAAAAAAAATGAAATGAAGAAAATGGGGGAATATATTATAAATATGAGAAGCCCTT
>CM031602.1:52460790-52483290 GCA_018398815.1 Conus ventricosus | reverse complement strand
TTTCTTATTTGTTAAATAAAAAGTAATATGGCTGTATATGTGTGTCACGACCGACCCCTGGAGGTCTCCCCGACAGGATCGGTCTAGGTGGGAGTGAAGGGAGTGACTGACCTCACACGCTCCGCAAGAGACCACACAATAAAGATTACGATACAACACCCCATTTATTCACACCAGCAAAATAAACATTCCAACACACGCACCCTGCACGATCACAATAAAGCACTCCAACGCACACAACATGCACAATCACGATCAAGCACTCCAACGCACACAACATGCACAATCACGATCAAGCACTCCAACGCACACAACATGCACAATCGCAATCAAGCACTCCCACACCCACAACATGCACGATTATAAATAAATATTTCACCATACGACGTACACAATCACAATTACAGCATTCAGCACATATGACAGTACACAATTATAAAGAAATATTTCCAGTATTGCCCCTTTCTCACACCACGGAGTGCGTCCACATCCCTGCCCCTGTCAAGTCCGCAGGGAGCACCCTGTCGCACTAGGTGCTCCGAGCCGGGTTGGTTCTCGCAGGGAGTCGCCCAAAGCCGACACCCTCGACTCCCAAGCGGGCAGTGAAGAGAGTGTCCCGGGGGGGGGGGGGGTGGGGGGGACGTAGCTGTTACTGGAGGTCCTGGACGGGGGTCCAGGCCGGCCAGTCAAGACGGCGGGCTCTTCTAGCAGTCCACGGTCCCGACCAAGGCGTGGCCTCGACCAGCGCGTGGCACCATCCCGTCCGTGGTCTCAGCCAGAACGTGGCCTCGACCAGCACGTGGCACCATCCAGTTCGTGCTCCAGGTGAAGCCCCCGGGAGGGGGGAGGACCCTAGCTGGGAGGAGAGTCGGAGAGGAGGAAAAGAAGAAGGAAGGAGGAAGGAAGAAGGGTACTGGAACCCTGCCGTCAGTACCGTCTGACCATTGCTGTCAAGTCTTATCAGCCACTCGCATGATGGGCGAGGGGGAAATGTATTAAATGCACACAGTACACCCATTGAATCAAGTCTTCTCACACGATGCAGGTAAAAGACTGCATTAAATCAACCCAGGTTAAAAAAACAAATTAATTTCTTCAACCCTTCTCTCACTCACCTTAACGTTTTCCTTCCTTAGGAAATAAATCAACACGCGACCATCGTTTAAAATAACTGCCACCACATTTGCAAATAAAAATTTTCAATGGAAATAACTGTCACTTTTTTATAAACCATTTCAAAAAAAAAAAAATCTTCAACCACCCCATCCAAACCCGACAAATCATGCGTACGCAACCCCGGGTGAAAAAACTGTTCCCCCTTGCACCCCAAAACGGGACGGGGGGCCAAAGGGATAAAATCCGGGGGAATTTTACAGGGGCGGACGAGCGAGCCCAAGCAATTTTCCAAAACCCTGGCCATTCACCCCAGGTTCCCTTTTTCCCCCCCCACCGCTACCGAAATCCCCGGATACAAAAAACAGGGGGAAAAAATTTTTGGAAAAAATTTAAAAATTGGCCGGGTTTAAAAGGGAAATTTTAAACCAAAAAAAGGGTTCTTCACCCCAAATATTTCTCTTCCCAATTTCGAAAAAAAAGAAAATTGGAAAAATGAAGACTAACCCCGGGCTAAAACCCCCCCCAAACCCCAAACAAACAGACCAGAAACTGATTTTCCCCAGCAAACCCGTGGGTGCCCCGGGAAAGAGGCGGGTAAAAGGACTCCTTTTCCCCCTTTTCCCCATCGAGAGGCCCAGGGCAAAGATGCGGAAACAAAGAAATATGTCCCTCTCCTAAAAGGCCCCCAAACTGGGGAATTTGAAATTTCTGCCCTGTACTCTCGATGTTTAAGGTAAAAACCGGGGACTGGACCCGGCCCCCCCCCCAAGAGCATCCCGCTCGAGTGAAGAGCTCCCCCCCCTTTCGGGCAATGGGGGCCCAAAACATCCCAAATGCTGCGTCACGAGGAGCATACTTCAAACAAAAGAAACAAAGGCACGGGGGCGACGGGGTAAAAAAGACAGGCGAGAGGCCGATAGACGGGAAAGTTCGAGAGAAGGTACCGGCCCCCCGTGAACTTGCAGGATGAAAGCAGGGGGCGGGGAAATTAGAGAGAGGAGAAAAGAAAGCAAACCGAAGTTGAGCTGAAACCACCCCAAGGTAAAAACGCACCAAAAAGCCCCCCAAAAGGGAGGGAAATACACGACAAAGCAACGACAATAAACAAAAAAGTAATTCCCCCAACCCTAGGGGGGTTTCAAACGTCGTAGGCCTCGTGAAAAAACCGGAAAAACCCCCCTTCAAAAAAAGCATCTTTTTCCCTTGAGATACATTGCCCCTTTTTAAAACCTTGTCGCATGTGCAACTTTCCCAACAAGGGGACCAAAACCCAACTCTGTGTTTCGACAAAAGTACGATAAAACCAATACAAAAAAATTCCACGATAGAATCACAGGGGGAAAATAATAATACTAAAATTTTAAAACCAACTAAGCAAACCTTCCAACCTTTGAAAGCGAAAATTTCCAAAACCTTTGGTGTTTCCTTAACCGTCAACCTCACTGAAGTGAAAAGGGTCAACACCTTTTTACAGGGGCCCAAAAAGGGATATAACCCTGGTTGGGGGGGAAGTGTCCCTCTGACTGTTTTTTCCAATACCCTAACTACGGAGTCGGCAAAGGGATGGGCCCAGCACCCCGTATTACGGGAAAACCCTTGATTAGGGGAGAAAGTAAAACCCCGACTCTGCAGCTCCACTGCCCAACCCTGGGGTCGAACGCCCTGGGGCCCGGACCCGGGCCCCGGGCACTGGAGGGGGATGGATGATCGCTCCCCAAAGTACAAATTTTCCGGCCGTACTTCTTTTTGGGGCACCCCATTTGGGGTCCCCAAAAAAAATTCTGCCTGAGAGATTCAGCAACAAGGGGAAACGAAGTTAACGGGACAGCCTTGGGTATCGACCACAGATTCTACCACACCGAAGTGTGGGGTTGCCGCGTTGGGATGGAGGATTAATGGGTCCCACCAGGTCGACCCCCAAACCTTTCTGGGAAAGGGCTCCCCCCAAACCCCTGGCCCTGACCCTAGGGGGAACCCCCTTTAAGCGACCCCCCAGGCGTGGTCCCCTTGGCAGGGCACGGGAACTGCGGGGAGTACTTTCCTAACCTTGAGTTTTATTCCTGAACCAAAAAAAATCCTGCCTAACTCCCCTCCCAGGAAATCCCCTTGGAGCCCATATGACCCTGCCATGGGGGGAAACGTTGGGGCCCGCCGAGAACAGACTCTCTCAAGCTTTGGGGAACAACAAGCGGGTTTGGGCCCCACATCCCCCCGAGTGAAAAACCCCCAAGAGGTTTCCCCCTTTTGGGGCTTTAAACTCACCTTGGGGTGTCGGGCCGAAATGAGGGGGGACGAAACCCCCAAGTTTGCGTTTGGGGTTGGCCCCCAATCCCTGGCCTTTAAGACGGAAAAAGGGTAGCAGGATCGGGCCCTTGCCAGAACCCCGTTTGAGATCGGTGAAAAAAGGGCGCAATTCCCGTGCCTGTTCTTAGCTTTGGGCGCGTGTGGTGACTTCCCCCACACGCCGTAGGGCAGATTTCCCTTTGACACGGACTGGAAATGCCCCGTCTGCGAAGGGTGATAGTTTCCCCATGATAAGGGAATACAGAGGTCGCCCACCGCATGGCCCACACTTCGCCCAGAAATAGGGGGGGGGGATAGAAAAGGGGTACTGAAGGACGGGTGGAGGTAAAACCCCCTTTCCCAAACCCCCACCCATCGTAACTGGCGCCCCGCCGGGGCCTTTGGGGAAACTAAATCCCTTAAACCCCAAAGAGTGTTTTATGCCCCGAATCCCTGATGGTTCGACCAAAGGGTGAACCAACAACAGAAAGAAAAAAAGGGGACATGTACCACCAAAGTTGGATACCCCCCGTTAGCCCAGGCGCGGGGTGCTGGAAAGAAAAAGCCCCTTTTACTACCAGCGGGGTCTAGGGCAATTTTTTCCTTATTGGCCAGGACGACCCCCAAAGAAAAAAAAAAATCGAGGTGCTGGGGGTCCCCCATGGGATGCCTGCCTTTTTCACCCCATAGCAGTTTTCGGCGCCCCCTTGCTACTAAATCCTGTGGAGGGTTTCCCCTCCGTATCTGGGCGTTTCCCATAAGCCCCGCGAGCTTCAGCAAACCCCCAACCCCCGCGGGTGGGGAATCGCAGCCGGGGGAAATCCTGAGGTGCTGTCTCGCCTATCCCGGGCCCCAACTCTGGGGAACCCCGTGTTGGTGGGCTGTTTTAATGGAAACAATCCTCCGTCCAACTTAGCTAAAATGAGCCATTCCCCGCGTCTTCGCAGCCTATTTACCAAATGCACGAAAGGCTCATCATTATTCCTTTAGGGGCCCAAAACCCCCCTGTAGGCTCTGGGGTAAGGTGGGGAAAAGCTTACGCAGAGCCAAAAAGCATGGGCTGGGAAAGACGGGACCCCTTTATTTTGAAATGAGGGACACACTCCCCTTTCCCGCACCAGATAAACCCCGAAAAAGGTGCAAAAGCCTTTTGCCCCCCAGACAATTGGTAGGCCAAACAAAACCTTTTCAAAATGTCTAAGAACAGTCAAGGCCTCATAGGTCCCGAACTCCGGAAGGGTTTAAAATTTGGGCCTTTAACCCTATCACCTTCCTGGTGATTAACCCCCTTGGGCTTAAAGATGCGGGAGACCGCGAAAGAAAATTGTTCCATCCTTCCCTTTCGCAGGGGCCTCCATCCGTCTTGTTTTTCCCTTCCGGGGGGGTTCCCGCCTGTCAGCCTCCTCCCTACGCTGAGTCCTGTCTAGCCCCCTCCTCCCCAAAGCCTTTAGCAGCCTCCCCCCTACGCTGAGCCTCCTGTCAGCAGCCTCCCCCCCCTACGCGAGCACCTCCTCCCACGCTGAGCAGCCCCCTCCCCACCTGAGCAGGGTTTTTCCTTACGAAGGGCCTCCTGTCGGGCAGCCTTTCTCTGCGAGCCTTTGCCTCTTCCCCATGGGATAAACTCCTGTCTGTCAGTCCCTCTCGCGCAGAAACCTCCCCGCCCCGCGGCCCCCTTCTTGCTTTTCCCTACGGAGAGCTTCCTGTGTTTGCCTTTCCCTACGGAGAGCTTCCTGCCTGACTGCCTTTCCCACGCTGCCGCCCAAAAAACAAAAGGCAGGGGTGTACCCGAGGGGGGTTTTCACACTCCCGACCCGGGAGGATGATCCGTCAGCCCCGCCCCTTGGGGTCTCGTTTTTCCCAAAAGGGAAAGTCTTTGGGGCATGCCCCTTACGAGGGGAAGCCTGGAGGGAAAAGGGTTTGGTCTTGCGACTCAACAGAAGCCCCCAGTTGCTTCGCTTAACTTGACGCTTCCCAGGGGAAGTGCAGTCGGGGTCTGACAGGGGGACCCCCCAGCGAAGAGGTATAAAAGTTCTCACTGGGCTACCCCGCACAGCACTGGAATAGGTGAAGTTTCCCTAGTCGAAATACTAGTACTAAAGTAGGGGTTCAGTAACATTTTGATACCCTTCTTTTTCGACGCCCGCGTGCCCTCCACCCGCCCGGGCGTCCCCTGGGCAAAAATATCCCACGTTTTTCCCAAAACAGGGGAAAAAAAAATTCCCCAGAGAAAAAAAAAAAAATTTTTAGGGGGGTGTGTATATGTGTTATGTGAGAGAAAGGGAAAAGGGGGGTTTTGGGCCCCTTCCCCCCTCACCCAGTTCGGGCGAAAGTAACCCCAAAGCCCCCTTTTCCGTTCCTGACAAGTAAGACTTCAATAAATAAAAAAACGATTTTTCTACAAACAAAAAATATGTGCAGGGTTTACCGTTTTCAATACTAATTTACTAACTTTTTTTGATTTCAGTTTTTGTTTTTAAACCTATGTTTTTCTGGTCTTTTCAATAACACATTTTGGCAAACATTCTTCAAATGAGCTTGTCTTTCATGTGAAAAAAAACACAGTCTTTAACGTTCTCTAAAGTCTTTTAAAACCCGAGTTATATTTCTGGCATAAACCCCCAATTATCCCGATGTCTTCCCCTGAAAGCTAGTTTCGAAAAAAAGTTTTTTCTCTTTTTTAAATATGTCTCTTTCTGCCGAAACAAGCATCTATAATAAATAGTGTATGCGTTTCCTTCCAAACGTCTATAAAAACTGTTCTAAACACTCACTAAGTTTATTGTGGATTAATAAAATAATGTCATCTATCGGTCATATGAACCTTTCATCATGATATGCTTTGTTCCATTTAAGTGTTGGACAGAATAAACACAGTATGATTAAAATTATAACGCTAAACTGTTTGTAACAGGTCGTGGGACAAAATATTGTTTTTCCACAACTGTTCTGTCCACAAATCAATGAACATATGAGGGTTTTTGTCATAAGTTTACTGCTCCATAGTGTTATATAGTATTTTAAGCTAATCCAGTTATTGTTTTTTATCATGCTCTCTGTCAAAACTTGTTCAGTATAATAAATCCTATAAGGTCTAAATGTGTAAGATTAATCCAATTTAGTGCGGTAGATTGTCTTCTATTTTGACTAATATTGATTTGTGCCTTGTTGGAGTATAACCTTAATATCCTCACCATTGTGAAGAAATGACGACAGTAACTTAAGACTGTTAACGTCTAATGTTTTGCCAGCTAATTAGAATTCCTTTATAAGACGTCATAAAACGCCCACAACCCCATCCTCTCCTATCTTTTAAGACAGAACATTTTCAAATATTATTGTGAAAGTGTCTCCTAATTTCATTTGCGGAATGCACCCCTGTAAATTTTTGTAGAAGCATCTTTTAAAAACCGTTTCTCTTCTGTGCGAGGATGTACTGCTTTTTCCATACGGCCGTTCATTTCAAGTTCTTTCCGACTATTGTCGTCCGGCATAAGACTTAATGTAAAGGGCAGAGTTGGAAGGCTTTTTCTGACACTTTTTGACGGCTAAAATATGTAAAATGGGTATGAATTCATTTTTATTTCCCATTTAATTATGGTTTATGTGCCATTGAGGTCAGGTTTCGAACTATATTATATTCATATGGCCAACATTTTTTGCCTCTAGATTGCGCAGTGGTTCTTGTTTAGGAAATTTTGGTTGTCGCCAACTCTTGCGTTTATAATCCACCATCTTTGTGTACTCAAAACCTCATACAAAGCGCCTATCTCAACATTCTGTTTCAAAGTCCGCACGTCTGCATGGTCTTTTAATTCTAAAAGTTATACACTTACAGGCGCTAATGTAACTCCTGGTTCTTCTGGCCCACGCGACATTTTTTTTAGCTAAGCATTATTTTATTTCCCAAAAAACCAAATGTGCAGGTTATCTACATTTCACGGACTTTTCCCTTTTTGTCTGCAATTTTTATATTAATGATCCAACCTCCCGCAAACTAATCTTTTAAACTGTAAATTAGGGAATTGTTATAATTTCATACTCGCAATATATGCATCTTTACCTGCGGGAAAGAGTCTTAAAAACAGTTGAGGCCTCCTTCATATAAGTTTACATCAGTGCTCAGCCTCATCAAATTGAACATTAGAGTAATGAAATGTAATGCAAGCAGATCGAGGCGGATTTTCTCCTCAATAAGTAGTTTTGTCTGGTGTACTCCTAAATTATGAATTGTTAGCTGCAAAGCTAACATTTTAGCCTAGATCTTTATCAAAATAGTAACCTCCTTCTTTTCAGGCTTGAATGTTAACATTGTTTTTAGATTCGCATTGTTAAGTTTGAGGTAATGTCGAAGTACTCATTGCGTCTTTAGTGAGCATAACCCGTAATAACCATCAGGTATGTTAACTCGCTAACTTTGGTCCCGTTTTGTCAACTTTTTAGAACCTTATTATTCTCCTTGGCTTCGCTTATATTAAACATACGACTTTGTAAGAATATTTCATGGAGCGCGACCATTTTGGCCCCGCATTGTATATCAATAGATGTTTTAAAAACGAAGGGCGGTCTTGGGTTGTTATTGTACAAACATTTTTTGAACGAAAATAAAAATGAGCTGCGTTAAAGATACCTTGATGCAAAATATTTGTTGGGCCACACTACAATCTTAAAAATATGCAACTGTTACTTTGGAACATTGCTGTGACCCAGACTGCTCTTTTCATAAAGGTGAGTACTCCAATAAGCAGATATCTTAACCCCCACCTATTGAAAACGACCACATCAAGAAAGCGTGGTTTAGTTCATCCGATGCAGTTTTAATTCAGAAACCAGTTAAACTTTGCTGTGTTTTGACGCATCAATGGGTGTGGAGTAGCGTATGCTGATCATTTAAATCACCTTGATCCTTTGGTGAGGTCAGTGCTACAGATTTCATTTCTATTTACACGTTCAGAGTATTTTGACTGATCTGCGAGCGCCATTGCCAAACTGACAATAACCGTTTTATCCACTCAGCAACATAATAGTCATGAAGGCTTTTGAAAGGATCTGTAACGAATTCAATATTACATCAAGGACAGCTTTAGACAAACGTATGGTCATATTCATGGTCTAGGCGACCTTTTATTTTCGGGGCCCGCACAGAAAGTATAACTTGACTGGCATCCCTCCTTTCAAAAACGTTCTTTTCAGGCTCAAACTGTTCAGCCTGGGTCCCTACAGCAAGAGCATAAAAACAGCATGGACAACCATTTATCCTTTGACACTTTCTAAGGGGCCTAACTAGGGCGGGGAATAGGACGACTAAACGGATCTCTATTCGTTACTTACGTTTGGTGTGTTTGATAGGGGCGCAAGCACAGGCAAGATCGATGAGAACTGATCCTTCTTCATTCTGGCTTGACGCGCAAAAACAATTACTAGCAAATTTAGAGGACGCCATTCATTCTAAAGTTATTTACCTTCAAGTATTAAAATACCAAAATGTTTTACAATACGCAAGATCGAAAGTGACTTTGACGTTGGCACTAGGTTTATACTTGCTGTCCTTCTGACCTCAGACTACAGGTAGGAATAATAATAAACTTTAATAATGAAATTATGATAGCAGGCAATGAACAGCAGTTGGGAAAAAAACGACTAAATTCTGAGCCAGTAAGTAATATTACAAACAATAAAAGAACATCCAAGATTGAGTCATCCAATCCCCGAAGTCCAACCCCCCAAAAGTCATTGAAGACTCAGCCAAAGCTCGCGGACTCTGTTCGCGATGACCAGAATATGAAAGACAGCGCTTGTTCTGGGGATTAACAGGCCTAGGAATACTTGGTCTTTATCTTACAAAATAGTTATCCAACTATTACAAGACCTAATGCCCATAAGTGCTCGGCCATAAAGCCAACTACTTTGCATTGCAGTGTAGACAAAAAGCATGCTGACATTACTCCCCAATATTCCTGGTAAAGCGTCCACGGCTTTACAGCTAATTTTTTAATAAACTTGCCAAAGATGGTCAGCTGTTTTTTTACCATGATTTATTAGGCGGAGGCGATGGCGCGGGGGCACTGAAACTTTGGCCACCGCCCGCCTGTAATAGCCATCACCCAGTGTACTTATTGCAAATCCTAAGGCTGTTATAACGCTTACTAATGTGGGACTCTTGCTCGCTAAACAGTGTTCGTATTCGTTGCTGCTACGTGTTGTGTCTTCATTAAAATTTTTTCGATAGTTTCTCATATTTCTATTCACTTGAGTTCGTAATTGTTTCGGTTAGTTGTTTTAGCACTTCTTGTCTTGCTGATCTATCTTGTTCAAGATCTTTTAGTCTTTGTCTTATTCTTTCTTTAATTCAGGTCCTTAAGTTGGCGTCTTCAGCCTCGACGAGTTTTTACTTTTTCTCTTTTTTATATGCAAATCTAGTTCACCTAGTTTTGCTAAATTGTTTGTTAATTCGCCTTGATCCTTCTCAAAGCATGGTCAAGGGCCGTTATTTCTCGCATGCGGTTAGCGGTGGTCGTGTATTGTCTTTTATGCTGTTTCTTCCTGAAAAAAAACTGGTTTCGGCTTTATTGCATTTATTATTTCATCTGCCGATTGATTTTAATTCTTTAAGTTCCATGTTTTGTATTTGGTTAGGCTGTTGGGAGTTCCCTGCAGTGTGTTTGAAGTTTAGCAACTGCCATTCCTATCTAATTTGGTCTAACAAGACAAGGCGATTTTGTCTTTCACACTGAAGGTCTTTGTATATTGTATCTTGGCCTAAAAACTTTGTGGGTCTGGTTTTAGTTGTAAGCCGAACAGATTCTCTTGATCGCCCTTTTACAAACAAATGACATCTTCTAATTCAAAAATTTCATTTGGGTCTATAAATTCGGGAGGTTCTTGACCTGTAAACTTTTGTAAAATGTCACGACCGTACTTTCTATTAATTCACGCCGCATTGAACGAGCGCTGAGCGATGCCCGTGTCCAAGGGATCATTTCACTCATGTCGTCTCAGCGATCAAAAAATCATATTCTTCTTCGCCTTCAATTCCAGCCTGTTTTTAAATAATTAACTTTTTATTTTTGTTTATAAAAAATGTTCACAGGCATAGGCTCGATTCTTGGACCGTATAGAAAGCTGAAAGAAACCCCTTGGCGTGCAGGGAAATAAAGGACTATTACTGTCCAATAATCCATCTACTATTGATGCCAGATCAAATTCTTACTGTAGATTTCCAGACCTGGTGCGGATGATTTGGATACGTGCCAGGCTCTGCACGGCATACTTTTAAAATTGAACTCGCTTCAACAACGACCCCAACAGAACAGTGTCCAGAATTTGGGACGGGCAATCGTTAAGAAAAATTTCTGTAAACTTGAGGGGCAAGAAGTATTTTTCTTTAAAACAATGCAGACATATTTTTAACCTATTCTGTCTATGGCTAACGCGAATGAAAGGTAGATCTTGCGTTTCAAGGGGAATCGGCATGAAGAAGCACTAAAATTGAATAGGAGCCGAACTCGCCTCAGGTGCTAAAGCAGAAAAACGCTTTAGCTGTAAGATATGCGTTATTATGGTAATCGCTTCTTTCCATTCCCCTAGATTTTGAGTTGTTAAAAAGCGCATGCCCCATACTTTCAAGGAGCATTAAAAGACAGATTGTCATATGAACTACTTTTAATGAATACAAAAACGTGTTATCAAATCAACAGACACCGAAGCAAAGTACCAGCTCATTTCTGACATTCTCGTTAGGAGTTTGAGTTGTTAGCAACCTAATTTAGCAAGCTGATGGGGATCAATATAAGTCCCAACTATATATATATTACGAAAAACGTGCTAATCATACACATATCCTAGCAGCAGGGGCAAGGACACTATATGGGAATTTTAGTGTTAGCGTTCAGCAAGATCGCTTAAAGGTATTTTATTGCTGTGTGAAGACGAAGAACCATTCAAAAGAGGAAAGTGAAAGTTTTTTAATCAAAATTAACTAACGTACAATGGTCGATTGAGGGCAAGTCCTAACCAAATCTTGCTAGCGGACTTAGGACCTTATCTCATTTTGACGAAATATGAAAATTGTGAGTTTTGGGGGTGGGAGGGGTAGAAAGTCAACGCAGACTTGCGTCTAAAGATCTACACCTTCACAGTGTAAGACTTGATGGATTATTTACAACAAAATACGGTGTATGGATTTGGACATAAGGTTCAACGGAGGATAATCAGTTACATGGAAGCGGCGAGAAAAGTGAGAAGACGTAATAAACATTCAAATTGATAAAGGAAGAAGAAGCGAATAAACCGCTTAATGTCATGTGTTTTTATTTTATGTGCGCAGCTGAATATTGAAATAACAGATTAGAATATGTTATTTTACTAAATTATTTTTCATTTTATAAAAAGCATGTCTGTTAAGGTTTATCCAAATGTGCTACAGCACCGGTAGATGCCAAGAGAAGTGATAGCAGGCAATTCTGCTGTTATAGAAACCCCTGAAGTAAACAACTTCAGATTAACAAACATTACCACAATGCTACAAAAACTAGGAGCAGGGACCTTCAAAATACAGCAAAACCAAACGAAGGTATTCTGCTGCCTTTAATGCTGTTACATATGTTAATGCTTGGAAACATCGATATAAGCGCTCTATCAGCTGGATCGAGTGGTGGTCTCTTAGCAACGGGCATAGGGCGCACCCGACTGCTTTAAATTCTAGGTGGTTTGTCTTTAGCTCTCGGCCTGTGTTCATTAGCCGTAGGTGCTGCTAGCAAAAAAATAAAAACTAAACTCCACAAAGCTCACAGCTATGGTTCAACTAATAACAGCTAAACTTAGCTCGTTTTTAACCTGACAATGAGGGGTTAAAGCGTAGTTGACTCAAACCTCACGGTGAAGAATTTAATCGTTTACAGGCCGCCGATTTTGATTTGACTACAAAAGACAAAAATTTTGATTTCTTTCAAAGAAAGGCGTGTGAGCAAGTTTTTCTCAAAACAGCCAAGACGCCGAGCAGATAAAAAAGGAATGCTTAAAAAAAGTAAACGAGACATTAAAACTCTGTTCTAAACAGCTCACATTAACAATGCTAAAGGGCGTCTTTATTACTTTAATAGTTTATGAGTCCAAGCTGCAAAAAGAACGTTGATATTCGGTTCTGATTAAGTATTTTTTTTTTTTAATTTAAATTAACTATTTTGGCTTAGAAAAGAAAGACAGCATGGCTACGATATATGATAGGACAAGAGAATTGTTTGAGGGAATGCTCGAGAGAGAGACGTTTATCAAGAGCACTGAATGATATTGATTTAGAAGTTATTGACCAACAAACGTACAGGCAAGCGTTGTACATGCAATTTCTCACAGTTCCAGGCAACTAACAATAGACCACGCCAGTTAAATTTAATGTTAGCTGTTTAATGACAATGTAACAATAAATGTAAGAAAAATCTAGACGTCTGGGTCTCAACTAAACAGCAGACTATCTTTTATTAATGACTTGACCACCGGGTTGGGAGACGAACTGCTATACACAGTTTGACGCTGCCGCTGAAGAAGCTAAAATGAGAGGCTCTGGTTGGTTCCAGAGGGCGAGTCTTCAGAGATTAGATTTAAACAGGCTAAGTATGCACCGATTGTAGGCAAGGCTTACATTCCGCTACCTGGGAGTGGTTTTAATAGAGAGCAGTTTTAAACATAAAAAATTCAGTCAACAATTGTTTCTATGTGGTGTGTGTTCTGCAGGCTGCATCATGTCGCGACCACGCAGAGAGAGTGTCTAATCTTCGGCCAAATACACCAAAGATTTAACTTCAATGGAATATCCTTTCCTTGTTAGTGTAGACCAAATTGATCCATTTGAAGAACAAAAACAAACCAATAATGTTAAATGTATACTCAATGGGATGAGGAAAACAAATTTGGCGCATTAAAGTGTACTCAAGAACAGTCCAACCACATAGGCCGAAACCAGACAAAAAATCTTGTTGGATACTTACTACTAATGTTTTCACCGCGGGGCTACCCCATTACAACATTGAACGCACAATGAGTAGATATTGAGTTATACTACAAAACAACTAGCAAACAAGAAGTCTGCAGAAAAGGTTAACAAAGAATGTCCATCCTGTGACAAGCTGCGACTTGTGAACATATAAAACATTGTAAAAAGTTCTGTAGACTGTGATACAGAATAATTTAGCCCCAACCGGATCTAAATTTAGTTTTTATGTACGGAAAAAACTGCAACATTCTCCATTATGTTGTTTACGCACAGTTTGCATCACTCATTGTTCCTTATGGAAGCAGGCCAGCGCCCACAAAACTTCGAAATACCGTCTTAATGAGTAACATCAGATTGTTCATTTGCCTTATTATTGTTAGGTCGGATGGGTTATTCAGAGCCAGAATTATACAGAGGACAGATGCGGCTAGAAGATTTTTACTAGCGCATGCAGCCAAAGTGCGTATGATTGTTTAATATCTGAATATTTATCTGAATCATGGATGCACGTCTGTTAGACCAACAACAGTATGCTCAGCCACTCACTGTTGGATTTGTGGTTTAGGCCTTCATCAGACGCAGCGAATCCAACAGTAAGTGGACCATGATCACATTAGTGGACAGTCAGAGGTGCGCGCATAACATATGCAATCTTCATCTTAAGTTTGAACCAATGACATGGAAAGCTGCCCATCTTCTTTTCATAACTTGCGAGGGTTACGACTCTCATCTTATTATTGCAAGCAGTAACAACGCCTTCAGGGTAGCATGCATTGCACAGTCATTCAGAAAGCGTACATGTGTTTCACTTTAAATACACATGTCTTTCAACGACTCTATGCAACTTTGATGGGCTCATTAGAGGCACTGGCTATGTCCTTAAAGTCCTGCCCAAATAACGGAAAAAATATTTTGACTCAACTCTTGTTAGATAAGGGGTTTACCCTTATGAGTACTGAAACAGTAGGGGAAAGTTTGCCGAAGATACATTCCGCCTAAAGGCGCGTTGTCTTTTCTAGTCTTAGAGGAAAGGACATCAGCGACTCTGCATTACAACATGCTCAGATGCGTGGCCGAAGTTAGAGTTGAAAAACGATAGGGCCGTGACTATCATGATTCATTACTTGATGGATGAGTTTGTTTGTTGGCGGACGTTTTTGAAAATTATTAGAATTGGACATGCATGAAACATTTATCGCCTGGATCTGCAGGCAATTACATTTCTGCGCACGGGAGAGCTGGGATGCTTTCTTAATGTTTACTGGAGTACCAGATCTTGATTGTATTGTCAGATTTGCCAATGATTCAGATGATTGAAAAACGGATTGCGTGGGGATTTGTTATGGCGTCGCATCATTTATGTAAGCAAACAACAAATACTTGGACGGACTCTGATCGAGTAAAAGGTCTATACTATCTTTTGTATTTAGATGCAAACAATCTGTATGGATGGGCTATGGCGCAATCATTCCATTACGCAACTTTAAAATGCTACACAAGAAGAACAATACGAATATATTCCAAAGGCATTAAAGTGGTTGGGCAGTTTAGCGCCTAATCACAGCGCGGCTTCATTCTAGAAGTTGACTTGAATATCCTCATTGAACTCCATGACCTGCATAATGACTATCCATTAGCACAGAAAGTCTAAAGATGGATCCAAGAGCAACCGCCTTAACTAGTGATTAATCTTCGAGGCAAAATCAATTATGTCTGTCATTACTGACTTCTGCAATTTTATTTAAGACATGGTATAAAGTTAACAGCTGTTCATTGTATAATTGCTTTTGTTCAAGAACAGTTCATGATACATAATCATGAAGAACACTGATCTCAGAACCAAATCCACAGATGCTTCAGCAAAAGACTTTTTCAAGCGATGAACAAACGCTGTTTTGAATGACTATGGAGAAATCCGCACAAGCGCAAAGATGTTAGATTAGTCACCAGAGAGATACGAGCAATTAAGCTGGACTTCAAAACCTAATTATCAGGACTTTATGAGAATTGTCATAATCAGCTTTTTGGCATAATGATGAAAAAAGAAAGTCAAATTGGACAAACCTGTATTTATTGGGTTTACTGTTTTAGAATTATCAAAGCTTTTGATGTTTGTTAGAGTTTCTTTATGACTACTTTAAGCCCTCGTATCCTGAGTCCAGAGTGCTTTACAAGATACAGATAGTTTTGTTTTAGATATCCCTACTGACGACATCTAAAAGACAATGGAACTGGAAAGTAGCTTAAAGGACATGCGGCGATGGATATGACAAGTCCGATTATCTAAGATTCGCCTTTACATTCAATTACTAACAAGAAGGGTTTTAGGAAAGATGAAGGATGAAATTATCTTGGAAAGGTGCTCAAGGAGTTTGTGGGGTTAAGATCGAAAATGTACAGTATTTCGAGCCAGGAGGAAAAACATTAAGAAGCAATGGGAATATCTCGCAGGTTGTGCAGTCAAACATATCACATGACAACTACAACATAGAAGCATTGTTTTTGGCAATAAGACTTTGCATCATGAAACGTAAAACTGCGATCAATCTACATAGAGATCAACTCAACCAGTTGTTAACTAAGAAGTCGTTAGATAGAACAAACACAAAACTCGGGTGTTTGTTAATCCAGAGTTTTCATATGCATTGGGCACTGGGGATCCGTAACTTAATTAAAGCGGTACTGGGGTTCCGGCGGGCGGGATTATCTGCTGTTCTTCCTTCACAAAAGATCTTTGAGGGAGGGGTTGTTTGTTGTGTCAGTTTCTCGTAAATAATACACGGGCGGATTCCTTTTTACATTTTTTTATTTCATATGGGTCAAAACACTCCAAAACTGGATTGTTGCCCTGTTGCGAGTGGTCCCTTCTGCTTCCCCCGGTAAATAAAGGTACCTTACTTTCAACCCATTTATGGTAAATAGTTTGCCTCAGATGAAGACTTCCTTCAGCATACATTTATTGTTTTTCTTTTGATTGCTGTACTGGTTTTAGCCCTTTTATTCTTCATTATTCATTGCCGAGCAAAAAACTGAGGGCAGTCTTCTACCCATTCTGTGTTGCGAGAATTATCAATCAGTCTCTGTGATACTGGTAGGAGAAAAGTCTTTCGGCTAATTGTTTGTTTAAAGTTTCAACTTAAAGCCTAAGACTGTGTGGAACTCTGGAATGCCTTAATTCTAATAGTAACTCTGTGTTTTTTAACAATAATTGTTCCACCTTGGCTTTAAAATTCTTTTCCAATCTCGACTTGATTCATGCGAGGATACGTTAAAATGGGCCTCGTTGAATATATTTCAGTTGTTATGGCAACAGCAACAGCAGAAGCACTCTCTTTTGGGTTAATGGTTCAGCATCTTTGTATCTTGAAGCCCATTGTCAATGACTGTGAGATGCGTACTTAAATCTTTCTTCGTCTAATATTATCAGAGGGTAAAATATAGAAGATCCATTCGATGGGGTGTCGTTTGGGAGTTGTATTGACAAAGTGTGGTCTCTGTATTCGCTAGGCAGCGTAAATAAATTTTGCAAATCGCTTGTTTACGTTAACCATTTTTATGCTGTTTGTTCACTAACTCAGCTGCTTTTGGCTTTTAGCTTTTTGTATGCTGCTCGATACCCTATCCAATATCCTTTGGGCGAATCGAATAATGATTGTGTTATTTTTTATTCAGCCAATATTAGTGCAACAATACACGACGGTCATACCAACGACATTAAACGCGATTTCTGCATCTTTTGTTTTTCTGATGGTTGTTAATAGTCACTGATTTTGGTGGGGGCAAATGTCTGGACTGGTTTGCCTGTTAGCTAGATAATTTTCTTTTATCTGCTTGGTCAACATTTTTAAATGTGTAAGCTGCATGCCCTGTTCTTTCAGGGTGTCATTAATAAAAATCTAAATGCCCAATGTCTCTCTTGCCTTTTCATAGCAGTATTGTGCGCTGCTAGTTGCTCCATAGCTGTTTTATGTCTTTTTCTCTCGAGGTCAGCCCGCAGTTTAACTAAATGCCAAAATTACTGACGGGCGCTAAAATGCAAGAGCATTCCCCATAGCGCCGCCTATCATTATTGCGCGTGAAGCCATTTTTTATAAATGTATTTTTTTTCTTACATATTTATAATGTCTGGAATATTCCTTGCTTAACTAGAAAATCTTTAGTTGGCAACCGAAGCTGCAATGATAGCAATCAGATTTGACTGAATCCTCAAAAGTCTTGTTTGCAAGATCTGCCGGTTTTATTTTTATACAAGCATATTTCCAAAGCATTGATGTATCCTACACTTAGGCTCCAATAACAGGCCGACTGGTATACAAGGTTTGTAACAGTTTTTCGGAGCTCATTTTATAAAATTAAAAATAATTATAATTATTTAAACAACAGATGGAACAGTGGATGAGCTCCTACAGCTACAAGGCAGCTAAACCTTCAGAACTTATGATTATGCCCAAGGCTATTATGCCCAAAAATGGATGAGGCTGTATTTTTGGCAGCGTGTGGAAAAACAAAAGTTCCCTCGGAACGGAAATTCAGCATTGAACAGGATTCAACAGATGGTCGCCGCAAGATAAATTTTAAAGTATCTTAACAGGTATGAAGCGCAGTGGGGTCTAGAATGGTGAAAAGTGTGGGGCAATCGTGTTCTTTGTTTGTACACTAAAACTAGTTCAGTAGATTTGCTCCATTGATTCTGAAAGATCTTACGTATGATTTAAGCAAGATCCAGTTTTAACAAAGTCATTAGATGTCTCTAGGGTGTGATTATTTACTTACGATTTGGGAACTTGTTTTCGCCGGTAATCATTGGATAAATAACTTTTAATCATATAGATTGTATTTCCCTTCAAAATGACGATCTGGAAACTCAGCAGAACCAGAAAACACTGAATCAGGTGGTGAAAGTAACCAAGCTAGAAAATCAGCAGAAAACGTGACTCAGGTGGAGACATTAAAAAAAATCTGGGCGTTTGAAAGCAGGACAAAAAATTTAGCAGAGTGGAACAGGACAAAAAAAAAATTAATGATACAGAATATGACTCATCATGAAAACATCCACGCAACGCCAGAACAAGTTAATTCAATGCCGCTATAAAAACTCCATGTGATACAAGGGCCACCAAAGTCTTCAAGATATTGAACTTAAAATGTTGCATTTTTGCGCCCATTGCTGCTGTTTGGGGGCAGTTTATCTGCGGCCTATAAAAATATATTAAACCGATGGAACAGAAACAAAAGCAATCAAAAAATCTGAGCCACTAAAGCAGACCACGCACCAGCACGCCAAACGCCAATAACAAAGCATTATTTTAATCCCTTTGAAATGTAATAATATTTTAAGACTTAATTTAAATTTTTTAAATAAAAATAGATCATGGGCGTATTATAAATGAATGGTGTCAATAAATAAAGACCTGGGAGTCTATAAAGGACATTTTCCATAAGACCGATTGTAATCAATGCGGTTGCTTTGGATGTAAGACTTCATTAACGATTTATGCAGAGAACGCTGAGCAAAGGACATCCTCAACGATGACGCGTGTTTTGAGGCGTATGTGTGTACTATCTTAGACATTTACTATTTAAGCTAAAAACATAGGATTGTATTTTATATTGATAATTATAAGTTAACTTTAATAAGACTTGGTTGTACTTAGTGGATGACTTGAGGATGACTTGAGGATGACTGGTGTAAGATCTTGAAGTGACTAAAGTAGAAACTTAGGAAGTGACTTGGGGTGACTTAAGGATGACTGAGGATGACGTGAGGACAATCTTGAGGATGACTTATGTAAGATAACTTAGAAGATGACTTGAGGATGACTTGTGATCAACTTGAGTAAGACTTAGAGTGACTTGATTAAAAACTTAACTAAGAACTTGGGTGGCTTAAGGTGGCTTTTAAAAAAAAAAATATTTTAAAACAATTTTTTTTTTTTTTTTTTTTTTTTTAAATTTTTTTTTTTTTTTTTAATTTTTTTTTTAATTTTTTTTTTTTTTTAAATTTTTTTGTTTTTTTAATTTTTTTTTTTTTAATTTTTTATTTTTTTTTTTTTATTTTATTGTTTTATTTTTTTATTTTATTTTTTTTAATTTTTTTTGACAAGTAATTGATCTCCCTTTAAGATGCAAAAAAAATTTTAATTACATCCCCTGAAGAAATTATCTATTTTTAGATCAGTGAGAGAAATTTGATTATTAAAAGTTGTGTGTTTTGTGTTTAATTTCTAAAGTTTTTAATATAAATATTGTACAAAAGTAGCTACTAAAAAGTACTTTAAAGCCACGTTGTTGGTAACCTTTTTAAAACTATTCTTGCTTGATTAAAAAGCATTTTAATAACACCCAATTATGCATAAAACACCATAAATATTATAAAAGCTTTCGTTGCTACAGTATATATATTAATCCAAAAAGTGTAAATTGGGAATATGCCTGCGGTGGTTTTGTGCTTGTTTGTGTGGGTTGGAAAGTCTTAATTTGGCCCTTCTTCTCTGCCCTATAGTGGACCCTTCCCTTTTCGTGTTTCGTTTAGGTCACTGGCGCGGGGCTATAAACGCCCGCAAACCCAAATTGTGAGTCTGGGTCATGGCGTGGCCTATAAACGCCCGCAAAACCACAATTGTGCTGTGTGTGTCCTAGGAAGGGCACTGAAAATGGTGGGTGAGAGAATTGCCCAAATTAGGACAAACTGAAGTAGGCAATTACCAGTGTAGAAATACCACGATTAGAGGGCATATTCCGCAAAACTCTTCGCATATAGCCACATTATCTGTGATCCTCTGGATCTGGATTGGGGCCCTAGGGCGCCATAGGGTCTCAAGTTAGACCCATGGGTGATCATAATGGGGCTAATGCGAAGAGTTTTGCATTTTTTTATTAAAAAGTTTAGTAAATTAGTATTAAAAACGGACAACCCTACACAGTATGTTTGTTTGGGTAGATAATCGTTTATTTTTTGGTTATTGAAGTCTTACTTGTCAGAGAACAGGGAAAGGGGCATTCTGGGTTACTTTCGCCCGAACTGAGTGAGGGCGAAGTGGCCCAGAATGCCCCTTTCCCTGTTCTCTATGTGTGTGTGTGCGTGTGTGGGGACAAGTTCCGGCTGCTCCCACTCTGGCAACACCGCGCTCTACAGCACGAGCAACAGTGCGGTGGGGCTCACCGAAAAAAAAAAAAAAAAAAAAAACTATGTCCGGCTGCCCCCACTCTGGCAACACCGCGCTCTACAGCACGAGCAACAGTGGGGTTTGGGCGGGCCCGGGAAAAAAAAAAAAAAAAAAAACCTAGCAGACGGAATCCGGAGAGGGGAAAAAAAAAAACACTAGCGTCCGATGCAACCCCTGTACTCAACAACCCGGTAAGAGAAAAAAAAAACAAGAATTGGCTAAATACAAAACAGGAATGGAAGACTGAGCGGCAACAGAAGGGCAAGACTTACGGCCGTACCTGCGTGAGGTACCCGGCGGAAGGAGGTCTGGAAGCGGTCGACTCCTCTTGGTCATCACCTCGACCCCCGAGTCACGCCGGATGTTCCCTCAGGCCACCAAAGACTCCCTTCACTCTAGAGTCACCCAGCCAACCACCCACGAACAAACACGACAAACTGACTAAACATATACAAAACAGACAAAACTAAACAGGTACTCTGCGAAACGAGAGAGAGACAGCCAGAGCCCTTCACATCCCGGACGAGCCCCCACAATTGTCACGACCGACCCCTGGAGGTCTGCCCCCACAGGATCGGTCTAGGTGGGAGTGAAGGGAGTGACTGACCTCACACGCTCCGCAAAAGACCACACAATAAAGATTACGATACAACACCCCATTTATTCACACCAGCAAAATAAACATTCCAACACACGCACCATGCACGATCACAATAAAAACACTCCAACGCACACAACATGCACAATCACGATCAAGCACTCCAACGCACACAACATGCACAATCACGATCAAGCACTCCAACGCACACAACATGCACAATCGCAATCAAGCACTCCCACACCCACAACATGCACGATTATAAATAAATATTTCACCATACGACGTACACAATCACAATTACAGCATTCCAGCACATATGACATGTACACAATTATAAAGAATTTTCCATTTTTTCCCCTTTTTCCCCACCCAGGGAGTGCGTCCCACATCCCGGGGGGCCCCTGAAAAGTCCCAGGGGAGCACCCGCGCACTGGGCTCCGAGCCGGGTTTTTTTCTCGCAGGAGTCCCCAAAAGCCACACCCTCGACCCCCAAGCGGGCAGTAAAGGGAAGTGCCCGGGGGGGGGGGGGGGGGGGGGGGACGTAGCTTTTTTACTGGGGCCTGACGGGGTCCAGCCGCCATCAAAAACGGCGGCCTTTTAAAAGCCACGGCCCGACCAAGGCGTGGGCCTCGACCACGCGTGGCACCATCCCGTCCGTGGTTCAGCCAGAACGTGGCCCCCCGACCAGCACTGGCACCATCCAGTGTCCCAGGTGAAGCCCCGGGAGGGGGGGGACGTAGCGGGAGAGAGTCGGGGAAAGGGGGAAAAAAAAGAAGGGAAGGGGGAAGGAAAAAGGGACTGGAACCCGCCGCAGTACGCTGACCATTCTGTCAAGTCTTATCAGCCACCCATGTGGGGGAGGGGGGGTGTATAAATCACACAGTACACCCATTAATCAAGTCTCTCAACGATCGGGAAAAACTGCATTAAATCAACAGGGTTATAAACAAATATGAATTACTCACCCTTTCCCCACTCACGCTTAAACTTTTCCCTTTCCTTTTGAAAAAATCAACACACGACCTCGTTAATAACTGCCCCACTTTGCAAATAAAATCAATGGGATAACTGTCACATTTTAAAACACATTTCAAAAAACACAAAACTTTAACCCCGCTCCGAACGACAAAACATGCGACCACGCTCGTGAACATAAACTCGTTCTCCTTGCAACCCCAAACAGACGGGGCCGAAGAAAAAAATCCGGGGAAAGTGACAGGGGGGACGAGCGAGACCAAGCAGTTCCAACCCTGAATCCCGTCTCTCCCTTCCCCACCGACTACCGCATCACCGGGATACATAAACAGAGAAAGAATTTTTTGGGAAAAAATTTAGAATGGCCCGGAAAA
>CM031602.1:52453290-52455790 GCA_018398815.1 Conus ventricosus | reverse complement strand
TGTGTGTAAGGGGGGGGGGGGGGGGGGGGCAAGCAACACAAAATGTAATGAGGACCTGCCACTTGAATGTACTATCTACAGTTCCATGTGTTTCCTACAAACGGGCAGTGCTTCCTATCTTGGGGGAGGGGAAGGTGGTGGGACTAGCCGGGGAATTCAACAGAAAGGCAGATTGAATACAACAGAAAGTCAGATTGAATACAACAGAAAGACAGATTGAATACAACAGAAAGACAGATTGAACAGAAACAGAAAGGCAGATTGAATACAGCAAAAGTAGGCAGATTGAATACAGCAGAAGTAGGCAGATTGAATATAACAGAAAGGCAGACTGAATATAACAGAAAGGCGTATTGAGAAAAAACAGAAAGGCATATGGAATACTACAGAACGGCCGTTGGAATTCAACAGAAAGGCAGACTGCGTATAACAGAAAGGCAGATGGAATACAACAAAAAGGAGATTGAACATAACAGAAAGGCAGGTGGAATTCAAGAGAAAGGCAGATGGAATACAACAGAAAGGAGATGGAATATAACAGAAAGGCAGATGGAATATTACAGAACGGCAGAAGGAATACAACACAAAGGCAGATTGACTATAACAGAAAGGCAGATAGAACACAACGGAAAGACACATTGAATACAACAGAAAGGCAGATGAAATACAACAGAAAGGCAGATGGAAGAGAACAGAAAGGCAAATTGAAGACAACAGAAAGGCAGATGGAATACAACAGAAAGGTAGATGGAATACAACAGAATACAGATTGAATATAACAGAAAGGCAGATGGAATAGTACAGAACGGCTGATGGAATACAACAGAAAGGCAGATGGGATACAACAGAAAAGGCAGATTCAATATAACAGAAATAGGCAGGTTGAATATAACACAATAGCAGCTTCAATGTAACAGAAAGGCAAATGGAATATACTACAGAACAGCAGATGGAAAACAGCAGAAAGGCAGACTGCCTATAAAAGAAAGGCAGATGAAATACAAGAGAAAGGCAGATGTAATTCAACAGAAAGACAGATGGAATTCAACAGAAAGGCAGATGAAACGCAACAGAAAGGCAGATGGAATTTAACAGAGAGGTATATTGAATGCAACAGAAAGGCAGATGGGATACTACAGAAAGCAGATTGAATACAACAGAAAGGCAGATTGATAACATCGGAAAGGCAGATGGAATGCAACAGAAAGGCAGATGGAATACAACGGAAAGGCAGATGGAATACAACGGAAAGGCAGATGGAATACAACGGAAAGGCAGATGGAATACAACGGAAAGGCAGATGGAATACAACAGAAGGGCAGATGGAATACTACAGAAAGGCAAATGGAATACAACAGAAAGGCAAATGGAACACAACAAAAAGGCAGATGGAATATAACACAAAGGCAAGATGGAATGCGACAGGAAGGCAGATTGAATGTAACAGAAAGCAGATGGAATACAACGGCAAGGCAGATGGAATACTACAGAACAGCAGATGGAATACGACAGAAAGGCAGATGCAACACAGCATAAAATGCAGATAGAACACAACATAAAGCCAGATGGAATTCAACAGATGTGCAAGTGGAATACAACAGAAAGGACATAGAAAACATTTTTACGAAAACGACCAAAGACGAAAATCACAAAAGGGCACACAGACAGAGATAGTCGAAGTCGTTCCATAGATCGAAATCGTAACGGGAACTTGCTCAAATTGTAAATCTCTACATGCAACAGATAGAGTCAATAAATAGGTAGATAAACAATGAACAAGTAATTAAATAAATAAATGAAGAACTAAATAGATAAATAAATACAGGAAGAAAAGAAAGAAAGAAAGAAATGGAGAAATAAAATAAAGAGATACATAAGTAAATAGAAAGATAAAAGATAAATAAAGAGATAATTATGTGTATGAATAAATTAATGAATAAGTACTTAATTGAATAAACAAGTAAACGGATAAATAGATGAGGAAATGATTATATAAAGAGATAAATAAAAAGAGACACGCTGGGCTACCCTAGGAATGGTTCTTCGTGGTCCTGCTTTATTCCAGAACGCCCGGCTTGTCACTCGTGGAAGTTCAAGTCCTCACAGTCGAAACGTACTGTTTCTGCACTTCCTCCTTGCCATTCCTAAGATGGGTTCTTTCGTCTTTGGAAGAATTCATTCTGCATAATGCCGGACAATATATGTGTGTATGTATGTATGTATGTTTGTATGTATGTATGTTTGCATGCATGTATGCATGTATGCATGTATGTATGTATGTATGTATGTATGCATGTATATATGTATGTATGTATGTATGTATGTATGTATGTATGTATGTATGTATGCAGGCATGAATGCATGCGTGTGCGTGCGTGCGTGGATGTTATATGTGTGTATGTGTGTGTGTGTGTGTGTGTGTGTGTCGTGCGTGCTGCGTGCGTGCGTGCGTGCGTGCGTGCGTGCGTGCGTGCGTGCGGGTGGTGTGTGTGTGTGTGGG
>CM031602.1:52442500-52445000 GCA_018398815.1 Conus ventricosus | reverse complement strand
TATATATAAAAAATATATATAGAGAGAGAGAAGAGAAGAGAGATTCCTACCAGGCAAAAAAAAAGGAACCCCTACTACACGATCAACCCCATACCAGGCAAGCGACAAAATATTAGCCTGGGGGGGGGGTGGGGGGGGGGGGGGGGGGGGGGGGGGGGGGGGGGGGGGGGGGGGGGGGGGGGGGGGGGGGGGGGGGGGGGGGGGGGGGAGGGGGGGGGGGGGGGGGGGGGGGGCGGGGGGGGGGGGGGGTGGGGGGGGGGGGGGGGGGGGGGGGTGGGGGGTGGGGGGGGGGGTGGGGGGGGGGGGGGGGGGGGGGGGGGGGGGGGGGGGGGGGGGGGGGGGGGGGGGGGGGGGGGGGGGGGGGGAGGGGGGGGGGGGGGGGGGGGGGGGGGGGAGGGGGGGGGGGGGGGGGGGGGGGGGGGGGGTGGGGGGGGGGGGTGGGTGGGGGGGGTGGGGGAGGGGGGAGAGAGGGATCACCAGAACTAACAGCATAGTCGACCATTGAATAAAAAAAAGGAAGCTCGTCCACGTATGTCACCCTGACAAGCCGACTGAGCGAGCGTCCTGTTTCCAAGGCACGGTTGGCCACGTGGCCTTGGAATTTCCACAGTCCAACGTATTGGATGGGAACCTTCCACCGTCAGGATACTGCTGTCTGCTATTGACACCGACGATAATGGCATGTGATTGAGTACCCGTGCTCAGTTCAAAACAGCCTGTCTTCTGACAACTTGTTATCCACCCTTCCCTTTCTGCCCCCCCCCCCCCCCCCCCCCCCCCAAGACCGCAGAATGAACAGGAGTTGGTGAAAGGAAAAATTAGAGAATCAAAAGAGATACAAAGCTGCCACATAACGTAGAGAACGAAGAGATAGTAAACTGTCACATGCACGTAGAAATCGACAGAGATCGTAAACTGTCACATGAACGGTAGGGATAATCGAAGAGATAGTAAACTTGTCACATGCAACGGTAGTAGAATCGAAGAGATAGTAAACTGTTACATGAACGGTAGAGAATCCCAAGAGATATGTAATACTGTCACATGAAATGGTAGAGAATCAAAGAGAAAGTAAACTGTCCACATGACGGTTAGGAGAATCGAAGATATAGATAAACTTGATACATGAACGGTAGGCAAATCAAAGAGATAGAAACTGTCACAAGAACGAAGGAGTATCAAAGACTTAATCAACTGTCACACATGAACGGTAGAAAAACGAAGTGACAGTAAACAAAGAATCACAGAGATAGTAAACTGATACAGAACTGACACATTGTTGCGTTAGAGAATCAAAGATATGCTAAACTGTTTTACAATGAACGTAGAGAATCAAGAGATAGTAAACTGGTCATATGAACGTTAGAGAATCAAAGAGATACTGCACCTGTCACATTAACGTTGGAAAGTAACAAAGACCTAATAAACGTCACATGAACGGTAGAAAATCAAAAGAGACAGTGTAACAGAGAATCAAAGATAATACTAAAAACTGATACTAAACTGTCCCAGTAACGCTAGAGAGAATCAAAGGATGCAAAACTGCTACTGAAACTGTCACATTTAAAATGGTAGGAGAATCGACAGATAAGTAAAGCAGTCACATGAACTGTAGAGAATCGAAGAGAAAGTAAACTGTCCACATAATTGTAAGTGAATCCGAAGAGATAGTAAACTCACATGAACGGTAGGAAAATCGACAGATCGTCAACAGTTCACATAACTGTAGAGAAATCGAAGAGATAGTAAACTGACACATGAATGGTAGAGATTTGAAGAGATGGTAAACTGTCACATGAACGGTAGGAGAATCGAAGAGATAGTAAACTGTTACATGAACGGTAAAAAATCGAAAAGATAGTAAACTGTCACATGAACGGTAGAGAATCAAAGAGAAAGTAAACTGTCACATGAACGGTAGAGAATCAAAGAGATAGTAAACTGTCACATGAATGGTAGAGAATCAAAGAGATAGTAAACTGTCACATGAATGGTAGAGAATCAAAGAGATAGTAAACTGTCACATGAATGGTAAAGAATCGAAGAGATAGTAAACTGTCACATGAATGGTAAAGAATCGAAGAGATAGTAAACTGTCACATGAATGGTAGAGAATCAAAGAGATAGTAAAACTGCACATGAATGGTAAAGAATCGAAGAGATAGTAAACTGTCACATGAATGGTAACGAATCGAAGAGATAGTAAACTGTCACATGAACTTTAGAGAATCAAAGAGATAGTAAACTGTCACATGAACGTTAGAGAATCAAAGAGATAGTAAACTGTCACATGAACGTTAGAGAATCAAAGAGATAGTAAACTGTCACATGAACGTTAGAGAATCAAAGAGATAGTAAACTGTCACATGAACGTTAGAGAATCAAAGAGATAGTAAACTGTCACATAAATGGTAGAGAATCAAAGAGAAAGTAATCTGTCACATGAACGTTAGAGAATCAAAGAGATACTGAAACTGTCGCATTAACGTTGGAGTATCAA
>CM031602.1:52435000-52437500 GCA_018398815.1 Conus ventricosus | reverse complement strand
GGCTCTCGTCAGGATGAATACTTGGGTCACCCACCGCCGGTGTTTTATAGCGTGTGGGGCCCAGTTATTGTTGTTTACACCTGCAGGTAGATTGCACGTGTTTTTTTTTTTTTTCTGGAATTTCAGATTATTGCTTGGGGTGTGTTCACCAACAACGATTTCCACTTGTGCCTGCAGTTGTTTACTATTTCTGTTTTAGTGTTTAGGGTTGCTAAGTGTGGTTTGCATAGTATTAACCATTTTTCAGTTAGACATAAATTGCATCTTTTTGAAATGTTGTTGTATGGTGATGCTCTTTTTATGATTTTCCAGGATATATTATAGTTTGTTTTTGCATCTTTGAGTTTCCAAATGTATTTGCTCAGTTCTGTTTGGTTTTTTTTATTTTACTTTTCTGAATGACTGTTTGTGGTTTGCATATCTGGTTTTGAAATGGTTTCCAGTAATCCCTATATATGTTTCTTTTTCATTCTCAGATGTCACAGTGGCTTGATATATACAATATTGTTGTAGAGGCATTTGTTGTTTAAGGGGCACTGTTCTTTTTTTAGTGCAGTTGCAAGATTTCCTTTCTTCACCCTTCTTTGCTGAGTTGGCTTTTGTTTTGTTGGATGCATCAATTAGGTTTTTGAGGTTGGGCATACATGAATATGATAGTTTCACGGTGTTTTTGTTGAATATTTTGGACAATTTGTGCTCTTTTGGGAACGATGTTGTTAAGATTTTGAAAAATTCTTTCCCTATGCTTGTTTTGAGTTTTCCGTCGTAGGGAGGGTTGTACCATATGATTTTCCTTTTCCTGTTCTTCTTACTTTTGTTCATGTTGTTGTATGGGTTGTATTGTAATTTGTAGTTGTAGCCACTTCTTTGCAGTGCTTCTTGATATTCTACTGCTGCGTTATTGAATACTCTTTCGTTGCATGACAGGTTGGATAGTCTCTTGTTTATGCCATTGGGTATGGTCTTTAATACAGACGGTGGATGGTTGCTTTTGGGGTTTACATAAATGGGTGTGTCATTGGGTTTCTTATATGGTTTATATATGTGGTTGTTGAGGTCAAGTGTTATGTCTAAGTAGTTCACTACCTTTTTGTTTGCTTCAATAGTTATTTTTAAGTTATGATTTTGGAAGATTTTGCATAGTTCGTTTTCCTTGTTTTCAATGGTTCTTGGGGTTGTTGGCTAGTGCAGCAAGGCCGTCGTCTCTGTATAATCCGACTTGCTTTCCAAGTTGCTTCTTGATGTTGGATAGCATGAACAGTCCGACCAGTTCGCATGTTTCTGCACCATCATATGATCCCATGGTTACGTCAAATGTTGAGTTTCTGTTCGTTTTCTTGATCCAGGTTTCATTTTTGCTGTGTAATAACGTTTTCTTGGTATGGAGGATGATTTCCATTTCTGACCCTGTTATGTCTGTATGGTTACTAGCAAATTGTAGAGCTTTGGTGAGTAGTTCCTCGTCTGTGGATGGGTAGAAGTCTACTATGTCAAATGTGATAAATACTGTGTTCCTTTGTTTGTCAAGTTTTTTGAACCATTGAAGAACTTCGTATGTGTTCTTCCAGAGGTTGAATTCAGAGTTTGATTTTACGTTTTTTATTACTTTTTCTAGGATTTTCTTACTTATTTTGCCTGATTCAGATTTTGATGGATTTATTAGTCTGCATGTTGGGTTGTTATGGAAGTTAGGTTTATGGTCTTTGAGTGTTATAAAGGCTTCTTTTGACAAACAAAGGAACAACAAATGCCTCTTCAACAATATTGTATATCAAGCCACTGTGACATCTGAGAATGAAAACGAAACATATATAGGGATTACTGGAAATCATTTCAAAACCAGATATGCAAACCACAAACAGTCATTCAATAAAGTAAAATACAAAAACCAAACAGAACTGAGCAAATACATTTGGAAACTCAAAGATGCAAAAACAAACTATAATATATCCTGGAAAATCATAAAAAGAGCATCACCATACAACAACATTTCAAAAAGATGCAATTTATGTCTAACTGAAAAATGGTTAATACTATGCAAACCACACTTAGCAACCCTAAACACTAAAACAGAAATAGTAAACAACTGCAGGCACAAGTGGAAATCGTTGTTGGTGAACACACCCCAAGCAATAACCTGAAATTCCAGAAGAAAAAAAAACACGTGCAATCTACCTGCAGGTGAAAACAACAATAACTGGGGCCCCCCACGCTGTAAAACACCGGCGGTGGGTGACCCAAGTATTCATCCTGACGAGAGCCCAGCTTGAAACAGCGCTGTAGATGATTTTAGACTTCGTTTAACTCTTTAATTTTAAACAAATAATATATATATAATATATATATGTAATATATATATATAATATATATATATATATATATATATATATATATATATATATATATAATATATTATTTTATTTATATTTTCTGTTCGTCTATATGCCTGCCCTCACAACCACGTTATCCTGGTAGCAGAAAGCCATCAGCTTTGTCAACA
>CM031602.1:52422500-52425000 GCA_018398815.1 Conus ventricosus | reverse complement strand
CCCCCCCCCCCCCCTTTTTTTTTTCTTTTTTCCCCCCCCCTTTTTTTTTTTTTTTTTTTTTTTCCCCCCCCCCCTTTTTTTCCCCCCCCCCTTCCCCCTTTTTTTTTCCCCAAAAAGGGGGGGGTTTTTTTTTTTTTTTTTTTAAAAAAAAAAAAACCCCCCCGGGGGGGGTTTTTTTTTGGGGGGGGCCCCCCCTTTTTCCCCCCTTTTTTTTTTTCCCCCCCCCCCCCTTTTCCCCCCTTTCCCCCCAAAAAAAAATTCCCCCCCCTTTTTTGGGGGGAAAAGGGAAAAAAAACCCCCCCCCCCCCCCAAATTTTTTTTCCCTTTTAAAAAAAATTTTTTTTTTTCCCCCCCCCCCCAAAAAAAAAACCCCCCCCCAAAATTTTCCCCCCCCCCCCCCCCCCCGCCCCCCACCCAAAACCCCCCCCCCCCCCCCCCCCCCCCCCCCCCCCCCCCCCCCCCCCCCCACCCCCCCCCCCTCCCCCCCCCCCCCCTTCCCCCCCCCTTTTTCCCCCCCCCCCCCCTCCCCCCCCCCGTTTTTTTTTTTTTTGGGGGGGGGGGTTTTTTCCCCCCCCCCCCCCTTTTTTTTGGGGGCCCCGGGGGGGGTTTTCCCCTTTTTCCCCCCCCCCCCCTTTTTTTTCCCCCCAAACCCCCCCCACTCTTTTTCCCCCCCCTTTTTTTTTTTTCCCCCTTTTTTTTTTTAAAAATCCCCCCCCCTTTTTTTTTTCCCCCCCCCCCCCCCGTTTCCCCCCCCTTTTTCCCTTTTTTTTCCCCCCCCCCCCACCAAAAAACCCCCCCCCCTTTCCCCTTTTTTTGGGGGGTTTTTTAAAAAAAACCCCCCCCCCCAAAAAAAAGTCCCCCCCCCCCCCCCCCCCCCCCCCCCTCCCCCCCCCTTTTCTCCTTTTTCCCCCCCCCCTCCTTTTCCCCCCCTTTTTTCCCCCTCAATTTTTTCCCCCCCCCCCCCTTTTTCCCCCCCCTTTTTTCCCCCCCCCCCCCCTTTTTTTTTTGGGGGGGGGTTTTTTGGGGGGGGGGGGGGGGTTTTTTTTTTTTTTTTTTTTCCCCCCCCCTTTTTTTCCCCCTCCCCTTTTTCCCCCCCCCTTTTTTTCCCCCTTTTTTCCCTTTTTTAATTTTTTTTTTTTTTTTTTTTTTTTTTTTTTTGGGGGGGGGGGGGGTTTTTTTTGGGGGGTTTTCCCCTTTTTTTTTTAAAAAAAAAAAAAAACCCCCCCCAAAAAAACCAAAAAAAAATTTTTTGGGGGGGGGGGAAAAAAAAAAAAAAAAAAAAAAAAAAAAAAAAAAAAACCCCCCCCTTTCCCCTTTTTTTTTTTTTCCCCCCCCCCCCCAAAAAACCCCCCCCCCCCCCCCCAAAAAAACCCCCCCCCCAAAAAACCCCCCCCAAAAAAAAAAAAAAACACCCCCCAAACCCCCCCCCAAAAAAAAAAATTCCCCCCCCCCAAAAAAAAAACCCCCAAAAAAAACCCCCCCCCCCAAAAAACCCCCCCCCCCCCCAAAAAAACCCCCCCCCCCTTCCCCCTTTTTTTTTTTCCCCTTTTTTCCCCCCCCCCGGGACCCCCCAAAAGGGGGGGGTTTTTTTTTCCCCCCCTTTTTTTTTTCCCCTTTTTGTTTAAACCCCTTTTTTCCCCCCTTTTTTTTTTTTTTTTTCCCAAACCCCCCGGCCCCCTTTTTAATTTTCCCCTTTTTCCCCCTTTTTTTTTTTTCCCCCCCCCCCCCAAAATTAAAAAAGGGAAAAAAAAAAAACCCCCCCAAAAAAAACCCCCCCCCCCCCCCCCAAAAAAATTTTTTTTAAAAAAAAAAAAAAGGGGGGGGGGGGGGGTTTTTTTTTTTTCCCCCCCCCCCCCCAAAAAAAAAAAAAAAAAAAAAAAATTTTTAAAAAAAAAACCCCCCCCCCAAAAAAAAACCCCCCCTTTTCCTTTTTAAACCCCCCAAATTTTTTGGGTTTTTTCCCTTTTTTTTTTTTTTTTTTTCCCCCTTCCAATTCCCCCCCCCCTTTTTTTTTTCCCTTTTTTTTTTGGGGGGGGGGGGTTTTTTTTTTTTTTTTGGTTTTTTTTTTTTGGGGGTTTTTCCCCCCTTCCCCCCTTTTTTCCCCGGGTTTTTTTTTTTTTTTTTTTTTTTTGGGGTTTTTTTTTTTTTTGGGGGGTTTTTTTTTTCCCCTTTTTTTTCCCCCCAAAAAAAATTTTGAAAAACCCCCCCCCCAAACCCCCCCCCCCCCCCCCACCCCCCCCCCCCCCAAAAAAACCCCCCCCCCCAAACCCCCCCCCACCCCCAACCCCTTTTTCCCCCCCCCCCCCCCCCCCCCCCCCCCCCCCAAAAAAAACCCCCCTTTTAAAAAAACCCCCCCTTTTTTTTTTCCCTTTTTCCCCTCCCCCTTAACCCCCAAAAACCCGGGACCCCCCCCCCCAAACCCCCCCCCCCCCCCCCCCCCCCCCCCCCCCCCCCCCCCCCCCCCCCCCCCCCCCCCCCCCCCCCCCCCAAACCCCCCCTT
>CM031602.1:52415000-52417500 GCA_018398815.1 Conus ventricosus | reverse complement strand
TTGCATCAGAATCTTCGATCTAGATAAATGCTCATCAGATGAACACTAGTTTTCATAGAATGTGGCCATCGCAAATGCTGACGCAGATAAAACAACAAACATCCTGTGTCCTCCAAGTAGCCTACCACCGGACCGCAAAGACAGCATTCAGCCAGACGTCATACACGGATCTGCCCTCGGAGAAGGAAATTTTGGTTCCTTTGTGCTAGCTGCCGTTTAGTCAGCGCCAAACAGCAGAATGCCGTGGATCAAAGAGCTCCTTGCTACCTTTCCACTGATTCTGAATTCCGTTTCTGGATGCACATAGGCCTGCTAATTTAGTCATGTATGTTCATATCCTTATTTTAGAGGCAAGTGAAATGGACTTTTAGCAGAATATGCAGTTTTCTATCAACTGAACGAGCCCAACAAAACGTTAAAACTACATTTTGAAATCTGGTTTGGGGATGACATATAACAGTCCAGTCGCTTTGGCAAATGAAACAAACTGCAGAGTTACGCTGAGGAAGGCATATTGCCGACAATTTCTTGTCCTGTTTTATGTCTGCATAAAAACTGCGTTACTTCACACTTTGTTTTGTGTGTTCTTCTGCTTTTTTGTCGCAGTCCGGTTGCTTGATCTTGGCGAATATATGATTCATCCGGTAGGACTATAAGAAAATACAACCTAGCTGACGAGGCAAGCCGGCGACATTTGGCCACTGCCGACTGCGTGTCCAAGCTGCTGTAGTCTCACACTGGAAAAGGGTTTAAAATAATTCATTCACATCGATTTGTTTGTGGAAACAGACTTATAAAAGTTATCCCCAAAAATTGACTGTAGTGACGATAGTACAGTTTAAAGTCTTGTGATGGCTATATTGGAGTCAGAATGGTCACGAACCTTCTCGTTGAGACAGGCATCTGTTGTTGACGGGCTAGCAGTAAAGAAGACTTCGCCCACTTTGTTCAAAGAGCGGACGACACATCAGTACGATATATCATAGGAATCAGCAGCGAGAAGACTGAACAGAAGGCCAGCCACAACATTGCCATCACTTCTAACACACCTGTCCATAGACACGACGAGCTGTTCAACAGTGCGGTTATTTGCTACATGTCTCTGTGTGCTTCTCTGCCTCCTCTTAGTGTGTGTGTGTGTGTGTGTGTGTGTGTGTGTGTGTGTGTGTGTGTGTGTGTGTGTGTGTGTGTGTGTGTGTGTGTGTGTGTGTGTGTTGTGTGTGTGTGTGTGTGTGTGGTGCGTGTGTGGTGTGTGTGTGTGTGTGCGTGTGTGTGTGTGTGTGCCGCGCGCGTGCGTGTTTCTCTCCCCCTCTCTCTCTCACTCTCTCTCTCTTTCTCTCTATTCATTTTCTCTCTCTCTCTCTCTCTCTCTCTCTCTCTCTCTCTCTCTCTCTCTCCTCTCTCTCTTGCTCCATCCCTCCCACCCATCCCTGCTCTCTCTGTATGTCGGACTGTCTATCTGGCCGTCATTTTTGTCTGTCTGTCTGTCTGTCTGTCTGTCTCTCTCTCTCTCTCTCTCTCTCTCTCTCTCTCTCTCACTCTCTGTGTGTCTCTCTCTCTATGTCTCTGTCTCTGTCTCTATCTCTCTCTATCTCCTCGCCTCCTCTCCTCTCCTCTCCTCTCTCTCTCTCTCTCTCTCTCTCTCTCTCTCTCTCTCAAGGGCCTGTCTGTTCATCTGTCTTTCTGCCTGTCTGTCCGTCTGTCTGTCCCCTCACTCAATCTCTGTCTCTGTCTCTGTCTCTGTCTCTCTCTCTCTCTCTCTCTCTCTCTCTCTCTCTCTCTCTTCTCATTCTCTCTGTCTATCTGTCTGTCTATCTGTCTGTTTATCTGTCTGTTATGTCTATTTCTCTGACTGTCTGTATGTCTCTCTCTCTCTCTCTCTCTCTCTCTCTCTCACTCTCTCTCTCTCTCTGTTGTGTCTGCCTGTCTCTCTCTCTCTCTCTCTCTCTCTCTCTCTCCTCTCTCTCTCTCTCTCTCTCTCTCTCTCTCTCTCTACTCTTACGCTCGGTCAATCTGCATTCAGTCTCTTCTAAAGGAAGAAAATGGAAAAAAAAAAACTGTTCTGCCCTTTTTCCACATTTATTCCCCAATTGCGTGACTGTCCTTCTTTCTTACAGATTGGGTTCAGCTTTTCTTTCTGCCTTTGGCGTGACGCTAACGTTTAGTGTGAAGGTGAAGGGGGCTGTCGATTCTAGAGGCTATGCAGTTCGTTTTTTTTTCTCTGTCTTCTTCAGCCTTTCTGTTTGGTGATGTCTTGAAGATTGTGTCAGTAATCTGCCCCTGGTTTTTTTTTTTTTTTTTTTTTAATCTCTTGTGCCTCTGTGTGACTGTCTGACTGTCAGTCTGTCAATCTGTCTCTGTCTCTGTCTGTCTCTGTTTCTATGTCTGTCTGTCTGTCTGTCTGTCTGTCTGTCTGTCTGTCTCTCTCTCTCTCTCTCTCTCTCTCTCTCTCTCTCTCTCTCTCTCTCTCTCTCTCTCTCTCTCTCTGTCAAGGGCCGGA
>CM031602.1:52397239-52402239 GCA_018398815.1 Conus ventricosus | reverse complement strand
AGCAAAATTTTCATTTTCATTTATCTTTGACCGAGACATTCCAGACGCATTGCTAGACGCTGTCGTTTTAAGAGGCGACAATGAATACTCGTCTAAGAGCTGAGAATTTCAGTCTCCAGCCTGAATACAACATGTGATACATTAAGCGTTAACATAGGGTTTCATCCCTGTCAGAGGGCAATCGTAAAACTACCCGATACCACGGGCAGGATTAGAAGAGACTATAGCACTGCAGACTATAGCAATGCCTGCTTTATACATGTTATACGTAAGCCGGCATTACTATGTTATCTGCTTTGTTGACATAAAGAGTACGCACGAGCAAGACATAGCCTGCTATTAAGATCTGTGGTCAGACAGAGCATATCGTGTGTGTACCGACACAATATTGGCAACATTTCAATCTTTAAATATATGCTACACGTGTTCAAAAAGGACCCTAACGAGTATTTAGACAGCCCACAAGGTTTTGGGACAAGGATGTATCGAAAGAGTATTCTTTCTTCTCTGTCATTCTTCACGAACTAACAGGGAAAAAAAATGTCCAGAAGAATAACATAGTGTATGGATTGGCTCTGGTCGTTTGCAGCCATTCTTTTCCATGTTTGTTGATGAAATCGTAGGCCTGGCACGGTTCAACATTCCAATGGCAAAAGCGGCTAATTTTGTTTAGATGAGGCACCCTCTAGCCTCAGGCTTGAAATTAATTGTGATGGAACTCAAGCAATGGTTTTACATCGAGGGAGGATTTCTGGGTAGGCAGGAAAATTCGTGTCTCGGTGGAGAACGATTGGAACTCGTTAACAGGGATAGGCAGCATTTACTTTGCTGAGCAGTGTGAACGCTTTTTCATGTTGGAGACACTTGACCATCAAAAGGTAAACAAGGAACAACGGAAAATATCCGTTCACTGAAACCAGTCGTTGGTGTGACGGAAATTTTCATTTATTTTGCTTGGGGATATTCTGTCTTGTATTCTGGATCTGGAAGAAAAATGAAAAAAAAAGCAAAAAAAAAACACCAAAAAAGCAAAAACAAAAAAGCAGTAGTACTGGCATCTCTTTGAAAGTTACTTGGATTGTTAAGACAGATTATGTTATAAGATTCCCCGGAGGCTGCTTTCTAATAAGGGGTGTTGGATTTAAACAAAATATCTGATCAATACGCATGATGACAAAAATGCATTGATGGATTTGTACACCAACAACCTTGTAAAGAAGGAAATGATTGAAGCCAAAGAACAATGGATCAATAATCAGTGCGAGAACATCGAGAAAGGCATGAAAAAGGGAAACAGCAAACATGCCTTCACCACACTGAAAAAACCTCACCAAGACGCAGCAAAACAGATCGTCAGTCCATCGAGGATACCTCAGGCGAGCTGCTGACAGAAAGCTCCGCTGTTTTGAACAGATGGACTCAGTACTGCCAAGAACTTTACAACTACCCTATACAGCCTGACGACAGTCTGTTTGAGGGGGACTCAACACCATCAAGGGAATCCTCACCACTACCAGTGATGAGAGAAGAAGTGGAAGAAGCCATCGGCAGCCTTCCGGCAGGGAAATCACCTTGGAGCAGACAATATTCCAGCAGAGCTGCTCAAACATGGGGGAAGGAATTGGTCACTCTAGTAACATCGATTTGTCAGAAGATCTGGGAGACAAAACAGTGGCCCACAGAATGGACTCAATCACTCATCATCCCCCTGCCCAAAAAGGGAAATCTACGCCAATGCCAGAACTACAGAACAATAAGTCTCATTAGCCACACCAGTAAAATCATGCTCAGGGTCATCTTGAATCGACTGAAGAAAGAGGCGGAAGAACACCTGGCGGAAGAACAAGCTGGATTCAGGGCAGGCAGAAGCACAGTAGAACAGATCTTCACCTGCCGGATACTGATGGAGAAACATCTACAACATCAGAGAGACCTGTTCCACAACTCATTGACTTTAGGAAAGCGTTTGACAGGGTGTGGCACAAGGGTCTGTGGCAGGTGCTCAGAAAGTTTGGCATAGAGGAGGGTCTCGTCCAAACCATCCAGGCGCTGTATAACACCGCCAGCAGCGCAGTCCTCCTCAACAACCAGATAGGGGACTACTTCAAGACCACAGTTGGAGTCCGTCAAGGCTGCCTGCTATCTCCCGTACTGTTCAATCTTTTCCTGGAAAACATCATGCGTGAAACCCTCCATGACTTCCACTCCACTGTCTCCATCGGAGGAAGAACCATCAATAATCTGAGGTTCGCAGATGACATCGACCTGATGGGAGGCAGCAACGAAGAACTACAAGACCTGACAAAGAGACTGGAAGAAAGGGCAGGTGCATATGGAATGGAAGTGAGCACAGAAAAAAGCAAAGTCCTGGTCAACAGCACAACCAACACCCATGCTGAAATCTACATGAACGGACAACAGCTTGAAGAAGTGGGCGCTTTCAAATACCTTGGCGCCACTCTCACCAAAGACGGTCGCTCTACAACAGAAATCAAGACCAGACTAGCGATCGCAACAGCAGCAATGGCAAAGCTAAACAAGATCTGGAAGAGCAGGGAATCAGCTTTCCTACAAAGATGAAGCTGTACAAGTCCCTGGTGCTGTCCATCCTGCTGTATGGCTGCGAAAGCTGGACCATGACAGCAGAGACCACCAAGAGAATCCAGACGTTTGAAACTAAATGCTTCAGGCGCTTGCTCGGGATCTCTTGGCAAGACCGGAAGACAAACGACCTTGTGAGGAGCCAAATAACATCACTTGCAGGCCCCCAAGAACCCCTCTTGGCAACAGTCAAGAAGAGGAAGCTGTCGTGGTTTGGGCATGTCATACGCCACAATTCACTGCCCAAAACATCATCCAGGGCACGCTGGAAGGCGGCAGACGAAGGGGACGACAAACCAAATGCTGGATGGACAACATCAAAGAATGGACCAGGATGGATGGCCCCACGCTGATGCGACAGGCAGAGGACAGGGCCGGATGGCGGTGCCTGGCTTCGAGAGTGTCTCTCATCTCTCCTCTACGCCCATCATGGCAAGAGAATGATGATGATGACAGTATGTTTTGGAGATACTGTGCAAAATAATATATGAATTATATATTAACATTAATTGCACTGAAGCGGATAGGAATGCTTTAAAATTGTTTCAAACAATGCCCACATGCACGCGCGCACACACACACACACACACAACACACACACACACACACACACACACACAACACACACACACACACACACACACACACACACACACACACACACACACACACATACACACAAACACGCGCGCACGCACGCACGCACGCACGCACGCACGCACGCACCACACACACACACACACCTCTTTGGAGGCAAGTGCCACAGTTGCGTCATTTGCATGAAAAATACTTTCGCTCCCTCCCTCTCTTCCTACATTACTCCCCCTCTCTCTCTCGGCCCATGTCACTTTTTTTCTCTTTCTGTGTCTGTTTATCCGTCTGTCTGTCTGTCTATGTCTGTATGTCTCTTTCTTTCTTTAATTCTTTCATTCTCTGTCTTTTTCACTGTCTGTCTATTTTCTTTCTGTCTTTCTGCCTGTCTACCTGTTTGCCGGGATCTCTCTCTCTCTCTCTCTCTCTCTCTCCCCCTCTCTCTCTCCTCTCTCTCTCTCTCTCTCACTCTCTCTCTCTCTCTCTCTGTTTATCTGTCTGTCTGTTTGTTTGTCTATATCTGTCTGTATATCTCTTTCTCATTCTTCCTTCCTTCCTTTCTTTCTTTCTTTCTTTTCTTTCTTTTCTTTTTCTTTCTTTTTCTTTTCTTTTCTTTCTTTTCTTTCTTTCTTTTCTTTCTTTCTTTCTGTCTGCTTCTGTCTCTCTCCCTCTCACTCTTTCTCTCTCTGTACCTGTCTGTCTGTCTGTCTGTCTGTCTGTCTGTCTGTCTGTCTGTCTCTCTCTCTCTCTCTCTCTCTCTCTCTCTCTCTCTCTCTCTCTCTCTCTCTCTCTCTCTCTCCTAATTACCCCCTTTCACGTCACTTCTCCCTTTCCGCCCCTACCCTTGATACCACGCCCCCCCCCTATTCCGACATCACCAGCTTTCATTTTCGTCTCTCTTTTTGTACCCCCACCCTCTCTCTCTTTTCTTTAAATGTTGATTATCGGTGGTCGATAGCGATAGTGAGGATTCGGCCTGCAATGTCATGAAGGTTGTGTTCCATAAGTAGTCTGCCATGGCTTACAGTGGTTGTTGTCTAAGTTGAAAGAATGGAATGAGAGAGAGAGAGAGAGAGAGAGGAGAGAGAGAGAGAGAGAGAGAGAGAGAGAGAGAGAGAGAGAGACAGACAGACAGACAGGACAGACAGACAGACAGACAGACAGATAGATAGACAGACAAACAGACAGACAGACAGACAGATAGACAGACAGACAGAGAAAGACAGATAAAGAGAGACAGAGAGAGCGGCAGAGACACACACAGAGACAGAGACAGAGAGACAGACAGACAAAGAGACAGACGAACAGACGGACGGACAGACAGAAAGACAGACAGAGAGCAAAATCCTTGTTAATAGCCTCTTCCCCCCCCCCCCCCCTCCCCATTACCCTTCCACCATTCGCTCCCCGTTTACCTACGTGCTTACGTTACAATCTGTCATGTTCATTTCTTTTTTCTTTCCTTTTCTATTTTTCTTTTAAAACAGAGGAGGGGGGGAGTGGGGAGGGGGGAGGGGGGGGGGTCTAGAAAGCGGGTCTTCCAGTCTCTCCTGTTTTTGGACGTGGTGTGATCGATAGAAATGGTAAAAGATCGGCCGGTGCTCTCATTAAGAATCAATCTTACAATGTGGTCTACCGTAGGTTAGAGAGCATGTTATGTAAGCAGACAGAAAGAGAGAGAGAGAGAGAGAGAGAGAGAGAGAGAGAGAGAGAGAGAGAGAGAGAGAGAGAGGGGGGAGAGAGAGAGACAGAGACAGAGAGGGGGAGAGAGAGAGAGAGAGAGAGAGAGAGAGAGAGAGAGAGAGAGA
>CM031602.1:52389739-52392239 GCA_018398815.1 Conus ventricosus | reverse complement strand
AGAAGTCGCGTGTGTTGATAACTAATTTGTCCTAAGAGAGAGAGAGAGAGAGAGAGAGAGAGAGAGGAGAGAGAGAGAGAGAGAGAGAGAGAGAGAGAGAGAGATGATGATGATGATAATGATGAATATGATGATTATGAATATGAAGATGATGACGTTGATGGTGATGATGATGATGATGATGATGATGATGATGATGATGATGATCGTCGTTATCATCATCATCATCATCATCATCATCATCATCATCATCATCACCATCACTATCATTGTCTTCATTCCCAAGGCAAAATATTAGCGAGGGCATCATTCAATTCAATTCAATCAACTTTATTGTCTATCAGAAATTTTTCTTCTGCTCCACATCATTTCTTAAGTACATAAGACCTTACAAATCTTAAATCGTCACATGAGAGCCTGTGCTAGTACATGTATTTGTATACACATCAACATTCACACACCCCCCCCCCCCCCCCCCACACACACACACACACTTCTTTCCATTCGGTCCTTGCCTTTTTCCAGGGAATAATCTTCTTAATCTCTCTAATACGTTTTGAGTCACCATGCCAAAAGGCCAGGCCAGGTGAAAACTTCAGATTGATATTTCACATGAGGAACAACAGGGCAACCGAACAAAATGAAATGCGTGTGTGGCTTTGAGAGAAAGAAATTGGGATTGAAAAATCACGGCAATATATATTGTAAATGCAAAATCCTTCGCTCTGAACGTATACGGACCATTTTAGTCTTCGCTATGAAAACAGAGCCATTAATGTCCTCAGATAATAGACCTTTCGTCAATAAATTGGACTCATCGGATAGAGAGAGCAGTGTGTTCCTGTGCTCCTTTGGCATCAAATCGGAGATATATCACAGTCTTTACTTCTGGGATATTTTCACCACCAAGGGTTCAACATGCATAACCCAACGGCACCCTAATTAGCCAGTGAAAGGTAGAAAAGAAACACGAGAAGAGTGTCCTGTAAGGATATAATATGCTGTATTATTAAGGTCATTATTCATAAAATATTAAATGTGGGGGGACATTTTAGAGTCTCTGTTTGAGAATTTCTCCTTCACCGCACACTCATATTTATACATATATGAAGCTAAAAAAAAAGGGGGGGGGGGGGAGACACCTGTAGGCTAACAATTCATCTGTCATTACATTAATGACTTGGCAAAGATTTAATTAAAGTTTTAAAACGGGGGGAGTGGGGGGAGGGGGGTAGAGGTAGGACGGAGGAAAGAATACAAAACGAGAGAACTACATGTTCTAAACTCCTTCACTAAGCTGCATAAGAAGACCATTATAATCCATTTTGAAGACAGAACCATTCATACCGCCTGTTCATTGGCCATTCGTCCGCTGGATCCGACTCATCAGGGAGACGCGGCTGACTGTGGCCGTGCCCCCTTGGCATCAAGAACAGACACCACAGTCTACAATTCTGCGGTTTTCTCACCACTAAGGGCTCAAAGCGGAATTCAACAGCACCCTAAAGCAGCCCACGAAGGGTGAAGAAGGAAAGCGAAAAGAAAGTGCGGTAAAAATAAGTTGCTGAAAAACTAAAATCACTAAGTAAACAGTGTCAATGCAGCAGATAATCTTAGAGCCTGTGCTTGAGGATCCATTGGAGGATGCAAGGGAAATCAAAATGTGCCAACGGTCAAAGTGGTCAGCTTTACCATTTGATAAACCTGAGCATCGTCAGTCACGTAAGTGCTAACAGCAGCTGAGAATTGTACAGAACAGCCTTTACTTGGATCTCCTAAGAGATGCAATTTCCCACTGATTGACTAAACACATAATGTATTGAACAATGGGGAAAATAACTAGTACAGAGCATGCATGTATGTATATGGATCCTCAAGAATAGGCTCCATTTTTTTCAAGAAATTATGAAAGAGACATTGTGTGTAAAACCTTACCCGCAGCTCGTGGAGACATTCATGTGTACATTTTTCAGAGACGCATGTCATTCAAAAGTGAGATTCTTCAGAAACTGGCATCTGGAAACTGTTTATTATTGAAAGAATAACGCCAAACCACAACGCCTTTCAATGTTGTTCTTCTCTGGCCAAACTATCCATTTTTCACACGTAACAGAAGCGCTGTTGGACTGTGGAATTAGTCATCATCTGACAAGCAATGAAGACAACCGAATTCAATCGTATAGCCCTAGCCATGTGTGGGAGGCATTCTGTGTGTTGCCGGCACAACCGGTGGCGTTTTCGGGGAGGAAACTAAGTGTGCCAACGTCCATTCTGTGAGCTCTCTCAGCCATGCCAGTTCATTTAGCCGGGCTGGCGAGCGGGTCACCCGTCCCTTCCCTGGCTGCTCCCCCACCCTCTCTCTCTCTCTCTCCCTCGCGTCCCAACCCCGCCAGTCTCTCTTTCCCCCACACACCAAGAACCGCACCACTACCAGCCTCCCCGTTCTCTCTGTCCGCCGGGCGAGTGGGCGATCGCAGCATGTCAGCCTTTCTGCATCATC
>CM031602.1:52387784-52389639 GCA_018398815.1 Conus ventricosus | reverse complement strand
GCTCATCAATCTTTTACTCCGTGTTTTGTATCAGCGGTGAGGAAGGTGTTCGTGGCTTTTCTTCTTCCTCCTCTTCTTCTTCTGGTCGTGTCTGTGGTTGTGAACCTGGCTCTGTGTGGGGGTTGTTTTCTTTCTAGACACAGGTCCGGCAAATCAGCGAGTGGGATTTTCTTTTTTTTTGGTAGATGATGTTGAGCTGGAGGGTGTCAGTTGGTGCTACGTATGCGAAGGGCGTGTATTTCTTCCAGAATGTTGTACGCAAACCCTGTTTTTTGAATCTTTATCGCTCTGTCTGTGGTAGTTAACTTGAGTGCATACTGGTGTCACGTCGATCATTTGGATTGTGCATTTTCGTACATACTGTGTGTGTAGGCTTCGCCTGTCTTTTTCATTATTGTTAACTGTGATGTGTCGGTATTGCAAATCTGAAATCTCTTCTCCAAAAAGCACCGTCAAAGCCAGGCTTCATGTATTTGTCTGCATCGACATTTTCGTAGAATGTGTGTGAATCTTTTTTCTTTTGTCGTGATCTTGAACTGATGATGCCGCAAGAGCATACTCTGTCCTTCAGTGAGTGGCATACACAAAGAGCTGCCAGTGCCTTTTCTCACCAGTAATGCTGAAGGTTTTCAGATAACACAGGACTTTGTCACTTTTTAAAAAAAAGAAAGTAGACATGAGTCCGTCAGTGACCTTTAGCGTAGTGAAGACAATGGCTAGCAATTATCCGTACAGTGGCTAGCAATTATCCCTCTGTTTTGAGGGATATAACTTTCATGTGTCATTACATACAAGTAACCCACCTGTTTAACTGGTTTTGTCAGCTGGACAAGTAATCTGAAAATATTGCTCGAATGTACGCCAGCATGGTACTTAAAAAGACAATTTATCACGCATGTCAGGTCAACATTTTGAATGCAACTGTAAAATTCGTTTTTTGATGCACCTTAGTTTTTCGTATATTTCTTTGTCTAGCAGTATCAGCGTGTGAAATCTGGACGTCGCATTTTCAAATTATCAACACATTGAATGAAACTACAAGTTCGTTTACCACGATGTGCACAACTGCACATTCTGTACATTGCATGTACACACACATTCATACAGAGTTATGTGTGTAATCAATTAAAATTAGACTTCCAAGCTGTAGGCCTGTATGAATGGATTTTTTTTTTCACAACGCTGGACGTGAAATGCTCCTGTAAGATAAGTCAACGCTTTCAGCTGTTCATATCTTTTCATATTTTTTTCTTTATCAGTGAATGATGTAGCGAGAATTTCTGCAGAGCTTCGTGTATAGCGTTGCAGTACATGTATACAATACGTCGCCCTGTTTCCTCCTTTTACCGATTTGCTGACGATTTTTTTTTTTTTTTTTTTTTTTTTTTGGTATTGTTTTGTTTTTTGAAAGATCAATACGATCTCATGTTCGCAATGGAAGATAGATTTCTGTCTGATCCAATCTTCTCACAAGTGCGGGTCTGAGAAGGGCAAGATTGTTGTCGAGCTGAGCAAATGAAAATTAAACCATGTTTTTTTGTGTGGAACTATTGATCAGTGAAGACTTTGAAAGAATCTACAATGTTTGAAAAACGCGTCCAGTTTGAAACCTTCGTGCCTGTGAAGGCAGGCTTATGATGGTCGGAGACGACTAGTTCCACGTCCAAGAGTGGTGTTGTTCGAGGGATACTTGTGTTATAGTGTTGCTTTGAGTGTCAACAGAGTGGTGGCTTAGAGGAAGCTTCAGGATCCGCTATGGTCCACCAGAATTCCAGAAAAGGAACCGCTATGGACTATGCCTGTGTCATCCTGACTACTATCTGGCTGCTCCTCATGCCAGCAAGGTAACTTTGAT
>CM031602.1:52375284-52382784 GCA_018398815.1 Conus ventricosus | reverse complement strand
TCAAGACAGCTCTATTCATATTGCCTGCTCCTAGATCCTTCGTCCGCTGGATCAGACTCATAAGGGAGACACGGCTGATTGTGTCTGTGCTCCCTTGGCAGCAACTACATGAACACCACAGTCCATATTTCTGTAGTGTTTTCACCACCAGTTGTAAAAAGAAATCCAACAGCACTCCAAAGCAGCCAGTGAAGGATAGAAAAGTGAAACAAAAAGAAAGTGTGGTAAGGAAATAAGTTGCTGAAAAACTAAAATCATTATGTAAACGGTATAAAATGTCGAGGAAATTCTTTGAGCCTATGCATGAGGATCCATTCAAGAATGCAAGGAAGGTCAAAAGATGTCCAACAGTCCGAGTGGTCACCTCTGCTGTTTAATAACCCAAGTATTGTCAGCAGCTAAGATTTGTACAAAACACACTTTGCTTGGATCTCCTAAGAGATGCAATCTCCCACTGACTGACCAAATAATGTTGAGCTGAACAATTTAGTAGTGGGGGGAAATAAGTGCACGCTAACAATTTTTCCGTCATTACATTGATGCCTTGGCAAAGTTTTGAATGACAAAACGGGGTGGGGGGAGTGGGAGGAGGGGGGGGGGGGGGGGGGGGGGGCGGGAGGAAGAAGAAGAAAAATGAGAACGTATAATCAGGGGAATGTAAATGTTAAAGCTTTCACTAGCATATATGGGAACCATCGTAATCCTGCCTCAAAACAGATCAGTTCATATTGCCTGCCCCTAGCTCTCTCTCTCTCTCTCTCTCTCTCTCTCTCCTCTCTCTCTATATATATATATATATATATAATTAGAGTTAAAACGCCACTCAGAGTACTAAAAGTGCTCAACCAAGTAGGGAGCGACATACCAGTTTAAAATAAGATTTTAAAATGGAAAAAACAAAACCAGGGACGAGAGCATTCGGCTCGAAACAACTTTGTTGGTTTTATTTTTTCCATTTTAAAATCTTATATATATATATATAGAGAGAGAGAGAGAGAGAGAGAGAGAGAGATTTTGAATTATAAACAAAGCTTGCTCTTATGTCTTAGATTGAAGAAATAGGGGGAGATACGCATTCATACCTGCAGTGGCAGATGATTCTGCTTAACTAACAGTATGTGCTTGAGTGGGTGGATGGGGAAGAAATAAAATAAATGCTTCTCAAAATGAGCCTTCAGCAAGCTTATATTCTCCAAGGGGGAGAGACATCCTCCAATAGGGAGGGAAACTCACTAACATATAACTCCTGGTCATATACCGATATTTCGAAACTTGGTGGTTTCTCCTCAGTGACCGCGGAAAGTGGTAATTTAACTCCTCTGCCTTTTCAGTTTTAAGAAGAATGCAATCCCAGAAAAGGCTGGTGTGCAATACTGTAGTATGTTTTGTTGAGTTTTCAAAAACCCAACTAAAGGTGTCATCAAAGAAGCAAAAGAAAATAATGAAACAGCAAAACAAGCTACATTTTCTTATGAAAAGTAGAAAATATAAAAAGATATCCTCTAAGACACAAGTGCTGAGGGCCAGTTCTTGGAATGAATCCGCAAGGGACTAAAATACAACAAACTAATAAATTCCAAGATAAGTACCGAGCACCGTTACAGCAACTTACAGAGCAGCTTGGTGTTGCAATGACTGCAAGAAATATTGAATTATAAACAAAGCTTGCTCTTATGTCTTAGATTGAAGAAATAGGGGGAGATACGCATTCATACCTGCAGTGGCAGATGATTCTGCTTAACTAACAGTATGTGCTTGAGTGGGTGGATGGGGAAGAAATAAAATAAATGCTTCTCAAAATGAGCCTTCAGCAAGCTTATATTCTCCAAGGGGGAGAGACATAAATGCATGCATAATATATATATATATATATATATAATATATATATATATATATATATAATTATATATATATATATATATATAATATATATATATATATATATATATGCATGCATTTATGTATGTATGGTACTGCTGTTTCTTGCACCATCACTGGATGGAAAATAAGATGTCTGCTGAATTCTTTATCTTGCCTTCATTCACCCAGCGATGATATATGTGTTCTTGTAATGTTAGCTCTCTGTTGGGCTCTGCTGTCATGAAATACGGGCTGGCACACCCAGGGAACACCCCCGTGGAGGTCAGGGAGTATCGTGAATATCTTCTGTGAGATACCATCGACAGGCAGTCAAAACACTGGGACGACTTCCGACAAATGTTTCAGGGTTCAACAATCGAAGAGGTCTGATAAATCTCCCGCATTAAAATGTGACAATTCTTCTAACGAGTCTTCCGTGATTCGAAACTGGAGTGAATTCGGATTAAAAAAACAACAACAACAACAACAAACACATCTTTCGAAGCGACAAAAAATCGTTGGATCCTATTTCAATCTTAAGTTTTGATATTTTTTTTTCTCCCAAAATATTTGTTTTATGCCCTCAATATTGTTTTTGTTTACTTATTTATTCATGTATTGTTTTCATTTTTTTTTGTCAAGCAATATCTTGGTGTGATTGAATGATACTGCAGATGTATGTGTCTCTCCCATCTGGTATAGGCTGGGATATATCATATGAAGAAAAACCACAGTACTGCCTTATCGAGTAGTATCTGAACAGAATGGACTCCCATAGCATCGTCATGATCATTCACATATTCATTGATTATCATTGCAAAGACAACATTGTGGTTACAGGTGTCCTTGCTCTCCGTTCATTTTAGTGACTTCATTTTGCATCTCTTGTTCATGTTGATGAAACAAAACGATGCCTGACTCCAATGCTGACTTCAGTTTGGATTTTCTACTCACGTCCATGATGAATTCGTTAATGTCAGAGGCATCGGCAAGTGTATCCAGTATGTGTTGAACAGACCTGGTGGTGCCCTCTAAAGGAGGACTCTCACTTACGCCGGCTCTGCAACTAAGCAAGCATTGTCGCCGGTAGGCACAGCAGGTGGTGTCCTGTCCTGTGTATGTTGGATCAAACCAAACGCCACTGAACGTCAACATAGTAACTCGACAGCAGTGCAGCGTCTCCTCCGGTGGGTTGTCTCCTGACGGCTTGATATTGATGGCTTCCTGTTGAATACCGGTCTGCAATGGTTCAGTTGGCTGTAGTATTTGCCCAGGAAGGAAGGTGGAATGATACGCGTGGGTGGAAAACCGCTTGAAAGTATGGTGGGCGTGAAAAATCAATGTGACAGGAATGTATATTCTCCAATGTACAAACAAAGGAAACAAGTCACAAAAGCATCGGTCTGCTGCTGTTGTCATCTCTCTGTATCTTTTCCCGTCTGTCTGTCTGCAACCCTGTCGGGCTGTCTGTCTTCCTCCTTGTCTGTCTGTCTGTCTGTCTGTCTGTCTGTCTGTCACTCTCTCACTCTCTCTCTCCTCTCTCTCTCTCTCTCTCCTCTCTCTCTCTCTCCTCTCTCTCTCTCTCTCTCTCCTCTCTGAGCAGCTGTATCATATAAAAAATTTTTAAAAAAACCTACTGAGGCAATCGAACCGCCAGTCTTGTGAGACTTGATAACTGACCAAATTAGGTTATGTGAGAGAAGGAAGCAGACACAGGAGTGTAAACGTTTTGTTTGTGCATAGTCCACCGGGAGCATCACATTTCCACAGGAGTCGCGTGCTTATTTCAGTGCCAGACAAAACAGGGGGATGCAGTCATGGGAATGTGGATATTTCCATCCTGGACGCATTTCTTCTTCTTCTTCTTCTTCTTCTTCCTTTTCTGTATTTTGTGTACACTCTTTCTGACGTTCAAAACTTTTCTCTCATCTCATTTTAATCATTATTTTATATATATATATATATATATATATATATATATATAATATATATATATATATATATATATATATATATATATATATATATATATTAATTCTTTTTCTTATGGCCAGAATTCAAAAGACATGTATCATTAGTTGGTACGACTATACTTATGCATCAGTGCAGCCACCACAGCAGCACCACCGAAACGAAGAACAGTGTCTGCTCTGACTGGCGATCTCTTGGCGATCTGTCGTGAATGTCTCCACAACGGACTGCAAGAAGAAGTCGTGATATATGACGCAGGCGTGTTGAGACGTGCGTGTTTTTGGTTTTGTTGTTAGTAAGAAACAAGATAGATTAGCTAGTCATCATTTAGTGAACATAAAAAACAAATGCATAAATAAATAGACAGATAAATAAATAAATAAACAGTCGTGAAGTGAATTTGATAAGATAAGTGACTGCTCCTTCTTCGTTTTCAGTGTCCTGAATGTTATTGATCTTGTCTGAAGAAGACCTAAGGGGTCGAAACGCGTCATGTTCTGTCTTGTGATGATTCGTTTGTTCATGTTTGGCGGATTTATTACACGAGCTTTTAATAATTTTTGGAAAAGATGAATAAATAAATGAATACATGAATAACCCAACAGATAAGTGAGGAAGTGAATGAACGAATGAATAAATGGTTTAATAAATGAATGCATGAAGGAATGAAAGAATGAGGGTGGGCAACACGTTCGTTTCCCTTGGAATCATTTCCAGTGTGTCCAGGCAGAGGGATATCATCAACTCCAACACCAGAGCATTGGGTTGTGGCGAGGACAAAGGTTCATTTGAGGCACTCTTGGCCTCAGACTTTTTTTTTTCTAGATTGACTTTTGTTTTCTCCTTCAACACAGCAGGTGCATTGGGGCGATAGTTCTGTTCAGGGAAGGGTAACGCGGCGGAAGGAGAGGACTGTCGTGCATTCAGCCATAGTGTCAAGTTATAGACACAGTTGACCTCTAACGGGTTATTTATTTGTTTGTCTGTTTGTTTTTCTTTTTATGTCACAAGTCCTGAAGACGGTCTATGACCGAAACGTTGATAGTTTGTTCTGTTTTTTTTGTTTGTTTTTTTTTTAATCTCCTGAGAATGCTCAAAGACATTTGTTATCTCTAACGGGTCACTGCCCCATAAGATATACTTACGGTTGTGAGTGCTTTACCCACTGTCTACTAGTGCAATTCATGGCATGTTGGTGGGTTCAAAATCTGTTTTTAAACCGTATCAAATTTTAAGAAAAACAAGATTGGAAACACTAAGAAGCACACGTGCTATTGCTTCATAGGTTGAAATTTCCTTGTTTATGGACGGCTTTAGATGTGATATCACCACCATACAAACCCAGTCGATTCTGACATTTGCTTATTTATTTACATTCAATGATTCATTCATTTGTTTTATTTTTTTTGTATGTTTATTCATTTTTTCCTTTCATTTACTTAGTATGTTTTATGTATTTATTTTTGTTCATTTATTGACGTAATTATTTATGTATTTGCTTGTTTGTTTGTCATATTTATATATTCATTCATTTATGCATTTGATTTATTTATTATTATTGTTATGTATTTATATTTGATTCATTCATTCATTTATTTATTTATTTACGTTCCTATCGGCGGTTATGCTCGCCTTTCAAGCCCATTTCTATGATCTGACAAGGCTCTTAGTTTGTATCCTTTGCCCTATTCGCTATTGATCCTTGGCCATGAAATGCTCTCTGCAGGTCGTTGTGTGTTTGTTTGTTTGTTAATATTTCCCCCCTGACATTTCATGTTATGTGTCCGAACCTGAAGCATTAGTGTCTGCTTGTCTGCCTACCGGTTTGTCTGTCTGTCTGTCTCTGTTTGCTGTGTCTCTGTCTGTCTGTCTGTCTCTCTCTCTCTGTCTCTCTCTCTCTGTCTCTCTCTCTCTGTCTCTGTCTCTGTCTCTGTCTCTGTCTCTCTCTCTCTCTCTCTCTCTCTCTCTCTCTCTCTCTCTCTCCTCTCCTCTCTCTCCTTCTCCTGTCTGTCTCTCTGTCTGTGTATCTGTCTGTCTGTCTCTCTCTCTCTTTCTCTCTCCTGTCTGTCTGTATGTCTCTCTATCTCTTTCTTTCTCTCACTTTCCTGTCTGCCTGACTGTCTCTCTCTCTCTCTCTCTCCTCCTCTCTCTCTCTCTCTCTCTCTCTCCTCTCTTTCTCTATCCTTTCTGTCTGTCTGTCTCTCTTTCTCTCTCTCTCTCTCTCTCTCTCTCTCCTCTCTCTCCTCTCTCTCTCTCTCTCCTCTCCTCTCTCTCTCTCTCTCTCTCTCTCTCTCTCTCCTCTGCATTGAGAATGAAGTGAAAATGCATGTCTGTCCCTCTTTCCTGACATCACCGTGCAAACAAAAATGTAAATCCATTAACACATTCCATATTTCTCCTCGTGCTGGATGGCAAGAAGGAATGCTCTTGACGCCGAATAACAAAGTGTGTGTGCGTATGTGTGTGTGTGTGTGTGTGTGTGTGTGTGTGTGTGTGTGTGTGTGTGTGTGTGTGTGTGTGTGTGTGTGTGTGTGTGTGTGTGTGTTTTCTGGACAACACTCCCTCATTTCTGTTCAAACTTGCCTCATGATGTTGGGTATCTTACGAATATAGATAATGTATCTATCGAAAATAATGTCTTCTCTCAAGCGTATAAAGAAGTAACCACTCATCCCAATTCCAATGATACGTTGGATCCAAATGATTTCAGACCTTCCACCTTACTAAAGACACATGCATATACCTGTAGCTCACCCGATGAAGAAAAAAAATGCACTCTCTGTCCTATTCCAGTCTGTTTGTATCCCGATGTACTCGCTCTTACTACAGACACATGCATAAACCTGTAGCTCACTTCGTGGAGAAGAATGCGCTCTTTCTCCTGTTCCAGTCTGTCTCCCGAATGTACTCACTCTTACCTCACGGCGCCATCAGGAATGTGTGCCTTAGGGTTTCTTAATAGAATCAGCCACAAATGACAGGCACTTTTCTTCTTTACTTCAGAAATACCGATCATTCCGTTCTTTTTGAAGGAAACTATCATCTGAATTATTGCTCAGTAGTCTCATTATTCCAAGCGTACTTAATTGACAGGACTCATTATATATCACCTAATGCAATGTTTTGTTTTTTCCCCTGAAGATTTTGTCAGACAAGGAGTCACATAAGACTCAGTGACAGGCCCCGCCTTTCTCGTCTGTACCTTCATTAATGATTTACCATTATCCATATAGGATGAGAAAGCCGTAACGGATTAATTGGCTGACAACTCATTTCTTCAAACCATTGGGAGTTATCTACAAACAGTAAAAACGTCTTTGTGAGGAAGATTATAATGAGTTGCTGGACAAATCACTCCTAGCTTTATCTGGACTTTTATGCCTTACCTTTACCTATCCCTTGACATCGTCTGTTGTCGTTGGGGCACCCCTGATGATCTGGCCACCACTCTCCTCCATCCGTCCCTGTCTTCCACCGCTCGCTGAGATTCTGCTAGGCTCATTCCAGTCCACTCTCGGATAGTGTCTTCCCACCTCTTCCTTTGTCTTCCTCTATTGCGGCTTCCCGATGTACTCACTCTTACCTCTTGCACGGCGCCATCAGGAATATGTGTCTTAGGGTTTCTTAATATGAATCAGTCACAAATGGCTACACGTCTGACACTCACTT
>CM031602.1:52350284-52355284 GCA_018398815.1 Conus ventricosus | reverse complement strand
CACTCAAACGTCATTTTTGGCATTTGCATATTGATCTGAAACACCCTCCACCCCCACCCCACCCCCATTTCTTCCTGTTTTTGTCTCCTCACATCCACTCTCACCCTCCTGCCCTCTGTGCCTAATTCTATCAGCATCCACCCCCCCCCCCCCCCCCCCTCTCTTTCCTCTATCTTGTCATCCTGCAGATTGAGCTTCTTATCCTTGAAAACAAGACAAGGCTCTTGAAACAACGTCAACAGCAAGCTAACGAAGATGAAGAACGCAGGTTAAAGAAAGGAAACGAAAAGTCGTATATAAGGGAAAGAAAAGAAGACCCTTGAACACTTTGAGAGTTTGAAACTTCGCGATGGCTTGATATTTTATGCTTTGCCTTGCCTATCTCTAATTCACCTTGCCGCTTTTAATTTCATTGCTAGCTTTGATCTCCCTTAGTGTTCCAGATCATTCATTAAGCATTGTAGACTTCTTATTTGAAGTCCAGAGAATCAAATGAAGTGACATGACCTGATGCTAACCTATGTATAGATTCGCCTGCAGTTGACACTGTGTGGTTTGAAATCCGTAAGAAAAGAAACAAAAAATGTCTCCGTTCGTTTTGAATCTTGAAAGGGAGCAGTCTTGCCCGATTAATTGGTTCATTTCGTAACGTTTGAAAACAAAAGGCTTTTTTGTCTTTATTTGCTGTGGCTCTTTCATTCTGTTTAATTCTAGAAATCACATTGCAGATTTAAAATTCTAGGTATAGATTAAAAATGGCCGTTTTATGTAAGTAATTGATAATGATTATGTAAAGGTAAATTGTACATGCATTCTTACAATGCTTTCCCTCCGTCAGAACGATTGTGTGTGTGTGTGTGTGTGTGTGTGTGTGTGTGTGTGTGTGTGTGTGTGTGTGTGTGTGTGTGTGTGTGTGTGTGTGTGTGTGTGAGAGAGAGAGAGAGAGAGAGAGAGAGAGAGAGAGACAGACAGACAGACAGAGAGAGAGAGAGAGAGAGAGAGAGAGAGAGAGAGAGAGAGAGAGAGAGAGAGAGAGAGAGAGAGAGAGAGAGAGAGGTCACTAAGAGCCGTGTTTGCATAACGTGTCTGTGGTCTGCGCCTTGTTTTGTTTTTCATCTTTTTCCCCCCTCCCACCTCCTCCTCTGCTTCTCTCAGACAGAAAACTAATGGCTGATTTCTTTCGTGACGGGGCAGAATTCTTTCTGGCTTTCAAAGCACGCGCTGCAAATCTGGAACAAACTTCCTGCACACACGAACTGGATGGAACTTCTTGTGAATGATGAAAATAAACTGCGATTCAAAGGCTGGCATTTGTGTGGACTTTGCTTTCTGTTTTGTTTGTTTGCCCTTGTTTCATTTTTTATCCATCTCTCTCCCTCTCTCTCTGTATGTTTTTTTTTATGTATGTATGAATGTGTGTATGTGTGTGTGTATGTATGTGCGTATGTATGTAGCTTATGTATGTATGTGTGCATTTGTCTATATCTGTTTGTCTGCATGTATGTATGCGTGTCTGTCGATCTATTTATCTCGTCTATCTATCTCACTGTGTGTTTATCTAACCATCTATGTATCTTTCTGTCTGTTTGTTTTGTATGTATACATGCGTTTTCTGACAAATAAAACACCCCTACTTGCTCTCAGCTACTATCATAGTTAGTATAGATAAATATATGATAGTGCAGAGTTCTATCTTTCACTAATTGTTCGACCCCACCCCCTCTCTCCCCCCCTAGAGTTTTCCTCCTTGTCGTTGTGCAACACCATTATCACCCAAACTTTCACACACACACACGCATGTATATACATGCGTTTGTGCACGTACGTACATATGTGTGTGCGTGTGTGTATGTATACATATGCATATAAGTATGTATGCATATGCAATATGATGTGTGTATGAGTGCATGTATGTATACCACTTCAGACAGTAAGCGGACAAAAACTAGTGAATGTGAAACGATTCCAATGTCGTGGCACCGTTTTGAATCAAGATTGATCAGTTACTCGTATCTCCGCGTGAACGGCTCAAACAGCATCGTCGCTGAAGAAGAAAACATGAACAAACAAAAACAAGTAACAGTCTAGAGAAAAATACCTGAACACGTTCTCGGATCTATAATAAATCTGTTGCACGCAAACGTGCCGTTCGTTTCTCTGCTTTCTTGCCAAGAAAAGCTAAAGTGGTATTGTAATAAAATGGTTTAGATGACTCCAAGGCTTTCTTATACTGACCATGTCATACCAGACCGATTTTACGGACCCACCATGAAAACGGTTGATCTATGAGAGGTAAAAAATAGGTAACTTGAGTGGTTAGGTAATGTGACGCGACCAATCTGACTCTCAGAGAGCGGCCTCCATTGAGAACTACTGCAGTGAAGAGAAGATGGCGGATAGAGAAAGCGACGCCGGTAACTAAACGGATGTAAGGCGATAGAATTGATAGGTGTAAAGAACGAACGTTCAGCTGCGGTACGGAGTGTTTTTCCTCCATGCCCGTTTATGCCGATGGTTCTGCTTAACGTCCTCCGGCCTGTACAAACAGGACATATTGGGACATGTATTTTTGCTTTATATGTAGATAGTCATTAGGACCGTAGAGCGGTCGTCTGAAGGTAGTTCGGCTGCGGTTGATGTTTCCAAGGCCATCGTTAGGGCCACCGGGCGGCCGTCTTCATGCTGAGTGGCGACGGTCCTGTGCCGCGTGAGGCCAACTCGGGAGACGTACGAGGCACAAGTCGCCGAGCCGCTGCACGTATAGGTCCATGCCCACTCTGCGCCCAATGAGGAACGTACCCACCCTCCCCCCCCCCCCCCTGCCAACTCGGGAGACGTACGAGGCACAAGTCGCCGAGCCGCTGCACGTATAGGTCCATGCCCACTCTGCGCCCAATGAGGAACGTACCTACCCTCCCCCCCCCCCCCCCCCCCCCCCCCGCCCTGCTAGATGTGCAGGCCACTGGGTAGTTCGCCAAGTGTCACGCCGCCTCGAGAGCCGTCCCCCGGCGACACAGGCTAGTCCCGTCGTCACTCGTAGTGCGAGGAAGGAAATCTGTGCCGCCCTGTGCCCGTTTAACCGCTTCAAAAGATTAAATCATTGTAATTCGAAAACATCCCATTGGTTTAGATAAATGCCAAATAAGCACACAAGTTGACAAACTTATTGTTTAAACGAATCCCACTTGAAATTCGATTTACAAATCCCCTCTTTCAAAGCGAAGGAATTTTGTTGTGGATTTAACAGGGGCCTTCTGTGGAACCCTGATAGGTGACTTTCCTTGAAGCGTTTTGGGCGTTTGCAGCGTGTTACAAGGGAAATAACTTTTGCTGAAATCCAGCGAGTTGCCGGCAACTATTGAAATGTTAAGACAGTTTGTGCCACGTTCAGCGTTGTGTTAACACGCGATGAAAAGACAACAAGGCACAATGAAAAAACATATCTTGTAAATGTCGATCGATGCCGTATGATAGAAAAATCAATAAATATTTCGAAATGTGCTTCCAACTGTATTTATGGTAAAGAGAGACAAAGTTCACTTCTTTTGAAAGCTTTCTATAAGAAAACTGCAATATTCTCAAGTGTACCGCTCAGTTTTTTTGTTTTTGTTTTAAATAGCTTTAATGTGTTAAATAATGGACTTATTTCTACATATATTTTCATGTGTGTATGTACGTACATATTCATCTGTATTTTGATTTATACATTTATTAATCTTTTATTTTCTTACTTAATACATTTATTAATCTTTTATTTTCTTATGCACTTATGGCCAGAGGTAATGTAAAACTCATGTAGGTCGCTACAATACTCGGGGTCAATCAATACTGACATCATGGGTCTTGATATGCCTGACAATAAAAACGCTTAAGTGATAGTGATATACAATTGACATATGGAGATGCCATCCAAAACAATTTAGTAGATTTATAACTTTCTAGCTTTTCTGTCTCCTGTATACCACTGTCTTTAAAGAGGACCTTTCATCACCGTGCTGTGTCCTGTCTAGGGTTTTTTTTTTTCCCTGGTGGCAGATTGCGAGCTTGACCAGATTCATAACCACACAGCATCCCCCTCATTGGCTTATAGACAGGTTACACAGTTAACTGCTGTGCATCATTCTGTTCATCTTTCTGATTATTTTCGTGTCAGAGATAACAAAAAGAGACAGTGATACGCGAGGACTATTTAGACCTTTTTCTTCTTTTTTTTGACGCCAATGCCACCGTACGTATGCCACAGGAACATTGTTATTATTTTTTTGTGTAGTTATTTGTTTATTGCCGATTGCCGATGGATTGCCGACGAAAGCTACGCACACAGTGAGTAGCTTTCATTAACTGAGTGACTTGTTTAGTCTGGTAGCATTTCTACTTATTTATTGTTATTTCTTTTTCATTCATGTGTTCCAAACAGGAACGTTTTAGACACAGTCCAAATGAGTGCACTCAGTTCACTGCCTCTGTGACGAAAACGGTATTGTCAACAGCTGGAGAAGGGGGGGGGGGGGGGGGGGGGGGGGGGGGGGGGGGGGGAGTGCAGAGAAGGAGAGTAGTAGAGGTCTTAGCGACCCATCTGAGCTGGATGAGGACAAGCACCAGCCACAGCTTTATTTTTCCGTCCCATTCGAGACACTTAGTTAAAGGGCCCAACAAACAAGGCTTACACATTTCTAATCCAACATTTTTGTTGTTGTAGTCTAAGCAGAGGCATATATCAAACTTGTGTACTAGTTAACTAGGGAAAATTAAGTTCCCAGAAAGTGATGACGTCATTTTTGCACAATTGTGTGTGTGTGTTGTCATTGTTTGAATGTCGCCTGACCACTTGTGTACAAGCTTTCATGCCGTATCTACATTATCTACAGGAAAATAAACCCAGTGGAGTTTGGTATTAAAAGAATTGTCGGGAATTTGGCTATTCAGTCATCTCAAAAGCACAGATATATTACATTTTTCATGGCAACTACTAATTATCAAACTAACAGCCCCCACTTGTA
>CM031602.1:52335284-52342784 GCA_018398815.1 Conus ventricosus | reverse complement strand
GCAGCTGTAAAATTCAAAACGATCTTTGGTTTCAATTTTGTCATGCCACATTTGTCCATATTGGTCAGTCAGTCTTTGTTTAAATAAAGACAGAAAACTTCTTACGTCACCAACATTATGTTGTTGCCAGACATCACCGAATCCGTTTACACAAAGCAATTGTTTGACTTGAAATGCCCACGTTCTTTTGCCCAACTCTTGTAAATAGTTTAACATAATATAGGCTTTTCTTGGCAACCTTGTGGCTGGCATGTTGCACACTCTAAGCCAGTAGCGGATGCATCTTTCTGCTGCCAGCACATACAAGGGATAACGACCGAGTTCCCCCAAGACCATACTGTTCGGTGACTGCATACCAACATTCAAATACCTTTTACATGCAAATAAGTGGGTTTTTTCAATAACATCGAGTTGTTGATAACCCCATATCTCTGCCCCATAAAGTAAAATAGGAGTAACTTGGGTATCAACATTTTGAAAAAAACTTCCCTGGGAACATCCCCTAGTTTCCAAAGGCACCTGAGTAATTGGCTAGTTCTGATCTTACCCTTCTTTGCAAGTTCTTCGACAGCGCATGTCAAGGATAATTTGGTTGTAAAATGTATACCCAAATACTTATAACTGTTTACCACTTTAATATCTACATTTCCATATTTCCACTTTTCATTAACCCCAGAAATCCCCTTTTCTAAATACAATTATCTTGGTCTTGTCTAAGTTTAGTTTAAGGGAGAAGTTATCAGCAAAACCTTTGAGGATGTCAATTTGTTTTTGTAGACCGGCAGGGCAGTAGGAGGCGAGAGCCACATCATCAGCAAAAGGAGAATTAGAATCTGAGTCACGTCGGGTGTTAATTGAACACCGTGCTGACCATTCTGCGCAATCTCTAGCGCCAGTTCGTTTATGAAAAATGAGAATAATGTAGGGGACAGGACACAACCTTGTCTCACTCCCGCATTGCATTCAAAAAAGTCTGTCATGCTACTGGGACATCTTACACACGATCTCACACAACGATACATTGTTTTCAGCATCCTTAACATTTTGCATCCAACGCCCATATTTCGAAGTACATTCCACAGGATATTTCTATTTACAGTATCGAAGGCTTTTTTAAAGTCGACAAAGCAAACATACAGTTTACCTGAATTTTTCAAAAGATATCGTTGCACAATAGCATACAAGACAAAAATGTTATCTGAAGTAGAATAACCGGTTCTGAAGCCACTTTGTTCTTCAGCAATCTTTCCATTCCTTTCGGCCCAGTTAACAAGACGATTATTTAATATTTTTGCAAACATTTTTCCAAGTATACATAATAACGAGATACCTCGATAATTGCTGGGATTATCGGTATCTCCAGCTTTGAATAACGGCACAACGATTGCATCATTCCACGCACTTGGATATTGTTGTGTGTCAAATATATGATTAAATAAGTGCAAAACAAAAGGCAAAGTTTGATCCAAGGAATATATCAACATTTCTGGCAAAATACTATCTGGTCCTGGAGCTTGTTCTGCTTGAGAGACTGGACAACATGCCTTATTTCGTCCGTGTCAATCGGTTTATCCAACTCCTCGATATATTCGTTGTTGTCCCCACTGTCAGTCGCAATATGCTCCACGTTTTCATTTGATTTGAATACAGACTGGAAATGATTGCCCCATTCCTGATCGGTGATATTTGGTTTGCTTTGTGCTTTACGGTTAATGCTTTTTACTTCTTTCCAGAACTGACTGGAATTCTCTTTAGCCTTTAAAATAAGAGTTTCAAGTTTTTCTTGTTTAAAGATTTTCTGTTTACTATTGAGTAAACGTCTATATGTAATTCTACTTCCAACATACTTAAGCCTTAACTGGTTTTGTAATTTCTTGACTTTACAACGAGTGAACATCCTCCAGCAACGTCTCATTTCTTTTTTAGCTGTTCTACACTCGTAGTCGAACCAACTATTGGATTTAGGGCCGCTGCCGATTCTACGTTTCATGCATTCTGCTGCCTGAAGTAGTCCTTCATTTAGACACTTCACTGCTTCGTCAACTGACACTGTCCTGAGATTTATGGTGGCTTTGTTCAGAGCACATTGAAAATCATTGCTATGTATGTACTTGCAAAATAGCTCTTCCTTATCTTTGTCCCAAACAATTTTCTCTGTATATGTTACTGTAGGCTCATCGTCCCTGTTTCCATTACAATTTATACTCAATACCATTGGCATATGCTTAGAGTTGAACATTTCGCCCACTTTTATTTGCATGGTTTTGTGATTCATTTCTTTTGAACAAATAAAATAGTCTATTACACTACTGCCAGTCGAACACACATATGTAAAGTTTCCCTCTTCGTCCCCGGCACAAGATCCGTTCAAAATCGTTAAATTGCAAACAGCACAGAGCTCAAGAAGAACACGACCAAAGTGGTTAACAGTTTCGTCCTGGGATTGCCTCTGCTCACATAAATCAGACTGAATAAAGTCATTATCATCTTCTGGTTCACATGGAGTAGCATTTAAGGAACCAGTCCTTGCATTGAAATCACCACACAGTAAAAACTCGTACGGTTCGTTTTGAGACTGGACATAATCAAGAATACATTCTTCAATCCCATTTATACTGGACCTGAAGGGAATATGGGGCTGTCTGTAGTAAGGACTGTCAGGAGGACATACATAGGCACCGCACAATATCAAATGATTTTTGTTCATTAACATGCTTTTATCGAACTCTATAACCACAATATTATCTTTGAAATGTCTGATGATTTGATAAAAACTTCAGAGATCGTTTCACTAGAATTAGTACTCCCCCGCTACACCGACCCTGTTGAGAGAGCTTTACTGCTGGACTCATAAACTGAACAAAGTTGGGGAAACAGTCAAGGTCAGTTTGGTACTTGAGAAATGTTTCTGTAAAACAAATTATATCAAATTTTGATACGTACTGTATGAAATCTGACTCAGACAGTTTTGAAAGAAGACCTTCGACATTCCAGTTCAGAATACAAATTGTCGGATCTTTCCTCGATGAAATATTAGTAGTTTCTTGTTTATTTTTCGTAGAATTTTTGAAATGGCTACCATTGCCTGTAGACTGTAATGCCTTTCGGTTTTCAATGTTATTGGGCACTGGACGGCGATTGCTGCCATTACTGAAGCAAGATTGTACACGGTCCACACGCTTAATGTCATCGTGACGTTGTTGAGAGAGAGAGAGAGAGAGAGAGAGAGAGAGAGAGAGAGAGAGAGAGAGAGAGAGAGAGAGAGACAGACAGACAGACAGACAGACAGACAGACAGACAGACAATCAGACAGACAGACATCCAGGGAGGAGATAGAGAGACAGAGAGACAGACAGAGTAGTGATGCATGTGATACCTTCTTTGAATTCTCACTGATCAGATGCGTTGGTGATATCCAGGTTCATAGATCATTTTGATCCTCTCATCTCAGCAATGACATTTTTAATGGTGGCCTTTGAATGCACTTGTCAGCCAGGTACCCGATTTGCTTTGCGCTTATCAACATAACCCTACCTTATTTCTTGGGAACAGCGACAACAGGGCTTACCCCAAGGGTCAGATCACGGGCCTGATCGATAATGTCCGTGTCCTTTAGGTACTTGAGTTCAGCTTCTACGCCACTTAAAGCCACTTCTGCGCTGAGTAACAGGGTGTACATCAGGGTCAAACTGTATGTCGACTTTCCTCCTTTGAATTTTGCCACGCTGTCCATCCATGCAAAGTGAAGGATTCATCTGCAATGGGGTTTTGTTGGGAAGTGAAAGCAGACTGAAAGTTACCCAGGGATACGCTTTTTTTGTTGTTGTTGTTCATCGCACAGAAAAGTTTTGCGTAACATGGAATCCACTGGCTTACTTGAAAGCAATCGTCACAGTCTTTGTTTTTTTGGTGATCTTGTATTTCATCCTAAAAACAATCCAGTATTTGTGTAGAGTGTTTCTGGGGCTGTGGGAAATTAATGTAGCCACGGAGACAACTTTTTGTGGTGATCTTGTATTTCATCCTGAAAACAATCCAGTGGTTTATGTACAGTATTTTGGGGACTATGGGAAATTAATGTAGCCACAGAGCCAACAGTAGTAGGTTGGTGTTTTTGGAGTGTCTGAAAGGTAGTGTAATTGAAGATAACGACTGTGTGCACTGCCTGTGCCAATAGAAAATAAAGCATATGTATCCATGTGAAGTGTGATATTTCTGGGTTCTTCGCCGTTCGCTCCATTACCAAGAAGACCTGTTGTTCTGTCTCCCTGTCAGAATCATATCATCCCAAAGGTCATTGAATGGAAATAAAAAATGTCTCAGTCTGGCTCCCGAGAGACAAAGACAAGCAGAGTGGCCAGTGTCATTGCATGAAGAACATTGTTTGTTCCCGACTGGACTGGCATTTCTTGAGCGAAGTGTTTGCTGCCACTATGACGACAGATATTATCTTGTCTGCTCGCATTCTGTCTTGATGAGCAGTGATTCGTGCGAGGTACTGGGTGACCTTTTCCGCCGACTAAAATGAACAGCCCATTGTAGGGTTTGATCTGTCGTTTGCTATTAGAAATGTAACGAAGTCTGCCTTGTTTGTGCTTGTTATTTGTTAAACCATTTGAAACTCAGCACAAGCGTCAGCATCAACAATGTTTGAAATGTCATTTGCTGTACATGTTTCTGTTCAGTTCTTTCCTACTTTCTTTTTCTTTGTTTCTTTGTTTCTTTCTTTTGTGTGTGTGTGTGTGTGTGTGTGTGTGTGTGTGTGTGTGTGTGTGTGTGTGTGTGTGTGTGTGTGCGTGCGTGCGTGCGTGCGCGCGCGCGGGCGTGTGTGTGTGTGTGTGTGTGTGTGTGTGTGTGTGTGTGTGTGTGTGTGTGTGTGTGTGTGTGTGTGTGTGTGTGTGCGTGCGTGTGTGTGTGTGTGTGTGTGTGTGTGTGTGTGTGTGTGTGTGTGTGTGTGTGTGTGCGTGTGTGTGTGTGTGTGTGTGTGTGTGCGTGCGTGCACTTCTGCTCTTTCTTTTCTTGTCATGGCAGTCTTAAGAAACGGTCATGCCACGTAATCATATGTGAAAAAACACCATTTCTGTCCCTTGCTTGTCTGGTTGAATTGCAACGTCTCATATTGTGTGTTTTTTGTTTTCTTTTTTTTTATCACGAAAAGACGTACTAAGTCACTTGTGTTTAGTACACCTCACATGTTTATTTGAACAACGTATCGGCTTGCATTGTTACATAAATCCTATTCTTCTCATCTCTCAATGATGCGTAAAAATATCGTAGTCGTCACCGCTTTTAAGAAATTCCTATCTTCGATCACTGTCAAGAGTGTATAGGAACTTATCCCGAGTCACAAGACAAAGCACGACGCGTTTCGGCCTCTTAGGTCTTCTTCAGGGAAGACACAATCAAATAGGACAATGAAAATGAACGAGTATTCAACACCTACCTTGCACTGAAGAGATCAAGCTAAGTGACAAACTCGTTCATTTTCATGGTCCTATTTGTTTAGTGTCTTGCCTGAAGAAGACCTAAGAGGTCGAAACGCATCGTGTTCAACAACAAAAAAGAAAAGGAACACACACACTCACATACACACACACACACACACGCACGCACGCACGCACGCACGCACGCATATATATATATATATATATATATATATATATATATATATATATATATATATATATATATATATATATTATATATATATATATATATATATATATATATATATACATATACGCGTGCACGTACGCAATCGCGCGCGGGCAGTTCCGGCACATTTTGAGGGGAAGAAGGTCAACAGTTGCAGCCTGGATGAACCTATTCAACCGACTCTCTCCCGTTTCGGACTGACTAGAAGAAGAAGAAGAAGAAGAAGAAGAAGAAGAAGAAGAAGAAGAAGAAGAAGAAGAAGAAGAAGAAGAGGAGGAGAAGGAGGAGGAGGAGGAAAAGAAGAAGAAGAGAAGAAGAAGAATTAGATGAAGAAGAAGAAGAAGAAGAAGGAGAAGAAGAAGAAGACGACGAAGACGAAGAACCTAGGGGCGGATTATGGTGTTGACATGGGGGGGGGGGGGTTCTGGAAAAAGGAATGTGAAGGCGCGAAGCGCCTGAGCAGTCTAGGGGGGTCCGGGGGCATGCCCCCCCGGAAATTTTTTTTTTTCAAGGATGCAAAATGGTGCAATCTGGTGCTATCGGACATTGAAAAAGGGCTCTGTAATAACTCCAAAACAGTCAAGAAAAATGAACGATTTTAAAAGAAACATCAGTTGACAGCCGAGGGGGGGGGGGGGGTTCCGTGCAACTGGGAAACCCCCCATAATCCGCCACTGGACCGAAGGAGGAGGAGGAGGAGGAGGAGGAGGAGGAGAGAAAAAGAAGAAGAAGAAGAAGAAGAAGAAGAAGAAGAAGAAGAAGAAGAAAGAAGAAGAAGAAGAAGAAGAAGAAGGGACACGAAATATTTTGTTTGAGTCCAGGAACTACGCATCTCCTAGTATAGTGCCGACACGCGTCGTCTGATGGTGTTTCTTTTTTCTTTTTCTTTTTTCTTTTTTAACCGACCGTTCACATCACGCACCACATATGTTGTGCATTGGACAGGGCTTATCGTCTCATTCGAAAATATTTCATGACATTTTACAAAGACAACTTTCCCCTACCTGAAAACAGTCGATAATACTGGAAAGGAATTTTAGAATTGGAAGGAATTTTACCCATTGTTCGTTTGACGTTTGTAGATCTTTTTCGATGTTTGTCAACGAACGTCACTTTTGAGGGTTAAAAAAAAAAACATAGATAATAATTTGTTTTGGCTTGGAAAGCCAGAGAGATTCGGAATTAGTGTACAACCGAACGCCAGGGTAATCCAATGCGAGACATTAGATAAACAGAGTTTCAAAGACTCTGCGATGCCGTCAGCTGGATTGTCTGTTGATATTGCTGGAACGGGAGTCAGCTGCCGGCTTTGATAACGCATTGGACCCAAAATGCAAATCAACACACAAAACAGTTCAACGAGCTGCAGTACCTAGTACAAATCCTGCTGCAGGAACTACAGAAAGAACAGCTTCTTTCCGCGCACTGGGAGAGAGTGGAACAATCTTCCAGCTGAGGCAGTGGCATCGGCCTCTCTGGAGGACTTCAAATCCTGGATTTAACCTCCTCCCTTTCCCCCGCTCCCCTCCCCTCTCCTGCCCCCCTCATCCCCCCCCCCCTCCCCCACCTGTCCCTCTTGCTTACCTTAATCCGTCCCACCCACTCCAGTGTAAGGCCCACTTATGCCCCCCCCCCCCCCCCCACACACACACACACACACACACTCCTTTCCTCTTGGAGGCCTGAAAATCTTCAACTCGATGAAGGTGGACACTCACAAAGAAAGAAGAGAAGAAGAAGAAGAAGAAGAAGAAAAAAACAAGATCGAAAGTAACTGCCACGTGTGAGGAAAACTTTGTGTCGAAAACTTACTTGTCTGTTTTGCACAGTCGATTAAAATTTGCG
>CM031602.1:52327784-52330284 GCA_018398815.1 Conus ventricosus | reverse complement strand
AGAATTAGGGTGACTACTGTTCACACTGGGAACAGGCAGCAGAACTGACATAATATAATAATAATAATAATATAATAATAATAATAATAATAATAATAATAATAATAATAATAATAATAATAATAATAATAATAATAATGAATACTTATATAGCGCCTATTCTCGGCTAGAGACCAAGCTCTAAGCGCTTTACAATCAACGCTCGTTTACACAACGGGCTGCCTACCTGGGTAGTGCCGACTGAAGAGCTGCCAGCCGGCGCTTCATTCAGTCGTTTCCCGTGTCATCCAGTCAGTATCGTTCAATATCGATCACTCATTTTCCTTACTTCCTTCATTCTTTCCATTTCTCACGCAGGGTGCATGCTATGTGTAACGTGTCATCCATACCAACGGCCAAACTGGCCTACTCTTCCGAAAGTTGGTGATGGGATTTTACGTGTGTGCAAGATGTTTTGCGTGCGTTCACACACGGAACCTCGGTTTATAGTCTCATTCGAAGCTGTTGAGCGCTGTTAACAGTGAACAATGGAAAGAGGCAGGAAAACCACAACGACTAGCAGCTAGAATGAGGGGTGGGGGGTGGGGAGCAGGCGGGAGAAGTCAGGTATCTGCCGTTCAAAGCAGGAGCAGGCCAGAACAGTGGGGTAACAACAGCTGTGGATTGGGTTGTGACTAGATGGAAAGCAGAAATTGGGGTAAACAACAGCTGTGGATTGGGTTGTGACTAGATGGAAAGCAGAACATTGGGGTAACAACAGCTGTGGATTGGGGGTTGTGACTAGATGGAAAGCAGAACATTGGGGTAACAACAGCTGTGGATTGAGTTGTGACTAGAGGAAAGCAGAACATTGTTATAACAACAGCTGTGGATTGGGTTGTGACTAGATGGAAAGCAGAACATTGGGGTAACAACAGCTGTGGATTGGGTTGTGACTAGATGGAAAGCAGAACATTGTTATAACAACAGCTGTGGATTGAGTTGTGACTAGATGGAAAGCAGAACATTAGGGTGGGCAACAGCTGTGGATTGGGTTGTGACTAGATGGAAAGCAGAACATTGGGGTAACAACAGCTGTGGATTGGGTTGTGACTAGATGGAAAGCAGAACATTGTTTATAACAACAAGCTGTGGATTGAGGTGTGACTAGATGGAAAGCAGAACATTGTTATAACAACAGCTGTGGATTGAGTGTGACTAGATGGAAAGCAGAACAGTGGGTAACAACAGCTGTGGATTGAGTTGTGACTAGATGGAAAGCAGAACATTGGGGTAACAACAGCTGTGGATTGAGTTGTGACTAGATGGAAAGCAGAACATTGGGGTAACAACAGCTGTGGATTGGGATGTGACTAGACGGACAGTTCCATTTCTTTTTGTTTCCTTCATCTTTGTGCAGAACAAAATCAGATTAGCTATAGTAAATATAGCGTTATTGTCTCTGTCTGTCTGTCTGTCTGTCTGTCTGTCTGTCTGTCTGTCTCTGTCTCTGTCTCTCTCTCTCTCTCTCTCTCTCCTCTCTCTCTCTCTCTCTCTCTCTCTCCTCTCTCTCTCTCTCTCTCTCTCTCTCTGTCAGTGGATTTGCAATTGTGTCTGCCACGTTCTATTGCATGGCAGACATCTTCAGCTCCTTGTAGGCAGTGTCAATGTCGTTGTCGCCTGGATCGCAAAGTGGCTGGTGTTTTTGTCTTCCTGGTGCATCGTGCCGCAGTGTCTCTTTCGAAATGGGGATTGATGAAAACATTAAAGCAAAAACTAAAACAAAGCAAACAAAAACAAACAAAGAAAACATAAAAGTATGGAGACACGGACACGTACACAACACAACAAATAGTCGGACAGATTAAAAAAAAAGCAAACATAGGATGAGTGATGCACTGAGACATCTAGAGAGAAAAGGGGCTCAATGAACCACCTCGAAGAACCATCCATCTGTTTGTCTCCCATTTGAGACTCACCAGAAGAAGAAGAAGAAGAAGAAGAAGAAGAAGAAGAAGGAGGAGGAGGGGAGGGGAGGAGGAGGAGGAGGAAGAAGAAGAAGAAAGAAGAAGAAGAAGAAGAAGAAGAAGAAGAAGAAGAAGAAGAAGAAAAGAAGAAGAAGAAAAAGAAGAAGAAGAAAAGGAGGACGAGGAAGAGGAAGAGGAAGCGAAGGAGGAAGAGGAGAAGGAAAATGTGGAGGAAGAGGAGGAGCAGAAGAAGAACAAGAAGAACAAAAACAAGAACAAGAACAAGAAGAAGGAGGAGAAGAAGAAGAAGAAGAAGAAGAAGAAGAAGAAGAAGAAAGAAGAAGAAGAAGAAGAAGAAGAAGAAGAAGAAGAGCAACAACAACAACATCATCAACAACAACAACAACAACAACAACAACAACAACAACAACAACAACAACAACAACAACAAGAATGGTCACGAGATATTCTCTGTGAGCCCGGGAAACACCTGTCGCCTAGTAGAGTATCAACACATGTCGTCTCCTGATGCTTTATCCTACCATTCACGTTCA
>CM031602.1:52317784-52320284 GCA_018398815.1 Conus ventricosus | reverse complement strand
TTTTGTTTCGGAGTGTCTGATAAGGTAGTGTCTTTGATGATAATGACTGCATCACCTGTGTCAATAGAGAAGTGTATTTATCCATGTGAAGTGCAATATTGCTGGGTTCTGTGCCATTTGCTCCATTACTAAGAAAACATGTTGCCCAGTCTCCCTGTCAGAATCAATTCGAAGGTCACTGAATGGAAAAAAAATAAAAGCAAATGTCTCAGTCCGGCTCCAGAGAGACAAAGACCAACAGACTGGCCAGTGTAATTGCGTGAAGAACATTGTTTGTCCCCGACTGGACTGGCATTTCTGGAATGAAGTGTCTGCTGCCACTACGACGACATATATGATCTTGTCTGCTCGCATTCTGTCTTGGTGAGCAGTGATTCGTGCGAGGTACTGGGTGAACTATTCCGGTGACTGAAGGAAAAAGCCTGTTGTAGGGTTTGATTTCTTGTTTGCTGCTGGAGTTATAACGGAAGTCTGCCTTGTTTGTGTTCGTTATTTGTTTAAACCATTTGAAAGTCAGCACCAGTTTCAGCATCAGCAATGTTTCAAATGTCATTTTGTTGTACATGTTTGTGTTCAGGTCTTTCTTTCTTATGTAGTGTGTGTGTGTGTGTGTGTGTGTGTGTGTGTGTGTGTGTGTGTGTGTGTGTGTGTGTGTGTGTGTGTGTGTGTGTCTGTGTGTCTGTGTGTCTGTGTGTTCGTTTCCCCCGCTGCTCTGTGTTCTACATATTTAAAACCTATGGCTCTTATCAAGTGTTTGTTGAAATGTCAGACTGTGTTTCAGAGCTCTCCTGCACATCCTGATTGATATGAAATCTTGTATAATCACCTGACATGTCTCTATCAGTATGATAGAATTGACAAAGAGTTGTCATACCACGTAAACGTGTGTGGAATGCTATTGGTTTCACTGTCTTGATTCTGCGAACTTTGAAGTTTCGTTGAATGTCTCTCTCTCTCTCTCTCTCTCTCTCTCTCTCTCTCTCTCTCTCTCTCTCTCTCTCTCTACATATACGTATATATATATATGTATATATAGTTAAAACAAGTTAAAAGAGGAATCTTAAAACTATCTACAAATTTGTTTCAAGCGTGTTGCGCTGTCATCAGGATGGTTTTTGGTTTGCCCACCGCCGATGTTATATAGCGTGTGGGCTCCGGTTTGCGGTTGTGTGCACGTGCGGGTTGGCTGCACGTGTTTTTTGGGGGCTTTCAGGTTTTTGTTTTGGGTGTGTTCACTAACAACGATTTCCATTTATGCCTGCAGTTGTTTACTATTTCAAGGGGTTGAGCACTTAAAAAATTGTTTTAGGCATTTTATATATACTGATCTAATATATATATATATTATATTTATATATATATATATTTTTATATATTCTTGGGGGTATGGGGTGGGTTGGGGCGGAGGAGAAATGCTGAGTTGTTTTTAGTCCACAAAAGTAACTGGTCTGAACAACGTCAATGGCGAATATTGTAGCACAGATTCCTTTCTGTTCATCGTCAACGTGGTGTAAATATCTAAATACCATCATCCCCTTAAACACGTTTCTTTCTTCGATCAATAGCAATGTCAAGAATAGAGAGGAGATTCTCTTAGTTTGTCAGTCCACTGTTGTCGGTGAGTACCAACCAGCACGTTGTTTCTGACAGTTAACATTTCAAATGGAATTAGCTTCCAAGTGAGGTGACTGTAGGCGAAAATTGAAACAAATCTTAAAAAAAGAAATCTTAAATAAATGTTAGCAAACCGCCAAGAGAAACGTGGACAAACGAGTCACAAGACAAAACACGACGCGTTTCGACCTCTTAGGTCTTCTTCAGGCAAGACGCAAACAAATAGGACAATGAAAATGAACAAGTTTGTCACTTAGAATTATTAGTGACAAATCACTACTATTTCTTTTTTTTTAAAGATTTGAAATGGAGCCAAGAGAAGCTATGTTTAGATAACACGAAACGCGAAAAAAAAAAAAAAGAAAAAGGAAAGAAAATCCTCCTGTGATTGACAACACTGTTCAAACAGGGAAACAGATCAGTTGCGTGACGTCACATACCAGCTATAACTGAAACCATTGGTAAGTGTAACCATTGTTCAAACTGAGAACTTGGAGCAAGCAACGAAAAATAATTTCTCTCTCTCTCTCTCTCTCTCTCTCTCTCTCTCTCTCTCTCTCTCTCTCCTCTCTCTCTCTCTCTCTCCCTCTCTCTCTCTGCGGAGTTTCCCAACGATTTAGTATATGGTGAAACAAACAGATTTCCCACGTATGTTAATGCTGCGGTTAACTGCGTTCGATATTGGTTTAAGCTATTACATATGGATGAACATAGGTTACCTAACATAGCGTATAAAATGCTGTATGATTTAGATGCTAGGGGAAGGAAGAACTGGGTTTCAAATGTACGTGTTTGTTTATATAGCAATGGTTTTGGTGACGTGTGGTTAAATCAAGGTGTGGGAAATGAAAATCACTTTATAGCAATGTTTCGTCAGCGTTTGATT
>CM031602.1:52297784-52300284 GCA_018398815.1 Conus ventricosus | reverse complement strand
ACACACACACACACACACATACACACACACGTCTTCGCACTAAAACGCACATTCATTAATATAGTACAACGCATGCTCACAGTGTACCCACACGCTAGTTTATCACACAATGAGCATCCTGTTGAAATAGATTGAACCGTCCATCCCTATAAATTGATGTTAGACAAGCCATTCAGAAAGAAGTTAGCTAAACACCGAAGCGGCCACAGCTCCTGGCCAATGTCATGAAGTCATATCCAGCAAGCTAGCCGGCCGTGGTCATTATTTCATTGTTTGTGGCCGAAGTGCCAGCATCGGTCATTCTGGATCCGGAACAATGCTTTCCCATCCCTGCAATGGTGTAGTAACAGGCCTGAGCCGCATGAAACTGACTGTCGTATGTCAATACCCTCCTTCGTGGTGTCATATGGCTTAAGCGCCTATATATGCGGGTATAGAATAGCTTCGGCTATCCGGCTAGAGTCCTGGCTAGGGGTATATTCGGTCTCTTGCAGTGGGAAGTTGACAATAATAGATAGGGACTAAGAAACAGATAATGACAAAGTGACCAGTGGACCAGAATCATACAGTTGACGAAGAGATATGTAGAGTAGGGGAGCATCAGGGAGTTGGAAATGATTGAAGAGTAACGATTAAAAATCTGACGGGGAGCCGGAATAGCTCAGTTGGTAGAGCGCCGGACTCTTGATCCTGGGGTTGCGGGTTCGAATTTCGGTACCGGGGCATTGTTCCCTCGGAGTTAACATTGGTTCTGACTCCATTCCCCATACAGTCCTTCCAATGAGACTATAAACAGAGGTTCCGTGTGTAAACGCACGCACAACATCTTGCACACACGTAAAATCCCATCACCAACTTTCGGAAAGAGAATGCCAGTTTGGCCGATGGTATCGATGACACGTTACACATAGCATGCACCTTCCCCGGAGATGGAGTATGGCTGCCTTAATGGCGGGATGAAAAACGGTCATACACACAAAACCCCACCTCCTGTCTATACAGGCAGTGTCCGCAGGAATATCAGCCTGCCTATGCAGAAAGAAAAAAAATCTGACATTGTCAGAGATGGAGTATTAAGGACCTAGAAGATGATGCTGTTGCAGGAAAAATGATCAAGGTCCAGGACATTGAATTTGGCAGAGGTAAAGTAGGCGAGGACCAGGAAGCTGAAAATGACAAAAGACGGGTAAACAACGATTGGAAATTTGATGGTGATAGAGGACGAGTAAACAACGATTGGAAATTTGATAGTGATTGACTAAGAGTAAACAACGATTGGAAATTTGACGGTGACAGAGGACGAGTAAACAATGATTGGAAATTTGACGGTGACAGAGGACGAGTAAACAATGATTGGAAATTTGACGGTGACAGAGGAAGAGTAAACAACGACTGGAAAGTTGACGGTGACAGAGGAAGAGTAAACAACGATTGGAAATTTGACGGTGACAGAGGACGAGTAAACAATGATTGGAAATTTGACGGTGACAGAGGAAGAGTAAACAACGACTGGAAAGTTGACGGTGACAGAGGAAGAGTAAACAACGACTGGAAAGTTGACGGTGACAGAGGACGAGTAAACAACGATTGGAAATTTGACGGTGACAGAGGACGAGTAAACAATGATTGGAAATTTGACGGTGACAGAGGAAGAGTAAACAACGACTGGAAAGTTGACGGTGACAGAGGAAGAGTAAACAACGACTGGAAAGTTGACGGTGACAGAGGAAGAGTAAACAACGATTGGAAATGTGACGGTGACAGAGTAAGAGTAAGCAGCGTTTGGAAATTTGACAATGACAGAGAAAGAGTAAACAGGGTTTGGACATTTCATGGTGACATAGGCAGAGTGTAGAGGACTAGCAAGTCAGTGGTGACATTGGAAAAACACACAGAGACCAAGAAGTTAACAATGGCAGAAGTAGAGTAGAAAAAGATGGGGGATGTTCACGTTGACAAGCAGAGTGGACAAGGACCAGAAGGTTGACAATGACAGATGAAGATCAAAACTGCTATAATGAAGTTGATAAGAAGATGAAAGATGAAGAGCAGACCAGGATAATAAAGTTGATAATGACAGATATAGAGGAGGAAAGACCGAGAAAGTTGACCACGGTAGATGTAGACCAGAAGAGTAGCAGGAAATTGATACTGATTAAAAAAGAGTAGGCGAAGACTAGAAAGTTAACAATGACCAAAGAAGAGTAAACGGGCACTAGGAAATGGACTGTGATGGAATTGTTATGACTGAAGGTTTAGAAAGTGTGCAATGTCATAAATAAAATACACATTGACTAAAACGTTGACAGTGACTGGCAAAGTCTAGGAAGCTGACAACGACAGACATAATGTAGGTGATGATTACGGTTTTGACAATGACAGGGTTAAAGTAGACATGTCCTAGGAAACTAACAACCACATGAGTAAAGGAATTGAGAATTTGAGGTGTTGATTATGATAGAGAGACGCTGACGAAGACTTGGAAATTAACAATGCCAGA
>CM031602.1:52290284-52292784 GCA_018398815.1 Conus ventricosus | reverse complement strand
CGCCACAATTCACTGCCCAAAACAGTCATCCAGGGCACGCTGGAAGGCGGCAGACGAAGGGGACGACAAGCCAAATGCTGGATGGACAACATCAAAGAATGGACCAGGATGGATGGCCCTACGCTGATGCGACAGGCAGAGGACAGGGCCGGATGGCGGTGCCTGGCTTCGAGAGTGTCTCTCATCTCTCCTCCACGCCCATCTTGGGCAAGAGAATGATGATGATGATGATGATGATGTATGGGGAATTTTCCCCGTTTCACCGAAAACCATGAATGAAGGTGTCGACTGTCGTAGTTTTAGAACCAGCTTATAAAATTTTAACTGTAATTTTTGGACAAGATCATTCATGTCAACCCCCCAAATTTCACATCATATGTAAGAATTGGTAATGCAGTTTTATCAAATAAATCCATCACTAGGTCTGAAGGAAGCATCAATAATTTAGTTTTCCTCATCAAAGCAGACATTGCTCGAGAGGCTCGGTCAAACAGTTCACGTTGTGCAACATTCATTCGGTTATTATAGTTAAGCCTCAACCCTAGATACAAGAAATCATGGACGACCTCTACTTCTTCTGTACCTATAAGAAAATCAGGAAAACGTCTAACCTTGCCTTTAGAAAAAATAACAACTTTACATTTGTTTGCATTTAGTTTCAATTTCCATTTATCACGATATTTTTTAATAGGCTTTAAACCTTTATGTAGTCCAGACGGAGTTTCTAAAAAGATCACAATGTCATCTGCATATAATAAGAGAAATAAATTCAACAAAATGTCAACATCCGATTCGGCTATGCTTATTTCAATTGCTTTCTTTGCGACAGTTACAAGGCCAGCCATGCCGCTAGACCTACATTCTTTCATGTCGTTTAAAAACAAGGCAAACAATACAGGCGGCAAGTTTTGTCCTTGTCTTACATCAACTTCGGAACAGAAAAAAGATCAGAATAATCACCATTGACAGATACACATGACTTGGCTTGATAATACATATTTTGTATAACTTTAATATTTTGCTACTAATGCCACTATTTATCAATTTATGCCATAGAAACGATCGATTAACTTTGTCGAATGCCTTTTCCTAATCCAGAAAAGCACAGTACAAACGCTTTTTCTTAAACAACAGAATATCAATCAGGCCATATAATGTAAACAAGTGATCAAGTGTTGAGAAGTTATTCCGAAAGCCTGCTTGTTGCATACCAATCAAATCGAATGTTTCAATAATTATCAAATATCTGCCTTCAAAAGGGATTGCAATGGTTCCTTTATGCAGCTAGTGAAGAGTTTTCATATCTGTAATATATTTTCTTAATTTCATGTTCCCAGTTTCTCCATCTTCAACCTCCCCCCCCCCCCTCCCCGCCACCACCATCCTTAAGTCCAAATTTTGCTTAGTCTGCTATGAAGACAGTTGAGTTGTTGGCCTGCGCTTGTTTTTTCCCCCACTATTAGATTGTTCGTCTTTGTATTTGTCTGACTTTATTCAAGTTTAAAAGGCTGTGCCAGTCTTGAATAAAAGTTACTCTATGTTAGGTTTTCTTATGGGAACAAACGTTACTCCACTTGTTTACTGTTTATTGCTTACTGTTCCCTGCCTCATTTCATTTCCAATTTCAATAAATATATTTAAACGCTCATTCAAAATGCTTGTAAACAGCTTTCCAAAACAGGATTGTATAGTTATCCCACGGTAATTACCGGGATCTAAGACACATCCTTTGTTATTTAATATAGGATGTATAACCCTAAGCGCCCACTCAGTTGGTTCTTTACCAGTAATTAATATAAGGTTAAACAATTTGACATATAATCTTAGCATTTTCACCGCCGAGTTTTTCAGAAGTTCATTTGCAATATTATCTAGTCTGCTGGCTTTGTTTTTCTATAACTTTTTAATGTAATGCATTACTTCATTTTCGGTGATTAAATTATCCCAAAGGCATAACTGGTCTCATTAAAAGGCACATTTTCCAGAACGTCGTCAGCATCTTCTACAACATCTACATTCATATTTTTTAATAATTCAAAGAAAGCATGGCAACTGGGTTGATTACGGTTGGATTTTCTCTTCTGTCCATTTAAGATAGTCCAATAAGCCTTTGGGTCTTGAACTGATTGGCGTAGCTGTTTTGCCATTTCGTGGTTATATTTTCTCATTTCTTTTTTTAACTGTTTTCTTATATGATTTTGCTGCAGTACCCTGTCCGCCTTTGAAAATAAATCATTTTACATAAGTAAACATCTTCTCCTACAACGGCAAAAATTGTTTCTTTTAACTTTACAAATTTCATTAAACCATGGTTTATCCTTCTTTTTCTTTTTAGGTGGTTTGGCATCTTTCCTTCTCTTTTTTAGCATGTTTAGTGCATTTGCACTTTCAAGTAATACATCATTAACTCTGCCAACAATATTATTTACATTGTTTACAGTAATATTGTCTGGATTTGTAAGCAAGTCATCTAGCTTAATCTCTAATGGTGTAATTTTTT
>CM031602.1:52267784-52272784 GCA_018398815.1 Conus ventricosus | reverse complement strand
ACTCTATATCGTTGAGAATGTGCAAAGATATCTGAAATACCCAATCTAAACTTTGTCACAGCATGTCTCAAATGTTTATTAATCGCCATTGACAAATAGGTAGGAATGCAATGCATAGGATTTAATAGTCTGTAAATAGAAAACCTAGGGCTGTCTTCAACATGCGAGTTCCACCTCTGCCAACTACAATCAATCAATCTTTGCCGAAACACACGAACAAAACCATTTACATCACCAACACCCTGGTTTTCCCACACAAAACCAAATCCGAATTCATACAATTTTAGTCTTAAATTAGAGGTCCAGTTTTTCTTTCCCTGTTATCTAACTCTAAAAGCATAGTATAGGCTTTGTATGGCAATCTGTGTTGTTCCATTTGTGTTATTCTTAGCCAGTAACGAATACACTTTACCACTGAAGTTAAATGTATAGGGTATCTATTGGTCTCTCCATATACCAGATCGTTCGGTGTTTTCAAAGAAACACCAATAAATTTCTTAAGAGCATACAGGTGGATTTTCTCAATGTGCATAGCAGCAGAATCAAAACCCCATATTTCAGCACCATATTGTAGCATCGGTTGAATTTGAGCATCAAATAATTTCAAAAATAAAGTCAAAGATTCATTATTCAACATCGTTAATTTCTTCAGTATACACAATAATGCATATTTAGCTCTACTTGCAAGATCTTTACAAGCGAAGGTAAAGCTTAAACGTGTAGAAAAATATATGCCAAGATATTTGTAAGCATTCACAACGGGCATAGCAGTTCCATTATATACCCACCTTTCTCTGGCTGCAAGATATCCACCCTTTCTGAACACAATTATATTGCTTTTATTCATGTTTATGTTTAATCGAAGTGAAGCGGATGCTCTTTCTAAACTGTTCAACTGGGTTTGTAAACCAACTATCGTTTCAGACATCAATGCAACATCGTCAGCTAAAAGAAGAATGAAAATTTCCAAAACATCATTTATGAATTTTGCTCCATGTCGTCCAGAATTAGTCACTTCTTTCGTTAATTCATTAATGAACAAAGAAAACAAAATGGGACTACAAACATCCCCTTGTTTAACTCCAGTTGTACATGTTATATAATCAGTCAGAGAACCGCCGCTTCTTACTCTAGCTTTTACAGAGTCGTACATGCTCATGACACATTGATACAATTTACCTCTTATCCCATTTTTAAACAAAATTCGCCATAATATACTCCTGTTAACAGAATCAAATGCTTTCTCAAAATCAATAAAAGCGACGTATAATTTACGATTCAAACAAAACTGCTTTTGCACAAACGCCATTAAAGTGAACATGTGGTCTATCGTGGAGTAATTTCGTTTAAATCCAGCTTGGCATTCACCTGTGAGGTTCTTTTCCTCTACCCACTCCTGCAGTCTTGCATTGATAACAGTACTGTACAATTTACTACAAACATTACACAAAGAAATTCCTCTATAATTATTAGGATCATCAACATTACCCTTTTTATATAAAGGAAGAACTATTGATTCTGTCCACAGCACAGGAAAAACACCCCTGTCAAATACAGAATTGAAATACTTTGTAACAAAATCCAATATCAAATTAGACTTACATGCATTTTTCACCATTTCACCAATAATACTATCAGGGCCACTAGCTTTATGACTTTTCAGTTTTCTTAAGGCCATCATAATTTCATCCCTTGAAATTGGACGATTGAAATAATCGTTACTGGAATTACTATCATCACTGGAGTCATGTTGAACATTTCCACTGCCTTCCTCATCTGTAACATCATCTGTGTCAACGTCTTTTTCAAGCAGTTTCTGAAAATGTTGAAACCAGTCTTCCAAACCAATGTTATTAGACGGTTGTTTTCCTTTATTGTTGATTTTACGCATTGAGTTCCAAAACTCCCTTTGGTCATTCACAGAAGAAACCAACTGTTCTACTAAATTACTGTTAAACTGTTTACGTTTGTGTTTCAACAGATTCTTGTATTCACGCCTGGCTGCACAGTAAGAAAAATGATCAGGGGGTAATAAAGTGCGACGATATTTATTTAAATGGTTTCGGGCCTTTCTTTTACCGTTACGACACTCTACGTCATACCAGTCATCACAACTGTGTTTTGCATTTATGTTAAACTGTTTTTTCATACATTCAGCTGCATCTTTTAGGCAACTGTTAAATATACTCAAAGATTCGTTAACATCAACACCAATTTTTGTAATCGCCATTTCTATTCTCTCCTGAATTTCAGGAGAGCACATTGCATCACTGAAAGTACTGGCATAAGTCTCATTCCATACATACTTCTCCATTACACATCTACCAATATTCATTTTCGCATTATTTATGTTTTCATTAGAAAAACTGAATTTCATCATTACAGGCATATGGTCAGATTCAACTCTTTCTAACACATGCAGTTCACAATTATTAACAAATTTTGCAAGCAAATCACGTGACATTATAAAATAATCATTGACACTATTGCCTCTCTCAGAAATGTATGTGTAGCGATTGTCGAAATCGCCCTGACACATACCATTCACAATATTCAAATTCAAAGCAGTGCACATATTAATCAACATCTTACCGTAGTTGTTCAGCACAGTATCTTCGGACTTCCTGTTCGTACATACAGGATTACTTAAATGCTTATGGCCAAAAGGCAACCCATCGTCTTCCAAATCATGTGAAATATTTGAAGTCCTGCTGTTAAAATCTCCACTTAATAACACATAAGCATCATCAACAGAAAGTAAACAATCACTCACAAACTCTTCAAGCATACTTATTCCATTGTCATTGCCAGCATATGTATAATAAGGTGAGTCTGCCGGTGGTATGTAAGCGCAGATGTACAAATATTTTTGTTCAAGCACATCAGAGATTTATCAATCACAAAAGCAAAACAACAATCCGATTGAATATCCAATAATTCAACAAATGAACAGAGTTCGTGCCTCACAAGACAAACGAGTCCACCAGAGCGCCTTCCACGGGTTGTAAGTTTAATGGCAGGCTTACAGAATTTCTTATATCCCATAAATATTGACGAATGAAACTCTTCCAAAAATGTTTCAACAAAACAAATGAAATCGAAGGAACAAACAAACGATACAAATTCTTTATCATGTAATTTAGAAAGTAAACCATTTACATTCCAGTGAAGAAAAGACAAACATTTAGAATTATTATATACAACAGAGCGATATGGGTCAAGACTTTCAGTGAACACGGGAGAGAGCCCGCCCCCTCTGTCATGTAATGCGTCACACGCGGTGTCTGAAGCCGAGTCATTCAACACATGCTCAGTGTCAACATGCACATCTTCACATTCTACGCTGGCTGTACCACTGGCACAACACACCTGGTCACCGTCTCTTGATCAGCACGTGCAAGTTCACTGCTAAACCCGCTACACTGTGACAGCAAAACCGGTGCACACTGATAGTTTGTTCCCTCTACTGAATGACCATGAGTATCTCTGGGCCGGCCAACGTCCTATCTCATTTCTACCAGCCGGTCACCAGAATCGACAGAGTACTTCTTTCCGTCTATCAGGAGGTGGTCAAATACCATGGTAGCCCGTTTACCCTCACCACGAGCTCTCTTTAGATGCGGTGTCAACCTCCTCCTAACTTCTCTCACTCGACTGGAAAAGTCCTCACTAATGAAAATCTGACTTCCCCGTAGCTTTCCTTTAGCTTTAAGCACATCTAATTTCTGCTTATAAAAGACGCATCTAGCAATCACGGGGGAGTCGGACTTAGAGTTTATTCGGTGGACCCTGTCGAATTCTATGTCACGAGACAGCTCCAACCTGTCAGTGAGAAGTTCATTTACAATACCTTCACACTCAGCGGTTGTCTCGTTGTCCTTCCTTGGTAATCCATAGAACACCAGGTTGTTCCTCTTGGACCGCCCCTCAGGTCGTCCGTCTTCCTCTCCAGATCTTCAATCTTCTTGCCGAGATCATCGTTCCTTCTCTGCAGGTCTTCGTTCTGTTGACGGAGCGTGACGACCTCCTCCCTCAGCCCCCTCAGCTCGTCCTTCATTTCCACGTAGTCTTCATGGAGGATGCGGATCTCTTCTTTCACTTCTCCAATCCTACTGTCCAGCTTCGTATCCAAGGAGCTCAGCATTCCTATCACGTCAGACAGGGTAGGCTGACTTGCTGTTCCACCGGAAGTACTGCTTGAAGGGTTGTCCGTCCTGTCTAGACTGACTCTGCTGCTTGTTGATCTTGTGCTGGTCAGTCGGGATTGCCTCATGCTTTCCTTGCTGTCTTTGGTCTGAGAAGGGTTGGGTCCCGGATTGCTTTCCACGTCTCCACAGCGAAGGAGAAAACTGCCCCAGTACAAATAAGAGAGGAGCAATCCTACTATGACACCGTCTTTTCTTCCTTTCAGTGTCAACATGGCGCAGTAGAGGGCCCTCTTCTGCCTTGCACGTTTAAACATGAAGGCCTGATAGACCGCATGAAAACAGCCACACACTGATCTGAAATGCAGTGCAGCCGATGGCATGGCTCTTCGTGTAACTTGCTGCCAAGCGTCGAAGCATGGAACGATCTGAGCCAACGCAGTTCTTTATTTGCCAGACAGGATAACAAGTGACTTCTCGCGAAGACAGCAGCTCACAAACCCCCCAGAGAGAGAGAGAGAGAGAGAGAGAGAGAGAGAGAGAGTGAGAGTGAGGGAGAGAGAGAGAGAGGGGGGGAGAGAGAGAGACAGAGACAGAGTGAGTGACAGACAGACAGACAGACAGGCGGATAGACATACAGACAGAAATAGACAGAGATAGACAGATAGACAGTCAGACAGACAGTCAGACAGACAGTCAGACAGACAGTCAGACAGACATTCAGACAGACAGTCAGACAGACAGTCAGACAGACAGTCAGACAGACAGTCAGACACACAGACAGATCATCTGGATTTATTGATTGACTGATAATCATTGTTTTCATGGGTACAGAATATGCAACATTTTTTTTCA
>CM031602.1:52250373-52252873 GCA_018398815.1 Conus ventricosus | reverse complement strand
GGATGAAAAACCCTGCAAGCTAAATCGACACTTTCTGAATCAAAAGATGTTTTGAAATGGGAAAAGACTCTGTACTACGTGACGCTCTCTCTCTCTCTCTCTCTCTCCTCTCTCTCTCTCTCTCTCTCTCTCTCTCTCTCTCTCTCTCTCTCTCTCTCTCTCTCTCTCTCTCTCTTCTCTTCTTCTTCTTCTTCTTCTTCTTCTTCTTCCTTTGATCTGTCAGTTCTCTCTCTCTCTCTCTCTCTCTCTCTCTCTCTCTCTCTCTCTCTCTCTCTCTCCTCTCTCTCTCTCTCTCTCTCTCTCCATATCACAGTCTCTATCTATCTGTCTGTCTTTCTGTCTGTCTGTCTGTCTCTTCTTCATCTTCTCCTTCTTCTTCTTCCTTTTAATCTGTCAGTCCCCCCCCTCTCTCTCTCTTCTCTCTCTCTCCTCTCTCTCTCTCTCTCTCTCTCCCTCTCTCTCTCTCTCTCTCTCCCCCCGTTAAAAAAGGAAAACTCACACGAAATCGATCAGAATCAATTCTCCTTTCCTTGTTCCCACTCGTATAACTTTATAAAAGCAAGTTAATATTTACCTGCCGAATTAAGCACACAAAAACGAAACTGTTTTGAAAAAAAAAAATCTATCCATTCACCAGTTCTCCAAAACTACGTATGAAACGTGAAGTGAAAACTGCCGTTTTTTTTAATTCCAAAATAGCGAAGACATGGTGAATATGTTAGTACTGAAGACACCGCGTTATTTCATCTACACAACACATTTATCAGCATGAGCGTCGAGCTGCTCTCCACAGTGAAATGAAACCGATAGAGTAGTGTACTCTCTGGCTTACATTTCACCTTTTTTTCAATCAAATATATAATCATGTAACCCTGGATCACGAAACTACCAGTAAGCCAGTTACTTAACTTTTCAATTTTTTTAGATATAAACATGTTTGAAATTGGCAGACTTACTGGATTCATTTTAGATGAGAATGAATGAGCGAAGATGACAAAAAGGAAAGCTATGACCTTTTGAACAGGGTCACTGTGGCTACATACAATTGGATGAAACAGCATCTACAGGGTTTGCAGTCCCCTCCTGCATCATGTTTTTCTGCTAATTAAAGCTTTACTAATTTAACGATTGCTTTAAGATATATGGATACAATGAAGCCAGAGGTCTGGGAATCCATTTATATATAGAAGTGAAAGAGTACCAGACAGACCCCCTTTTTGTCCTTTGCTGGCAAAACAGACCACGCCAGTTTAGTATTGAGTGGTCACGTGTTTGCTGACATTCAACATGGATTATTCAACAGAATTTAGTCTGGAGAAGATATTGCTACTGTGCGTTACTTTTCACTGTATCTTAAACTGTTGTTGCTGTTTACATGTGCTAAGTGTGTATTCTACAGAAGACCTCTTTATTGTCTCAGATGAAAGTTAGACATTTAGACCACCATTTATAGTGGTGAGTTTGCGAATATAAGTGATTGCTTGTTCTTCGTTTTCATTGTCCCGAATGTTGTTTATTCTGCCTGAAGAAGGCCTGAGTGGTCGAAACGCGTGGTGTTTGATCTTGTGATTTGTTTGTCCGTGCTGTTTGGTGGACTCACTTACAATTCCACCATGTATAGTCCAATTGAAAAAGGGGAGATATCTCTCTCTCTCTCTCTCTCTCTCTCTCCTCTCTCTCTCTCTCTCTCTCTCTCTCTCTCTCTCTCCACACACACACACACACACACACACACACACACACACACACACGCGCGCGCGCGCGCGCGCGCGCGCGCGCGCACACGCACACGCACACACACATTCCATACGAGATTGAAACCATGTATATGGGGAATCTCTGACTTCTTTGGTGAGTGCGTATCCTCTGTGCCACAGTTCCTCGTCTGAATCTACCTCCACACATGCCCCTCTTCATTCCCTGGCCAACATTTCCTCTGGTCTCCCTCTACTCCCATCTCTTCCTCCTCTTCCTCCTCCTCCATCCCTCCCGCTATGCCTCCAACCACATATCCACCCTGATTCATCTTCTCCCACGCATATATACATATCAAGGTGTCCAATATTTCTAGGTATGAAAGATGGCAGAATCCCTGGAGCTAAAATGACACTCCCAGAATTGGAGAATGTTTTGGAACTAGCAAAATAAAAGTGTTTTTAACCTAGTAATATTACTCTCTCTCTCTCTCTCTCTCTCTCTCTCTCTCTCTCTCTCTCTCTGAGTGACGTCCCTTGTTTGACTCCCAGCAAGACGTGTTTTGAGCTGCTCGGGTGAATGTCTGCCCAAATCACTTGTGATCGTTCAGCATGCCTGCGTAAAGTGTCCCAATGCTGTGGAAGCCACACTCAATGCTGCGCTACAGGAAATGGCTCTGTCCTCATCTAAAATTGTAGGCAGCGGGATACAAACCGTCGTCATTCTCCGGTTAACAGCGATTACCGACCAGCCCCCTGCCACACGAACGGGCAACCACAGTGCGGTTATAACCACGGAAATGCCC
>CM031602.1:52240373-52245373 GCA_018398815.1 Conus ventricosus | reverse complement strand
GATGAGCATTCATATCTGCAGTGGTAGATAATTCTGCCAAACTAACAGTATGTGCTTGAGTGGGTGATTCGATTTCGCAATGCAAACTGTCACTTTAGTTCGCGAGTATGACAACTTATCCAGAACGTTAACGAAGCTCTGCCAACTACGCACTGTCTAACTTACATGTGCTAAAGCCATGACAGAAATTAAAAGTCATCGTAAAGGCCTGTTACCAGCAGCTGTGCGAGCAACTTGCGGCATGCAAAACGTGTCGGAATTAGACCCGAACAATACAATGACCAATCCACCAGCAATACAATGACCAATCCACCAGTCTCCATTCAGCCAACATGGAAAAAACTAGCAATGGGCAGTGCATCATTGCCGGCAAACTTTAGGTAAAAAAAAATAAAAAAAAAATAAAAATAAAACAATCCCAACAGAAGAAGAGAAAGAAGCAATATTTTACAAGGTGTAGACAACATCTAGAAGTCTCGAAGGTAAACAGGCCTCCAACGAGACCTCAAACACCTCAAGTTCAAGTTCAAGTCAAGTTGGTCGAGTCACTTCCCTTTGACCTTTGACATCTTCTGCTAGCTCACGTGACAAAGAGCCGTCCCCCCTTCCTTTGACCTTTGACATCTTCTGCCAGCTCACGTGACGAAGAAACATCCGCGGATTAGGCGTTATACTGGTTGGGATAGGAAACAATATTGAAAGTTGTATGGCAGGCAAGAAATGATCTGTTTCGTAGCAGGGCTATTTTGCAAAATGTCGAGAGCTAGGGAAGGCGTGGGCAGAATGGAATTCTGGCTTTTGGCGCAACGTGTACAGACGGCCTTAACTTGCACTCCAACACACATTCCCAAAACCATTTCCCTCCACGTCCTTCCCTCTCTCTCCCCCCCCCCCCCCCCCCCCCCCCCCCCCCCCCTCCCCCTCCCCTACTGCCGTCGCTTTCACCGCAAAGCCTTCTAGCACGCGTGCATAGACACGTCCACCATAAAAGCAGCTGAAGTGGCCAATATTTCAAAGCACGAAAGATGACAAAACCTCTCAGAGTAAATTGACACAGTCAGAATCGAAGAGTGTCTTGGAATAGGAAAGAAATGTTAGTGCTCTCTCTCTCTCTTCTCCTCTCTCTCTCTCTCTCTCTCTCTCTCTCTCTCTCTCTGTGGTGTGTGTGTGTGTGTGTGTGTGTGTGTGTGTGTGTGTGTTGTACTCCGCTTCTCTTTCTTTCTCTCTAAATTTCTGTTTTCCTCTCTTCTCTCCCCTCTCTCTCTCTCTCTCTCTCTCTTTCTCTCTCTCTCTCTCTCTCTCTCTCTCCTCTCTTCTCTCTCTCTCTCTCACACACACACACACACACACACACACACACACACACACACACACACGTTGTTTCCGCATGCATACAACTGTGAAAGAGATACGTATTTTACCTGCCCAAGTAAGCATCAGAAAGCAAATCTTTTTACTTTGAAAATAAGAATCTATCCATCAAGCCATCCACAAAAACTGTTTAATGCCATGTGAAGTTAGGATTTCCGCACAGACCCCGAAATAGTCCTTGGTAAATCTACTAGCAGTAAAAAGCATGCATCATTCTATTTTCACAGCAGATTCATCTGCGTAAAAGTCCAGTTGTTGTCCATGGTGAAAGCGCTTGATGAAATGGTGTGCCACGCATTTTTATTTATTCTTTTTTTTTTTAATTTTCAACAGTGCATATTTTTGTTTATATGTCAAGGTGAAGTTTTCAACAGATTTTAGTCAAGAACAACTCGGTTGCCACACTTCAATTATTTGTGTATTTGTTTCTTTCGTTTTCCATCTGTGTTCCAAGAGTATGCCTCACCCCAGGACCTCAGCATTAGTGTGTTATCTAAAAGTTGAATAATCAGATTAGTGGAAAAGCTTGAGACAACAAACAATATATCCGAGAATCGAACACCGAACCAAGTCTTTTCTCAATTCTGAGATGAGCGCGTTGTCCACAAAGCCAACTTTCCAAATATGTACAAGCCAACCGATACGAGCTCCATACCCGTCCGTACACCCTCCTTTCCTCGTTTCCCATCATATTCCAAAACCCCTACGCTCTCCCCTCTCCAGCTCCCAACATCTCTTTTCCTCATGCATAACCACGTCAGGCGAAATAGCACTGGAAAATGTCAAATATTTCAAAGTACCAAAGATGGCAAAATAGGTCATGCTGCAGTGGCAATGCCTGAATCAACAAATGTTTTGCAATAGGAAAAGTCTGAATTGTGCATCATACTGAAGTCTGTTTTGTCTGTCTGACGGTCTGTCTGACTGCCTGTCTGTTTGTCAGTCTGTCTGTCAATCTGTCTGTCTGTCCGTCTGTCTGTCTGTCTGTCTGTCCTCTCTCTCTCTCTCTCTCTTCCTCTCTCTCTCTCTCTCCTCTCTCTTCTCTTCTCTCTCCCTCCTTCCTCTCTCTTTTCTCTCTCTCGCCTCTCTCTCCCTGTCGCTGCATCTGTGTGTTGTCTCTCTTGTTTCTCTTGCCTGTCCTGTCCATCTGTCTGTCGGTCTGGTCCGCTGTCTGTCTGTTTATTTTCTGTCCATCTGCTGACTCTCTGTCTGTTTGTCTGTCTCTCAATCTTTCTTCTGTCCCTCTGTCTGTCTGTATTTCTGCCCTGCCCCTCCCCCCCCCTGTCTGTATTTTTCTGCCTCCCCCCCCTCCTCTCTCTCCAGTTCACACACAACACACACACACACACACACATACACACACACACACAACACCCACACACACACCACAAACACACACACACACACACACACAACACACACACCAACGCTAAACCTCACTGAATCGATTTGAATGAAAACTTCCTTCCCCAGTCGCATGTTATAATTCTCTAAAACCAAGCTAATATTGATCTGTCCCCGTTGTTCACACAGATGGGAACTTTTTTGGGGAAAAAAGACACATCTATCCTCTCGCCGCTCCCCCCCCCCCCCCCCCCCACACACCCACACCCCCCACCGCTCACACAACAGAACACACCGCGTATGAAACATAAACACTCTCGCGAGATCAATAGAGCTTCGGTACCATGTTGTTCTAGCGACACAACGAGTTTATCAACGTGAACATCGAGTTGCTTCCGGCGGCAAAAGTAGATAGATATATCGGGGTGCTTCCTCCCATACAGCCCCCCCCCCCCCCCCCCCCCCCCTTTTTTTAATTTTTAAATTTTGATTTTTTTTTTTTTAAACCGAGCATTTTTTTTACATACACATCAACATGGAATTTTCTAGTCTATACATATTGTCTGGACAACTCTGTTGTTGTTTTTTCGTCATCGTCGTCGTTGTCGTCGTCGTCGTCGTTGTTGTTGTTTTAGTTTGGTCATAACCCTTTATTGTTATTTTTACGATATGTAGTGCCCAAGAAGATGTTTGCTTGCATATTACATTGGACGTGTCTACTTCTTCTTCTTCTTCTTCTTCATTGAATCTGCTTGAATATAGATTTAGTATATACAACACTGTTGTTGTTGTTAGGTTTTTTGTTGTTGTTTTTTGCTGTTGTTGTTGTTGTTATTGCTGTTTTCGTTTCTGTTGTTCTTTCTCTTTACCACATATCCCAGTTGGGAACTTGCTTTTTAGTCATATTCGAAAGTAAAGCATTTAGAACCACGTCCATTGAAAAAGCAAGAGAAGATAATCCAGCCACACGGCACTTCAATGGTGGACTGCTAGCCCTTTACCTTGCTTGGTGAGTGTATTATCTATGAAGCAGGCTGCTCCTCCATCTCTGAACTTTGAGCTAAACACCAGCCTCCCCCCCCCCACCCCCTCCCCTACCCAACATTTCCCCTGTCTCTTTTCCCTCCTCTCCTCTTCTTCTGTCACTTTTCCACTCCCACATACCAATCTAAGTCGCATTCTCTTACTCTCAACACACATAGTGAACAGTACTTCAGGACTACTGAGCCTAGCTTGATACTTTTTGGCATCACAGAACTTTTTGAAACTGGAAGAAACAAAATGCCCATGGGGTTTTTGGTGTTTTCTCTCCCTCCCTCCTCCTCTCTCTCTCCCCTCTCGCCTCTCTCTCCCTCATCTTCTCTCTCTCTCTCTCTCTCTCTCTCTCCTCTCTCTCTCCTCTCTCCTCTCTCTCTCTCTCTGTCTCGTTCTCTGTCTGTCTCTTTCTCTCTCCTCTGAATCGAGACTAATTCAATATTCCTTGCCCGTTTCTATAACTTTGTAAAAACAAAGGTAATATCTATCTGTTTGAGTTAGCCTCAGAGAAGGGAAATCTGTTTCACCCTGAAAAAAAAGGAAGTAATTCATAACTAGATAATAATTATATCTGAAATGAAAATTATTGCTGCGATGCCAGAAATAGCCTTTAATGCTGAACACAGTGTATCATTCCGTTGTCACAATAGATCTGTTTGTGTGAAAGTTTGTTAGTTCCCCATGGTAACAGTGTTTTGATCGAATAGAGCAACCACGCATGGGCGTGTTTTTGTCAACTTTCTATTTGCTTTTATCGTCTAAATTCAACCTGGAACAAGATACTATCGCTGCAGGTCTTTTCTTTCTTTTTTCTTTTCTTTTTTTTTCCTTGCTGGTGTTGTTTACTTGCTCAACAAGCATGCCTCAAACCGGAGCTTTGTGCATCATTCTATCTGAAAGTTTTATATCTCTGATCAGCGCTGAAGATCCAACAATGAACGAGAGGAGCGACAACCAGGATACAATAATAGAGAGAGAAAAAAAAGAAGAAGAAAAGGATGACCCGAGACTCTCTCTTCTCCTAATCGAGTATGTTACCCGCAAGAGCACATTTCCCCTGTACACTCATCATCCTTCAGGCAAAACCCCCCCCCCCTCCCCTCCCCTCCATCCTTCCTGTTCCCCACCCTCTCTACGTCCACCCTCCCCTACCCACCCTACCTCCCCTCAATAATATTTTCCCAAGGGGGTAGGCACATCCCCCCCAGCACATTTAAGTGTCCCGTTTTTTAAGGGGGAAAAAAAAAGGG
>CM031602.1:52229004-52239373 GCA_018398815.1 Conus ventricosus | reverse complement strand
ATAACTCAGTGCAAAAAATTTTAGCAAGGGAAGAACAGGGTGAGAGGTTTTCGGAGATTTCGAGACAAGGCGGCAGCATTATTTGGCAGGTGGTGTATTTATGTAGTATGTTTGTATGTATGTGTGAAAGTGTGTATTATATATGTGTCGTTGTGCGCATGTAGTGTATGTGTGTGCGTGTATGTATGTATGTATGTATATATAATAAAATTTTATTATATATATATAATATATATTATATATATATATAATATATATATATATAATAAAATATATGGTGTGTGTTTTGTGTTGTGTGTGTGTGTGTGTGTGTTGTGTGTGTGTGTGTGTGGTGTGGTGGGTAGGGCATATATTGTGTGTGGGTATATATTATATGTGTGTGCATAGGGTTATATCTTATGAAAAATGAATATAATTATTTTTATATGTTGCCCCCTTTTTCCACTCTTTCTCTTCTCTCTCTCTCTCTCTCTCTCTCTCCCCTCTCTCTCTCTCTCTCTCTCTCTATCTCTCTCTCCCCTTCTCTTTCTTTTCTTGTCTGTGCATGGCGTGCGTGTGTATGTTCCGATTCCGTACATTTTTTGTCATGTTTTTTTTCTGTCTGGTTTTTATACAGGCTAATTATTGTACGTTTTAGAACATTTTCATTTCAAATCATTACATCTCATGCTGTTCCCCTTCTCCCTTCCATCCTCTCTCTCTCTCTCTTTTTTCTCCCCCCCTCCCCCTCCCCCAATTTCACCTCACTTTGTTTAAATACCTTCTACGTATTTTCATGCCTTGTGAAAAATGAATACTGTTGTGCCTTGCTCTCCTCTCTCTCTCTCTCTCTCTCTCTTCTCTCTCTCTCTCTCTCTCTCTCTCTTCTCTTCCCCTCTCTCTCTTCTCTCTCTCTTTTCCGCTGTCTCTCTCTCTCTCTTCTCTTCTCTCTTCTCTCTCTTCTCTTCTTCTCTCTCTCTCTCTCTCTTTCCCTCTCTCTATGCGTGCGAACGTGCGTGTATTTGTGTGTTTCAAAATTTTGTACGCACTTTGTCATATTCACTTCACTGTCTGTTTTCATTCATCCCAATCTTGTACGTTGTGATAACACTTACATATGTTTCCCACCCCACCTCACTCCTACCCCGCTCTTCCTTCCTCTTATTATTGTTATTCTCATTTTTATTTTTAATTTTATTTTGTTATTATTTTTTGTGTTGTTTTGTTTATTATTATTCTCATTTTTTTGTTTTGTTTTCATTTATCTTCTATTTCATTTGATGTTCCTCTATGATTACATTGCCCGCTTTGCTTGCTTCTTTGATTTCTTACATTAATGATTTCACTGCATGTTGTAGTCCCTACTCAGGGCGAGGACTGGATGTAAAAAGCACGTTAGTGCTTATCTATTATCCTCGTAAATAAAGAATTTGTCTTGTCTTTCTTGTCTCTCTCTCTCTCTCTCTCTCTCTCTCTCTCTGTCGATCGGTCTCTCTCTCTCTCTCTCTCTCTCTCTCTCTCTCCTCTCTCTCTCTCTCGATCGGTTTTCTCTCTCTCTTTTCTCTCTCTCTCTCCCCTTCTCTCTCTCTCTTCTCTCTCTTCTCTCTCTCTTTTCTCCAATGATTTTTTTGCGCATTTTAAACTGCATCTTTCATCCGATTTAGGCTTAAAACAACTGTTCTGTTGCTGTGGGGGCTTATTTATTCGGTGGCGATGTTTACTTTCTTTATGTCCGAGCCACTACGGCATCTCTGTTCAACCACTTAATCTACATGTAATCCACTCACTCATCACCTTAGATTCAAAGGAAAAGAGGGAGAAAAAGAATCAAACCCGTGCAATGAAACAATGCGGGGAAAGAATTCGTTTGGAGTTATGGTCGTGTGTTTTATTCCATCAGGGGAGCAATAGTTGTCCTGCTGGCTCGTTCTTTACTGTGTATTGTCTTCTTGCCTCATTTGAGATTTCTTTTCATACCAATCAAACTGAACCTATCTTGTATTTGTTATTGTTCGTCCCATGTGTTTGCTTGACTCTATTCCAGATCAACAAGATGCAAAGCATATAAATGTACTCCCAGTTTATCTTCCTGAAAAAAACGTCACAATCAAACATGCGTCATAATGTATTTAGTCACTGAGATAAACTGCCATTTCTGAAAGTGTGCATGCGGTTTAACTGTTATAGCCGTTAGTAACTGCTATTCTGGTAAAATAAAACATCGGGCATCATCCGTGGCCCATAATGAACATACCTACTTCTTTTTTCTCAGAAAGATTGGCCCAGAAGTTTTGTCTGGAGTGTGGAACACATTTTCACCACGGACAGACACACAGACAGACAGACACACAGACAGACAGACCACAGACAGACAGACACACAGACAGGATTAATTTTCGTCGTTCCCATTGTAAAGTACTCCCTGTTCTAGAAGAAATGGGAGTACAAAAAGACTGTGTCAGTCTTGAATAAAGTTGATCCGTGTATTTGTTCATTTTCCCAGTTGTTGTTGCTCTGTGGATGTGTCCGGTATGTGGGTATATATGCATGCTTGCGACATGCCCCCCCCCCCCCCCCCCCCCCACCCCCTGATAATTATATCCTTCTTTGTTTCCATTTCTGCTGGTGGCAGATTGGGTGTCGAAAGCAACATGTGTTTGGACATTTGGGTATGAATTCTAGGTATTCCTGCTTCTTAGTGAGCACGTTACGCATCAGGCCAAATTTCGCCTTCCATTCGAACTTCCCACAAACACCATGCCCTTGCCTTTCCGTGTCCTCACCTCCCTTACCTCCCTTCCTCTGTCTACTTTTCACTCCTCACTCTAGACATGGTCAACACAGCAGCGGTTGAGGTGTCCAATATTTCAGGGCACGAAAGATGACAAAACCCCTCAGGCTAAACTGGCACTGTCAGAACGAACTACTGTTTGGAGAAGGACAAGAATGTCCCAATACTTGTTAATACGGGCGTCTGTCTCTTTGTCGGTTTGCTGTGATCTTGTCTCTGACTCTTTATTTCTGTAGATCTCTGTCTCTGTCCCTATCTCTTTCTGCATGGTTCTGTCTGTCTATCTGTCTATCTCTGTCTCTGTCAGGAACTGACCCCAAGCTTTTGGTGATTTTTCTGTCCCTTCGTGTCTTGTCGCCCCCCCCCCCCCCTCTCTCTCTCTCTCTCTCTCTCTCTCTCTCTCTCTCTCTGCATTTATATTGATTTTCCTGTAATATTGTTATCGTCCTCTTCATATGGGGCTATCGCCTTAAATGAATAAATCATCTGAATCTGAGTCTGAATTCTCTCTCTCTCTCTCTCTCTCTCTCTCTCTCTCTCTCTCTCTCTCTCTCTCTCTCTCTCTCTCTCTGTGTGTGTGTGTGTGTGTGTGTGTGTGTGTGTGTGTGTGTGTGTGTGTGTGTGTACCAGTCACTGGTTGACCACAACAAAGTCTGCACAGTGGATTGTACTATACTGGTAAATGTATATATAAAGGGCACACTCACATTCACCCGATAACTACAAAGCATACAATGATACTACCATTCTTGGGACTTTGATTATGCACACATTACACACACATTCCGAGATGTTCTGCATACGTTGTACACACATTCTGGGATGTTCTGCATACGTTATACGCACATTCTGGGATGTTCTGCATACGTTATACACACATTCTGGGATGTTATGCATACGTTATACACACATTCGTGGATATTATGCATACGTAATACACACATCTTGGGAAAATTTGCATACGAAAGACACATATTGTGGGATGCTATGCACACGTAATACACACATTTTGGGATGTGAAGTCAGCAATCCTTTGTTTTTCTCCCTCCCCTTGTTTCTCTCTGTTTCCTTGTGACTTTCATGTACTGGAGACTTCAGATGCGAAATGGAATAATGATGAGACAAAGACTGCATGGCTTTGGAACTAAAATATAGGATAGTAACTCACCATTCCCAGCGTGCAAATGTTTGCAAGCTTAAGATACTTTTGTCGTTTAAACCGTTAGCATGTAAGGCTGCAAGCGCTAATTCGACCAACAGGAGGAGCTAGTAGCACACAGCCATGCTCCGAAATGCACACTCTGATGACACGCCCAATGGTATTCTTTTCTTCGGTCACGTGACCTTTCAGGCGGCAGGAAAATAAGATATTTCCAACCTGGCCTTGATTCGACGTCTCACACAACGGGGCGCGTCAAAACAATGTTGGGTTTGATTACACATAACAGTCACGACAGTGTGGTCTTTGCACACACACACACACACACACACATACACACATACAGACACGCGCGTGCGCGCGCGCGCGCGCGCGCGCACACAATAGGTATTTAGAACGTTAGGTAGGTGGACAGCGGATCAGCTCATTACTCCCCCGTATCGTTACTCCCCGGCTCTTTACTCCCCCGGTTAGGGTTACGGTTAGGGTTAGGGTTAGGGATAGGGTTAGGGTTAGGGATAGGGTTAGGGTTAGGGTTAGGGTTAGGGTTAGGGTTAGGGATAGGGTTAGGGTTAGGGATAGGGTTACGGTTAGGGATAGGGTTAGGGATAGGGTTAGGGATAGGGTTTGGGATAGGGTTAGGGTTAGGGTTAGGGATAGGGTTAGGGTTAGGGTTAGGGATAGGGTTAGGGATAGGGTTAGGGATAGGGATAGGGTTAGGGTTAGGGATAGGGTTAGGGTTAGGGTTAGGCGAGCCGGGGGAGTAGTAACGAGCCGGGGGAGTAACGAGCCGGGGGAGTAATGAGATGCTCCCTGTGTGTTTGTATGTGTGTATGTATGTATGTAAGTATGTATGTATGTATGTATGTATGCATGTATGTATGTATGTATGTATGCATGTATGCATGTATGCACGTATGCATGTATGCATGTATGTATGCATGCATGTATGTATGTATGTATGTATGTATGTATGTATGTATGTATGTATGTATGTATGCGTGCATGTATGTATGTATGTATGTATGTATGTATGTATGTATGTATGTATGTATGTATGTATGTATGTATGTATGTATGTATGTATGTATGCGTGCATGTATGTATGTATGTATGTATGTATGTATGTATGCATGCATGCATGCATGCATGTATGCATGTATGCATGTTTGTATTTATGTATGTGTGTATGTTATCTATATCTGCCAGTGTAACAAACTTTCAGAGGGCCCACAACCGTCGACGATTCCCCGGCTGGCACTGTTGTTTCCCCGACAGGTATCTTCGTGGTTTCCATTAGCCCCCATTGTACAGTCCCGTGTCCATTGGGAACTGCAGTAATGGCCGCTGGAACTACGTCCAGAACCCAATCGCTGGTTGTCCTGGGAGACGCAGCAAAGCGCTGCCAAGTGTCAAAAACACTCGGCTTTGCAGCAGAATTTGTGGGCAGTGCTCTCTCTCTCTCTCTCTCTCTCTCTCTCTCTCTCTCTCTCCTCTCTCTCCTCTCTCTCTATCTCTCTCTCTCTCTCTCTCTCTCTCTCTCTCTCTCTCTCTCTCAGGTTCATGGCGTCTGTTTTCCTATTTGTACAAGTATCGGTCTTTTATTTTTCATTGATACAATGCAAGATGCATTTTCTTTCTTTTTTTCACACGCATCAGATATTAAGGTCGATGTGGCATTTGTTAACATTGCCGATGTCTTTGACAGCCCTTCTTGAGTCGAACCAGGTATGCCACTGGAAAGAGTAGTGGCAGAAGTGGTGATGGTGATTCTGTTCCAACTTGATCGCAGAGTTACGTTTCTCCTTAGTTGACATCCAACTGACCGTAGCAATCCGTCGACTTATGCGCATGTATTTGTGTGTGTTGAGACGACCTACAGATTATGTGAACGGTCTTTCAATAAGGGTAAGAACTCGTCCCCATAACCTGCAGACCTCTTGATATGGGTGCTCAACTGAAATCGTGAGACCAGTTAAGCTTGGAACTGTTTTGGATGGTCTGTCAGTCAGAGTTCAGCTCTCTCTTGGTGCTGTTCCTTTTTCTCTTCAGTGTTACAACACTACAATGATTGACATGACAAGAGACGCTGCCAAACAGATACGAAACAGCTGCAGGTAAATCATTTAAAAAAAAAAAGTTTAAATGATACATCCGCTAAACAAGAATAAACTAATCACAAGACAAAATTGTGTTTAGTCTTGTGATTAGTTTGTTCATGTTTGGCGGATTGCATCATTTAAACTTTTAAAAGATGTCTTCAGATACAGATTGCTGGCTAAGTGAGGCGACTGCAAGCGGAGCAACAACAAGAGGTCAGCAGGTTCTTCAACGCCCATCTTGCGCCGACTTTGACAAAGATCAGTGATTGCTCGTTCTTCATTTTCGTTGTCCGGAGTATAGGTTATCTTGCCCGAAGAAGACCTTAGATATCGAAACGCGTCATGTTTTGTCTTGTGATTCGTTTGTCGACGTTGTTCGGCGGATTTACTATGAATTCTTTAAAAAAAAATGTGGTTAGCTACAAATTGATTTCTATCAGCAGAAACATACTGTATGCTTACTCCCCTTTGTCTGAACCTCGTATACATTTTTTATCACAGAATTTTGTAGGGCGTTTTTTAAACTGAGCAAAACATTTGCTTGCGAGCCTAGATTGGCTAGTTATGCATTGCAGGCGGTCTGTGGGACTTACTTTGGTTTTTAACGGCGCGATCTTTTGGTTTCCGGTCTAAGATTTTTGGGTTACAAACATCTTGACTATTTGAGGTTTGCGGGAGAGACATTGGGTTGCTTACTATGAGCGGGGAATCCTTTAGGCTTGGGTAAAGGGAGATAACCATCTAAACGCTTTTCGGCAAAGAAAATCAATTTGTTCCTGGTTAACATGCTCTGTTGTCATGGACTTGGAATGTAAATTCTCTTTTGATTAGTACAAGAATGTACTTTACCGAGCATCTGCTGCGGATTACTTTCCTGTCTGGTAGATATGAGGCTGTCTCGCTTGGATGTGAATGATTTAAAGGAATACTGGCAACGAATATCATTTGCAAGCCATAGTCATTGCATAGCCAGAAACATGTTCTTCATGTGAGAGAAAAACAGAAAACACGAAACATACACTTTGGTATTGCCCTCTTTTGCAGTATTTCTGAAAATAATGTCAGAATGTGGTTAGTGTGGGAAAATGAGATCCCTTAATCCCTGACTTAATAATCTAATTGCTGTATTTGGTTGTGATTACAGCTTTACATCCGACAAAACGTTTCATCTAGAATTGCGTCTCGAAAGCAGTTATATTTACAGATGGAAATATGAAAAGGAGGTGTCCTCGGGTCATAGCTTTCCTGTTTATTTGAACGAAACACATAAAACAGAAAAAGCATAGTGCTTATCTTTACATGCAAATTTTCCAACACAGTGAATCATAACCTTATCTTTACTTGAGTGACACACTAATTTCATAAGACTTTCAAAAATGATTTGCTTTGCTTGTTTCTTTCTTTTATTATAATCTAAGCGTGACCGAACCATACAAATGAACAGTGTTTGTTTTTCATAATTATTACAAAACATGTTCATTCCTATTCATCATGTTTAACATGTGTTATGATTCTTGTTATTTATGTATTTATCCATTTATTTATTTATTCATTCATTTATCTGTTTATTTATCCATTTATTTATTCATTCTTTTCTTTCTTTCTTTCTTTATTTATTTATTTGTTTGTTTGTTTCCTTAATGTAAATTTTGTCATCTATTACTTTGTTCATAAATTTCGTTGATTTTAGGGATGCACAAAAATGCGTTCGCTTATCAATGAATGCATGTGTTTCGTACATTTGCCTTACATCATCAAATCGTCAGAACCTGACCGCTTCATTGTGAAAAAATGACTTCTCAAGTCTCATCCCCTGCCTGCTTCATGTTTTTCCATTCACGTGTAGGCATGAAGTGACCGCCTTTCCCTTCTTTCGTTTTCCTCTTCTCTTCACTGTTGCAAAAATAAAGAATAATGTAAGATTTGATGTTCTTACGATTTATGAAATTTTACCTACCATGGATAGTCTTCAGAGAACATCAAACAAAACTGTGTTGGAAACTGGTATTTCCAGGCTTTTCTTTTTTATCTTGACCACAACATTTGTTGGATCTATGCAGCCAAACACGACTGTGTCATTTGCCAGTTCTGCAGAACGGAGAGAAATAAAACAAATGTGTAGATTAGGCTAAAAGAACAGTTTCCTACATGTTAGGAGTTCTATGCGCCACTCTCTTTTAAGGGAAGCTGAAAAAGTATCCAGATTCGGGGAAAAATCCCAGTAGGCTATCGACAAAATAACCTGTTCGTCTGACGTTTAGAGAACAGCATTTTACCAATCCGGGCTCATTTCGTCCTCAACCAGTTTCGGACGAAGTGACCCCAGGATTGGAAAAAATACTGTTCTCTAACAAGTAAGATTTCAATAACCAAAAAATAACGACCCTACAAACAAACATACTGTGTAGGATTATCCGTTTTCAATACAATTTACTAAACTTTTCAGATTTCAGTTTTTGCTTATTTCCCATGTTTTTCCTGATCATTCTCAATAACATCATTTTTTACGCATACATTCATCAAATGCGTCTCTGTCTTTCATGTGAAATAAAACTACAGTCTTTAACTGTTCTCTAAAGTCTTTTAAAACCGAGTTATATTTTTGACCCTAAAAAACCACACACTTATCCCGCATGTCTTCCACTAAAGGCTAGTCTTGACAAAGTTTTTCTTTTTTAACTATGTCTCTTTCTGCCGAACAGTCATCTATAATAAATAGCTCCCGCGTTCCCCCAAACAATCCCATAAAAGTGTTCTAAACATTCACTTCAGTTTATTGCTGGGATTTAACTAAAAATATGTTATCATCAGTCCAATAAACCTCTATCATGATATGCTTTGTTTTCCATTTAATGTTGGGCAGAAAATCACAATATGATCAAATTATAACGAAAACGTTTGTAACAGGTTGAGGATAAATATTGTTTTTCCACAACCAGTTTGTCCACAAATTAATGAACAATGAGGGGTTTTTTGTCATAAAGTTTAACTGCTCCATATTTATAATAGAATTTAATCTAATCCAGTTATTGTTTTTATCATGCTCTCTGTTAAAACTTTTTTCAGTATAATAAAATCCTATAAGATCTAAATGTGTAAGATTAATCCAATTCAGTTCTGTAAGATTGTTTCTATTTAGACTAATATTGATTTTGTTGCTTGTTGTTATGACCTTAATATCCTCACCATTGTGAAAAATGACGATGGTAACTTTAAGTTTTTTCAACGTAAAAATTTTGCCAGCTAATTAGAATTCCTTTTAGAAGGACGTCACTAACGCCCACACCCCCTCCTCTTCACATCTTTTAAGACAGAAATTTCAAAAACATTGTGAACGTGTCTCCTAATTTCATTTGCGGAATGAATTTTTAATTTTGTAGAAGCATCTTTTAAAACCGTTTCTCTTCTGTGGGGGATGTACTGTTTATTCCCATACGGCTTTAGTTCAATCTCTTTCCGACCCATTGTCATCTGGCATAAGACTTACATGTAAAGGGCCGAGTTGAATGCTTTCTGAAACTTTTTTGACGGCTAAAAAATGTAAATGGCTTATGAAATTCAATTTTATTTCCCATTCTAAATATGGGTTCTAAATGCCATTTGCTGTCAGGTTTTCGAAAATATTTTATATTCATACGGCCAACATTATTTGCTTCTAGATTGCGCCAGTTTTTCTAGTTTAGGGAAAATTTTGTTGTCACCACCTCTTTGCGTTTATAATCACCATCTTTAGGTACTCAAAACCATACAAAACGCCTATCTCACCATTTTGTTCAAAGTCTGAACGTCTGCAAGGTCTTTTAATTCTAAAGTTTTTACACCTCACAGGCGCTAATGTAACTCCCGATTCTTCTGGCCCACGCGACATTATTTTTAGAACAACGTTTTATTTATTTCCAAAACAATGTGTAGGTTATTACATTTTATGACTTTCCCCGTTTTGTCTGTGATCTTTATATTAAGATCCGACCCTCCCACAAGCTAATTTTAACTGTAATAGGAAATTTATAATTCAAATCAATATGCCCCCCTTTCCCTGCGGAGAGCTCTTAAACGTTGAGGGCCCCTCCCACATAAAAAATTTTCATCGTGCTCACTCATCCAAAATTGGAACAAGAGTAAAGAAATGTAATGCAAGTCGAGCGGATTTTTTCCCATAAGTAGTTTGGCGTCAATACGTCCAGTAGACAATAGATTCACGCAGTTGTCGCTCTGCCAGGCCGAAGTTTTTGTGGCTAATGCAGTAATAAGACGTCACGTGTGCCAACCCCTTAGCCCTAAAGGGGGAAAACAGTGTAAACCCCCCCGTACCTCATTTCCCTTTTTCCTCCCGGCCCC
>CM031602.1:52210820-52220873 GCA_018398815.1 Conus ventricosus | reverse complement strand
TTTATTTTTATTGTTTATTGGTTTTTATTATTTTCTTATTTTTGTTTGTTTCATTTATCTCTATTTTATTTGATGTTCCTCTATGATTACATGACCGCTTTGCTTGCTTCTTTGATTTCTTACATTAATTGATTTCACTGCATGTTGTAGTCCCTACTCAGGGCGAGGACTGGATGTAAAAAAGCAAGTTAGTGCTTATCTATTATCCTCGTAAATAAAGAATTTTGTCTTTGTCTTGTCTTGTCTCTCTCTCCTCTCTCTCTCAATCCTCGTCACCTTTGCAATGGGAGAGCGCTCAAGAGGAAGTAGTAAGTGTGGGGTTCTCTGCCTGGGGCTCTGTACACACACACAAAAAGGCATGGAGTTATAATCAGTGATAAATGGTTCCGAAATAAGGATAAGGGTGGTATGACAAAGGACATGCAAGGCAGAGGTCCTCTATGTGTATCTGTTGATCATAGCAGCGAACTACAATGTTCTACCATCTGGACGAAGATTCCAAATTCCAAAATTCAAAACGAATAGAAATTAAAAAAAAAAAAAACGTTTTGTTCCCAGTTCCATCAAACTTCTGAATCAAACTGAACTTTCAATAACAGCCGGTCCATAAAGCTTAATTGTGTGTGTGTTTTGTGTGTGTGTGTGTGTGTGTGTGTGTGTGTGTGTGTGTGTGTGTGTGTGTGTGTGTGTGTGTGTGTGTTTGAAACGTGGATGATCTATCACTAAATCTGACCGAAATACAACAAAGCAGTTTTTATGCTTAGAATCTTCTACTTAATTGTTCAGCATTTTATTGTTTGGTCAATCAGTGGGAGATTGCATTTCTTAGGAGATCCAAGTAAAGGTTGTTCTGTACAATTCGTAGCCACTGACAATGCTTGGGTTATTGAACAGCAGAGCTGACCACTCAGACTGTTCCATATCTTTTGATCTCCCTTGCATCCTTGAATGGATCCTCAAGCATATGCTCAAAGATTGTCCCCTACATTTTATACTGTTTGAATAATGCTCTTAGTTTTTCAGCAACTTTTTTCCTCTCCACACTTTCGTTTTGTTCCATTTCACTACCCTTCGCTGGCTGCTTTGTGGGTGCTGTTGGATTCTTTTTTGAACCCTTGGTGGTGAAAATACCACAAAATTATGGACTGTGGTGTGTCTCTATTTGACACCAAGAGCACAGACACAATCAGCCGTGTCTCCCTGATGAGTCCGATCCAGCGGACGAAAGGCCTAGGAGCAGGCAATACAAATAAATGTGCCTTTGAGAGGGATTACGATGGTTCCCTCAGGCAGCTAGCGAAGGGCTTCTCATATTTATAATTATTCCCCCCAATTTTGTATTTATTTTTTAAGTTCAAATCTTTGCCAAGTCATTACTATAACGACTGAAGAATTGTTAACCTGCACTTGTTTTCCCCACTACTTAGTTGTTTAGAATTTTCTTCTGCTGAGCTCTCTCTCTTTCTATTTAAGTACATATATTATAATTGAATGTAAATTGCCAAATGTACAAGATTATGCTGCACCTTCTTTGAACATATTAGTTCTAATTAAGTCTTCCCTACTTTGGTAGTCTCTTGTGGAATTGTAGTTTACACTCTCTTGATGTTACTATCTGTCTGTATGCTTAACAAGGCTATGTAATTTGCGGTTCACGAATGTACTTTCCAGTTCTCACATATATTACATTCTCTCCTTGTCAGTTCTCACTTCAAAGGTTTGTTATGCTTAAGTGTATGCATGTATGTCAAATGGTGTCCATCCTATTTCTTTATCAACTACGAATTGACACACGCGTCTCTCTCTCTCTCTCTCTCTCTCTCTCTCTCTCTCATCAACTAGTGTACTTGCCTTCATGACATAATATAGGCACGTGCTTATTCTACATGTCATTCTCGTGTATGTCCCTATCTGCAAACGAAGCCATCTTTGTTGGTTTCTTTGTATCCATAAACATTTCAACGGAATCGTCATACTGCTGTGATTACGAAACATGTTTCTATGTGGACCCTAACTGGATGTCATCGATTTGCACACCTTGTTCTCTGCTGACATTTGGCCGATCACAATGTCCTGTAATGAGGGCGTGGGTGGGGATGGGGGGGCGGGGTGGGGGGGGGGGGGGGAAGAACGTTGAGCAAGAGGGCACACGTGTCCCACAGGAAGGTCATTATTTTCACGGACCTTTCTCTGGTTAGGAAGCCGATAGTACACCCACTCGCCATCAATTTCTCAGCACGTACATGACTGTTTTCTAGACACGGACAGAGTGACTTACCAAAATAGGCTTTATGTTGAAATCGGACATTTTGCGCTCTTGGCAGCTTGATCATCATGATGACATCTAAAGAAAAAAAAGCACAATGTCTGAATCAGAGAGAAAGGCTCAGTCAAATGCTACTGGTTGGACTGTGAATTCATATGCACTTTCTGGGAATAACGAAAAAAAAAAAGAATTCGCGATCAGTAACGACTAGTGGAACTGTGAATTCACTGGGACGATCGTGAACGTATTTTGAAAACTAAGTGATCAACACATGTGGGGGGGGGGGGGGGGGGGGGGGGGGGGGGGGGGTCTCCCTTAAAGTTGGGTGTGGTGTATTTGAGACCAGTCATGAAACAAAACGGACAACCTGTTAGATTACATGCTGGGTATGGAGAAAGACTGCATGCATTTTATGCATACAGATTTTCCAATGAAAGAAAACACATTTTAATCTCGTTTCTGAAGGAACAAGTCTACACTCATCATTGGGAGGGAAAAGGCATGTGGTTGAAAGGAATCATACAAACGTTTATAGAAATCGATTCTGTTATTCACAGTAATGAACAGAGGCACACATTCCATTGTTTTTCTTTCTTGTATTGTGTCCCACGATCTTCATTGCATTTTAGAATAATGCCATTATTGATATCTGGCTGCGTTGTTTGCTTTCTCCTCCTCCCCCTCCTCCACCTCCTCCTCCTCCTCCTCCTCCTCTCTCCTCCTCCTCCTCTTGTTCCTCCTTCTCTTCCACCTCTTCCTCCTCCTCCTCCTCCTTCTCCTCCTCCTCCTCCTCCTCAGAAGAAGAAGAAGAAGAAGAAAAAAGAAGAAGAAGAAGAAGAAGAAGAAGAAGAAGAAGAAGAAGAAGAAGAAGAAGAAGAGGAAGAAGAAGAAAGATTGTTTTTGTACAAACAAGCCATGCCATTTCCTGTAGTATTTCTTTCTGACGTAAATGATGTAATCAGTCCTCCAAAGGTTATATTTCACAAGAATATTTCCTTTTAACTTTTCTCCTTTAAAACAAACATACCTTCCCCTCCGACCCCCCCCCCCTCCTCCCCTCCCTCTCCACACCATCAGCGCCCTCTCCATCACTCCTTCTGTCCCCTTCAGGTTTTACACATCCCACGAATTTGATTTTTATGCGTTTCTGAAAATTGGGTTTGCTTGATGCCTACGGGATAGTTTCGGAGTTCGGAGCTGCATTTTTGCGTTTGAGTGCTTGTTTATTTTCTGTGCAGTGGATAGCCTGAATTTTTTAAAAATATGAACAGTTTTCCAATGGCAACATGGCCATCTTTCTTTCGGTGCTATCACATGCGCTTACTGTTTTGTGGGGGACCTTTGGTGCCTCCCTTTCTCCTTTCAGAAAGACTTTCAGAGGGCAAGTGTGAGAATTCGACAAACCATACTCTCAGCTACTTAACTACAGACCAGGTTCTGTGTTGTTTTAGAACCTGGGTTCCTACCTACCCTGAGCATGTATTATTATTATTATATTGGGTATTTATAAGCGCCTATCCTCGGTCACAGACCAAGCTCTAAGCGCTTTACAATAAACACACTATCTCACTCACTCAACGGGCTGCCTACCCAGTAGAGCCGGCCGAAGAGCAGCCTACTGGCGCTCATTCAGTCGTTTCCCGTACCATTCAAATATCAGTCACTCATTTTCATTTATCTCATTTATTCCTCCAGTTTCTCACATAGGATGCATGGGGATGTTTTATACATGTCCTCCATTTCCACTGGTACATGATGGCACACGATAACAGTAAGTGACAAAAATTTTGTGGCTTGGTAAGAAATACCAGGCGGCTATCTTCAATCTACATCAATTTTGCCAGGGCAGCGGGGAACCCCCCTGCTCTTTTCGATTTTCAACTGCCATGGGTTCTTTAACGTGTGAAAGGGGCCAGGAAGGCACACGGGTCAGACTCGCTTATAGTCCCCATCCGATGGACTTGACGTTCAGTTCGATTTGGCATTCAAACTGGGAAAGAAAGGCCGAGAAAGGCAGGGCTCGAACCCACGCACTTTTCACACGTTGGATTGGCAGGCGAACGTCTTAACCACTCTGCCACCTTTCCTCTTTATCATAGTGGACAAACACCGCAGCCCCCAGCACATGATCAGAAGGTCTACAGAGAAGTGGAGCAGTCACCAGCAACTAGAAAAAATATCAACTGTCCCCTCCAATATTAGATAAGTTCTTATGTTCCAAGTGGACTCCAACGCAACTCATCCAGAACTTTCCCTCTCTTAACGATGAAACAGTGGGAACCAAAACTCAACCTGAACTGACTTTGTGAACTGATTCGAATATTTCACCCTTGTATGAACAAGTCAAGTTGACGTGTGAAAGTGCACTTTACCTGTGTCAGTTTTTTTGTTGTTCAATCAGTATTGAATGTTTGGAGTTATCTATGATTCTGTCTCTCGGAGCTGTAAGAACTTTAAATGTTCACGCCTTCATACACCGTTTCTTCCTCCTTCTGCAAAACCTTTTGATGTATTTCTACGCTGTTCCTGCTTTGTGGAGGATCTTTGGTGCCTTTACATACTGCCCGTTCCTTATGGGGAGTTTTGTGTTATGCCATCATACACCATGTCATCCTTGTGGAGTATCTTTGGTACCATCACACAATAAACACCCCCCCCCCCCCCCCCCCCCCCCCCCGTCCACCTCGTGGAGGACCTTTTGGCCAATTGAACAATGTACTTACTTGTTAGGGATCTTGCAGTTCATCGCACTCTGAACCTCCGTTGTGAAGGACGCCTGGTGCCATCACCTACCATACCTTGATCTCTAGGATCGTTGGTGACATGACACACTGTGCGTTCGATTTGGAAGACGTCCAGGGCCAACACTATGTACGTGAAGATTATCTGACACACACACACACACACACACACACACACACACACACACACACACACACACACAACACACACACACACACACACACACACCAACACACACACCACACGCACGCACGCTCGAACGCACAAGCGCACCCCCCCACCCCCCACCCCCACACACACAGAGGTAAAAACGGATCCGCCCCTTGTTCAGAATGTGCACCAACAATCAATGGAATCATTCTTGGGTCACATTTCAACTGTGCAACAACGTTGTTCAACAATCAATGGAATCATTCTTGGGTCACATTTCAACTGTACAACCACATTGTTCAACAATCAATGGAATCATATTGGGTCATATTTCAACTGTACAACCACATTGTTCAACAATCAATGGAATCATTCTTGGGTCACATTTCAACTGTAGAACCACATTATTCAACAATCAATGAATCATATTGGGTCATATTTCAACTGTACAACCACATTCTTGGGTCACATTTCAACTGTACAACCACATTATTCAACAATCAATGGAATCATATTGGGTCATATTTCAACTGTACAACCACATTGTTCAACAATCAATGGAATCATATTGGGTCATATTTCAACTGTACAACCACATTGTTCAACAATCAATGGAATCATATTGGGTCACATTTTAGCTGTACAACCACATTTTCAACACTCAATGGAAACATATTGGGTCAAATTTGAACTGTACAACAACGTTATTCAACAATCAATGGAATCATATTGAGTCATATTTCAACTAAATCATGGACCTTGATGCCATTCCCACTAACTTGCTTTTTCAGTGCATTGTGACGACCTACCCCATCTTACTCATGTTATCAATCCCTTGTCCTTCTGGTCACGTTCTGAATCTTCCGGCCCGCGTGGTATGTCCATTGATCAAGAAACCTTCATTACATTAAAAATGTTCTAAAGAATTAATCGGCCTGTATAAAATTTGTCATTTCTATCAAAATTATTGGAAAAGACTGTTTTCTAGAACACCTCGAAAAGAATCACCTTTTGGGAAACCTCATCAATCTGCTTTCAGACAAAGGGCCCTAGTTGTGAGACAGCACTTCTCCGTATAGTCAATGACCTCCTCTGCGGGCTTGACGATGGGAATGTTTCCCTTTTTAGCGATGTTAGACCTCTCCGCAGCATTTGACACGATCGATCATAATATTTTGTTCTCACAGCTTCAAACTTCCCTTTTGGGTTTAAAGACACAGCTCTCGACTGGATTATCTCACACTAGACTGGGCGGACTCAGACAGTGTGTGTACGGGTAGATACTCAGCAGTTTCCTCTTAGGTACGGTGTGCCCCAGGGTTTTTGTACTGGGGCCAAATCCTTTTTTGTGCTGTATGCTAGTCCGTGTCTGACGTCATCAGTGGTCACGCCCTGTCGCATGAGAGCTTTGCTGACGATACTCGCTTCATCAGTCGGCTCCCCTTGCTGAAACTGACTCATTGATTTTCTCGGACACGGGCTGCATTGCAGACCTGAAGGACTGGATGACAAAACCCAACAAACTACAACTAAAAGACGACAAGACGGAACTCATCTTCGTGACAAAACAGCCCTAACCATCCTTCTCTGCCTTCAACTGTCATTATCAATGACTGTACTGGCTCTGTCTTCACTCTCTGTTCGCAGTCTAGGGGTCATTCTTGACCAATCCCTCACCTTGAGAAACAGGTTTTCAAATCTTTGCAAGATTGCTCATTTAGAACTAAGAAGAATCAGCTCCGTACGTCACTCTTCTCTACAGATTCTACAAAAACTCTCATTTGTGCCTTTGTCTTATCTAGAATAGATTACTGCAACTCACTTTTGGCCGGCCTTCCAAATTTATATGATAGAAAGATTACAGCGAATCCAAAATCATGCAGCCCGAGTCGTCTGTAGAGCAGGAAAATATGATCACATTTCGCCTCTACTTCACTCCCTTCAGTGGCTATCTGTCTCAAACCTTATTTCGTACAAAATCCAACTCTCACTTTCTCTGCTCTCTTTGAAAATGGACCTTCCTATCTCTCAGATCTCCTTAAAATCTACACCCCTCTCGACTACTACGCTCCTGTGCTGACGACCGCCTTCTACGAATGACTCGCTTCAGGACTACTACTGGTGAAAGATCTTTCTCTTTTCAAGCTCCAGCGACGTGGAACAGACTGCCAGACTCTCTCAGATATTCAGATTCTATCTCTTCTTTCAAGTCTAAACTTAAAACCCATATATTTTCTCATAATTAGTCAATGCTCTGTGTGTGTGTGTGGGGGGGGGGGGGGATACAACCTAACTCATAGCCGTCTGGGCCTTTTCAAATGTAGTGTATGTGTATGTTTTCTATTATATGTATTTGTTGTATGATTGAACGTTACAGGATTTAGTTTTTGTACTGATACTTGAAAAATAAGTGAATGTCATATTTGTAGGATTAGGATTTGTTAGTTACTGTAGTAATAGTATTTGTGGTTTGGGTGTAAGGTGTATTGTTGTATATGAGAAGAGTGAATGTAGTATGATTTTGTAAAGCGCTTAGAGAAATTCGTTTGATTAAGGGCTACATCAGAAACCATTATTATTATTATTATTATTATTATTATTATTATTATTATTATTATTATTATTATTATTATTATTATTATACAACCACATTGTTCAACAATGAATGGAATCATCCTTGAGTCGCATTTCAATTGGTCACCAACATTGTTCAACCATCAATGGGACCGTATTGGGTCATATTTAAACTGTAGAGCAACATTGTTCAACAATCAATGGGATCACATTGGGTCATATTTCAACTGCACAACAACATTGTTCAACAATCAATGGGATCATCCTTTTGTCACATTTCAACTGTACAACATTGTTCAACAATCAATGGGATCATCCTTGCTTCACATTTCAACTGTACAACAATATTGTTCAACAATCAATAGGGTCATATTTGCGTCACATTTCAACTGTATAACAACTTTGTTCAACAATCAATAGGGTCATATTCAAGTCACATTTCAACTGTTCAATACATTGTTGAACAATCAATTGGGTCATATTTGGGTCACATTTCAACTGTAAAACAACATTGTTCAACAATCAATTGGGTCATATTTGGGTCACATTTCAACTGTACAACATTATTCAACAATCAATTTGGTCATATTTGGGTCACATTTCAACTGTACAACAACATTGTTCAACAATCAATTGGGTCATATTTGGGTCACATTTCAACTCGACAACACCATTGTTCAACAAACAATGGGATCTTCCTTGGGTCACATTCTACAAGAACATTGTTCAACAATGAATGAGATCACCCTTGAGTCACATATCAACTGTACAACAACATTGTTCTTATTGCTTTAGTAGGCTCCTGTTCAGTCTTGTTGACAGACAGGCAAATGGACAACAGATACGGATGAACAGAAATTGACCATGGTGTAGATGATAACTATACAAGGTAATCAAATCAATTCCTGCTTCTACATCCCCAGCAGAAAAAAAAAACAAAAAAAAAAACGCGCGCGCGCCATGTGTGTGTGTGTGTGTGTGTGTGTGTGTGTGTGTGTGTGTGTGTGTGTGTGTGTGTGTGTGTGTGTGTGTGTGTGTGTGTGTGTGTGTGTGTGTGTGTGTGTGTTGTGGTGTGTGTGTGTGCGTGCGTGCGTGCGTGCGTGCATGCGTGCGTGCGTGCCTGCCTGCCTGCCTGCCTGCCTGCCTGCCTGCCTCCCTCCCTGCCTGCGTGCAAGCGTGAGTGCATGTGGGCGTGCGCGCGAGTAAGTGCGTGCATGCGTACGTGCGTGCGTGTGTGCGTGTGTAAGTGCGCACTCGTGCCCGCACGTTTGTGTGTGTGAATATGTGTGTCAAGTCAAGTCAAATCAAAATTATCCTTATTGAGGGTTGAAGAATAAGCTGTCAAGATCGTGAGTGCCTGCGAGCGTGCGTGCGTGTTTGCGTGCGTGGCTGCTTGCGTGCGTGCGTGCGTGTGTGCGTGCGTTCGTGCGTGTGTGTGCGCGCGTGCATGTGTGTGTGTGTGTGCGGGGGGGGGGGGTGGGGCGGTGCAGGGGGGGGGGGGGGGGAGGGTCGAGGTCGAAGAAGAGACATTGGAAGTCAAAGCGTTTTGTTGAAGCGAATGGAATGATGAAGGAACACGGTATCGTCACTGCGGTTCGTAGAGGAAGGGGAGGTGAAGAGGCTGATGAACGTGTTGCTGGAGAGAGCTGCCCTCTGGCTCACACCTTCTTCTCGCCCCTCTCACAGGCTGTAGTCGGAGGCCAGCGGCCATCAGAGACAGGGGAAGGCAACCCGCTGACTTCGAATGAAGGGTAAGGGAGACAATTTTTGTTGTTGTTGTTGTTATTGACGTACTGTGACTCCATCCATCCTGCCATCGTCATCTTCTCTCTCTCTTCCTTGCTTGTCCGCCCACATTTTACAGCTCCCCCCCCCCCCCTCCCTCAACCACACTCCGACCTTCTCTATCACAAAAATCCTGAAAGGAACTTGTCCGTCAGCTTCCTACTCTATTATATCCTCTCCGCTTCCCTGCATCACCTGCGCTCCACAAACAAGCACATGATTTAACACACTAGTTCGAGCGCGAGCGCGCGCAAATAAACACACACACACACACACACACACACACACACACACGCACGCACGCACGCACGCACGTACGCACGCACGCACGCACGCACGCACGCACACACTCACACACACACACACACACACACACACACACACACACACATACACACACACACACACACACACCACACACAACGCGCGCGCGCGCGCGCGCGCGCACAAGCACGCACGCACGCACGCACGCACCCCCCCCCACACACACACACGCACGCACGCACGTACGCGCGCACACACACACACACACACAC
>CM031602.1:52195820-52205820 GCA_018398815.1 Conus ventricosus | reverse complement strand
AAGCGTATAATTTTCTGTTTTTTGCCGTCATGTGGTGTAAGAATTGTATTTATATCAAAGCGATAATTTTCTGTGTTTGCCGTTTATGTGGCGTTAGAATTGTATTTATATCAAAGCGTTTAATTTTCTGTGTTTGCCGTCATGTGGTGTAAGAATTGTATTTATAAACAAAGCGTATAATTTTTTGTGTTTGCCCTCATGTGGTGTAAGAATTGTATTTATATCAAAATGTCCTTTTCAACTTGCAAAAAGAATTGGCGGTTGACTGCAGCATGTTGACACAACAGGTGAAACGGCAGAAAAAGGTACAATTGTCAATTTACAGGTGGAAACGAAGTTAGGACGTTTCGACACTTTAGTGTCTTCATCATCAGAATGAGTTAGTGACAGACAGAAACAAAAAGAAGAAGAAGAAGAAGAAGAAGAAGAAGAAGAAGAAGAAGAAGAAGAAGAAGAAGAAAATTGCAACAACAAAAGAAAAACGTGAAGTGTTCACACACACACACACACACACACACACTCACACACACACACACACACACACACACACACACACACACACACACACACACACACACACACACACACCACACCACACACATACACACGCGCACGCACATACACACACACACACACACACACACACACCACACACACACACACACACACACACACACACGCGCGCGCGCGCACGCACGCACACACACACAACACACACACACACACACACACACACACACACACACACACACACACACACACACACACACACACACACACACATCACAACTGATTCTCCCTCACCACCCTACCCCTTCCCATCCCCACCCCCCACTCCACCCCTCCCCAACACACGCCCCAGACCCTCAACCTCACTCGTCCCGCAGAGTGATCCAAGTGATAGCGAAATAACTAGAACAGGAAGTAAGGGCCCTAAATTGAATTTCACATGGTGCTGCCTTCCGATTATCTCCCCTGGAGGCGGGATGGTGTGGGGCAATTCGATCTGCCGCGGTATTTCACGCCTGCTAAGGAATGGGTCTAACGTGTTTACCTTCCGGAAATCATATCATCCTCTCTCTCCTCTCTCTCTCTCTCTCTCTCTCCTCTCTCTCTCTCTCTCTCTCTCTCTCTCTCTCTCTCTCTCTCTCCATGCCTCGTTTGTTCCCTGTCAAGTCAGACATCAATTCTAACAAGGTTTGCCTCCGGTTTATTTGTTTTCGAACTGGCTGTTGCTAGCCTTGCTTCACCAAGTCTGAATCTTTTACCGCCAAACATGATAGAACAGTTTTCCCTTAAACGTCAATAATTTGAATAAGTGAACACAATGATGAAAGAAAACGAAAAACCTGAATGAACAAGGTGCCGGTTTTCAGTTTATTTCTAAAACCTTTTTTCCCCAGAGCGTAAAACCGAAGACCCACAAATGGCAGTATGAACAACAGACTCTTCATCTTAAAATTGACTATCACTCACACTAACAGCACCTGAATTTTAACTGACTGCTTATTATTCGTGTCTTGTATCTCCTCAATCCCTAGACATACGCCTACACACACACACAAAAAGAAAAAAATGTTTCAGACCATAAAAAAACCTTGTCATCGAATGGTGATAAAAGAGGACCAGGATTGAATACAAAACTGAATATTTGAATAGCCATCTAGTGTTAATAATTAGGGACCATAAATTAATGCACTCCAGGATACAAATTATCCAGAGTGGGGAGAGAGAGAGGGACCTCAGACATATCAACGACGGATACGACTAGCCACAGACTGATGACTAGGGGAGACAACTCTTGAAAAACGCAAAACACAAGACATTGCTCATTGTGAAATAGAAACAGAAAAAACAAATCGTAATGGAACCAAGTATTGATCTTATTTTCTTACCAAAAGCATTGACAAAGGTGATGACTCGTACTTTACAAATGCACACATCAGTAAATCCTATCACTGAGTGTTGAGGAATGGCTAAGAGAAACAGTCACAATGGTGATGTTTTTTATTGAGTACTGATAGGGGTGGCGAACCAAAATGCTTATACGTGTAAACGCTGATGTTGAGTTTTGTAAAAACACGGGGATAGAAAACAAACAAACAAACAAACAAGCAATCAATATTCACAAAGATGAAGGCTTTGATGGAGTGTTGATGAATGGAAAAGAGACATGTGCACGATGGCAAAACACTGATAGTGAGTGTTGATCAACGGGAGTATGGACAGGGTTTGGCAATTGCGAAACGGAAGATAGAAAAGATTACAAGAGTAATGCCTGGTTTACAGCCTTAAGAAAGGAATATGGAAATGATCACATGGTACGAGCCACTAAGCCACCTAGCGCCTGTAGGAACCGTCACTTGGTGAGACACGCTCTGCCTACTGCCATTCACAAAAAGAAAAGGTTGGCTGGGCCGCCCTGTTGTCGATCCGTCACATCGACGACCTTTGGGAGCACTCTGCCATTTCGCGCCCTGCGTGGAGTGTGTTCTCCGCTCCGTGGACTTTGGCTCCAACGGTACACTTTTTTTCACATTGGTACACAAAATTGTACATTTATATGTTTAATCATGGTAGCTGCCTATCAAGACGTATTCTAATTCACTGACACACACACACACACACACACACACACACACACACACACACACACACACACACACATACACACACACACACACACACACACACGCACACACACACACACACACACACACACACACACACACACACACACACACACACACACACACACACACACACACTCAAATATTGCATACATACATACATCTTTTGCCCTACATTTGTGTTCCAACAATTAACCACAACTGTCGGGCACCAAGCAAATATGTATATTCTATTACTAATGGACATTCTCAGCTGGAGTTTTAGTGTTTTGACGTTTGATGCAAAGCCTCATGGTTTAACCATGGGATTTTGCCAGAGTTAATGTTCTTCTTGAAGTCAGTTCTGTTCCATGCATTAGCTGCTTACTTCCCTTGTAAGTTCTGTTTGGCAGCGTCCTATCTGACATTGCAGGAACCAGGCCGCCACCCACCACGTACAATCTAATGGAAAGGAGAAACAAACCAAACCAAACCAAACCAAACAAACCAAACCAAGCCCAGCCAAGCCAAGCCAAGCCAAGCCAAGCCAAGCCAAGCCAAGCCAAGCCAAGCCAAGCCAAGCCAAGCCAAGCCAAGCCAAGCCAAACCAAAACAAGCCAAGCCAAGCCAAGCCACGTCAAGCCAAACCCAAACCCAAGTAAAACCCAAACCCAAAACCAAAACCAAAACAAGCCAACCCAACCAAAACAGCAAGCCCGTAAGCCAATAAAACCCAAGTCAAACCAAAACCAAACCTACTAAAAAAACCAACCCAAAAAACCACGCCATAAAACCAATTTAAACCAAACCAAAACCAAAAAACCAAAAAAAAACCCAAAAAAAAACCAACCAAAAACCAAACCCAAACCAAGTAAAAACCAAAACAAACCAAAACCCAAAACCCAAAAGTAAAACTAAAAAAACCAAACCAAACCAACCAAACCAAACCAAACCAAACAACCCAAACCCAAAACCAAAACCCAAAAGTAAACTACACCAAAACCCAAACCCAAAACCAAACCCAAACCCAAAACCAAAGAAAAAAACCAAAACCCAAAACCAAAACCCAAAACCAAAACCCAAACCCAACCAAACCAAACCAAACCAAAGTAACTCACCAAACCAAACCAAACCAAAAAAACCCCCCCCAAAACCCAAACCCCAAAGAAAACCCAAAAACCAACAAACCCAAACCAAACCAAAACCAAAAAAACCCAAACCAAAGAAAACCCAAAACCCCAAACAAATCAAACCAAACTAAACTAAACTAAACTAAATAAACTAAACTAAACTAAACTAACAAACTAAACAAACCAAAGAAAACCAAGAAAACCCAAAACCCAAAACCAAAACCCAAACCCAAAACCAAACCAAACCAAACCAAAACCAAACCAACCCAAAACCCAAACCAAACCCAAGTCAAACCAAACCAAACCAAAACCCAAAACCCAAAAGTAAATAAAAAAACCAAAACCAAACCCAAACCCAAAACCAAACCAAAAACCAAACCAGACCAAAACCAAACCAAACCAAAGAAACTACCCAAAACCCAAACCAAACAACCAAAACCCAAAACCCAAAGTAAACAAAAACCAAAAAAACCCAAACCCAAAACCCAAACCAAACCCAAACCCAAACCCAAACCCAAACCAAGTAAACTACCCCAAAAAACCCAAAACCAAAACCCAAAACCAAACCAAACCAACCAAAAAAACCAAACCAAAAAAAAAAAACCCAAAACCCAAAACCAAACCCAAAATTAAACCAACCAAACAAACCCAAAAACCAAACCAACCCAAACCAAACCAAACCAAACCCAAACTAAACAAAACAAACCAACCAAACTAAACAAAAAAAACAAACTAAACTAAAAAAAACTATACAAAACAAAAACAAACCAAAGAAAACCCCAATCAAACCAAAACCAAAACCAAAACCAAAACCAAATTAAAACCAAACCAAAAACCAACCAAACCAAACCAAACCAAACCAAAACCAAACCAAACCCAACCCAAAACAACCAAAACCAAAACTAAAAAAACTAAATAAACAACTAAATAAACTATACTAAACTAAACAAACCAAAGCAAACCAGGCAAACCAAAAAAACCAAACCCAAAAAAAACCAACCAAACCAAACCAAAACCCAAAACCAAAACCCAAAAACCAAAAAAACCAAACCAAACAAAACCCAAAACCCAAACCCAAACCCCAAAACCAAACCAAAAAAAAAACAAACCAAAAACCAAATCAAACCCCCCCCAAAAACCAAACTAAACAAAAAAACCAAAACCAAATAAACCCCCCCCCCCAAACCAAACCAAACCAAGTCAAACCAAACCAAACCCAAAACCCAAACCCAACCCAAACCCCAACCAACCCAACCCACCCCAACCCAACCCAAACCCAACCCCAACCCAACCAATCCAAAAACCCAAACCCCAACCCAAACCCCCCCAACCCCAAACCCCAACCCAACCCCAAACCCCAACCCACCAAAACCAAACCAAACAAACCCAAAACCCAAACCCCCCCAAACCAAAACCAAAACCCAAAACCAAACCAAAACCAAAACCCAAACCAAATTAAACCCAAAAAAAACCAAAACCCCAAAACCAAACCAACCCCAAAAAAACCCAAAACCCAAACCCAAAACCCACAGAAAAACAAAACCCAAACCCAAAAACCAATCCAAACCAAAAACCCAAACCAAACCAACCAAAACCCAAACCAAAACCAAACCCAACCCCCCAAAACCAAACCAAACCAGCCCAAACCCCAAAACAAACCACAGTAAATTAAACCAAACCAAACCAACCAAACCAACCCAAACCCAAACCCCAAACCCCAAACCCAAAACCAAAACCAAAACGAGAAAAACCAAAAACCAAACCAAAACCAAACCAACCAAACCGACCAAAAAACCAAAACCCAAAAAACCAAACAAAACCAAACCAAAGTAAACAAAACCAAACTAAACCAAAAAAACCCCAAACCAAAAAAAAACGAAACAAAACCCAAACCAAACCCAAAACCCAAACCCAACCCAAAACCCAAAACCCAAACCAAACCAAACCAAAACCAGACCAACGACCAAACCAGCCCAAACCCAGCCCAAAACCAAACCAAACCCAGTAAATAAACCAAACCAAACCAATCCAAACCAACCCAAACCAACCCAAACCAAACCAAACCAACCAAAACCAACCAAACCAAACCAACCAGCCCAAAACCCAAAAACCAAACCAAACCAAACCAAAACCCAATCCAAAACCAAACCCCAAAAAACCCAAAAACCAAACCAAACCAAACCAAACAAACTAAATAAAAAAAAAACAAACTAAAAAAAGCAAGCAAAGCAAACAATCAAACCCAAAACCAAAACCCAAAACCCAAAACCAATCAAACCAAAAACCAAACCAAAAAACCCCAACCCCAAAACCCAAAACCCAAAAACCCAAACCAAAACCCAAAACCCAAACTAAACAAAACAAACTAACCAAACAAACCAAACCAAACCAAACCCAAACCCAAACCAAACCAAAAAAGCAAAGAAAACCAAAACCAAGTCAAACAAACCAAATCAAACCAAACCAAATCAAACCAAACCAAAGCAAAACCAAAAAAAACCAAACCAAACCAAAACCAAACCCAAAATAAGCCAAATAAAACCAAATTAAAAAAAACCCAAAACCAAAAAAAACCCAAAACCCAAACCCAAAACCAACAAACCAAAGTAAACCAACCAACCAAACCACAGTAAACTAAACCAAAACCCCAAAAAAAACCAAACCAAATAAACCAAAACAAACCAAACCAAACAACCAAAAACCAAACCAAAACCACCCCAAAACCCAACGCGAAACAAATGAAAACGCACATCGCAGCCGGCTACCCTCTCTTTTTCTGACCAAAGCAACGTAATGACAGAAACTTTAGAAAACTGAAGTTATGGAAATTTCCATAAATAAATCGAAGCCCAAAAATTCAAGGGAAACCCCCCCTGCCCAGGGGACTTTTGAAAAGGTGGCAAGGTCTAAGGTCCCATGATTTTCTACCATGATTTTTTGGTAGGCCCAGTAAGGCACACCCTCTTTTTCACTCCCCCCTCTTCCCCTGATGGGCACAAACATGAAACTTGTTTTCATGTTTGAGAGGCGGAACGAAAACAAATCAATGAAAGTATAAAAAAAAAAAAAAAAAAAAAGAAAACCTCCCTTTAGATATTTACTGACTGTTTGGAGAGTATTAATTACGTTTTTTTACGCGCGTTAACCCTTTGCAGGGAAAACAACGTGGCTCATTATAGGGGGTTGGGCAACTTTGTAAAATGTTAGCAAAAAGCTCCCAATCGAAAGGAATGTCACTGCTCTTCCCCCCCACAGTGGACATTATTTCATTGAAGCAATATCACCCACCTCTCCCTGCTTGATAACTTCAATTTCTTTAGGATTTGGCTGCCCCGTTTTACCCAATTTTTAAAAAAATGATCGTAAAATTCAAACCAAATTTGTTTTTGATCGAGTCCCAAAAATCTGGGGCGTACTTAATTATAAAGCTTAACTGGCACACCACAAGCGCCGCGCGCGCGCGCGCACACACCACACACCCAAAAAACACACACACACACACACACACACACACACACACACACACACAACGCACACACCACGCACGCAGCAAGCACGCACGCACGCACGCACGCTCCACGCACGCAGCACGCACGCACGCACAACAACACACCACTAAACCCCCCCTAGCGAAATTAGCCCGTTTTTTTATACTGAAGCAGAGGTCAGGGGAAACTTTTTAAATGCAAAAAAAACATTTCCAATTTTCCACTCGGTTTTTAACACTGGATTAGTCATCTGGGCTGTGGTCGACCTTTGAGGCTCCATCAAAAAACTCGCTCTGAAGTGGGTCCCCTCAGGAACCAGTGCCCTTGGGGGCGGGACCCTTAGGACGGTCGACCCTACAGAACCATTTTCTGTGTTTCCTTTTTGGGTTGGAGCGCTTGCAGCAAGCGATCCGGTTCCGATATTGTATTGGAACCAATGACATCATTCGGGGTTTCCCAACCTAATATTTCTTTTTTAATAACAAAATAAACCATCTTACTTCCTGCCGGTTTAAATTTTCCTCCGCTGAATTGTGTTAGTGTTTTTCCCGTTTAGCTACAACGTGCAGTTACTTGTTATGAAAAAAAGTTGTTTTAAGCCGTACTGACCCTGTGTTTTAATCTGGAGAAACCCGACAAATTCGGGGCTAATACAAAACAAACAAAAGGTAAATCCCCAAAGCAAACAACAAGTGACTTTGAAAACAAAAAAAAGAAGAAAAAAAAGAAAAGAAAAAAAGAAAGAAAGAAGAAGAAGAAGAAGAAGAAGAAGAAAAAAGAAGAAGAAGAAGAAAAGAAAAGAAGAAGAAGAAAAGAGAAAAAAGAAGAAAAAAAAGAAGAAGAAGAAGAAGAAGAAGAAAAAAAGAAGAAAGAAGAAGAAGAAAAAGAAAGAAAAGAAGAAAAAAAGAAAAGAAAAAAAAAAAGAAGAAAAAAAAGAAAAGAAGAAGAAGAAAAAGAAGGCTAAAATGCTTAACATTATTTATGATGCGAAGGACTTTGGGGATTCTTATTATCAGATTTTTTTGATCGACTCTCTCGATGGGGGGCCCGTTTCCCATTTATTTTTTTTTATTTGGGGTCTATTTCAAATTGACCACTTTTCTATGTTTGTTTTTTTGTGTGTGTGTGTGTGTATATGAAGCGAGAGAGAGAGAGAGAGAGAGAGAGAGAGAGAGAGAGAGAGAGAGAGAGGAGAGAGAGAGAGAGAGAGAGGGAGCGAGAAAGAGAGCGAGGGCGAGAGAGCGAGAGAGAGCGGGAGTGAGAGAGAGCGAGAGAGAGAGAGAGAGAGAGAGAGAGAGAGAGAGACAGAGAGACAGAGAGACAGAGACAGAGAGAAAGACAGAGACAGAAACAGAGACAGAGACAGAGAGAGAGAGAGAGAGAGACAAGTCGGAATGGTGTTATTTCTGTACTGGACTTGAAGTTGTCACTAAAAGTCGTCGACGTCAGCATATTCCTGTGCAGTCAAAACAAAAGGGCATTCTTCACTCAAGAGTTGCATTCAAAATCAGGAGATGGTATCCCTCAGCACCATCACTGTTCCAGCTTGGACTGTGATGTCTACTAACTCCCTCAGCACCATCCTGTCCAGCCTGGACTGTGATGTCTGCTAACTCGCCGAACCGAAACCGTGAATACAATTTGTTTTTCTTGTAATTCAATGCAGCTCAAGGGAGAAAACTACGAAAAACTTTTCAGGGAGTTTTTGTTTAGATTAGCCGTCAATTGTCTCAGCAGTTGATGGGCCAATGAAATCCAGTCTAGGAGCAGGGAAATGCAATTGTAGTCACTCAGCGTTCTTCAGTCTCTTCTTTCTTCTTGCAATGGGACCACTGACTGCAAGATCAACGATTCAATGTTTTCTATGATGGATTCGGGTATATAACTTTTGTCGTGTCAACAACCGGGCACCCAACCAGATTTCCCAGGTGCATTGGCAACCATTGTGTGGACTTCTATACTCATTGGGTATTTTACTGCCCCCCCCCCCCCCCCACCCCCACCCCGTTCCTTTTCCACCCATCCCATGCCCCGTCCCTTTAAACCGCCCTTCAATTTCTACCCTCTTTCCCGTGGGTTATTGGGAAGTCAGAACGCACATGCCCGTTAGCCGGCATATCTTCTTTCCTACACGCACACATACAGCCTCTCTCTCTCTCTCTCTCTCTCTCTCTCTCTCTCTCTCTCTCTCTCTCCTCTCTCTCTTCTTTTTGCCCAAAATGCATTTTCTTCTAAAATGTCCAAGTTACAAAAAATACAAGAAAAATATATTCATAAACATTATAAAGATAGCTTTGCTGTCCAGTTGAAGACACTAGTGCAAAACGAAAATGCTGTCATCATGAAAGATTTTGCTATGTTTGTACATTACCCTTCACGTTTTAGAGAGGAACAGTTGAAATGAAATGTTACTTTTGTTATCACCAAATGAGCATCCTTCGTTCTGAGTTTTTTTCTCTATATAAATCATTATTTTCAACAGCATAAACAATTTCATGTTACGTGTCTCATGTGGATAGGCTGGAGGCCTCACATTAAAGTCTCTCCTCTCTCTCTCTCTCTCTCTCTCTCTCTTCTCCTCTCTCTCTCTCTCTCTCTCTCTCTCTCTCTCTCTCTCTCCTGGTCCAACACTTTTAAGTAAGTCTTCTGTCATCTAGAAATGAAATAGATACAAGAAATTTGCTTTGTTTCAAATCAAGTGACGTACCTTCTTCTGCGTACGCAGGCTGATACTCCTGCGGACACTCCCTGTATAGACAGGCAAGGATTGATA
>CM031602.1:52178320-52185820 GCA_018398815.1 Conus ventricosus | reverse complement strand
GATCATGTCAAGACCTTGATCAATGTTGCAGGAGATTTGTGTGAATTCTTCACCCCTCGCCAAAAGTGTTTTTGTTTCTTTTTCTGGAACATTTTCTGTCGTTTTCCTAAAAAATCTTTTTAAAAAAGCTGATTCCAAGGTCTGAATATTGATCACAGATTCTGGCTGCCTTCCTTTGCAAGGAGACAACTGACAGCTGACAATTGACAGCCTGTACAATTATGTGGGCCCTGATTGACAGGGGGTTGTTGTTTTCTTTCTTCTGCGTATATTTCTAAAACAAAAAAAAAATCTTAATGATCGTAATCAGTGTGTGTGTGTGTGCGTGCGTGCGTGCGTGCGTGCGTGCGTGCGTGCGTGCGTGCGTGCGTGCGTGCGTGCGTGCGAGTGAGTGAGTGAGTGAGTGTGTGTGTGTGTGTGTATGTTGTGTGTGTGTGTGTGGTGTGTGTGTGTGTGTGTGTGTGTGTGTGTGTGTGTGTGTGTGTGTGTGTGTGTGTGTGTGTGTGTGTGTGTGATGACCGTTGCATCTACAGCGCAAATAAAGGAAATCGAAAAGTAATAGAGCATCCATCATTAAAAAAACCCGAACAATAAAACAAACAAACGAACAAACTAAAACACCACATTTAAAGACATAAGCGGTAGACAAGTTGATGATGGTGGAGAGAGAGAGAGAGAGAGAGAGAGAGAGAGAGAGAAAAGAGAGAGAGAGAGATAGAGAGAGAGAGAGGGGGTTTATGTCCGTGACTCTGACTTTGTAAGAAAGACCTTGTACAATAAAATGTGCATATTGTGAAAACATTGCTTCATATTGACTGTTGTGTTCAAGAAACCCTGGAGAGATGCTGTAGTAAGAGAAATAAGAATGAATCACCAAACGTCAGTGTCTAACAGCTACTAGAATAAAGATTCAGATTCAGGTCTGCATGAGCTGACACACATCATGGCATGGAAGTTACAAACTGCATCACAGAGAGAGAGAGAGAAGAGAGAGAGAGAGAGAGAGAGAGAGAGAGAGAGAGAATACGAATACGAATACGAATACGAAAATTAATGATTAGCCTACAGCCCATATCATGGGAGATGAGTTCAAAGTACAATATGACAACAAATATAGTGTAACATGTCGAACATTAGACATACTATCAGAACATGTTCACCAATGGGAAAGCAAAAGTACATGCTGGAATACCAGATGATTTGAAACTGGTTTGCAATTCTTTTAAGTCAGAAAAGCCGTCTCAATTGCAATGATTTGAATATAAATGTTGCTAGATTATTTATTACGATACTATTCTGGTTTGCCAAAAGCATTGATAATCTAAAACATGATGGGTATTTATAGAACTTAGCGGGAATATACTGTTCCCTTAGTTCCTTATATTTCAGACATACTGAAATGAAGTGTATTTCCGTTTCTCTAACAAAACAAAATGGGCAGTTCAAATTTTCTCCTGAAACCTTTTGACAATGTCGTAAACGATGAGGTCTCAATGATGAGACACCAAGTCTTTTTTTTTTTTTTTTTTTTTTTAATCAAGTAAAGTTAGAGCTGACAGGAGCGCAGAAAGCGGACAGTGCGCAGAAAGGTTATATGCAAACAGTAACATAAACATATCAATTATATAATAAACTCATAATCATAAATAACTAAGATTGAGGGAACAAAAACGGAGAGAAAACCCCTTAGAGAGCACCACCCCTCCCACACGCATCCACCAACTTTTCAATAATTTATCAGCATACTTTTAGTTCTCTCTTTTTTTCTTCTTTTTTTCCTCTCTACCCCCCACCCCTCCCCCCTTTTCCCTTCTCTTCTTTAACATCGCACAATTCAACTCGCGTGAAAAGAAAAACAAACATAGAATGCCAACGTTCATTTTCAGTGGGAAATGGTAAACAATATAAATCGTAACAAAAGAACAAAGGAAAAATTAATAGGAAAAAGGATTCCCTTCCTTCTCAGCTAACACCCCCCCCCCTCCCCTCACCGAACCACACACACACACACACACACACACACACACACACACACACACACACACACACACACACACACACACACACACACACACACACACACACACACACACACATTTATTTTTCTATGTCTGTACATACGTAAAAAAAAACAACAACTCCTCTTTCATTTTCCACCTCCAACCCAAATCCCCATAATTTCAATTATCCTGTACTACTAATAAAGCTAACATTCATGTTTTGTTATGTGGCACATATTACAAGTAAAAGAGTGAAAGAGAATATCTGTTAGGTAAAAGTGATTTGAATGGAGTAATAGTTTCCATCTAAGGGCCCTTGTTTTTGTTCATGTAGCAGAGGTAATGTTTTCAGGGCTGGGTTTTTTTATCTAGTCCTGTATGACAAAAACAGGGACACTATAGCATCGAGTAAAAAAAAAACGTATCATCAAGGAACACTTAATCATTAAGTAACACTGAATACAGTATCCATTTTTTTTCAAACTCAGAATGGCGCATTTCTAGACTATACTTATATTTTTCGGTGCGATAGTTGTATTTGAGTTCTATATTTGAGTTCTATAGTTGAGTTGAGTTCTTTGAGTTCTATAGTTGTATTTGAGTTCTATAGTTGTATTTGAGTTCTATAGTTGTATTTGCGATAGTTGTATTTGAGTTCTATATTTGAGTTCTATAGTTGAGTTGAGTTCTTTGAGTTCTATAGTTGTATTTGAGTTCTATAAAAAGCTGTCATGGTTGGTCTAATTTTATTAATCCTACATTTGTAGATAAAGAATTTTGCCCATAAGATAATAATATACAGAATTTCATCGATTTTGGTTTTTCCGTCTGTTCCAAACAAAATTAATTGAACGTTAAAGGATAGTCTTTCACAAACATGACATTTTCTTTTCATACATATTTCTAATTCCATCCAAAAGTTGTGTACGAAGTCACAGTTCCCCGAGATAGTGATAGATCGAATCTAATTCGTCATTACAAAAACTACATTTATCGCTCACGACTAGGCCCATTTTCTTTAATATATTATTTGTAACCAATATTCTGTAGCAAATTCTAATCTGGAACCATTTCAATTTTACTTCTTTTATTTTACTAATCAATCTTAGAACGACTTGCCAGTCTACCACAGAATTTAACTTTCTTTGCCAATTAATGAGTGGTTGATATTACCGACAAGTGTGTTTCCAACCAGTATGTTATAATATGGTTTTGAGCCTTTTGTAACGCTGCTTATCGTTCTAATTGCTTTTGGATCCTGGTTACTATCATTGTTTGAACAGTTATATTTCTTTTTCTGATATATTCTTTTATCGCTTGAATGGAACTTAGATAGTGTAAGTAATTCACTCTCAAATTCCATTTCTGGCAAAATTCATCTTGATTCAAAAAGCTTCCATTATTACCAACAATATCTTTTACTAAGAACACATTCTTGGCAGTCCATTTTGTGAAACAAAATCCTTATTGTTGATTTTAAATTTTATGTTGTGAAAAATAGGTTCTGATAAAATTTCCTCTTCGTTATCTAAATGTATGTGGCTGGTGAGTTTTTCGTAGGCTAAAAATACATCTTTCCAGAAGTAGTTGCATTTACTCTTTATAAACATTTTAGACCCGTAACAGCGTATATAGTTTATTTCTGGGCACAATGTTTCGAGTATGTGTCTCCAAATGGAGACACCAAGTCTTAATCTAGTCAAAGCATTTCGCACAGGAACATGTTTTACTGTAGTTAGATGAAAACTAATAGATAACGCCGAATTGAATGAACAATAAAAAGAGAATCTATCTCTTGTTGTTATGTCAAAATGCCATTCCTGCTTATAACACTCTATTAATCTTTTTTATTTTAAAGGTTAATATGAACAAATTACAGTTTCCGACACCTTGGCTTTCCCAAACGTGTCCAAAACCATAACGATATAAAGGATTCCGCATGGAGGACACCAAGTTTCTTTATCTTGATTCTGCAGAGTTAGTAACATGTTATATGCTTTAAGTGGTAACCTGTTCAGTGGCATTCTCAGAATGCGTAACCAATATTTCAGGCATTTAACATAAACATTTACATTTCATTTAGGAGAGAGAAAGAGAGAGAAGAGAGAGAGAGAGAGAGAGAGAGAGAGAGAGAGAGAGAGAGAGTGACAGACAGACAAACAGACAGACAAACAGACAGACAAACAGACAGACAGACAGACAGACAGACAGACAAACACACAAACAGACAGACAAACAGACAGACAGACAGTCCACCAAATCAAACATTTTTCGGGAGTCTGGATACGTACTCACAACGGGCGAGACATTACATTCGATCGTCCTCCAGCTCGTCAATGAAGAGACACTTAATTTTGCAGAGAAATGGGGTCCCACGACACACCTCCACAGACAGCGATGGAAGCTTGGCGACTGTTAGTGCAATTAGTGTGGAGCCTGCTGGTTTATTCTATTTCATCGTCGGCGCCACTCGCTGTAGACTGACATGTAATCTGGTTCCAGCCTGTCAAATACCAAGTTATCAGGACATCTCTGGAGACGTGCTGATGCTCTGGACGAAACAGAGTCTGGCGTCCGTTGTGTCAGGTTTAGGTGTTTGTTGCATGTCAGTGCGCCAGACCTTATTAAGATGTTGTTCAATGCGTAAGAAAAAGATCTGAGACAAAGTGGCAGAGGCTTCGGTTTTATTAGTGATTATTTATTCATTCTTCGTTTTCTTTGTACGGAATATTATTCCTCTTGTCTGAAGAAGGAGACCTAAGAGGTCGAAACGCGTCGTGTTTTGTCTTGTCACTTGTTTGTCCCTGTTGTTTGCTGGATTCAACTCATAATGTTTTTTTTTCGGAATTTGTTTCTCTTTTCTGCTGCAGTCCCCTCAGTATGAAACCACCTTCTGTTCCATGAGTTGCTAAGGAAAAGATGATTTAAACTTTGAAAGATACTGTGTTAGCTAATTAAAAGCAAAGCTCTCTGTTCAGTTACACACAGCATAGCATCCTCGTCCATACAGACATACACACACACACACACACTCACACACACACACACACACACACCACACACACACACACACACACACACACACACACATACACACACACACACACACACCACACACACACACGCACGCACGCACGCACGCACGCACGCACGCACGCACGCACGCACGCACGCACGCGCACACACACACACACACACAACACCACACAACACACACACACACACACACACAGACGATGGTGGCGCTTCACTGGGGGCGACACTCAGGTGCAACTTGCTCTGTCATTTTTGTGGTGTTTGAAGGATTACTCGTATTTTGTGCCTCATAGTCAATTCAAAGTAGTGTACAAGGCCTGCAAGATGAAGTCTGGGACATTCTTGAGGATTTTTATTGTGATTTGTGGCTGTATCTCGGGTGTGTGTGAAAGGCGTTTTTCTATCGATTTCAGCGCAAAATGGCGGACATCAACAACAAGGTACATGCACCCGACTTTACAATCATGATTTTGTTTTAAGCCTGCGACCCCCCCAGTGATATAGACAACCCCTTCTATGATCGTTTACCTGCTGAACTTTTATCTGATGGCGCAAATGACAGAGCAAATGGAAGAATGAAAGCGAGAAGGTGAGGACGAAGAGGAGGCGTGGGAAGAAGACTGAGAAGAAAACAAAACAACCCCCCCCCCCCACTTCCTTCAATCATTTTATCCAACGTACGATCCATCAACCCCAACGGTAACAACTGCAGTCTCGAGGAACTTCATGCCAACTGTCAATTTTTAGGGGATTTTAGGAATGCATGTTTGCTTTGCTTGATGAGACCTGGTTGAGTGAGAAAGTGACGGATGAAAGTGCTGCCATAGAAGGATTTGGAATGCCGTATAGAATGGACAGAGACTAGTGAGAAAGTGGAAAGAAAATGGGTGGTGGCGTGTGCCTGTATGTGAATGAACGATGGTGTGACAGTGCAAATGTATCAGTGAAAAAGTGCTTGTGTACCCAAGACGTCGAACTCCTGTCCGTATCCCTGCGACCTAGATACCTGCCACGTGAATTTGGACGCATATTTGTGACAGTCGTGCATGCTCCCGTTTTTGACCAGGCCTCTGCTGCACGTGCGGGAAAAGAGATCGCTGCTGTCGTGCGAGAACTTCAACTTTTATCTGCTGACGCTCCATGTTTTATTCTTGGTGACTTTAATCAGTGTGATCTTTGTAAAGCCCTCCCTTCTTTTAAACAGTATGTTTCATGCAGCACAAGGCAAAACAAAACAATTGACCGATGCTATGGAAACGTTTCAAATGCTTTTCGTTCTGTCTGTATTCCCCCTCATGGTAATTCTGACCACAACACTGTACATCTGATCCTGCTTACAAACCCAAAATTCAAACTGATCCCACTGTGAAAAAGAGTGTGAAAGTGTGGACTAATGATAGTGTGGGACGAGTTGAAAGGCTGTTTTGAGTGTACGGATTGGAGTGTGTTAACTGATTCATGTGAAAGTGTCCATGAAGCTGCCGATGTTGTTTCTTCATATGTGTGTTTCTGTGAAGACATGATAATCCCTACAAAAACCATCAAGGTCTTTCCAAACAATAAGCCATGGATCTCTAAGTCAATCAAAACTATTTTGAATGAAAGAAAAATGGCCTTTCAGTCAGGGGATAAGAAACAAAGAAAACAGGTAATCTAGACTTAGGGAGGAACTTAGGAGGGGGCAAAGGAGATAAAGATAAAGTAGAGCAACAGTTTCAGACGGGTAGGATAGCAGATGCATGGGATGGGCTTAGAACTTTGACAGGGCAGGCAAAGAAAAAGACGACAGTTTCCCAGATGTCCTTACAAGAGCAAAACGATTTTTCTTCTAAGATAAATGACTTTTACTGTCGTTTTGAGAGAAATGATGTAGGGGATGAGATAAATGAAGTGATTTCACAGCCTGCAAGACGAGTTAGTAATGTTCCAGATCAAGAATTTCAAATTAGTGAACAAGCTGTAAAACGTTTATTTGTGAGATTGAATGTGAGGAAAGCTGTTGGGCCTGACAATGTATGTGGACGAGTGTTGAAGGTGTGTGCTTCTGAATTGTGTGGTGTGTTCTGTTCTATTTTCAACTGGTCTTTGCGTGACTGTACTGTACCTGCTATTTGGAAGAATCTCTACTTAATCCATGTCCCCAAGAAGAAAAATCCTGTTGCACTGAACGATTACCGCCTGTTGCCTTAACACCCATTGTAATGAAATGCTTTGAGAAACTAGTCCTTCACCGCCTTTTGTTCTTTACTAAGCAGCAACGTGATCCCTTTCAGTTCGCTTACAAACCCAGAGGGGCACAGACGATGCCATACTAACGCTACTTCATAACGCCTTTGCTCATTTGAACACCCCTGCTCTTTTGTTCGCATCCTGTTCATTGACTTTTCTTCTGCCTTCAATACCATCCAGCCCCATCTGCTGGCTCTGAAACTGCTAGACCTGAACGTAGACCCCAAACTAACTC
>CM031602.1:52170820-52173320 GCA_018398815.1 Conus ventricosus | reverse complement strand
CTTCTACACTTCACAGGGGAATGCGTTTTTTTTCTGCTGCTGACTTTCATGTCTCCGTTTCCCCTCTCTTTCCCCCGAATTTCCGGAGTGGAAGACACCGACTATGTTGGCGGGCTAGATGGGCCCTGAGGGGTTTTGACTCACACAGGAATTGTGTGATCGGTAAATTTTTCTTAGTCCAAAAAAAAGTTTCGGGAATCACCTACTCAAATATTTCCACTTGGTAAATGGTTTTTTTTTCTTGTTCTTTCACTAAGGATTTTTTTTTTCCGCGTTTGTAAATCCCAACACTAGTGTGATTAGTAGCTGAAAAAACTGGGAAAACCTATAAACTGGGGGTTCTGCGTCAGGTTGGGACATTTTACGCCCACATAACCACACACGATCACGAAAACCCAAAGAGCGCACAAGGAGGGGAGAAAAAAAGATTCCTTTTCAAAGTAAGCCCCGGGCCCACCACCCTTTTTCCTCCTCCGCACCAACTTTAAAGAGTAAACATTTTTTAAAGAGTGGTGGGTTAGACCCCTGCACAACCGAAAGAAATTTCGACGTCTTGGGAAAGACAAATAAAAATGTGTGAAAGAGAAGCTGAGGCGCCTCTGACGTGGGGGTAGGACATTTGTAAGGGTACCTTTCCCCTGGAGTGGGTAAAGGTTGGAAAACATGTGAAGTCAAGTTCCCTCCGGACAAATGTAAACTTGGGTAGCAAAAAAATTACATTATTTCCCATGAACTGCCTGTTGCTGTATCTGTTTCCCCCCCCCCCCCCCCCCCCCCCCCCCCCCCCCCCCCCCCCCCCCCCCCCCCCCCCCCCCTAAATGGAATAGCCACTCTTGAGTGTTTCGTGGAAAGTTTTAAACTTCTCGGTTTTCGACTTAAAAACGCGGCTTAAATTTTTTTTCAAAAATCAAACGTCTTTAGTGGAAAAAAAATGCTTTTTGAGAGTTTAAAGATAAAAGTACCAAAGGGTTTTTTTGAAAAACCCTTGTTTCCTATGTAGCATTTAAATGTTCCTTTTCCGTTGCTTTTTTTTGACTTATTTGACTTAGTCTTGGTTCTGAGGAAAAAGGGGGGCGACGACACTCCCCAACGCACGCGATTTTGTTTTTTGTTTGAGTTCCTTTATTTCCCCTTTATTTCTCATCATCTCACCATCATCATCATCATCATCATCTCATCATCATCATATCATCACACGTCGTCGCGTCGTGTCGTCGTCGTCGTCGTCTTTTCTTTTCTTCTTTTTCTTCTTCTTCTTCTTCTTTTCTTCTTTTGACGGGATCCCTTCCCGTGGAATTTGCAAAAACCCGTGTTATGCAAAACAGTATGGAATTGTTTGTGGGATATGCAAATATATCGACACATGGGGTGACTTGATTATTATATTATTTTTTCTAAACCCCCCCCCCCCCCCCCCCCCCCCCCCCCCCCCCCCCCCCCCCCCCTACACCACCCTGACCCTTTTTCCCTTTTTTTCCCCCCCTATCCTCCCACCCCTGGGCCCGCACCCCCCTTCCCTTCTTCCCCTCCTGTTTTCCCCATCCCCTCCTCCCCACCCCCATTCCCCCCCTTTTCCCCCCCCCCTATTCCCCTCCTCCCCCCTTTTTTTCCCCCCTTTCCCCATTCCCCTTTTTCCCCCCCCCCACCCCCCCCCTTTCCCCCCCCCCCCCTCCGGCCCCTTTCCATTACTCCCCTTTCCCCCCCCCCTCCCTTCTGTTACTTTACTTCCCAACCCTCTCTCTCCCCGATCCCCCCCTCACCCCCCTTTTCCCCCTTGCTGTAGACGTCTTTGAAACCTTTGAAGGGGAGGGGGGGAAGGGGGGGGGGGGGGTGCTGAACCCGAGACGAACCTGGAACCCTTGACTATATTCAGTTAAAGCGTCAACCTAAAATTTTTTTTTTTTTTAGGGCTGAAGAAAACACGGCAGTACCCTAGGGATAAAACACATCCAGTTTCTTGCTCTACCATAGGGGGTACTCAACATGGACCACACGACTTTTCAGCCAAAAACGATTTTGTTATTGATGTTTTTGGTGGGTTAGAAGTCACATACCACGTTGTGGGTGTGTACCAACAGCAGTAAATGCTGCAGATGCTTAGAGGTCCGACAGACCGTCGACAAACGACAGCAGGCGTTTTAAAAATTACATGGGCCCCGACAGACAGACGGGGAAGACGAAAGCAGCAAAATTTACAAAAAGGGGCCCTAAGATAGATGGTCACGACAGACAGGGGCAGAGGACAGACAACGATTACGACAGAAAAAAGGCATTTTAGATTGAGGTCCCTATTACAGGATGGGAGGGGTTTTTTAGTAATGGATATTTTCATATCCAGGGCCTCTTCAAACTATGTCCATAGGATGGACAAAAAGGCTAGAAGATTGACAGTCATCACGGTGTTTTTGTGACGCCCCTTTAAAAACTATTGTCCATGCATGGCAAAGGGTGAAGTTTTTGACAGTCATCCGGGGTTTTGTTGACGTCCCCCTTTTTTAAA
>CM031602.1:52165820-52168320 GCA_018398815.1 Conus ventricosus | reverse complement strand
AAGAAGAAAAGAAAGAAGAAGAAGAGAAGAAGAAAACAGCAACAACAACAACAACAGTAAGAACTTGAGCAGCAGCAGCAGCAGCAACTGCAACAACAAAAACAATAACAACAACAACAACAAAACATCATTACGCACCAACTGTTAAAACATACATACTATACAAGTTACTGATGGGATTGAGAGAGAGAGAGAGAGAGAGAGAGAGAGAGAGAGAGAGAGAGAGAGAGAGAGAGAGAGGAGGGAGAGAACACAGAGAGAGAGAGAGAGAGAGAGAGAGAGAGAGAGAGAGAGAGAGAGAGAGAGAGAGAGAGAGAGAGAGAGAGAGAGAGAGAGAGAGGAGATATGGGTTGAGAGTAAAGTCTCACTTTAAGCAGCTGCCGGATATTCTAACACCATATAAAATTCAATGTGTATAGAAGCATGCAAATTGTGTTCCATAGACACGTTTGACTAAAGTGAAGAATTAATCAGAAGTAACTTAGTATATTCGCAGTGTATGGCATCTGGCTCACGAATGAAGAGACATTGAATTTCCAAGAGTCTAGTCCCACAGCACTGCTCATAAGACAACGACAGACGTCAGGCGACCGTTACAGCAGTTAGTGTGGAGACTGCTCGTTGATTCTATTTCATCACAGGCGCCGCTCGCTGGGAACCTGACATGGGATCTGATCCCTGTCTCCCCAACACCACTAACCAGGAATCTCTGGCCACAGGCTGGAATCCAGACGAACGCTTTTTATTTATGTTCCTTGTGTTTGGTTTGGTTATCTCCGCAAAGAAATGAGAAAGTAGGTTGCGTGTTAGTTACATCATTACAGATCAGAATTCCTAATGCGCTTTATTTTAAGATGACATTCATATTGTAGGGGGGGGGGGGGGGGGGGGCCAAAACATGAACAGAGTAGTTCAGTCTCGTATGAATGCCATCTAACATTAGATTAAAATATTTGAGTGAGTCAGTTCCGGAATGCATCATGCGTGCGTGCGCGCATATGTGTGTGTTTGTGTGTGCGTGCGTGCGTGCGTGTGTGCGTGCGTGCGTGCGTGCGTGCGTGCGTGCGTGCGTGCGTGCGTGTGTGTGTGTGTGTGTGTGTGTGTGTGTGTGTGTGTGTGTGTGTGTGTGTGTGTGTGTTGTGTTTTTTTTCGGTAAGTTTCACGTTTCACACCACACAATCCCTCGTCTCTACTTTCCAGACAAACAATGTCCATCAGTCATCCAACTGAATGGACTCACAAGGTGACACACATGGAACTCTGCATCAGGTAAGCACACTTTAGGACCACATAAGCCACACGATCACGTCAAGCAAGAACGCACAACAAGTTCACGAAAACAAAGTCCTTTCCAAGGTGAAAACTTGGCACTGCCTTTTCCTTCCTCTGCACCAACTTTGACAGATTAAGTATTCTTCCAGAGAGTGTAGGTCCAGACTTAGACAACCCCAAGAATCGGTCAGGTCTGTGGCCCGACGCAGAGAGAAGGTGATGAAAGAGCAGCTACCAGTCCCTGTGACACTTGTAGACGGTTGAACACTTGTACAGGGCTGCAGTCTTCTCAAGTGAGTAGATCCTTGGTGGAAGACATGTAGAAAGTTGATACTTGTTAACCGTTACTTTGGGGGGGGGGGGGGGGGGGGGGGCGGAACAGAGCGCGAACTTGTAATCCTGATCACTGGTGGAAGACATGTACAAAGTTCATACTTGTTAATCGTTACTTGTTGGGGGCCGGGATGGCTCAGTGGTAGAGCGCCGAACTTGTAATCTTGGTGGTTCTGGGGTTGCAGGTTCGAATCTCAGCCGGGCAGTTTTGGTATAGGGGATTTTCCCCTCGGAGATGACATCGGTTTTGACTCCATTTCCCTTACAGTCTTTCGAATGAGACCATAAATTGAGGTTCCATGTTGTGAACGCACGCATAACATCTTGCACGCACGTAAAATCCAATCTCCAACTTTCGGAAAAGAAGGCTAATTTGGCCGTTGGTATGGATGACACGTTACACATAGCATGCAATCTGCATGCGAAATGGAAAGAATGAAGGAAGTAAGGAAATTGAGTGAATGATATTGACTGGATGACACGGGAAACGACTGAATGAAGCGCCAGCTGGCAGCTCTTCAGTCGGCACTACGCAGGTAGGCAGCACGTTGTGTAAACGAGTGTGGATTGTAAAGCGCTTAGAGCTTGGTCTCTGGCCGCGGATACGCGCTATATCAGCATTCATTTAAAAAAAATAATAATAGTAATAATATAATAGTAATAACCCAACAGACTCTAAACTACTGAAGGGGTCAGGCAAATCATGTGATTTCCCAGAGCAACAGACTGTTAAATTGTGTCTGAATGTTTTGTGATAAAACAGTAGATGGAAATCTTTCTTCGTGTATCCTTAAACCATCAGATTTATCAACCTCTTGTTTTACAACTCACACGAACAGCAGGTAGGCATCCTTCAGGCTCGGAAGACTATGGAGTTGCGCTCTAGGTGTCTATT
>CM031602.1:52158320-52160820 GCA_018398815.1 Conus ventricosus | reverse complement strand
AGAGGGAAAATTTCTCGAAGTCCCCCCAACCCTGTTCCATACAAATATTTTGTGACGGTACAACGTACTGGCCGATTATTTAGACATACACAACAGTATTATTAAATCAGACGATCCATTTGGCCTGAATTTATTTTCAAATTCCTTTAAGTACCACACGTTCATAAAAAATAAATTACTGCGACAAACTGTTGTGTCAACAGAATATGACAGATTTTTCGCTGTAAATAAATGAATAGTACTGGATTAACACTAATGCTGCGGCCACAGACCTGTTTGGGGCGATCTACAGATATCGGCAATGATGCTTGAACTTTCCAACATGGCTTCAGTTGTTAGCGTGGGCTTTCCGAAACGTGTTATACACTGGAGGTCAAATGACCAGTCCTTGCTAGCATCACCTCTCATCCACTTCTTCTACGTCTTCTTCTTGTTTTTGTTTTCGTTCTTGTTCTTGTTCTTGTTGTTCTTCTTACTGTTGTTGTTGTTGTTGTTGTTGTTGTTGTTGTTGTTTTTTTGTTGTTGTTTTTCTTCTTCTTCTTCTTTTCTTCTTCTTCTTCTTCTTCTTCTCCAGCATTTTGTTCCCTTTGGTCATATTGTTATTATTGGCAGTGTTGTCATGTCAATGGGAGCATCAGCAGCATAGAGAGGGAATGACTACTAACAGTCGGTGAAAGTAGACAAAAGAAGCTGTGATAAGTGGGCATTCACAACGACAGGCAGACAGTCTGACAGACACATGAAGAGTGCAGGGGAATTTCTGCTTCCCATGCTTTTTTTTGGTAATGCCACATTTGCATCTTTGGAGAATTGTTCAACTGAAAAACTGTCCAGAGAAAACATCCCCAGCCAATTATGTTTTGATGATGTTCGATTGATCAATGACGTGTCTCCAAACACCCAATCATCATCGGCTTCCTTCTTTAGAAAGAAACAACCCACTATGTGAGATGATCCACAGAATCCAACAATGGCGTCTGCGGCGATGATACTTGGTCTTCACCGTGACAATCTTATTCAATGGGATAAAGAGTGTGCACACTGCATATGAAATATTTATTTCTCTGCTTTTGGTAAAGGGAGAGAGGAGTGTAAAGGAGGGCGAAGAGGAGGAGGAGGACGAGGAGGAGGAGGAAGAGGAGGAGGAGGAGGAAGAGGAGGAGGAGGAGGAAGAGGAGAGGGGAGAGAGAGAGAGAGAGAGAGAGAGAGAGAGAGAGAGAGAGAGAGGGAGGGAGGGAGAGAGAGAGGGGGAGAGAGGGAGAAGAGAGAGAGAGAGAGAGGAGAGAGAGGAGAGAGAGAGAGAGAGAGAGAGAGAGAGAGAGACAGAGACAGAGACAGAGACAGAGAGATCTGACATCTTGATATTTTATTGTCATTTTCAAAGAGGTCTTTTGACAAGGGAGGAGGAGGTACAAGGACAATAACATGTACCTCTTCCATTTATTGCAAGCAAATTCTACCCACTTATTATTCCAGTGTAATCAAATCAAAGGGTAGCAAAAACGCATACATTCGTAGCATCTGCGGATGTTCTCGATCGCACACAGGAGTAATAAAGTAACGTCAGAAAAAGAAAAGAAGAGAAAGAAACAGGAAACATAAGAGAACGAACGAAGGAAAGAAAGAAAAATGTTAATCAGTATAGGCCATGGCCCTTCTGATGGGGGTACAGTATAAGAATCACCATTCATACAACACGGCAATCTTACATCGTCAGACATGAAGTAGCTGACAGAGAAGCATATCCAATATACACAGTAACTGCACCAGCTAAGTTCATTCAACTGAGCAAAACTGTGCGCCTCTTAAAAGGCTTTGTATAAGTTCATGCACATGTTTCTTTAAAACTCCCATCATTTGGATTTGCTATACGTAAAGCAGCTCGTAATGAACAAGGGTCTTCATAAAATGTCCTTGCAGTATGTTCATGCCGTAAATCCTGAAGTGCAGAACAACAAAGAAAACATAGGAAGAGAGAGAGAGAGAGAGAGAGGAGAGAGAGAGGAGAGAGAGAGAGAGAGAGAGAGAGAGAGAGAGAGAGAGAATACGAATACAAATACAAATACAAATACGAATACGAATACGATTACAAATACGAATGCGAATACGAAATGTATTCAGATTAAGGTCAGAGCCCCGTACTGAAGAGGTAATACCTGCAATGCGAACAATGTCAATACACCAATGAAAGAGCATGCAAAGAAAAAAACAATGATATGCATCACACGGTAATATTAACAATAATTATACAGCAAGCATCATACGGTAATATTAACAATAATTATACAGTATGCAGCCTTTTTCGTGATCCATGAACGTACATAGCGAGATTTAAGACAAAGTTTACATTTCGTGACGCTATGAATAATTATAGTCAAACAAAACATTGTTCAGAATATAAAGAGAGGAGAGAGAGAGAGGAGAGAGAGATAGAGAGAGAGAGGAGAGAGGAGAGAGAGAGGGGGAGAGGAAAGAGGAGAGAGAGGAAGGGAGAGAGGAG
>CM031602.1:52154766-52157320 GCA_018398815.1 Conus ventricosus | reverse complement strand
TTTTCCTTTTTTTTTTTTTTTTTCGTGTGCTGTCAAAATGAATTCTTTTCCTTTTTGCGTTTTGGGGCAGCAAGTTTTGGGGTTTGTGGTGCTTTAAAACCCAAGTTGTCAACTTGGAGCCGCCTGAATAAAATGTCTCACAGAAGACCACTGCCAGAGGAGGCATTGGCATTTCTACTGAGGTCACTTCAAACACTGATAAAAATGCATGCAGATTGCAGACTTCTTAGCTCATAGAACTCTCATCATCACTCCTTTCCTCCTCTCTTCACCCCATCCTTTGCTTCTTCTTCTTCTTCTTCTTCTTCTGACATCCCCCCCTGCCTGTTGCCTCCTCCTCCCACTACACACACACACACACACACACACACACACACACACACACACACACACACACACATACACACACACAAACACATACACACAAACACACACGCGCACAACACACACACACACCACACACACACAACACACACACACACACACACACAACACACACACACACACATACACATACACACACACACACACACACACACACCACACACACACATACACACAACACACGCGCGCACACAACACACACACACACACACACACCACCACACACACACACACACACAACAACACACTACACACACACACACACACACGCCACGCACCGCACGCCCACACCACACACACACATACATACATACATACATACATACATACATACATACAAAACATACATACATACATAAAATACATACATACATACATAAACACACGGGCGCGCTCGCACGTTGTACCTAGTACCTACACAAGCACGCACGCACGCACGCACGCAGTCGCACACGCCTCGATGATTGTTTTGTTTTGTTTTGTTTGTTTTTTAATAAAAAGAAAAAAAAAGGCCACCAATACTTTTGGGGTTAAATGTTGCTTGACCAGTAGTACCTGTCATCTCTATGGCATTGACCGATATTCTGAGAACTGTCTGTCTGTCTGTCTGTCTGTCTGTCTGTCTGTCTGTCTCTGTCTGTCTGTCTGTCTGTCTGTCCTTTCTCTCTCTCTCTAATCTCTCTCTCTCTCTCTCTCTCTCTCTCCTCCTCTCTCTCTCTCTCCTCTCTCTGTCACGCACGCACGCACGCACACGCACACACACACACACACACAACACACACACGCGCGCGCGCGCGCGCGCGCGCGGGGCGCGCACTTTTCCCTCACTCTTTCCCTCCATTCATTTTCAGAATTAGATGGAACAATACTCTAACAAATGCTTCAATATACAGTGCAGAAAGCTGACCTTTCAATCCCCTGCACATAAGATTGTCATGGTGAAAACAACGCCTGTACAAAGATCCAGTCTTGCCCCACACGGTTTTCATGCTGGATTCCATGGATCATCTCACAAGGTCGACTTGTTCCTTTACACAAAAGATGGAGAGTGGTGATAGCATACTTGGAGACACGTCATTGATCGTCTAAACATTATCAAAACATAATTGATTGGAGATGTTTTCACTGGACAGAGAAAACATTTCCACCAATTGAACATTTATCCAAACGCTGCCGAAAAGCGTGGACGGCGGAAATTCGTCAACAGTATCCCTTTCCTCCTCCCCCCTCTCTCTCTCTCTGTCTGTCCGACTGTGTGTCGGTCTGTCGTTTCGTCTGCCCAGTTATCTCTGCTGCTTTTGGCTGCATACACCAACTCCAGAACCCTTCCTTTTTTATTGTGGGTGAAGTACTTATCAAAATGCCAGCTGCAACAGTAGTGACGATGTTCTGGAGTTAAAGAACTGGAGGGGAGGGGGAGTCATTGAACAATGAGGTGTTACACAATTGTACTGTGTCATGTGCATTGAACAATGAGGTGTTACACATAGCACTGTGTCATGTTCATTGAACAATGAGGTGTTACACATTGTACTGTGTCATGTTCTTTGAACAATGAGGTGTTACACATTGTACTGTGTCGTGTTCTTTGAACAATGAGGTGTTACACATTGTACTGTGTCATGTGCATTGAACAATGAGGTGTTACACAGTGTACTGTGTCATGTTCATTTAACAATGAAGTGTTACACATTGTATGTACTGTGCCAATGTTTCAGCTTCTGCAGTTCACCACAATCTTCAAGGGTCATTCACTCCCATGTTTGACTTCTGTAGGAATTCACTTTTTTTGTTTTGTTTGTTTATTATAACATTCTTTGTCCTGATCATGTATTATATCCTTCTTTGTCATGTTCATGATTAAAACATTCTTTGTCCTGTTCATGCATTTAGAACATTCTTTGTCCTGTTCATGTATCATAACATTCTTTGTCCTGTTCATGTATTATATCATTCTTTGTCCTGTTCATGTATTATAACAATCTTTGTCCTGTTCCTGTGTTATAACATTCTTTGTCCTGTCCATGTATCATAAGATTCTTTGTCCTGTTCCTGTATTATAACATTCTTTGTCCTGTTCCTGTGATATACATTCTTTGTCCTGTTCATGTATCATAACATTCTTTATCCTGTTCCTGTATTATAACATTCTTTGTCCTGTTCCTGTGTT
>CM031602.1:52144766-52149766 GCA_018398815.1 Conus ventricosus | reverse complement strand
CAAATGCTTTAGCGAAGTCGACAAAATTGTTCCTGTGAAGAGATCATTGTTTATGTTTAAATGCCATTGTTCAATTATATTAGTGAGCAGGTGTGACAAGAATGATTTTCTCGAAATCCGCTTTGATTAGAATGTAATAATTGTATTTCATAAAATGTTTATGGTTATATATTTAATGTGTTTTTCAAGGGGTTTAGATAGATATATAGGATAGATATAGGTCTGTAGTTAGAAGGATCAATGGGATCACCAGATTTAAAAAAAGGTAAAACTTTAGCATCTTTGAAGGATTGTGGATAACCACCTTTATCAATGAAAGATTATAAATATATGTAAGATGCTCTGATATAATTGGAGCAGCAATTTTCAAAATTTTACCATCTATATCATCTAAACCTCGAGAACTGGACTGTTTTAAAGAACACAATTCCTTATAAACATCATGCACACCAATAAACTCGATTTGAAGCTTTGATTTTATGTTTTTCGATACACAGTACGCTTTTAGCTCAAATAGGTCATTGTCTTTTGAACAGTCAGCTTTGATCGTCTTTTCTGCAACAGTTGTGAAGTGATCATTTAAGAGTTCAGCAGACAATGTTCTCTCAGAAGGAGCACCAGATGACAAGGTTTTACGGAGAGCTCATTGATAGCTTTCCACTCGATTTAGAATCTTCTTTACGGAATAAGGTCACTAAAATATTTCTTTTGGCGGCTCTTTTCATATCGGTTACCTTATTTCTTTGCTTTTTAAATTATCATCTTTACCATTTGTTCGCAATAGAATATCTCGTAAATTAATGGCCTTATCGATTTGTTCATTATACCACGGTGGCTTACCTCTTGGTTTGACACGTTTAGTTACCAATGGCACGTGTTTATTAAACAGAGATAAATATGTCATACCAAGCAGTCAGTGCTCCATCAGGGTCATTGTGCTGATACACCTCAGAAAAATTTGCGCTACACAAATCGGACAAGAAATTATTAGAATCGAATTTCCTATAGCTTCGAAGGATATACATTTGTGAACATTTCTGGGAATTTTAACCCCCTTTTTGGACCATGTTAGACAAATTGGAAAGTGATCACTGAGACCGTATACAGGCACAGATGTTTCTATATATTAAATGGGTTTGTTGCGTATATGTGGTCAATTAGTGTTTCGGAGGATAGACTTTCCTAGTCGGTGAGTTAATTAACTGTGTCAATTCTGTAATTCATAAACCCGTTTCCATTTTATCATGTGGTTTAAGTAGATCAATGTTAAAATCTCCTAAAATTATAATCTCAGACGAACGCATTGAGACATCCTCCTACATATGTTCGAACCGATCGAACCATTCAATACGTTCGTTAGGATTCCTAATAAACAGCCTAACAAAATCGGTTTAGTACCTTCACATAGATTTCTATCCATATGCATTCTATGTTATATTTATCAAAAAATGTTGATCTGTTTATAATTAATCGAGTTGTGAATATAGGTCACTAAGCCTGTTTCAAACTTTGTCTTTGGATCTCTTCTTATAGTATCATAACCTTGGATTGAAACTAGATTATCAGGTACTAAATTAGAAGTCGAGATTCGTGAAAAACAAAACAATGAAAACAGTTATTGGAATTGGAATAAAATGCTAGGCACATCAGAAATTTTGTTTAAAAGATGACACACGTTTAATAGCCTATTTTCAAGCCGAAATTTAGACAACCATTCATTCATTATATATGAAATTGATGTACAAATAAACTCTACGAATTAGACAACACTATATATAAACGAGTAGAATAATAGTCAAACAGCAGGAAAACCTGTTGTAGGTAAATTTCAGCAACGAAAAAGGCAGAAAAGATCAGCTGCCGTAAACAAGTCAAGAAGGATAATTTTATAACTACAACAATATGCGGCAAAACTCAGCAAGAAAAAAAGAAAAAAAAAAAAGAAAAAAAACGATAAGCAATCCGGGGAGGAAATACAAACGCCGTGAACCAAAACAGAATAGAGTTCACTTGTCCATTCGATCACCAGGTCCGGTATCAACAACACACAATCCTTGCGCACGTGGCTGCGCGCGTCACTGCGAGCGCTAACACTTACGTGCACATCCGCACATACACATACGCACTCACATACCCTCACACAAGCTCCTTCCTTCTCTCTCTCTCTCTCTCTCTCTCTCCTCTCTCTCTCTCTCTCTCTCTCCTCTCTCTCTCTCTCTCTCTCACTCTCTCTCTCTCTCTCTCTCTCTCTCTCTCTCTCATTACATGAAAATGCTTAATTGTAATCATATCGGTGACATGTTTTACACCAGTGACATTTGAATTCTTTTTGTTAATACCAAATCAGACAAAGGAAACAAAGGAAGTATCCGATTCGTTGACAGGTTTCATGGTAACTACTACATGGTAATTCTCTATGATATACTTTTACATGGTAATTCTCTCACATTTAATATTTGACAGTTCACCATTCTTCCTCCTTCATTCTCTCGCCCTCCCCCTTCCCGCTCCCGCTCCACCCCGCCCCGCTTGTTAAACCCCCACCCCTTACTTTTTTTACAATACATACAAAAACACATGCGCACAATGTGCGCATGCGCGAGTGCACACACACACACACACACATACACAACACACACACACACACACACACACCACACACACACACCACACACACACACACACACACACACACACACACACCACACACACACACCCCCACACCCCACCCCACACACACACGCAACTACACCATAAACAATACAGTTTCCACCCTTTTTTCTTTTGACAGTCATATAATCAGGGTGGTGTATATGGAAATACTGAAGTCTTGACTGGTTCAGTAGCTGTGACGCCATGTTCAGCAGTTGGAGGGCGTACTCTCCAGTCTGTTGGGACGTACCTCCAACACACCAGGTGGTAGGGGGGGCACAGCTGCCACTGGTTCTGAAGCTTCGCTGGCAGCTTGTGGGACAGTCTTCCAGTGACCCTCTGTGGCTAGAAGGGGATTCTGAGAAGTGGGAGGTGGGTATGATCCGAGGGACACCAGGGCCTTGGAGTGAGGCCTGGACTGGTTGGGGAATAGGGGGTAGGGAGCACGGCTGGCTCATGTACTAGGACAGTCCTGTTGTCCTGAGGCCGACTGGAGATCGAACGCTGAAAGGCTCGCCCACGTCGGTAGACAGCTGCTGTGAAAGAACAGGCCCCCTGTTGAAGGGAGGCTGATAGGCCTCAGTGGTGTCGTAACGGAGCTGTGAGGGACCAGGCTCTCTGTTGATGGGAGGCTGAACGGCCTCGACGGCGTCGTAGCGCTGTTGCTGCGGAACACGTCGAACAGGAACGGCGTCCTCGGGTTGAGCCTGGTGTAGCCTGGGGTCGGTCCATCCTCCCGTCTCTGGGACGGCAGCATGGGGTAGTGGATCATGGAAGAGATGGATGGGCGCCAGCTGCATAGCCACCACGTCCTGAACACTGACCAAACTCAGGGCGTGAGTTTACCCGCCACCGTGCCGGGTGCTAACAAAAGCATCTGGCCGCTGTTCTATTTGCCCATCACTTTCGGGCTGTCGCTGTGACGAAAGGCCACCTTCACCATGTCGGCTGTTGTCTGACGAGATAGACGTGGCAAAAACTGCATAAAATTGGTGGCTAGTTTTGCAGTACCTTTAAGGACTGGGGTGAACAGGATCTTTGTAATATGCGCGTCGTGGGGCACCATTCTTAGTAATAAAAGTATCATAATTGTCGATCAAGTTGATTTCAGCAGCAATGCGGCTGTGTGCAGGGCTCTGTTGGAGGGAAAGATCGAGTTGTTGAAAGGGTGACGTCCTCGCGCTGGGACGATGGAGCTGAAGGTGATGACAGCTGAAGGGAAGGATATCTTGCAGAGATTGATAAGTCTGTCCACTGTGTCATGGGCACAGGGCCAGCGGGGCAATCGTTCACCCCTACATGAACTATCACATGCTGGATGTGGGTGAGTTTGTCTGTATTGCGCCTAGCCACTGTATCAGATCCTTCATTGTCATCCCAGAAACACAGTTTGAACACCCTGTCCTCCTCACTACCAAGACGTCTTGGATTCAACATACCGCAGGACAGAGTCACCTATGAGGACCGAAGAAAAATAGAGAGAGAGAGAGGAGAGAGAGAGAGAGAGAGAGAGACGAAGAGAGAGAGAGAGAGAGAGAGAGAGAGAGAGAATGAACTTATATATTCTACCCTGGCTCTGGAAGACATTATCGGGGATAAATGGGATGCACGTTATCACGGGGATGCTTTCATCACGTTCTTCCATGGGAACGGCTATACTCGGCAACAGAGATAATCAGCAGAGATGTGGCCCTTTCATCGGCGGAATTTTTACCACATCAACCTCGTTCATTGAGTATGCAGATTTGGACGTTGGAACTAAAGTGACTGCAACATATTTGTTTAACTTGACTGTTCCTGATTTACTGGCTGGTATGGAGAGAGAGAGAGAGAGAGAGAGAGAGAGAGAGAGAGAGAGAGAGAGAGAAGAGAGAGAGAGAGAGAGAAAGTGAGGGAGAGAGAGAAGAGGAGAGAGAGAGAGAGAGAGAGAGAGAGAGAGAGAGAGAGAGAGAGAGAGAGAGAGAGAGAGAGGGTTATCTGTGTCAGTCAAAATTACATTGTTAAGGGTACCATCGACTTAAGTCTGCCACACATCTATGGGGCCAGACAGCATCGCAATAGTGGTTTTTGACAAATTCAGATTTGAAATCTACGAAACTCTTAGCCACACACACCAAACTCGTAACAGGCCTATTCGAATTCCCAAGGAACATGTCACTGGTGTGTAGAAGTTCTCGTGGATACTGCAGAGCAACTTTGAACACAATGTACACCCTAGACATGCACCCAAAGATGACCAAGCGAGGATGTGAACATTTTTGTTTAATGTTTGTAAGCACCCATATAACTCCAATAGTAAACAGAAATCCGCTTCAGAGTTCAACACTAATGTGCATGCTCAGTGTGTC
>CM031602.1:52137266-52139766 GCA_018398815.1 Conus ventricosus | reverse complement strand
ACAATTAAGTAGTGGGGGAAAACAAGTGCAGGTTAACAATTCTTCAGTCGTTATAGTAATGACTTGGCAAAGATTTGAACTTTAAAAAAAAAAAATAAATAAAAAAAATTGAAGATGAAGAAAATGGGGGAATATATTATAACTATGAGAAGCCCTTCACTAGCTGCCTGAGGGAACCATCATAATCTCTCCTGAAGGCACATTTATTTGTATAGCCTGCTCCTAGGGCCTTTCGTCCGCTGGATCGGACTCATCAGGGAGACACGGCTGATTGTGTCTGTGCTCTTGGTGTCAAATAGAGACACACCACAGTCCATAATTCTGTGGTGTTCTCACCGCCAAAGGTTCAAAAAAAGAATCCAACAGCACCCCCAAAGCAGCCAGCGAAGGTAGTAAAATGGAACAAAACAAAGGTGTGGAGAGGAAAAAAGTTGCTGAAAAACTAAAAGCATTATTCAAACAGTATAAAATGTAGGGGACAATCTTTGAGCTATGCTTGAGGATCCAATCAAGGATGCAAGGGAGGTCAAAAGATATGGAACAGTCTGAGTGGTCAGCTCTGCTGTTCAATAACCAAGCATTGTGAGTGGCTAAGAATTGTACAGAACAACCTTTACTTGGATCTCTTTTAAGAAGATAAATCAAAGCATTCTTAGCTCTGCTTGCAAGGTCTTTGCATGCAGCAGTGAAGCTAAAGCGCGCAGAGAAAAAATTCCTAAATATTTATACGCATTAACCACAGGCATGCTTTCACCGTTATACAACCATTTTTCTCTCACACTCAAATATCCACCCTTCCGAAATACCATGATATTGCTTTTAGTCATATTAACTTTAAGTTGCAGGAATGCAGCGGTGTGTTGTAAGCTGTTCAGATGTGTTTGCAGACCTGTAACTGTCTCTGCCATCAACACAACATCGTCAGCCAACAACAGAATAAATAATTCGAATGCAACTAGTGAAAATTGAGCGCCATGTCTTCCTTTATTAATCAATTCAACCGCCAGTTCGTTAATGAAAAGAGAAACAGAACAGGGCTGCAAGCATCTCCTTGCCTTAATCCTGATGTGCAGGCAATGTAATCAGTTAATATAGAACCACATCGAACTCTGGCTTTGACATCATTGTACATGCTTTTAATGCATCTGAATAATTTACCTTTAATGCCATTTTTAAGAGAATTGGCCAAAGAATATTTCGATTTATCGTGTCAAAAGCTTTTTCGAAATGCAACATACAATTTTCGATTATAACTAAACTGTTTCTCTACAAGAGCTAGTAAAGAAAACATATGGTCGACTGTTGAGTATCCTCTCTTAAATCCAGCTTGATAATCACCTGTGATATTGTGTTCATCCACCCATTCTTGCAGTCTATTATTTATCACTATACCAAATAATTTACTACTAACATCGCTCAAGGAAATTCCCCATAGTTGTTGGAATCATTGATATCACACTTCTTGAAAATAGGTTAAATAACAGATTCAAACCAGTTCTCAGGAAACAACCATTATCAAATAGCTTATTAAACAATTTCAGAAGGAAGTATACAACTTGATCATTCGAATTCTTAAAAAGCTCGTCAATAAAGAGAGAGAGAGAGAGAGAGAGAGAGAGAGAGGGAGGGAGGGAGAGGGAAGAGAGAGAGGTAGACAAAGACAGAGACAGAGGCAGACAGACAGGGAGACAGGGGAAGAGAAGAGAGAGGTGGGGAGGAAGGGAGGGCGGGAGAGAGAGAAAGACAGACCAACAGACAGATAGACTAACCGACAGAAGAGAGCGAGCGAGCGAGCGAGCGAGTTAGAGAGAGAGAGAGAGAGAGAGAGAGAGAGAGAGAGAGAGAGAGAGAGAGAGAGAGAGGAGAGAGAGAGAGAGAGAGAGTATTGATCTTTCGTACATAAGGATGAAGATTTTAGGCCAAGGCCTAGTCTTACAATCTGTCCTTGTCATGCATACATTATCTCAACACATATCATTCATACGCTACTGACAATTCAACACACGAGCATGATAATGTAATTCTTCAATGGCAAGCAGACTATCAATAAACTTGATAATGACATGGTGGGTTGTGAAACAGAATGCACCAGCCAAACAACCAACCAAACAAGCTACAACAGAGAGAGAGAGAGAGAGAGAGAGAGAGAGAGAGAGAGAGAGAGAGAGAGAGAGAGAGACAGAGACAGAGACAGAGACAGACAGACAAACAAACAGACAGACAGACAGACAGACAGAGATTGAGACAGAGACAGAGACAGACAGAGACAGACAAAGACATACAGAGACAGAGACAGAGACAGATAAAGACAGACAGACAGACAGACAGAGAGAAAGAAGGCGGATGGGAGGGAGAGGATGGTAGGTAGGGGGAGCGGAAGAGGGATGGTAGGGGTGACAGACAGACAGACAGACTGACTGACAGACAGACTGACAGACAGACAGACAGACAGACAGACAGACAAACAGACAGACTGACAGACAGACGACAGTGGACAAAG
>CM031602.1:52066985-52137166 GCA_018398815.1 Conus ventricosus | reverse complement strand
AGTCTCTTGGGAAATGGGCAGTGGGGAATTGAAATTATGGAACTCGTACAGAACTAATTCAACCCAAACACCCTCTTAAGTCCGCAGCAGTGAGAAGACTACGCTCTACCTAGAGGGTCAAAGGTCACAGTGGCAACCCGTTTTCTTCAGCGCTCTACCCTAGAGCGGTCAAAGGTCCAGGGGCAAGCCGTTTCTTCAGCGCTCTACCCTAGAGCGTCAAAGGTCACAGGGGGCAAGCCGTTTCTTCAACGCTCCACCGCTTCACCTAGAGCGGTCAAAGGTCACAGTAGCAAGCCGTTTTCCAGCGCTCCACCCTAGAGCGCTCAAAGGTTACAGTGGCAAGCCGTTTGAGAGATCCAGCGCTCCACCCTAGAGCGGTCAAAGGTTATCAGCATGAGAAATTAGACTTTTTTTTTTGCTGGCTTCGTCGCTTTGCTGTCTACGCTCCACTTCACATACAAAGGCTGTCTATTCAGACGTCTTGCCCCAAAGTGTGTTACACATTGAAAAAATAATAAAGCTCTGTGTACACCACAAAAACACTCCCACCCCCAAGTCACCCCAAGTTCTTAATTTAAGTTTTTAATTAATACTTCAGTTCTTAATAAGTTCTTGATTAAGTTTTAATTAAGTTCTTGATTAAGTCCTCAAGATCATAACTAAGTCACCCTTTTAAGTACAACCAAGTTCTTATTAATTTTATCTTATAATTATTAAAAAAATACAATCTATGTTTTTATCTTAAATAGTAGATGTCTAATATATACACACACGCCTCAAAAAACGCGTCTCGTTGAGGATGTCTTGCTCAGCGTTCTCTGCATAGATTTTAAGGAATTTCTTACATCCTAAGCAACTGCATTGATTACAATTCTGGTCTATGGAATTGTCTTTTAAGACCTCCATGTCTTTATTTATTGAACTTTATCATTTTAAATACGCCATGATCTAGTTTTATTAAAAAATTTAAAATATTATCCATTATAATGGTATCAAAATGATGCTTAGGTATTGCGTTTTGGCGTGCAGTTGTCTTTTGCCTGTAATTAGCGGTTCAGTTGTTTTAACCTTCTTTTGGTTCTGTTGCCATTGTGTATATATTTTATAGCCGTAATAATAACTGCCCCCAACAGCAACAAGGGCGCCAAAAATGCAACAGTTTAAGGTCAATATTCCCATGAAGACTTTGGGGCCCTTGTATCACATGAGTTTTATAGCTGCCATTGAATCACGTGTTCCTGCTGGCGTTGGCGTGTTAGGTTTTCATGATGAGAAGTCATATTCTGTAACATATAATTTTTTTGGCTTTCCACTCTGCTAAATTTTTCCCTGCTTCAACACCCAGAATTTTTAATGGTCTCGCACCTGATTCAGCGTTTCTGCTGATTTTTCTGGCTTGGTTACTTTCTCACCTGATTCAGTGGTTTTCTGGTTCGGATGATTTTCCAGCTCGTCATTTTGAAGGGAACATAAAACTATATGATTAAAGTTATGAATCCCCATGATAATGGAGATAACAATGTTCCAATCTGTAGTAATAGATCACACCGAGAGACTCTAATGACTTTTGTTAAAACTGGATCTTGCGTTCAAATAATACGTAAGATCTTGTTCAGAATCAATGGGAGCTAATCTACTGATGACTAGTTTATGTGTACAAACTAAGACCGTTTGCCCCACACTTTCACCCTTCTAGACCCCCAGCTGGCGCTTCATACCTGTTAAGATACTTTAAAAGTCTGTGGCGACATCGTTGATGCTGTTCAATGCTGAATGCAGTTCCGAGGAACTGTTTTGTTGTTTCCACATGCTGCCAAAGAATACAGCCTCTCCTTTTTGGCATAATAGCTTGGTCTCATCGTGTCTTTCCTAAGTTCAGGAAGTTAGGCTGCCTTGTACTGTAAGATCATCGCTGTTCATTTTATTATAAATTATAATTATTTTATTTTATAAAAATGGAGCACCGAAAAAACTGTTGCTAACTCTTGTATACCATTTCTGCTGGTATTTGGAGGTCTAAGTGGAGATACTCAAGGCTTGGTAAAAGCTTGTTAAGATTTAAACCCAGCAGATCTTGCCAAACTAACTTTGAGGATGCACAAGCTGATTTGCTATCGATTGCAGCTCTTCGGTTGCCACGAAAGATTTTTCTAGTTTAAGCATGGAATAATTCCAGACAATAGAAATATGTAAGAAAAAAAATACATTTATAAAAAATGGCTTCACTCGCAATAATGATAGGCGGCGCTGTGGTGAATGCGCTTGCTTTTAGCGGCAGTAATTTTGCATTTAGTAAACTGGGGAATGACGGCGAGAGAAAAAGGCATAACAAAGCTATGGAGCAACTAGCAGCTGCACAAGACGCCTATGAAAGGCAGAGACTTGAGCAGTTAGATTTTATTAATGACACCCTGAAAGAACAGGGCATGCAGCTTACACATTTAAAAATGTTGACCAAGCAATAAAAGAATATTATCTAGTAACAGGCAAACCGGTCCAGACATTGCCCCCACCAAAATTCAGTGACTTTTATCAACCATCAGAAAAACAAAAGATGCAAGAAATCGCGTTTATTGTCGTTGGTATGACCGTTGTGTATTTTGTTGCACATAATATTGGCTGAGTAAAAAATGAACAAAATCTATTATTCGCCAAAAGGATATTGGAAGGGTATCACAGCAATACAAAAGCTAAGCCAAGCGGCAGGTGTCAGTGAACAAACAGCAAAGGAATGGTTATCTAAACAAGCGATTTGGCAAATTTATTTACCTGCCCCTAGACGAATACAGAGACCGCACTTTGTGAATACAATACCGAACGACACCCATCAAATGGACCTTCTATATTTACCCTCTGATAGGATTAGACGAAAAAGATTTAAGTACGCACTCACAGTCATTGATATAGCTTCAAGATATAAAGATGCGGAACCATTAACACAAAAGAGTGCTTCTGCTGTTGCTGTTGCCATACAACTGATATACCAACGAGGCCCTTTAACTTATCCTCGCATGATTCAAGTCGATGATGGAAAAGAATTTAAAGGCCAAGTGAATCGATTATTGTTAAAACACAGAGTTACTATTAGAAGAGGCATTCCGGGAGTTCACAGATCACAGGCTTTAGTTGAAAACTTTAACAGTTAGCCGAAAGACTTTTCTCCTACCAGTATCACAGAGAGCTGATTGACAATTCTCGCAACACAGAATGGGTTAGAAGACTGCCCTCAGTTTTGCGCGCAATGAATAATGAAGAATTTAAAGGCTAAAACCAGTACAAGCAATCAAAAGAAAAACAATAAATGTTGTTGAAGGAGAGTCTTCATCCGGCAAACTATTACCATTTGGTTTGAAAGTAAGGTACCTTTATTTACCGGGGAAGCAGAAGGGGACACTCGCATCAGGGCAACTGATCCGGTTTGGAGTGTTGATCCATATGAAATAAAAAGAATTGTAAAAATGAATCCGCCCGTGTATTATTTACGAGAAACTGACACAACAAAACAACCAGCTCCTCAAAGATCTTTTGTGAAGGAAGAACTGCAGATAATCCCGCCGGGCACAGTCCGCTTTAATTAATTACGTTCTCCAGTGTCCCGAAATTGCATATGAAAACTCTGATTAACAAACACACGTTTTGTGTTTGTTCTATCTAACGACTTCTTTGTTACAACTGTTTGTGTTGATCTCATGTAGATTAGAATCGCATTTTTACGTTGTCATGATGAAAAGTCTTATTGCCAAACAATGCTTCTTGTAGTTGTCATGTGATATGTTGACTGCACAACGCTGCGAGATATCCCTTTGCTTTCTTAATGATGTTCCTCCTGCTCGAAATAACGGTACATTTTCGACCTTAACCCACATACTCCTTGATCACCTTTACCAGATAATTCATCCTTCATCGGTCCCTAAAACCCTTCTGTTAGTAATTGTAATGTAAAGGGCGAGTCTTTAGGAGAATCGGACGTGTCCCATACCAACCTGCATGCCCTTTACCCCTTCGGTTCCATTCTTTATAATTCTGCAGTAGGGATATCTATACAAAACTATCTGTTATCTGTGTAAAGTACTCTGACATAGGATACAGGGCTTAAAGTAGTCATAAAGAAACTCAACATCAAAAGCTTTGATAATTTATAAAAACAGTAAAACCCAATAAATACAGATTTCCATTTGACTTTCTTTTTTCAATCATTATGCCGAAAGCTTATCATGATAGTGGCAATCCTGATAATTAGGTTTTGATGTTACTTAATTGCTTCGTCTCTTTGTGACCAATCCTAACCTCTTTACGCTTGTGCGATTCCTCCATAGTCTTTCCAAAAACAGCTGTTGTTCCTCAGGCTGAAAAAGTCTTTTCCGAAGCATCTGTGGATTTAGTTCTGAGATCAGTGTTCTTCATCATGATGTATGGTGTTCATGAACTGTTTCTTGATCGAAAGCAATTATACAGGACACCTTCAATCTTCAAACCATTGCTTAAATAAAATTGTAGAAGTCTGTAATGACAGACATAATTTTTTTTTTGCCCGAAGATTAGGCACAGTTTAGGCAGGCCACTCTTTGGATCCATCATTAACTTCTGCTAGCAATGGATAGTCATTATGCAGGTCATGGAGTTCATGAGGATATTCTAGTCAACTTCTAAATTATCCACGCTGTTGATCAGGCTAAAACTGCCCAACCACTTTAATGCCTTTTGAATATTATTTGACCTGTGTAACATTTTAAAGTTGCGTAATGGAAGTGATTGCGGCAGTGCCCCATCCATACCGATTTTTGCTATCTAAATACATAAAGATAAGCTAGAACCATTTACTTGGATCATAGTCGCCAATATATGTTGTTTGCTTTACAGTAAGAATGCACGCCATACTAATTCCTCCACGCAATCCTTTTCAATCATCTGAATCATTGGTAAATCTGACAATTAATTCAATCTGAACTCGCAGTAAACTTTAAGAAAGCCGTCCCAGCTCATCCCGGCGCAGAATGTATTGCGCGTATCAGGCTATAATTTTCATGCAGTCATTCTATAATTTTCAAAGACGTCTTCCCGCCAACAACATACATCTGCCATTAAGTAGGAGTCAATGATAGCTCCCACGTTTTACACTCTAACTTTTGCACGCATCTTGAGCATGCCGGGTAACAGCAATCCTGATTCCTTTCCTCCTAAGACTAGAAAAGAACCGCCTTTAGGCGGAAGTGTATCTTCGTCAAACCTTTCCCAACTGTTCATGTACTCATAAGGATAAACGCCCTTTCCAACGAGAGTTGGGTCAAAATATTACTTCTGTTATTGGGCAGTACTTTAAGGACATAGCCAGTGCCTCTAATGACCCATCATGTGCTGCATAAGTCATAAAAAGACATGTTATTTAAATGAAACACATGTACTTTTCTGATGACGGTGCGATGCATGACACCCTAAAGGCATCGTCTACTTGCTTTCATTATAAGGTGAGAAGTCGTACCTCGCAAGTTATGAAAGAATACAGCAGCTTCCATGTCTTTGGTTCAAACTTTAGTTGAAAGATTGCATTTACTGTGCGCTGCACCTCAAAACTTCCCAACTAATGTTGGATCATGGTCTCTTTACTGTGGGGTTTACACTCTTGGGCGTTACTCAAAACCGCAAAACAACAATGCGTGGCTGAGTCATACTGTTGTTGGTCTCCGGCGGCATCAAGATTTCAGATAAATTTAGATTATATAAACAGTCATTAACCGCACTTGCGGCATGCCTGTAAAAATCTCTAGTAGCCGCATTTTTGGGCCTCTGAATAATCTGGTGCTAATGGCGCCATCCGACCTGACAACAATGAAGGCAAATGAACAAATCTGAAGATTTAACCCATTAAACTGTTTTTCGAATTTTTGTGGCGCTGGCACCTTCATAAGAACAATAGCGACCTCGAAGTCGCGTAAACTACTAAGAGAAGTTGCATTTTTTTCATTCCTTAAAACTAACTTTAGAACCAGGCGGTGGCGTAATTAGTTCTGTATTACAGTCAACTGGCCGATACAATGTATCTTATTTCCTTGCGGCTTGAACAATGGCATTCTTGTAAACATTTTCTGCAAATTCTTTGTTTGTCCCCATCTTTTAGAAGTATGCTGCATTAGTTTTACTCCATTGTTCGTATCAATGTGTAATGGGGTAGCCCGCTGGTGAAAACATTAGTAGTACTTCAACCATGATTTTTTCTGGCTCGCCAATCGTTGGACTGTCGTGGACACTTTAATCGCTGTAGATTTTGATTCTTCCTCCATGTATAACATTAACAAGGTATTGGTTTGTTTTGTTGTTCAAACTGATCAATGTGTCTACACTAACAGGAAAGGAATTCCATTGAAGTTTAAGATCTTTGGTGTATTTGCCGATAGTTAGTCCACTCACTCTGCGTTGTTCGCGGACATGATGCAGCCTTGCAAGAACGCACACAACATGAAACATTTGTTGTCTGAAATTTTTATGTTTAAAACTGCTCGCTTTAAACCAACTCCCGAGGTAGCGAATGTAAGCTTGCCTACAATCGGTGCAATACTTAGCTGTTTTAATCTAATCTCTAAGACTTCGCCCTCTGACCAACCCGAGCCTCTCATATTTAAGCTTCTCAAGTGCAGCGCAAACGATGTGTAAGCAGTTCGTCGCCCAACCGGGTGTCTAAGTCATAGAGAACGAATACCTGTAGTTTAGTCGAGAACCACAGACTTCTAGATTTTCTTTTCTTCATTTATTGTTACATATCGATTAAAAAAACAGCTAACATTACTTTAACTGCGGTCTATTGTTAGATTGCCTGAACTTGAGAAATAGCATGTACAACCTTCCTGTACGTTGTTGGGTCAATGACTTCTAAATCAATATCATCAGTGCTCTTGATAAACGCTCTCTCTCGAGCATTCCGTCAAAATTCGTCTTGTCCTTCATATATCTTACCATGCGGTCTTTTCTTTTCTAAGCCAACATAATTATTAACATTTAAAAAAAAATACAACGGCTTAATCAGGACTCAATATCAACGGTCTTTTTGCGCTTTGGACTCATAAACTAAAGTATAAACAACTTTGGGTGTATGTTATTGTAGCTGGTTTAGAACAGAGTTTCATGTCGCCCGTTTACTTTTTTTAAGCATTCCTTTTTTATCTGCTCGGTCCTGGCTGTTGAGAAAAATTGTCCTCGACTTTCTTTGAAGATCAATCTTTTGTCCTTTTGTAGTCATCAAAATCAACTGTAAACGAACAAATCTCATCCGTGGAGGGTAGGCACGATGCTTTATTTATTGTCAGTTTGAACAGCTAAGTTTTAGCTGTTATTAGTTTGAACCATAGCTGTGTGCTTTGGAGTTTTTAGTTTTTAATTTTTTGCCAGCCGCACTTACAGCTAATGAACACACGAACCGAGAGCTAAAAGAACAAACCTCCAAGAGGTAAAAGCTGCGGGTGCGCCCTTATGCCCGTTGCTAAGAGACCAACAACTCGTTCCATGCTGATAGAGCAACTTATAGTTATGCTTCCAGTATTAACAGATGTAACAGCATTAAAGGCAGCAGAAGACCTTCGAGTTTGGTTTTGCTGTATTTTGAAAGGTCTTGCTCTAGTTTTTGTTGCATTGGTGGGAAGGTTGGTTAATCTCAGGTTTTTTATGTTGGGCATTCTACTATCTCTTCTCTCGGCGCGTAGGCACATTTTGATAAACCTGAACAGACCATGCGTTTTTATAAAATAAAAAAATTTAAGTATAGTACATATTAACGGTTTTCTTCAATATTCAGCAGCTGCGCATCAAATAATAAAAACTAAATGTACATGAAGCGGTTTTATCAGCTCTTCCTTCTTTATCATTTGAATGTTTTATTACGTCTCTCACACACTCCCGCTTCCATACAACTGATTATCCTCCGTTGACCTTAGGTCAATCCGATAAACCGTATTTTGTTGTTAAATAATCATCAAGCCTAACATTGTAAGATGTAAATCTTAGACACTAGGTCTGCTGTTGGATTTCTACCCCTCCCACCGCCCAAACAATTTTCTATTTCGTCAAAAGAAGATAAGTCTAAGCCCGCTAGCGTAGATTTGTTTTAGGAATACCGTTAAATTGTACAGTGCACTTTTCGTTATTTTAGGATTATAAAACTTTTCACTTCTCTTTTGAACGGTTTTCTTCATCTACAAACAGCAATAAATACCTTTAAGCGATCTTGCAGCGAACGCTAAAACTAAAATTCCATATAGTGTCTGCCCTGCTTCTGGATATGTTTTATGATGAATCACTCAGTCGTAATATATTGCTAATCTTGACTGATATTGGTGCTCAATCACCTTGCAAATTCATGGTTGCTAACAACAGAGCAAACTCTCTAACACGAATGTCAGAAATGCCTGTATCTTTGCTCGGGGTCTGATGATCTAATAACACTTTGTATTCATTAAAGTTAGTTCATATGACAATCTGTCATTAATGCTCCTTGAAAGTATGGTGCATGCGCTCTCACAATCTCAAAATCTCAGGAATGGAAAAGCGGATTTCCAAACCGCAAAATTGGCAGCTTCAGCCCTTTTGCCGCTTTAAGCATCTCCAGCGGCCTAATCTATGTTTTAGTGCTTCTTCATTTTCGATTCCTGAAACCAAGATCATCCCTTTCATTCCCGTTAGCCATAATCAGAAGAGGTAAAAATATGTCTGCATTATGTAAAGAAAATATTTCTTGCCCTCAACGTGTTATAGAAATTTTCTAACGATTGGCCCGTCCCAGATCTGTACAACTGTCCTTTTTTTGGTCCTGTTGTTGAATCAAGCGCTAATTTGAAAGGTAGACGCGCAAGCACTGGCACAATTCAATTCATCTGCTCCTAGGCTGGAAATTTACATAAGAAGTTGATCACATCAATAGTAAGATGGATTATTTGGAACAATAATTTTCCGTTTATTTCCCTTCACCCATGGGCTCTTTCTTTTTCTATGCGGGCAAGAATCGAGCCATATTTTTTGTTGTGGCAATTTAATGAAGCAAAATAAAAAGTTAAATTATTTAAAAACATGGCAGGAAATGAAAAGCTGAAGAAGATTATGAAAATGTTGGTTGATCGTGGAGACGACATAGTGAAATAACCTTTGACAACAGCATCGCTCAATGCCTCATGCGGCAGAATTAACAGAAAGTAAGGTTAAATCATTGTATCAAAAGTTTAGGTCAATAACCTCCGAATTTATAGACCCAAATGATTTTGAATATTAAGAAGATTGATCATTTGTTTTGTGAAAAACGATCAAGGAGAACTTGTTCACTACAACTAAAAAAGACCATCAAAGTTTTTAGACCGTGGGTTCAATTAGAAATAACCATGTTAAAGATCAAAATCGCCTGGTCTTGTTAGCCCAAAATTAAGGGGCGAGGCAGTTTCTAAACTTCAAAACACACTACAAGAAATCCAACAGATGAGACCCAATCAAAACATGGAAACTTTAAAAAATTAAATCAATCACAGCGAATTAATAAATACAAATAGAAGCAAAGCCAAGTTTTTTCAGAAGAAATCAGCGTTAAAAACAATTAAGTATCCCCATTGCCTATCGAGAATTATTAGCCCATGATCGTACTTTTAAGAACCATCAGAGGCGAATTTAACAACAATTTAGCCCAAACTAGGTGAACTAATTGCATATAAAAAGAGAAAAAAAACTCTTTGAGGCTGATGACGCCCAGCACTTAGGGCCTAATATAAAGAAAGAATAGCCCAAAAGACTAAAAGATCTGAACAAGAAAGATCAGCAAGACTAAAGTGACGACACTACCGGGAACCAATTACGATCACAATGAATAGAATAAGAGAAACTATCCGAAAAATTTTATATGAAGACACAACGCTACAGAAAACGAATAAAAACGCTGTTAGAGAGCAAGCGTCACATTAGCAGCGTTATAACTGCCTTAGGATTTGCAAAAGTACATTGGTGTTGGCTATTACAATGCGTGGTGGAGACAAAGTTCATCCTCCGCCGCCATCGCCTCCGCCTGATAAATCATGGTAAAAAAACAGCTAGATCACTTGCGAATTTATTAAAAAAATTAGCTGTAAAGCTATAAGACCTTTACCAGAATATTGGGGAGTATTGTCAGCTGGCATTTGTCTACTGCAAGCAAGTAGTTGGCTTATGGCCGAGCACTTATGGTCATTATTCTTGTAATAGTTGGGTTACTATTTAGTAAGATAAAGACCAAGTAATCCTAATGCCAGTTAATCCAAAACAAGCGCTGTCTTTTCATAATCATTGGTCATCGCGAACAGAGTCCGCGAGCTTTGCTGAGTCTTCAATGACTTGGGGGTGGAACTTCGGGATGAGATTACTTAATCTTGGGTGTTCTTATTGTTGTGAATATACTGCCAGAATTTATAAGTCGTTTTTTTCCACCTTCTGTTTCATTGCCTGCTATAAATTCATTATTATAGTTTTATTATTGGAGCCTATCTGATCCTGGAGGTCAGAAGGCAGCATGTATAAACCAGTGCCAACAGCAAAGTCTACTTTTTCGATCTTGCGTATTGTAAAACATTTTGTACCCTTGAATACTTGAAGGGTAAATCAACTGTTGAATTAATGGCGTCCCCTAAATTTGCTAAGTAGTTTTTGTGCGTCAAAGCAGTAGGAAGGATCAGTTATGCTCGATTCTCGCCTGGCTTGCGAACCTACAAACACCAAACGTAAGTACGAATAAGTCGTTTATTCGGTCTATTCCCGCTCTAGTTAGGCCCTTAGAAGCGTCTAAGATAAACTGTTGTCCCATCTGAGTTTATGCTCTTGCTCTATGACCAGGGCTGAACAATTTTGAAAGGAAACGCCATCAAATTATACTTTCTGTGCGTGCCCTGAAAATAAATGACGCCTAAGGCCATGATTAAGAATCCAACATTTGTCTAAATTCCTGTCTGATTTTAATATTGAATTCGTTACAGATCCTTTCAAAGCTACATGTCTATTCTGTGCTGAATGGTAACGATTTGTCAGTCGGTAAGGGGGGGGCTTTGCAAGTTCAGTCAAAAAACTCTAAAAGGTGAATAGAAATGAAATCTGTACACTGACCACACTCAAAGGATCAGTGATTTAAATTGATCGTCATACGCCACTCCACACCCAGTTGATGCGCAAAAACACACAAAGTTTTAAACTGGTTACTGATAAAACTGCAATCGGATGACAAACCACGCTATCTGGATGTGCTATTTTCAATAGGGGTTAAGATAGCTCTTCAATGGAGTCTCACCTTTTTAGGAAAGAGCAGTCTGGGGTCACAGCAATGTCAAGAGTATCATGCTATATTTTTAAGATTGTAGTGCGGCCAACAGAATATTTTGCGCCAGTATATTGTGACTGCACTCATTTTTAATTTGTTTTTAAAAAATGTTTGTAACATAACAACACAAACCGCCCTTCGTTATTAGAACAACTTTTGATAACAATTGCGAGCCAAAACGGTCGCGCTCCAGAAATATTTACAAAGTCGATGGTTTAATATAACTGAATCCAAGAAAAATAATGCAGTTCTAAAAGTTAATAAAGAAGGAAGTAGTTAGCCGTTAACCATACCTGATGTTATTACGGGTTTTTGTTCGCTAAAGAAGCAATGATAATAGCGAACATACCTCAAACTTTAACCAATGCTCAAATCTAAAAACAATGTTAACAGTCAAACTGAAGAAAATAGCACATTACTTTTATTGATGTAAGGCTAGCTTAAAATGTTAGGCGTTGCAGAGGACAATCTAGATTTAGAGTTTGCCTGACAAAACTACATTGAGGGAGAAAACACGTCTCGATCTTGCATTACATTCAATACTATATGTTCATTGGACGAACTAGCACTGATGAAAACTTTATGACGGAAGGCCCTCAACTTTTTAAAGCTCTTCCATCAGGGAAAGCGCATATTGCAATATATGAAATTATACATCCCTACTTACAGTTAAAGAATAGTTTGTGAGGTTTGGATCAATTTAATATAAAAATCAAAGACAAAGCGAAAGTTTAAAATTATAACCTGCACATTGTTTTGGAAGATACAATATTACGTTACTAAAAATTAATGTCCGCGTGGGCCAGAAAACCAGAGTTACATTAGCGCCTGTAGAGGTGTATAACTTTAGAATTAAAAGACCTTCAGAACGTAGCGGACTTGAACAGAACAGTAGATAGCGCTTTGTATGGTTTTGAGTACACTAAAGATGGTGATTATAAACGCCAAGAGGTTGCGACAGCAAAAAGTTTCCTAAAAAACTAGAACAACTGCGCAATCTAGAGGCAAATAAATGTTGGCCATATGAATATAAAATAGTCCGAAAACCTGACCTCAAATGGCACGTTAAACCATATTTAGAATGGAAAATACAAATTTGAATTCATAACCCATTTACTTATTTTAGCCGTCAAAAAAGTTTCAGAAAACATTCCAACTCTGGCCCTTAACATGTAAGTCTTATGCCGGACGACAATAGTCGGAAAGAATTTGAATAACGCGTATGGGAAAAAAGCGTACATCCTCCACAGAATGAATCAGTTTTGAAGATCTTCTACAAAATTAAAGTTTCATTCCGCAATGAAATTAGGAGACAACTTCACAATGATATTTGAAAATTTCTGTCTAAAAGATAAGGAAGGATGGGGGTGGGTGGGCGTTAGTGACGTCCTTCTAAAAATGCTAATTAGCTGGGCAAAACTTAGACGTGAAAAACTTAAAGTTACCGTCGTCAGTCTCACATGGCGAGGATATCAAGTCATAAAACAACAAGCAACAAAATCAATATTAGTCTAAATAGAAAACAATCTTAACAGACTGAATTGATTATCTTACACATTTAGGCCTCGTCGGGTTTTATTATACGGAACAATTTTTTAAACAGAGCATGATAAAAAAACAATTAACTGTGATTGATTAAGTTCTGTTATAAAACATGGACAGTTAAACTTATGGCAAAAACTCCTCATGCTTCATTGGGATTTTGCGGGCAACTGGATTGTGGAAAAACAATATTTCCTCGACCTTTACAAACATTTTATCGTTATAATTGTATCAAATTGTGTTTTCTTCCAACACTTAAATGGAACAAAGCATATCATGATAGAGGTTTAGAAGGACAGATATAACAGTATATATTTAGTGACCCAAAAACTGAGTGAGTGTTGTAGAAACCTTTTATAGACTGTTTGAAGGAACGCAACACTATTTATAATAATGACTGTTCGGCAGAAGAAGACATAGTTTTAAAAAGAGATCACTTTGTCAAAACTGCTTTCAGTGAAGACATGCTGGGATAAGTGTGTGGATTTTATGTCAAAATATAACTCTTTTAAAAGACTTTAGAGAACATTAAAGACTGTATGTTCTTTCACATGACAGACAAAGACTCATTTGAAGAATTTTGCGTGAAAATGATGTTTATTGAAAAATGACCAGGAACAACACAAGTAACAAAACGAAATCATACAAGGTAGTAAATATATTGAAAACGGATACCCTACACAGTAGTTTGTTGTATGATAAACGTTATTTTTGGTTATTGACGCTTACTTGTCCAGAACCGGGGAAATACCATCCTGGGTTACTTTCGCCCGAAACTGGGGGGGGGAGGTGAGGCGAATCCCAGGATTGGTATTTTCCCCGGTTCTCTACACCATTAATTGCTCCATTATGATTATCTTCAGTCTAAAAGGTATCAAAATGTTTTTTTACAAATCCGCAAGATCGAAAGTAACTTTTGCTGTGGCACTGGTTTATACATGCTGCTCTGAACTCAGCTCCAGATAGGTACAATAATAAACTTCAATAATAAAATCCATTAATAGCAGCAAATGAATCAGAAGGGTGGGAATAACACATTAAATTCGGACCTTTAAATACAAACAATAAAACAACACCCAAGATTTAATCATCCAATCCCTAAGCCCAAAGCCCATAGACTGTGAAGACGCGGACTCAGTTCGCGATGACCAGATATGAAAAGACAGCACATGTTGTGGATTAACTGGCCTAGGATTACTCCTTCTTTATCTACTAAATAGTAAACCCAACTATTAAGACAACTAATGGCCCATAAGTGGCTCGGCCATAAAGCCAACTACGTTGCTTGCAGTAGACAAAAGCAGTAACATAACTCCCTAATATACCAGTAAAGAGTCTATAAGCTTTACCAGCTAATTTTTTAAATATACATTCGCAAGATACAAGCTTGTTTTTTACCCATGATTTATCAGGTGGAGGCCGAATGGCGGTGGAGCACTGACTTGTGACCACCGCCGCCTAAATACCAAACACCATGTACTTAATGCAAAATCCTAAGGCAGTATAACACTTTGCTAATGTGACTCCCTGCTCTCTAAACAGGTCTTATTCGTTTTCTGCCTAGTGTTGGGGTTTTCTTCATATAAAATTTCTTTGGATAGTTTCTCTCTTATTCTGCCACTAGAGTTCGTAATTGTTCTCGGTAGTAGACAACGGATTCTTTCTTGCTGGCTTTTTCCTTTAGTTCATGTACTCTTTGTTCAATTCTTTCTTTAACATCCTCCTCCCTAAGTTGGCGGCGTTAGCCCTCAGCAGTTGTTTTTCTTCGTGATTATCCTTTTCTAGTTGAGGTCATGTTTGCTAAATTGTGTATTTTTATTCGCCTCTGAAGGATTTCTAAAGTACCATCAAGGCTTTTTAATTTCTCTTATAGGCGCCTGTATTTCTTGCCGTAGCAGCGGGATCGTGTATAGTTCCTAATGCTGGCTTTCTCTCTTCAGTGGTTTCTTGCTTGAATTGAAATGTCGGCCCCGCTGTTGACTAAATCTTCAAGTTCTAATGTTTGCATTTGTTATCTGTGGTAGTTTTTAGTTGTATGTGTTGAAGTTTAGCAACTGCCTCCACATCGAATTTTTGGTTATAACGCCAAACGATTCCCGCTCGCTTGCACTGACTTTTTGATTAATTTGTACCCCAGCTACAAACTTTGATGGTACGTTAAACTAAGCGAAACTTCTCCTTTTCGTTTTCTAAAATACAAATGTTATCTTTTAGTTCAAAATCATCAGGGTATATAGTTTTTCAGGTTGTTCTAGTTTCTAAACTTTGGTATAATATCTAACCTTAGTCTTCTGAATTCCACCTTTGCTTGCCCTTCTTCTAATTCATCCGCAATGAGGCCCTAATTGATGCTGCGCAAAAGGGTATTACTCAGTCTCTACAGGATCAATATCATAATCTTCAATGCCTGCCATGTTTTTTAAATAATTAACTTTTATTTTGCTTTATAAAATGTCACAAATATATGGCTCGATTTTTGACCCGCATAGAAACTGAAAAAGAACCCTTTGGCGTGAAGGAATAGACGGAATATTACTGTTCCAAACAATCCATCTACTATGAATGCCGATCAAATTCCTTACTGTTAAATTTCCATATCTAGGACGATGACGTTACTGGCCACTCGGGCCCAAACGAAAAACCTTATCTATTCAAATATAAACTCGCTACAACAACACACCCAAAGAGATCATTGTCCAGAACTGGGACGGCAATCGTTAAGAAAATTTCTATAAAACTTAGGGCAAGAAATATTTCTTTACACAATGCAGACATATTTTTACCTATTCTGATCTATGGCTAACCGCGAATGAAAGGATGATCTTGCGTTTCAAAATCGGAAATGGAGAAGCACTAAAAACTTAGAATAAACCCGAACTTCGACCCAATGCTAAAGCAGCAAAAAGGCTTTAGCTGTAAATTTTTCGTATGGAAATCCGCTTTTCTATTCCCTTAGATTTGAGTTGTTAAAAGGCGCACTGTGGCTGAGTCTAAACTCCACTTTGTTGGATCATGGTCTCTTACTGTGGGGTTACATCTTGGCGTTGCTTACCGCAATCCAACAATGCTGCGGTCATATGTTGTGGTTTCAGGCGTCATCATGATTCAGAAATTTAGATTATTAGAACAGTCATTACGCACTTGCTGCATGCGCCTGTAAAAATCTTCTAGCCGCATTTGGGCCTCTGTATAATTCTGGTGCTGAATGGGCGCCATCCGACCTGACAACAATGAAGGCAAATGAACAAATCTGATGATTACTCATTAAGACTGTTTTTTCGAAGTTTTTGTGGCGCTGGCCCTTCATAAGGAACAATAAGCGACTCGAAGTCTGCGTAAACTACGTATGGAGAATGTTGCAGTTTTTTCCAGTTCTTAAAACTAACTTTAGATCCAGGCGGGGGCGTAATTAGTTCTGTATTACAGTCAACTGGGCCGATACAATGTTTCTTATGTTCGCTTGCGGCTTGAACAGATGGCATTCTTGTTAAACATTTTCTGCAGAATTCTTGTTTGTGCCCATCTTTTGAAGTATGCTGCATTAGTTTACTCATTGTTCGTATCAATGTGTTAATGGGTAGCCCCGCTGGTGAAAACATTAGTAGTAAGTCAACATGATTTTTTTCTGGCTCGCCAATCGTTGGACTGTTCTTGGACACTTTAATCGGCTGTAGATTTGTTTCTTCATCCCATGTGTAGACATTAACAGTTATTGGTTTGTTTTGTTGTTCAAAACTGATCAATTTGGTCTACACTAACAGGAAAGGATATTCCATTGAAGTTAAGATCTTGTGTATTGCCGATAGTTAGTCACTCTCTCTGCGTGTTCGCGGACATGATGCAGCCTTGCAAGAACGCACCACATGAAACATTTGTTGTCTGATTTTTTATGTTTAAAACTGCTCTCTTTAAAACCAACTCCCGAGGTAGCGGAATGTAAGCCTTGCCTACAATCGGTGCATACTTAGCCTGTTTTAATCTATCTCTAAGACTTCGCCCTCTGACCAACCAGAGCCTCTCATTTTAGCTTCTTCAGTGGCAGCGTCAAACTGTGTAAGCAGTTCGTCTGCCAACCGGGTGTTAAGTCATTATGAGAAAGAATAACTGTTGTTTAGTCGAGACCAGACTTCTAGATTTTCTTCATTTATTGTTACATAGTCGATTAAAACAGCTAACATTACTTTAACTGGCGGGTACTATTGTTAGTTTGCCTGGAACTTGAGAAATAGCATGTACAACACTTGCCTGTACGTTTGTTGGGTCAATGACTTCTAAATCAATATCATTCAGTGCTCTTGATAAACGCTTCTCTCGAGGCTTCCTTCAAAAAATTCGTCTTGTCCTTCATTTTATCTTAGCCATGCTGTCTTTTTTTTCTAAGCCAACATATTTTTTTAAAATTTAAAAAAAAAATACAACGGCTTAATCAGAATCAATTATCACGGTCTTTTTGCGCTTGGACTCATAAACTAAAGTATAAAACCTTTTGGTGTTTTTAAATGTGAGCTGTTTAGAACAGATTTTAATGTCTCGTTTACTTTTTTTAAGCATTCCTTTTTATCTGCTCGGGGTCTGGCTGTTGAGAAAAAGTTGTCCTCGACTTTCTTTGAAGATCAAACTTTTGTCTTTTGTAGTCATCAAATCAGACGGGTAACGACTAAATTCTTCATTCCGTGATGTTTGAGTCAGCTAGTGCTTTATTTATTGTCGTTTGAACGAGCTAAGTTTAGCTTTTTATTAGTTGAACCATAGCTGTGTGCTTTTGGAGTTTATTTTTTAATTTTTCCCAGCCGCACTTACAGCTAATGAACACACACCGAGAGCTAAAGACAAACCTCCTAGAGGTAAAGCTGCGGGTGCCCCTATGCCCGTTGCTAAGAGACCAACACTCGTTCTGCTGATAGAGAAACTTATAGTTGATGCCCCAGTATTAACATATGTAACAGCATTAAAGGCAGCAGAATACCTTCGTTTGGTTTTGCTGTATTTTGAAAGGTCTTGCTCTAGTTTTTGTTGCATTTGTTTTAATGTTTGGTTAATCTAAAGGTTTTTAGGGTTAGGGCTTTCTACTATCTCTTCTCTTGGCGGCGCTGTAGGCACTTTGGAAAAACCCTGAACAGACATGCTTTTTATAAAATAAAAAATAATTTAGTATAGTACATATTTTAATCTGTTTTCTTCAATATTCAGCTGCGCATCATATAATAAAAACAAATGTACATTATGCGGGTTTATCGGCTTCTTCTTCTTTATCAATTTAAATGTTTATTACGTCTCTCACAGCTCTCCCGCTTCCATAAAACTGATTATCCTCCGTTGACTTAGGTCAATCCATAAACCGTATTTTGTTGTTAAATAATCATCAAGCCTAACTTTGTAAAGATGTAAATCTTTAGACACTGGGGTCTGCTGTTGGATTTCTACCCCCCCCCCCCCCCCCAAACAATTTTCTTATTTCGTCAAATATGATAAGGTCTAAGCCCGCTAGCGTAGATTTGGTTAGGACTACCGTCAATTGTACATTGCACTTTCGTTATTTTAGGATTAAAAAAAACTTTTCACTTGCTCTTTTGAACGGTTCTTCATCTTCACACAGCAATAAAATACCTTTAAGCGATCTTGCAGCGCGCTAAAACTAAAATTCCATATAGTGTCTGCCCTGCTTCTGGGATATGTTGTATGATGAATCACTCTGTCGTATATATTGCTAATCTTGACTGATATTGGTGCTCAATCAGCCTTGCTAATTCATGGTTGCTAACAACATCAAACTCTAACGAGATGTCAGAAATGCTGTACTTTGCTTCGGTGTCTGATGATCTAATAACACGTTTGTATTCATTAAAAGTTAGTTCATATGACAATCTGTCTTTTAATGCTCCTTGAAAGTAGGGTGCTGCGCTCTCAACAACTCAAAATCAAAGGGAATGGAAAAGCGATTTCCAAACGCAAAATTTGCAGTTCGGGCCCTTTTGCCGTCTTTAGCATCTCCAGCGCCTATTCTATGTTTTAGTGCTTCTTCATTTTCGTTCCTTGAAACCCCAAGATCATCCCTTTCATTCCCGGTTACCCATAGATCAGAATAGGTTAAAAATATGTCTGCATTATGTAAAGAAAATATTTCTTGCCCTCAAGTTTTATGGGAAATTTTTTTTAAAACGATTGCCCGTCCCAGATTCTGTACAACTGCCCTGTTTGGGTTGTTGTTGAATCAAGCGCTATTTTGAAAGTAAGGACGCGCAGAGCCTGGCACAATCAATTCATCTGCTCCTAGGTCTGGAAATTTGACAGAAAGAATTTGATCAGCATCAATAGTAGATGGATTATTTGGAACAATAATTTTCCGTTTATTTCCCTTCACGCCATGGGGCTCTTTCTGTTTTCTATGCGGGTCAAGAATCGAGCATATGTTTGTTGTGGCATTTTTATAAAGCAAAATAAAAAGTTAATTATTTAAAAACATGGCAGGAATTGAAGCTGAAGAAGATTATGATGTTTTTGATCGTGGAGACGACATGAGTGAAATGATCCCTTTGACACGCATCGCTCAATGCTCTCAATGCGGCATGAATTACAGAAATTTAAGGGTTTTAAATCATTGTACCAAAGTTTAGGTCAAGAACCTCCCGAATTTATAGACCCAAATGATTTGAATTAAAGATGATCATTTGTTTGTAAAAAAAAACGATCAAGGAGAACTTGTTCAGCTTACAAACTAAAAAAGCCCATCAAAGTTTTTAGCCGTGGGTTCAATTAGAAATAGACTCATTTGTGAAAGATCAAAATCCCCTTTGGGTCTTGTTAGACCAAAATTAAGGGCGGAGGCAGTTTCTAAACTTCAAAACACACTACAAGAACTCCAACAGATAACCAAATGCAAAACATGGAACTTAAAAAATTAAATCAATCAGCAGGCGAATTAATAAATACAATAGAAGCAGAAACCAGTTTTTCAGAAGAAACAGCGTTAAAAACAATTAATGTTTCCCCCATTGCTATGCGAGAATTATTGCCCTTGATCGTACTTTAAAACCACAGAGGCGAATTAACAAAAATTAGCAAACTAGGTGAATTTAGATGGGCATATAAAAAGAGAAAAAGAAAAACTCGTTTAGGCTGATGACGCCAACTTAGGGCCTAATATTTAAAGAAAGGAATAGCCCAAAAGACTAAAGGATCTTGAACAAGAAAATCAGCAAGACTAGAAGTGAACGATAACTACCGGGCCCAATTACGAACTCAAGTGAATAGAATAAGAGAAATTTATCCGAAAAAAAATTTTATATGAAAGACACAACGCTAGCAAAACAAATAAAACGCTGTTTAGAGAGCAAGGGTACATTAGCAAGCGTTAAACTGCCTTAGGATTTGCAATAATACATTGTGTGGTATTAAAAGGCGGGGGTGGAGAGCAATTCAGTGCCTCCCGCCATGCCCCCGCCTGAAAACAAGGTAAAAACAGCTTGATCTTTGCGTTTTTATTAAAAAAATTGCTGGTAAAGCTATAGCTCTTTACAGGATATTGGGGGTTTTTGTCAGTGGCTTTTGTCTACTGCGGGCAAAGTAGTTGGTTTTGGCCGGAAACTTATGGTCATTAGTTCTTGAAATAGTGGGTTACTATTTAGTTAGATAAAGACCAGTATCCTATGCCATTAACCCAAGACAAGCGCTGTCTTTTCATATTCAGGTCATCCCCGAACAGAGTCCGCGAAGCTTGCTGAGTCTTCATGACTTTGGGGGGTTGGACTTCGGGATAGATGACAATCTTGGGTGTTCTTTTATTGTTGGGTAATATTACTGGTCAGAATTTATGCGTTTTTCCCAACATTCTTTTCATTGCCTGGCTATAAGAATTTCTTATATAGTTTATTTATTGTACCTATCTGGTCGAGGTCAGAAGGCGCATTATAAACCATGCCAACAGCAAAGTCACTTTCGATCTTGCGCATTGTAAAACTGTTGGTACCTTGAATACGAAGGTAAACAACCGTAGATTAATGGCGTCCCTAAATTGCTAAGAAATTGTTTTTGTGCGCAAACCAGTAAAAGGATCAGTTATGCTCGATCTCGCCTGTGCTGCGAACCTAGCAACACCAACGTAAGTACGAATAGATCGTTTTTTCGTTCTATCCGCTCTAGTTAGGCCTTAGAAGCGTCTAAGATAAATGTTGTCCATGCGTTTTATGCTCTTGCTCTATGGACCAGGGCTGAACAATTTTGAAAGGAGAACCCCAGTAAAAGTTATACTTTCTGTGCGTGCCCTGAAAATAAATGACGCCTAGGCCATGATTAAATCCAACTTTTGTCTAAAGTCTTTTCTTGATGTTAATTGTGAATTCGTACAGATCCTTTCAAAAGCCTTCATGCTATTCTGTTGCTGAATGGATTAAACGATTTGTCATTCGGTAATGGTGCTTGCAGTTCAGTCAAAATACGTCTAAGGTGTAATAAAAATAAAAATCTGTACACGACCTCACCAAAGGATCATGGTGTTTTAAAATGATCGGCATAGGGCCACTCCACACCAGTTGATGCGCAAAACACAGCAAAGTTTAACTGGTTCTGAAAAACTGCATCGGATGACTAAACCACGCTTCTGGATGTGCTCTTTTTCAATAGGGGGGTTAAGATAGTCTTCAATGGAGTACTCACCTTTTTTTGAAAAGAGGCAGTCTGGGGCACAGCAATGTCAAGAGTATCAGTTGCTATATTTTTAAGATTGTAGTGCGGCCCAAAAAGAATATTTTGCGCCAGTATTTTTGAATGCACTCATTTAATTTGTTTTAAAAAATGTTTGTAACAATAACAACACAAGACCGCCCTTCGTTTTTAGAACATGCTATTGATAACAATTGCGGAGCCAAAACGGTCGCGCTCCATGAATATTTTACAAAGTCGTATGGTTTAATATAAATGAATCCAAGAAAAATAATGCAGTTCTAAAAGTAATAAAGAAGGGGAAAGGGAGTTAGCCCGGGTTTAAACCCTACCCGATGGTTATTACGGGTTTTGTTCGCCCAAAGAAGCAAATGAGTAATTTCGACATTACTCTCAAACTTAAAAATGCAAATCTAAAAACAATGTTAACATTCAAACCTGAAGAAGAAGTAGCACATTACCCTTTTTTATGTAGAGCTAGCTAAAAATGTTAGGCTTTGCAGATGACAATCATAGATTTAGAGTTGTGCCAGGGCAAAACTACTTATGAGGGAGAAAACCCGCTCGATCTTGCATACATTCATTACTATATGTTCATTTGGACGAAAATAAGCACTGATGAAAACTTTATGACGGAAGGCCCTCAACTGTTTTAAGAGCTCTTTTCCCTCAGGGAAAGCTGCATATTGCAATTATGAAATTATACAATTCCTAATTTACAGTTTAAAGGATTAGTTTGTGGAGGGTTGGATCATTTAATTAAAAATCAAAGACAAAGCGGGGAAAATTGTAAAATGTGATAACCTGCACATTGTTTTGGAAATAAAATAATTTCGTTACTAAAATAATGTCGGTGGGCCAGAAAGAACCCGGAGTTACATTAAACGCCTGTAAGGTGTATAACTTTAGAATTAAAAGACCTTGCAGACGTTTTCGGACTTTGAACAGAACAGTGAGATAGGCGCTTTGTATTGGTTTTGAGTACACTAAAGATGGTGATTATAAACGCAAAGAGGTTGGCGACAGCAAAAAGTTTCCTAAACTAGAACAACTGCGCAATCTAGAGGCAAATAATGTTGGCCAGTATGAATATAAAATAGTTCGAAAACCTGACCTCAAATGGCACTTTAAACCATATTTAGAATGGGAAATAAAATTTTAATTCATAAGCCCATTACATATTTTAGCGTCAAAAAAGTTTCAGAAAAGCAAATTTAACTCTGGCCTTTACTGTAAGTCTTATGCCGGACGACAATATCGGAAAGAAATTGAAATAAACGCCGTATGGGAAAAAGCAGTACATCCTCCACAGAAGAGAATCAGTTTTGAAAGATGCTTCTACAAAAATTACAGTTCATTCCGCAAATGAAATTAGGGGACACGTTCCCCAATGATATTTGAAATTTCTGTCTTAAAAGATAAGGAGAGGGATGGGGTTGTGGGCGTTAGTGACGTCCTTCTAAAGGGAATTCTAATTAGCTGGCAAAACTTAGACGTTGAAAACTTAAAGTTACGTCGTCATTCTTCACAATGGCGAGGATTAAGGTCATAACAACAAGCAACAAAATCAATATTAGTCTAAATAGAAACAATCTTACAGAACTGAATTGGATTAATCTTACAATTTAGGCCTGTAGGGTTTTATTATACTGAACAAGTTTTAACAGAGAGCATGATAAAAACAATAACTGGTTAGATTAAGTTCTGTTTATAAAAACTTTTGGAGCAGTTAAACTTTATGGCAAAAAACTCCTCATTGCTCATTGATTTGCGGGCAGACTGGTTGTGGAAAAACAATATTTATCCTCGACCTGTTACAAACAGTTTACGTTATATTTAATCATATTGTGGTTTTCTGTCCAACACTTAAATGGAACAAAGCATATCATGATAGAAGGTTTAATTTTGGACAGATGATAACATATATTTAGTTGATCCCAGCAATAAACTGAGTGAGTGTTTAGAACAGTTTTTTAGACTGTTTGAAGGAACGCAGACACTATTTATTATAGATGACTGTTCGGCAGAAAGAACATAGTTTAAAAAAAAGAAACACTTGTCAAAACTGGCTTTCGTGGAAGACATGCTGGGATAAGTGTGTGGATTTTATGTCAAAATATAACTCGGTTTTAAAAGACTTTAGAGAACAGTTAAAGACTGTAGTGTTATTTCACATGAAAGACAAAGATCATTTGAAGAATGTTTGCGTGAAATGATGTTATTGAAAATGACCAGGAAAAACCAGGATTAAGCAAAAACTGAAATCTGAAAAGTTTAGTAAATTAGGATTGAAAACGGATAACCCTACACAGTATGTTGTTTGTAGATAATCGTTATTTTTTGGTTATTGAAGTCTACTTGTCAGAGAACGGGGAAATACCAATCCTGGTTACTTTCGCCCGAAACTGGGTGAGGGCGGAAGTGGCCCAGGATTGGGATTTCCCCGTTCTCTACACCCTTAATTCTCCCGTTGATTTATCTTCAAGTCTAAAAAGGTATCAAAATGTTTTACAATACGCAAGATCGAAAGTAGACTTTGCTGTTGGCACTGGTTTATACATGCTGCCTTCTGACCTCAGGCTCCAGATAGGTTTCAATAATAAACTACAATAATGAAAAACATTATAGCAGGCAATGAACAGAAGGTTGGGGAAAAACGACATAAATTCTGAGCCAGTAATATTACAAACAATAAAAAAACACCAAGATTAAGTCATCCAATCCCTAAGGCCCAAAGCCCAAAGACTGTTTAAGACGCGGACTCTGTTCGCGATGACCATGAATATGAAAAGACAGCACTTGTTGTTGGATTAACTGGCCTAGGATTACTCCTTCTTTATCTTACTAAATAGTAACCCAACTATTTAAGACACTAATTGCCCATAAGTGCTCGGCCATTTAAAAGCCAACTACTTTGCTTGCAGTAGACAAAAGCAGCTAAAAGATACTCCCTAATTACCAGGTAAAGAGTTATAGCTTTACCAGCTAATTTTTTTAATAAACTCGCAAAATGATCAAGTGTTTTTTTACCAGATTTATCAGGTGGAGGCGATGGCGGTGGAGGCACTGGACTTTGCCCCGCCCGCCTGTAATAGCCAACACCCGTGTACTTATTGCAAATCCTAAGGCAGTTATAAAACTTGCTAATGTGGGCTCCCTGCTCTCTAAACAGTGTTCTTATCGTTCTGCTAGTGTTGTGTCTTCATATAAAATTCTTTGGATAGTTTCTCTTATTCTGCTCACTTGAGTTCGTAATTGTTCTCGGTTAGTAGACAACGCTTTTTAGTCTTGCTGGTCTTTTTTTTTTTAAGTTCATGTAGTCTTTGTTCTTTTTCTTTCTTTAACATCACTCCCTAAGTTGGCGGCGTTAGCCTCAGCGAGTTTTTTTCTTCCTTTTCTATATCCTTATCTAGTTGAGTCAGTTTTGCTAAAATTGTTTATTAATTCTCCCCTGAGGTTCTTAAAGTACGATCAAGGGCTTTTTATTCTCTTATAGGCGCCTGTATTTTTGCGTAGGCAGCGGGGGATCGTGTATAGTTCTTAATTTCTGCTTTTCTCTTCAGTGGTTTCTATTGCTTAATTATTTTTGCCCGCTGTTTGACTTAAATCTTCAAGTTTCATGTTTTGCATTTGGTTATCTGTTGGGAGTTTTTTTTGTATTTTTTTGAAGTTTAGCAACTGCCTCCACATCTAATTTTGGTTTAGTAAAGCCAAGGCGATCCCCTCGCTTGCACTGAGCTTTTGATAATTGTACCCCAGCCTACAAACTTTTATGGGTCTCGTTTAAACGTAAGCGGAATACGTTCTCCTTTGTCGTTTCTAAAATACAAATGGTTATCTTTTAGTTCAAAATCATCAGGGTATATAGTTTCAGGTTGTTCTAAATTCTAAACTTTGGTATAATGATCTAACCTTATCTTCTGTTAATTCACACCTTTGCTGCCCTTCTTCTAATTCATCCGCAATGAGGGGCCCCAATTGATGCTGCTCAAAAGGGGTTATTACTCATGTCATCTACAGGATCAATTATAATCTTCAATGCCTGCCATTTTTTAAATAATTACTTTTTATTTTGTTTTATAAAATGTCACAAGTATATGGGTCGATTTTTGACCCGCATAGAAACTGAAAGAACCCTTTGGCGTGAAGGGAAATAAACGGAATATTACTGTTCCCAAAAAATCCATCTACTATTGATGCAGATCAAATTCTTACTGTTAAATTTTCCAAAACTAGGAGCGGATGAAGTGACTGTGCCAGGCTCTGCCCCGACTTACTTTCAAAATAGAACTCGCTTCAACAACACACCCAAAAAGATCAGTTGTCCCGAATCTGGGACGGGCAATCGTTTAAGAAAATTTTCTATAAAACTTGAGGGGCAAGAAATTTTTCTTTACACAATGCAGACATATTTTTAACCTATTCTGATCTATGGCTAACCCCGAATGAAAGGGATGATCTTGCGTTTCAAGGAATCGGAAATGAAGAAGCACTAAAACTTAGAATAGACGCCGAACTCGACCCAGATGCTAAAAGCAGCAAAAAGGCTTTAGCTGTAAATTTTGCGTATGGAAATCGCTTTTCTATTCCCTTAGATTTTGAGTTGTTAAAAGCGCATGCCCCATACTTTCAAGGAGCATTAAAAGACAGATTGTCATACGAACTAACTTTTAATGAATACAAACGTGTTATTCTATCTACAGACACCGAAGCAAAGTACAGCATTTCTGACATCACGTTAGAGTTTGATGTTGTTAGCAACTCTAAATTAGCAACGCTGATTGGGCAACAATATCAGTCACAATTAGCAATATATTACGAAAGAGTGATTCATCATACAACATATCCCAAAAGCAAGGCAGACACTATATGGAATTTTAATCTTAGTGTCGCAGCAAGATCGCTTAAAGGTATTTTATTGCTGTGTGAAGATGAAGAACCATTCAAAAGAGCAAGTGAAAAGTTTATTAATCCAAAAATAACGAAAGTACAATGTTCGATTGAGGGCAGTCCTAACCAAATCTATGCTAGCGGGCTTAGACCTTATCAGCATTTTGACGAAATAAGAAAATATATTGGGGGTGGGAGGGGTAGAAGTCCAACAGCAGACCTTGTGTCTAAAGATCTACATCTTCACAGTGTTAGGCTTGACGATTATTTAACATCAAAATACGGTTTATGGATTGACCTAAGGTCAACAGAGGATAATCAGTTGCATGGAAGTGGGAGAAAGGTTAAGAACGTAATAAACATTCAAATTGAGAAAGAAAAAGATGTTGATAAACCACTTAATGTACATTTGTTTTTATTATATGATGCGCAGCTGAATATTCAAGATAACAGATTAAGAGATGCACAATACTAAATTATTTTTTATTTTAAAAAAGCATGTCTGTTCAGCATTATCCAAAAGTACCTAAAGAAGAGATAGCAGGCAATTCTGCTGCTATAGAAGGCAACATTGACCCTAAGGCCGTCTCTGCTGCTGAAGTAAAAACCTTCAGATTAACCAACATTACACAAATGCAACAAAAACTAGAGCAGGACCTTTCAAAATACAGCAAAGCCAAACGAAGGTATTCTGCTGCCTTTAATGCTGTTACATATGTTAATACTGGGGCATCGACTATAAGCGCCGCATCAGCAGGAACGAGTGTTGGCCTCTTAGCATCAGGCATAGGCGCACCGGCAGCTTTGCCTCTAGGCGGTTTGTCTTTAGCTCTCGGCCTGTGTTCATTAGCTGTAGGTGCTGCTAGCAAAAAATTAAAAACTAAACTCCAAAAGCACACATCTATGGTTCAACTGATAACAGCTAAACTTAGTTCCTTCAAACTGACAATAAATAAAGCACTAGCTGACTCAAACATCACGGATGAAGAATTTAGTCGTTTACAGGCTGATTTTGATGACTACAAAAGACAAAAGTTTGATCTTCAAAGAAAGGCGAGGACAACTTTTTCTCAACAGCCTGACACCGAGCAGATAAAAAAAGGAATGTTTAAAAAAAGTAAACGAAACATTAAACTCTGTTCTAAACAGCTCACATTAACAACGCCAAAGGGTGTTTATACTTTAGTTTATGAGTCCAAGCGCAAAAAGACCGTTGATATTGATTCTGATTAAGACGACTTTGGGAGTCGTTGTATTTTTTTTAATTTAAATAAATATTTTGAGTTAGAAAAGAAACTCAGCATGGATAAGATATATGAAGGACCGGACGAATTGTTTGAAGCAATGCGTAAGGAAGAAGATTGAACAAAATCTTTGAATGATATTGATCTAGAAGTCATTGATCCAACAAACGTACGGGCAAGTGTTGCTCATGCAATTTCTCAAGTTCCAGGTAAACTAACAGTAGACCCGCCAGTTAAAGTAATGTTAGCTGTTTTAATCGACTATGTAACAATAAATGAAGAAAATCTAGAAGTCTGGGTCTCGACTAAACAACAGACTATTCTTTCTCATAATGACTTAACACCCGGTTGGGCAGACCAGCTGCTTACACAGTTTGATGTGGCCGCTGAAGAAGCCAAAATGAGAGGCTCTGGTTGGTCAGAGGGCGAAGTCATAGAGATCAGATTAAAACAGGCTAAGTATGCGCCGATTGTTGGTAAGGCTTATATTCCACTACCTCCAGCATTAGTTGCAAAAAGAGCAGTTCTAAACATAAAGAATACAGACAATAAATGCTTTATGTGGTGTGTTCTCGCAAGGCTGCATTACGTCCGCAAAAACGCAGAGAGAGTGTCTAACTATCGCCCTTACATCAATGATCTTAACTTTAGTGGAATATCCTTTCCTGTTAGCGCGGATTCCATTGATCAGCTTGAAGAACAAAACAAACCAATAACTGTTAATGTATACACATGGGATGAGGAAACAAATCAAAGTGAAACCTATTAAAGTGTCTAAGAACAGCCCAACAATAGGTGATCCAGACAAAAATCATGTTGACTTACTACTGATGTTTTCACCAGCGGGGCTGCCACATTACACATTGATACGAACAATGAGTAAACTAATGCAGCATACTTCAAAAGATGGGCACAAACAAGAATTCTGCAGAAAATGTTTAATAAGAATTCCATCCGCTCAAGCCGCAAGCGAACATAAGAAACATTGTATCGGCCCAGTTGACTGTAATACGGAACTAATTACGCCCCCAGAAGGCAGTAAAGTTAGTTTTAAGAACTGGAAACGGCTGCAAAATTCTCCATACGTAGTTTACGCAGACTTCGAGTCGCTTATTGTTCCTTATGAAGGGCCAGCGCCACAAAAACTTCGAAAAACAGTCTTAATGAGTAATCATCAGATTTGTTCATTTGCCTTCATTATTGTCAGGTCGGATGGCGCTCATTCAACGCCAGAATTATACAGAGGACCAAATGCGGCTAGAAGATTTTTACAGCGCATGCAGCAAGTGCGTAATGATTGTTCTAATAATCTAAATTTATCTGAAATCATGATGACGCCTGAAGACCAACAGCAGTATGACTCAGCCACTTGCTGTTGGATTTGTGGTTTAGGCCTCTCATCAGACGCAGCGAATCCAACAGTAAGAGACCATGATCACATTAGTGGAAAGTTCAGAGGTGCAGCACACAGTAAATGCAATCTTCAACTAAAGTTTGATCCTAAGACATGGAAGCTGCCCATCTTCTTTCATAACTTGCGAGGTTATGACTCTCACCTTATAATGCAAGCAGTAACCGACGTCTTTAGGGTGTCATGCATCGCACAGTCATCAGAAAAGTACATGTGTTTCACTTTAAATAACATGTCTTTTTATGACTCTATGCAGCACATGATGGGTTCATTAGAGTCACTGGCTATGTCCTTAAAGTCCTGCCCAATAACGGAAGAATATTTGACCCAACGCTTGTTAGAAAGGGTGTTTACCCTTATGAGTACATGAACAGTTGGGAAAGGTTTGATGAAGATACACTTCCACCTAAAGGCGCGTTCTTTTCTAGTCTCAGAGGAAAGGACATCAGTGATTCTGATTACCAGCATGCTCAAGATGCGTGGCAAAAGTTAGAGTGTAAAACAATGGGAGACTATCATGATTTATACTTGATGGCTGATGTATGTTTGTTGGCGGACGTCTTTGAAAATTATAGAAAGACCTGCATGAAACATTATAGCCTGGATCCCGCGCATTACATTTCTGCGCCCGGATGAGTTGGGATGCTTTCTTAAAGTTTACTGGAGTACAGATTGATTTATTGTCAGATTTACCAATGATTCAGATGATTGAAAACGGATTGCGTGGAGGAATTAGTATGGCGTCGCATCATTATTGTAAAGCAAACAACAAATACTTGGACGACTATGATCCAAGTAAAAAGTCTAACTATCTCATGTATTTAGATGCAAACAATCTGTATGGATGGGCAATGGCGCAATCACTTCCATTACGTAACTTTAAAATGTACACAGAAGACAATCCGAAAAATATTCAAAAAGCATTAAAGTGGTTGAACAGTTTGACGCCGGGTCAACAGCGCGGATACATTCTAGAAGTTGACTTAGAATATCCTCATGAACTCCATGACTTGCATAATGACTATCCATTAGCAGCAGAAAGCCTAAAGATGAATCCAAGAGAGCCGCCTAAACTTGTGCCTAATCTTCGAGGCAAAAAAAATTATGTCTGTCATTACAGACTTCTACAATTTTATTTAAGGCATGGTTTGAAGTTGACAGCTGTTCATCGTATAATAGCTTTTGATCAAGAACAGTTCATGAAACCATACATCATGAAGAACACTGATCTCAGAACTAAATCCACAGATGCTTCGGAAAAAGACTTTTTCAAGCTGATGCACAACAGTTGTTTCGGAAAGACTATGGAGAATCCGCACAAGCGCAAAGATGTCAGATTGGTCACCAAAGAGAACGAAGCAATTAAGCTGACTTCAAAACCTAATTATCAGGACTTCAGAAGATTTCATGATCAGCTTTTTGGCATAATGATGAAAAAAAAGAAAGTCAAATTGGACAAACCTGTATTTATTGGGTTTACTGTTTTAGAATTATCAAAGCTTTTGATGTTAGAATTTCTTTATGACTACTTTAAGCCCTCGTATCCTGAGTCCAGAGTACTTTACACAGATACAGATAGTTTTGTTATAGATATCCCTACTGAAGACGTCTATAAAGACATGGAAATAGAAGTAGCGAAAGGGCATGCGGGATGGTACGACACATCCGATTACCCTAAAGATTCGCCTTTGCATTCAATTACTAACAAGAAGGTTTTAGGAAAGATGAAGGATGAATTATCTGGAAAGGTGATTAAGGAGTTTATTGGTTTAAGGTCGAAAATGTACAGTATTTCGAGCCAGGAGAAAACCATTAAGAAAGCAAAAGGAATATCTCGCAGTGTTGTGCAGTCAAACATATCGCATGACAACTACAAAGAAGCATTGTTTGACAATAAGACTTTTCATCATAACAACGTAAAACTACGATCTAATCTACATGAGATCAACACAACGGTTGTAACAAAGAAGTCATTAGATAGAACAAACACAAAACGTGTGTTTGTTAATCCAGAGTTTTCATATGCAATTGGACACCGGAGAACCGTAAATTAATTAAAGCGGAACTGTGTCTGGTGGGATTATCTGCAGTTCTTCCTTCACAAAAGATCTTTGAGGAGCTGGTTGTTTTGTTGTGTCAGTTTCTCGTCAATAATACACGGGCGGATTCATTTTTATAATTCTTTTTATTTCATATGGATCAACACTCCAAACTGGATCGGTTGCCCTGATGCGAGTGTCCCCTTCCGCTTCCCCCGGTAAATAAAGGTACCTTACTTTTAAACCAAACGGTAATAGTTTGCTGGATGAACTGGAGTCTTCAACAACATCTATTGTTTTTCTTTTGATTGCTTGTACTGGTTTTAGCCCTTTAAATTCTTCATTATTCATTGCGCGCAAAACTGAGGGCAGTCTTCTAACCCATTCTGTGTTGCGAGAATTGTCAATAAGCTCTCTGTGATACTGGTAGGAGAAAAGTCTTTCAGATAACTGTTTGTTAAAGTTTTCAACTAAAGCCTGTGATCTGTGAACTCCTGGGATGCCTCTTCTAATGGTAACTCTATGTTTTAACAATAATTGATTCACTCGACCTTTAAATTCTTTTCCATCATCAACTTGAATCATGCGAGGATAAGTTAAGGGGCCTCGTTGGTATATCAGTTGTATAGCGACAGCATCAGCAGAAGCACTCTTTTGTGTTAACGGTTCGGCATCTTTATATCTTGAAGCTATGTCAATGACTGTGAGTGCGTACTTAAATCTTTTTCGTCTAATCGTATCATGGGGTAAATATAGAAGGTCCATTTGATGGGTGTCGTTTGGTATTGTATTCACAAAGTGTGGTCTCTGTATTCGTTTTGGTGCTGGTAGATAAATTTGCCAGATCGCTTGTTTAGATAACCATTCCTTCGCTGTTTGTTCACTGACTCCAGCGCTTGGCTTAGCTTTTTAATTGCCGTGATTCCCTTCCAATATCCTTTGGGCGAATAATAGATTTTGTTCATTTTTTATTTAGCCAATATTATGCGCAACAAAATACACAACAGTCATACCAACGACAATAAACGCGATTTCTTGCATCTTTTGTTTTTCTGATGGATGATAAAAGTCACTGAATTTTGGTGGGGCAATGTCTCGATTGGTTTGCCTGTTACTAGATAATACTCTTTTATTGCTTGATCAACATCTTTAAATGTGTAAGCTGCATGTCCCTGTTTTTTCAAGGTATCGTTAATAAAATCTAACTGCTCAATTCTCTGCTTTTCATAGTGATCTTGTGCTGCAGCTAGTTGCTCCACAGCTTTGTTATGTCTTTTTCTCTCGCCGTCATCCCGTAGTTTACTAAATGCATAATTACTTCCGCTAAAAGCGGCGCATTCACCACAGCGCCACCTATCATCATTACGAGCGAAGCCATTTTTTATAAATGTATTTTTTTTACATATTTATATTCTCTGGAATTATTTTTTGATTAACTAGAAAATCTTTCGTAGCGAATGAAGCTGTTATAACAGCAATCAGTTTTGCTAAGTCTTCAAAGTCTAGTTTGCCAAGATCTGCTGGCTTTATTTTTAACAAGCTTTTACCAAGCATTCGTGTATCCTACACTTAGACCTCCAATAACAGCAGAATGGTATACAAGGTTGGCAATAGTTTTTTTGGTGCTCATTTTAAAAAATAAAATAATTATAATTAATAAAAAAAACATGAACAGCGATGATCTGCTAGAGCTATAGAGCGGCCTACACAGTCTTGGACTTACAAATGAAGAAGTTGATGACCAAGCTATTATGCCCAAAAAGGAAAGGTTGTATTCTTTGGCAGCATGTGGGAAAACAAAACAGTTCCTCGGAACTGAATTCAGCATAGAACAGATTCAACAGATGTCACCACAAGACATTGTAAAGTATCACAACAGATATGAAGCGCAACTAGGATCAAGAATGGTAAAAAGTGTGGGCAAACGGTTCTTAGTTTGTACACTAAACTAGTCAGTAGATTTGCTCCCATTGATTCTGAACAAGATCTTACGTATGATTTAACGCAAGATCCAGTTTTTAAACAAAGTCATTAGAGTCTCTAAGCTGTGATTTATATTACAGATTTGGAACATATGTTATCGCCGCTAATCATGGGATTAAATAACTTTTAATCATATAGATTTTATTTCCCTTCAAAATGAACGAGTCGGAAAATCAGCAGAATCAGAATCAGAAAACATTGAATCAGGTGAAAGTGGTCACTAAAACACCTCATCCTGGACGTGTTGAAGCAGGAAAAAGATTAGCAGAGGGAACAAACACGCAAAATTAAAATTACAAGCACATAATATAACTCATCATGAAAACATTAACCCCGCCAACGCCAGAACAAGTTGATTCAATGCCAGCTATAAAAACTCCATATGATTCAAGACCTACAGCGCCAAAGTCTTCATGGAATATTGAACTTAAAACTGTTGCCATTTTAGCGCCCTTGCTGCTGTTGGGGGCGGTTATTACGGTTATAAAATATATAAACAATGGCAACAAAAACAAAGCAGTCAAAAAAATCTGAACACTAAATCAGAAGACAACAGCACGCCAGAACCGCCAACAACAAAAGATCATTTTGATCCATTTCAGATGGAATAATATTTTAAGAACTTAAATTTTTTTAAATAAAAATAGATCATGGGGATTATTATTTGTTTAAAATGATGGAATCAATAAATAAAGACATGGAGTCTATAAAGACATTTCCATAGACCAGAATTGTAATCAATGCGGTTGCTTAGGATGTAAAAAACTTCATTAAGATCTATGCTGACCAATCTCACGCCAAGAACGCTGAGCAAGACATGCTCGACGATGACGCGTTTTTTGAGGCGTGTGTGTACTATATTAGACATCTGCTGTTTAAGATAAAAACATAGATTGTATTGTTTTTTTGATTAATTATAAGATAACTTGAATAAGACTTGGTTGTACTTAAAGGATGACGTAATTACAATCTTGAGGTGACTTGAGTAAAAACCTAAGGATGACTTGATTAAGAACTTATTAAGAACTTGAGGTGACTTAATTAAGAACTTAATTAAGAACTTAATTAAGAACTTGGGGTGACTTGATTAAAAACTTAATTAAGGACTTAGGGCAACTTGATTAAGAACTTGAGTAAGAACTTAGAAGTGACTTGGGTGACTTGAGTTAAAAACTTATAAGTAACTTGAGTGTGTGCATGCGTGGGGTGGGTGGGGTGGGATGAGTAATAGAGCAGCAAGCCCCAGCTATCACGCGCGTGCGTTCAAAGCACCCACAAAGTTCAAAAGCAGCCTTTGTAAGTGAAGCAGAGCGTAGGCACAGCCAAGCCACTCAGCGGTTATGCATAACCGCTATTTTTAGACCCACGTCATGCGTTTGTGGCGTTCACTGAGAGGGTTGTGTGGTGAAGGGAGTGTTGGCACAGCTCCAGCAAGTGGGGTAGAAGAAGGCTTTGTAGGTCAATCGGCAGAGTCTGCCAATTGGCCTAGTTTTGTTGGGCGCTAGTAAAACTACCGCTGTGGAAGTGGCTCAATTACTCCTGCCATGCAGGTTCTAACACGTCATGTGTATCATGCCAGAATGCTTTAAAGTTGGGGTTGGATTGTATGTATTTCAGAATGAGTTTTCGTTTGCTGTATAACTCGTTGAAAAAAATCGCGACCGTTTTTTGTTGAGGAAACAAAAACGAAATGCTTCCTTTTGGCTTTGAGGGAGGAGAACAAGGCTCGCCACTCAATTTCTTTCTCAAAAAGTTTGCCATGGCCTCATGATAAACAATGTATTTTTCCACAAGATTGGCCTGTTGATCAGAAAGTTTTCCTTGCGAAGATAACAACATTTCAGCCGTTTCTTCAGAAATAGTAGCGTCACTTCCAACACTGGCAGAAGGCATTGAAACATCACTTCCCTGACTCTCCATGTTTTTAACAGACACAATTCTCTCTCCGCACAGCCCGCCTGTCAAATGTAAAATGGCGGCGGCTGTGTATGGTGGCCACAACACAAAGTGTCACGTGATTTAAGCTCAGCACTTGATTCGATAAGAGGCTTATGCGCAGTAAACATGACTAGAACTGGCAAGCCCGCCCCGTGGCTAATTACAAGCACCACAGAGCCGCACGGACCACTGTACCTGATACGCCCTGCCACAATCCACGAGCCCTGTAATTAGGCCTGCGTGCACAGTGTCTCGGCCAAGCCATACATAATTTCTAGATTTAAGCAGGATTTTTTACTTTATGTTTGTTCAGTATGTTTGTTTGTAGATAATCGTTATTTTTTTGGTTATTAAAGTCTTACTTGTCAGAGAACAGCATTTTACCAATCCTGGGGTCACTTCGTCCGAAACTGGTTGAGGACGAAGTGAGCCAGATTGGTAAAATGCTGTTCTCTCGTTTTAAAAAATATTATCTTTTTCTTCGGTATTCTTAATTTATTTAACTTTATTCAGTATTTCAGGAGATTATAGAGCCACTTTGTATCTATACACGCTCTCTTCTATTGCTCAGTTCGGTCATCTTCGATATTTACCGTCTGAATTTTTAGATTTTAACACATCAATACAAAATCTTCAACCCGACACTGTCGGGGACCACTTCATTGTTGCCAGGGGATATTTTACGTGCGATGTGTGCTGGCTACTGACGGGAACCTTGGTTTATTGTCTTGTCCTAGAGATTAGTACTCAGACCACCAGAGTGTGGAGGGTAAGGAAAGCCCGCCATGGGTGAGTCTTGGAACACTGGTCTAGGATTCTTTCACATCCCAAGGAAGGGTGTAATCTCGGTATGCCTATAGTTTTCAAGCCTTCGGATTACACCTGTCTGACCATGCATGAAGCAGGTTCTCTCTGATCAGCTTTAGTAAGGACAGACTGGAAGAACATTCAATGCCAGATTGCTTCATCTGTGACAGAATCAAGTACCCTTTTATCCCTTCTCAGTTCTGAGATGACGATGATGATAATGATGATAATGATGATGATGATAATGCGCGGTTTTTTTTTATTGCCAGAGTCTCTCTCTCTCTCTCTCTCTCTCTCTCTCTCTCCTCTCTCTCTCTCTCTCTCTCTCTCTCCTCTCTCTCTCTCTCTCTCTCTCTAAGATGTGTGGTATATTTGGAAAAAAATATTATGGTGCCCAGATAAAACCTCTCTTACATATGCAGCTGAAACTTGGGGATTACATGAAAATTCGCAGATGGAAAAAGTGCATACGCATGCTATGAAACGTTTCCTTCAAATACCTATTCATTCATCCAACTCTGTTTTATATGGAGAGATGGGCAGATACCCTTTGTATATAAGTACATTTGTGAAATACATTAAGTACTAGTTTAAGATCTTAAAGGTACCCCAGTCCCATTTGAGCATGCGAGCCTATGATATGATGCTTTTAGAAATGGAAAATGTAAAGAAAACTGGGCTCATAAAGTAAGAAAGTCCTTTCAGCACAGGGTTTTAGAATAGTGTGGATGACCCAGGAAGTAGCAAATGAGCAACAATTCATTGCGGAATTTAGCGCTAGGCTTATTTGTTCTTTTAAACAGAAATGGCTCTCAGATATGGAAAGTAGAATAAAATATCGCTGGTTTTGCTTATTTGAAAATGTGATTCATTCTGAAAAGTTTCTCAATGTCATAACAGATAAATGGCACAGAATAAATTACGCAAGGTTCAGGTCGAGAACGTTAGGTTTTAATGCGAAAAAAAGATGGTTTGAATGTGAAACATCCACAGAATCTCCTTGTCCTGCATGTAGACACATTATTAACGACGAAGTAACACTTTATGTTCCACTGTACTGCTTATGATGAAGTGCGGACAAATTGTTCATTTTTCCAGTTAAATATGACCAAAAGACAAGATGTAGCTGTCGTGTTATCACCAGATGATGAACTTGGTATTAAATCAGTTGCGAAATTCATCACAGAAGCATCGAAAATTAGACGGGTGAAGGATAGTGAAATTTAAGATAATGCATTATAACAGATCTATGAATGAATAGTATCATTCATTGCATGTGGAAGAGATCAGTAAGATACAACGTCATCATTGATTGAGTGGATGATCAAGTCAGTCTTACGATTTTTTAAAAACCTTACTGCTTTACTTCTGTGCGTAAGAACATAAGGAAATGTTACGATTTTAATTGTTTTTGTTAACCTTTGATTTTGATACACATGGAATGAAATATGTACTATTTATTCGCAGGAAAGGAAGAGGGAAATGGTATTGTTCTGTTACCCCCCCCCCCCCCTCCCCCCCCCCCCCCCCCCCGTCAAAAGATCTCTTTGGTAATGACAATGAAATATCAAAGTGTCAAAGTCTCAGTCTCTCTCTCTCTCTCTCTCTCTTCTCTCTCTCTCTCTCTCTCTCTCCTCTCTCCTCTCTCTCTCTCTCTCTCACTCTCTCCCCCTCTCTCTCCTCTCTCTCTCTCTCTCTCTCTCTCTCTCTCTGTGGAAGTGTGTGTGTGTGTGTGTGTGTGTGTGTGTGTGTGTGTGTGTGTGTGTGATAGTGTGTCTGTGTGTGTGTGTGTGCGTGCGTGTGTGTGTGTGTGCGCGTGTGTGTGTGGTGTGTGATAGTGTGTCTCTGTGTGTGGTGTGTTCAATGCCTTTAAAATTGATGTACTGAAAATTTTTCATTACCTTCTGTGTTTTTGTGTTATATATATATATAATATATATATATATATATATATATATATATATATATAATATATATATTATATATATATATATATCAATGAGTTTAAAAGGAAGGTTAAAACTCAAGGTTAAAACTCGACAAATTTGTTTCTAGCGGCGTTGCGCTGTCATCAGGATGGTCTCTGTTTGCCCACCGCCGATGTTATATAGCGTGTGGGCTCACGTTTGCGGTTGTTTGCACGTGCGGGTTGGCTGCACGTGTTTTTTGGGGCTTTCAGGTTTTTGTTTTGGGTGTGTTCACTAACAACGATTTCCATTTATGCCTGCAGTTGTTTACTATTTCTGTTTTGGTGTTTAAAGTTGCTAAGTGTGGTTTGCATAGTATTAACCATTTTTCAGTTAAACATAGGTTGCACCTTTTTGAAACATTGCTGTATGGTGATGCTCTTTTTATGATTTTCCAGGATATATTGTAGCTTGTTTTTGCGTCTTTAAGTTTCCAGATATATTTGCTCAGTTCTGTTTGGTTTTTATATTTTTCTTTATTGAATGACTGTTTTGTGGTTTGCATATCTGGTTTTGAAGTGGTTTTCAGTGATCCCTATGTATGTTTCTTTTTCATTTTCTGATGTTACAGTGGCCTGGTATACAATGTTGTTGTGGAGACATTTATTGTTTAGTGGGCACTGCTCCTTTCTCGTGCAATTGCAAGATTTCCTTTCTTCACCCTTCTTTGCTGTGTTGGTTTTCATTTTGTTGGATGCGTCAATCAGGTTTTTGAGGTTGGGCATACATGAGTACGATAGTTTGACAGTGTTTTTGTTAAATATTTTGGACAGTTTGTGCTCTTTTGGAAATGAAGTTGCTAGGATTTTGAAGAATTCTTTCCCTATGTTTGTTTTGAGTTTCCCGTCGTATGGGGGGTTATACCATATGATTTTTCTTTTCCTATTTTTCTTGCTTTTATTTGTGTTGTTGTCCCGGGTTGTATTGTAGTTTGTAATTGTATCCACTTGTTTGTAGTGCCTCCTGGTATTCCACTGCTGCATTGTTGAACACTCTCTCATTGCATGACAGGTTTGATAGTCTCTTGTTTATGCCATGGGGTATGGTCTTTAATACAGATGGTGGATGGTTACTTTTGGTGTGTACATAAAGAGGTGTATCGTTGGGTTTCTTGTATGGTTTATATATATGGTTGTTGAGATCCAGTGTTATGTCTAAGTAGTTCACTACCTTTTTGTTTGCTTCAATGGTGATCTTTAAGTTGTGGTTTTGGAAGATTTTGCATAGTTCTTTCTTCTTGTTTTCGATGGTTCTTGGGTTGTTTGTTAGTGCAGCAAGGCCATCGTCTCTGTACAGTCCGACTTGTTTTCCGAGTTTTTTCTTGATGTTGGACAGCATGAATAGCCCGCCCAGTTCACATGTTTCTGCACCATATATGAACCATGGTTACGTCGAATGTTGAGTTTCTGTTGGTTTTCCTGATCCAGGTTTCATTTCTGCTGTGTAGTAATGTTTTCTTGGTGTGGAGAATGATTTCCATTTCTGACCCTGTTATGTCTGTGTGGTTACTGGAAAAACTTCAGGGCTTTGGAGAGTAGTTCCTCATCTATGGATGGGTAAAAGTCTACTATGTCAAATGTGATAAATACTGTATTACTTTGTTTATTGAGTTTTTTGAACCATTGGATAACTTCGTATGTGTTCTTCCAGAGGTTGTAATCAGAGTTTGATTTTATGTCCTTTGTTATTTTTTCCAGAATTTCTTGCTTATTTTGCCTAATTCAGATTTCGATGGGTTTATTAGTCTGCATGTTGGATTGTTATGACCAAAACCAAACCACAACTTAAACCACAACTTCCAAAACCACAACTTAAAGATCACCATTGAAGCAACAAAAAGGTAGTGAAACTACTTAGACATAACACTGGATCTCAACAACCATATATATAAACCATACAAAAAAACCCAACGATACACCTCTTTATGTACACACCAAAAGTAACCATCCACATCTGTATTAAAGACCATACCCATGGCATAAACAAGAGACTATCAAACCTGTCATGCAATGAGAGAGTGTTCAACAATGCAGCAGTGGAATACCAGGAGGCACTACAAACAAGTGGATACAATTACAAATACAATACAACCCCGGGCAACAACAAATAAAGCAAGAAAAATAGGAAAAGAAAATCATATGGTATAACCCCCCCTACGACGGGAAACTCAAAACAAACATAGGGAAAGAATTCTTCAAAATCCTAGCAACTTCATTTCCAAAAGAGCACAAACTGTCCAAAATATTTAACAAAAACACTGTCAAACTATCGTACTCATGTATGCCCAACCTCAAAACTGATTGACGCATCCAACAAAATGAAATCAACACAGCAAAGAAGGGTGAAGAAGGAAATCTTGCAATTGCACGAGAAAGGAGCAGTGCCCACTAAACAATAAATGTCTCCACAACAACATTGTATACCAGGCCACTGTAACATCAGAAAATGAAAAAGAAACATACATAGGGATCACTGAAAACCCCTTCAAAACCAGATATGCAAAACACAAACAGTCATTCAATAAAGAAAAATAAAAAACCAACCCGAAACTGAGCAAATATATCTGGAAACTTAAAGACGCAAAAACAAGCTACAATATATCCTGGAAAATCATAAAAAGAGCATCACCATACAGCATGTTTCAAAAAGGTGCAACCTATGTTTAACTGAAAAATGGTTAATACTATGCAAACCACACTTAGCAACTTTAAACCCAAAACAGAATAGTAAACAACTGCAGGCATAAATGGAAATCGTTGTTAGTGAACACACCCAAAACAAAAACTGAAAGCCCCAAAACAAACACGTGCAGCCAACCCGCACGTGCAAACAACCGCAAACGTGAGCCCACACGCTATATAACATCGGCGGTGGGCAAACAGAGACCATCCTGATGACAGCGCAAACCCTAAGAAACAAATTTGTCGAGTTTTAACTTGAGTTTTAACCTTCCTTTTAAACATCATTGACAAATGTTGCTCCCAAGGGGTCGAGCACTTTAAAATCATTTTAGGCTCTTTGGTTATATTCATCTATATATATATAGTATATTATATATATATATATATATATATATATATATTATATATATATATGACATAAGACATAGACATAAGAGCAAGTTTTGTTTATAATTGAATATTTCTTGCAGCCATTGCAACACCAAGCTGCTCTGTAAGTTGCCGGAATGGTGCTCGGTTACTTATCCTTTTAATTTATTAGTTTATTTTATATATATATTTCCTCCCCATTGGAGATTGTGTCCCCCCCCCCCCCCCCCCCCCCCCCCCCCCCCCCCCTTGGAGACTAATCTTTCGTGATTTTCTTTTGCTTCTTAGGTGGCACCTTTGGTTTTTTTGTTTGTTTGTTTGTTTTTTGTTGTTGTTGTTTGTTTGTTTTTTTGCTTTTTTGAAAACTCAATAAACATACTACGGTATTTCACACCAGCCTTTTTCTGGGATAGGTTCTTCTTAAAACCGAAAAGGCAGAGGAGTGAAGTACCCACTTTCCGCGGTCACTGAGGAGAAACAATCAGGTTTCGAAATACCGGTATCTGACCAGGAGTTACATGTTAGTGAGTTTCCTCCCATTGGAGATTGTCTCCCCCTATAAGCTTGCTGAAGGCTCATTTTGAGAAGCATTTATTATTCCCCATTCACCCACTCAAGCACATACTGTTAGTTAGGCAGTACTATCTACCACTGCAGATATGAATGCTTATCTCCCCATATTTCTTCAATCTTAGACATAAGAGCAAGCTTTGTTGATAACTGAATATTTTTGCAGTCATTGCAACACAGAGCTGTTCTGTAAGTTGCTGGAATGGTGCTCGGTATTTATCCTTGGAATTTATTAGTTTATTATCACACACACACACACACACACACACACACACACACACACACACACACACACCACACATATATATAATATATATATATATATATATATAGAGAGAGAGAGAGAGAGAGAGAGAGAGAGTGAGAGAGAGAGAGAGAGAGAGAGAGAGAGAGAGAGCTCAAGGGTTGGACATAACACAATCAACAAAAATGGAACGTAAATTTGTCAACTTTTTAATCTTTCATTATTGTGATTACTTTTTTTCTCTTTGTGTGTGTGTGTGTGTGTTTGTTTTTCTCCAACAGAAGCGCATCCGTGTCTGTTCCGTCCCATTTTCAGACCGTCCGAGCTCTTCAGCCCCGTGTCAGGATAATGGTCCAAGAACCATAATTAAGGAAAATGCTCTCTCCTCGCGAAGTCTGACAAGCAATAGCCAGTTTGCTCCCTTGGTACAGACATTTCTTACAAGCCTTTTCCCGCCAAGAGGGATTGTCATTACAAGTGCCCTGTCATGATCAACGTTGTCAGGGTCCTGTTTCTTTAAACAAAACAAACAAACGAATAAACAAACAACCTCTCTGTTGACGTAATGTTGTTTTACAGCTGACAATGTCTAAAAAGCCGCAAACTTCATTGGATAAAGTGAACAAGTCTCTGTTCCGCTTGACATCTGTCTGTATTGTTTTCTATCGATTCAAAAAAAAAACTTGCCTGGTGTGTGTGTGTGTGTGTGTGTGTGTGTGTGTGTGTGTGTGTGTCGGGGTGTCGCGCGCGCGCGCGGAGAGAGAGAGAGAGAGAGAGAGAGAGAGAGAGAGAGAGAGAGAGAGAGAGAGGAGAGAGAGAGAGAGACATTTGACACTTTGACACTTTGATATTTTATTGTCATTACCAAAAGGTCTTATGACAAGGGGGGTAACGGGGTAATAACTCATTCCTCTTTCTTACACTACAAGCGATATTACACAGTTATTCCCAGTGATCAATCAAATCAAAACAAGCAAAACAAAGAAAAAAGTAGACCCGAATCTTCGAATATCCTCTCAGACACGAGTACCCTTTTAACATTACAATAGCAACAACAATGACAACCACAACGACAAAAACAACCAAATCGACGACGACAACAACAACAACAACACACACGCACGCACGCACGCACGCACGCACGCACGCACGCACGCACGCACCACCACACACACACACACACACACACACACACACGAGGAAAATGTAATATTACAGACTGATTCGACCATCCACTCTTTTAAGCGATGACTATGTTACTAAACTATTCCACATGCTTTTAGTCACATTTTTATACAATATTATAAATGCTTTTGTCTTATTTTCATTGCTTCTGTAATGAATTTAGCGACTGACTTGATTATACAGTCGTCATCAGACGATAACAAAGAAGCAACATTTGGCCTTTCACAAACATCTGGAGTAAAACAGGAACATTTTGCACGCACATCACTGTATGCATTACATTGAAATAAGAAGTGCTTTTCATTATCAATAGTACATCCACATGCAGGGCATGGTGATTCTGTGGATGTTCCACACTCGAACCATCTTTTGTTTGCCTTGAAACCTACGGTTCGTAACCTGAATCTTGCGTAACAACTTCCTTGCCATTTATCTTTGATAACATTAAGAAACTTTTCCGAATGGAATATGTTCTTAAAGGAGAAGAACCAACGATACTTTTCTTTGGTTTCCATATCAGAATGCCAGTTCTGTTTAAAAGAACAAATGAGTCTATCCTTAAATTCTGCAATAAACTGCTGTTCGTTTCCTACTCATTGAGACATCCACACTACTCCAAACCCCTGTTCTGATAGCACTTTCTTTACATTATAAGCCCAATTTTCTTTACCTCGTTCCATTTGTACCAGCATCATATCATAAGCTTGTCTGCACAGACGTGACTGTGGGAGCTTCAACATTTTCAACCAGTACCTAACACATTTCACGTAAGATCTTACATAAAGAGGGTATCTGCCCATCTCTCCGTATAAAAGAGTGTTAGATGCATGAATTGGTACCTGAAGAAAACGCTTTATAGCGTACGTGTGTACTTTTTCTATCTGTGAATTTTTTTGCAATCCCCAAATTTCAGCTCCATAAGTAAGTAAAGGTTCTATCTGTGAATCGAACATTCTCCAAAATATACTGCAATCAATACATTTCAGCTTCCTTAAGGATCTCATAATTTCAATGACACCTTTTTTACCCTTCCTTAAAGATTCTTCCCACGCATAACTTAACGTCAATTTTGTTGAAAATATCATTCCTAAGTATTTGTATGAATTGGCTACTTGAACTTTTGTATTTCCATAAAACCATCTTTAGTGTAAAGAAAGATGTCCACCATTTCTGAAGACCACAATGTTTGTCTTATCCATGTTAACTGTTAAACACAAACGATCTGCTTCCTCTTTTAAGATATTTAACTGGTTTTGTAAACCTACAACTGTGCCAGATAAAAGAATAACATCGTCAGCAAACAGTAACAAAAATATTTCGACTGCTCCAGGTATTATTTGAATACCATGTCTACCTTTACTAGATAACTCCACTGCTAGTTCATTTATGAAAAAAGAAAACAGCAGCGGACTCAACAGACACCCTTGTTTAACTCCATTTGGGCAATCGAAATAATCTGAATACTCACTCTTGACACGTACACACGCAAGTACCGAGTTGTAAATACTCCTAATGGCTCTATACAATTTACCATTCACACCACTTTTACGAAGTACATTCCACAAAACGTTGTGATTTATAGAATCAAATGCTTTCTTAAAATCAACAAATGCAACACAAAGCTTCGTATTACAGAGTAAGTATTTCTGTACCAGTGAGTATAGTGTAAATATATGGTCTATGGTGCTGTAACTGGTTCTAAAACCTGCTTGTTCCTCAACTATCTTTCCTTCATTTTCAGCCCATTTTGTTAATCTTTTATTTAGTATGTGAGTGTAGACTTTACTTAAAATGCTGGTAAGTGCTACTCCACGATAGTTATCCGGATTGTTAGCATCTCCTTTCTTATGTATTGGTATGATAATCGATTTAGCCCATTCTAGAGGAAAAGTGCTATTTTCAAAAAGTTTGGTGAATAAATGGACAAGGAAATCGATTACAGCTGAGTTTGCATGCTTTAGCATTTCCGCTATAATTTTGTCTGGTCCTGCGCTCTTTCCTGCCTTTAAATGATTAATAGCAGCAACAACTTCTTCTCTGGATATCTGATTGTTAAATAATGGCTCAATTTCATCCTCTTCCTCCACCAAGTTTGCATCTTCTTCTGTAACACTGCTATCAAAATTATGGAAAACGCCCCAGAAATGATCGTACCAATTTTGTACTGAGATCTCGTTATAAACAAAGCGTTTTTTATTAACAGATCTTATTAATGCCCAAAATGTCTTCGAATCATCAACAGAATCCCTTAGTTTCTTTAATCTATTTTCTTCAAACTCATGTTCCTTTATTTTCCTTAATGTATTGTAATCTTTTCGAGCTAAAGCGTATTCTTCTCTTTTCGCATTTTTGTCCTTAATTATTTTGCATCTCTGGAATCTTTTCAGTAATCTTTTAACTTCTTGTTTCTTTCGTTTGCAGTCATCATCAAACCAATCGTTACATTTTCTGTCACCTCTACCAATAACTCTAACCATACAAGCAGCAGCCCCACACAAAGCACTGACAAATTTATCAAGACCCTCATTCACATCAGTATCTAATAGTTGACAGGCTTTCTGCAAAGTCTGTTGAAATGCATCACATTCAAGTTCCTTTTTGTACATATTTGCATTTTCATCTGACCATATGATTTTTTCTTCACCTTGCTGTCGTAAATGCTTATCCTCCGAATGACAGCAGTCACCTCTCCATATTACCTCAACTGGTAGGTGCCATGAGTAAATACAGTCACCAACTCTTAAATCAAAATTTGATACAAATCAGTGTGAATCAGAAAATAATCGATTACACTGCAACCATTGGAAGACACAAAAGTATATTCACCCTCACTATCACCATTACAAAAACCATTTAAAATACTCAAATCGAACATGAAACAAAAGTTCAACAATGTTTTACCAAAATTATTAACGGTTGAATCTTTAGAACTACGTCTACAACTGTTGTCATCTATGTCAGCATCCTCTACACTGCTACCATAGTTTGCCATTATTTCATTTTCAACTTGTCTGTGTCCTGTTCTGGCATTTAAATCACCTGTTACCACAAAATAGAGTTCATCCATTTCTTTCTCAAACTGTTGCAATAGGGCTTCTTCCATTAACAGAACACCATCCTTCATCAATTTGTCATTGTATGAGGGGGCTCCTTCCGGGACAATATAGCAAGCAACTAATATAACATCTTTGTCGATGCCAAACACATGTTTATCTACTTTTACAGCAATAACGTTGTCGCAGTCAAGCTTTATTTCTTTCACATTTTTCTGTAAAGTCTTTCTTATCAATAGCAACACCCCTCCTGAATTCCTCCCATGATGAGACATTTTTTTCGCTGGCACATGAAACTTCAAGTAATCAGAAAAAAACATTACTATAATCAAATGATGCATCAAGAAAAGTTTCGGTAAGGGTAACAAAATCAAATTTATTCACATAATTCATAAAAGAGAGGTCACTCAATTTCTTGAATAAGTTTTCAACATTATAGTTTAAAAATGTCCACGGAGTTGAATGGTCGGGCCTGTCCTATGGTTTCCTCGCGGCGCCTGAGCGCAGGCTCCTGTCATTCAGTCCATCGCCTGTCCCCCTGCCACGACCCGAAGCTGCAGTCCTGCTCGGCCGGTTACCCAGGTACGTCTGAATTCCTGCCTGCTTGCTCGATGCGTGCCCTCCACGGGGTGCACGTGCGTCTGTGCCACGGTGTCCTCCAGTGACACAACTCGGGGAATCTCCGCTGGTTGTCACTGCTCCGTACCGCCTGGTCTTCGTGTAGCTGCGAGGGACGTGTCCACCACTCCCGTCACCATCGTCACGCCGCAGTTGACTCTGGGTGGGCCGACTGCCATGCACAGAAGCAGGGGAAGAACCCCTACTGTCAACGTTTTTCTCGCCCCGACTCGTGGTGTTGTCATGGCGACTGGTTTCAGTGCGTCGGTCGTTCTCATTCAGAACTGTAGTGTTCTGAACATTTATCCAGCCAGCATTAGGTTTTACACTTCTGTCAGTACTGCAGTCCTCCCCACTTCCCACCACCTGGGCATATGTTCGGGGATCTGGCAATCGAGGGCCTATGACTAGCTGACCTTTCTTAAAGAACGCCCTCTTTCCTTCCCGCCTAGCTTGTGCAGCTATTTGGGCTTGCGCTCTGGTATAGTCATTAGCCACTCTCACTCCCTGTTCCTGTAGTTGTTGTCGTGTGTTTCTGTTCGTTAACAGCGACATTTTGTCTCTCCAACTTCTAAATTTGACTATCATAGGTCTTGTATGACCCTCACGTGCATATCCTATCCGGTGAGCTCGCTCTATGTCGTCATCTGTCCATCGTCTGTCATCATTAGTACTGTTTAGAATATCAACCACTGCTTTGGCACATGTGTCGAACGTCTCGCTCGCTTGTTTCTGGGGAATCCCGAAGAAGCGTAAATTGTCTCTGCGTGAGAAGTCCTCGAGTCTGTCCGTATCTATTTTTAGTTTCTTGACCTCTTCTTTGATTTCCTCGAGTGTTTCAGTCAGTTCCTGCGTCTCTTCTTTTCTGTCATCTGACACCGCAAACAAGTGTTGTATGTCTGTCGTCATGTCAGTCACAGTTTCTGTCAACTGTCTATGGCCAGCTTCAAGTCTGTCACATCTTCTGTTGATCTCCTCACATTGTTGTTTCACTTGACTTAATTCATCTTTTATTACACTGAGATCATTCCTGATCACTGTTGTCTGATGCTGAAACTGTTGTTGTATGGTTTGCATAATTCTCTCCATCAAGTCGTCTTGTCCTGTCGTAGTATTCGCACCGCATTTTCTTTTTCCGGGTGCACCTGTCCGTCAGGGTTGGGGCCCGGGTTCGTCTCCACGTCACCGCAAAGCAGCAGCTTACGCAGTGAGAACACGGCGTGCACGACCCCAAAAGCAAGGACAGGCACTTGCACGTGCGTGTCCCACTGACACATACCGGTGTTGACACACATGAAATATTCAGCACATGACATAGTCCCTTTCATGTTTACACTTTCTGTAAACAGTCCATTGTCTGTTGGCAGCATTTTGGACACATTGTTGCACAAAGTGTTAATAAGAGCGATGATCGCCCAGCACTGTACAAATATAACAATAACATCAGCAGAAGTTATCATCGTTTCACTGTCCGTGTCACTGCTCTCCTGTCCGAAACCAGAATCCTTCTTTCCGGTGAACTTTGACCTGGCATTCAATCTGCCACAAAATATGCCGATAGCGGCCCTCCACATCAACAAGTCCACCATTGTCACTTAGTTTCGATTACTCGATTTACTTACTGTACCATTGCAAGGAATACCAACTTGAAACAGTTCAAAACAACACCGTATAAAGCAACATTCCTTGCATCAGTATACAAACGCTGCTATCCAGACGCCATTACCCGTCATGCCCCGAGAGAGAGAGAGAGAGAGAGAGAGAGAGAGAGAGAGGTGTGTGTGTGTGTGTGTGTGTGTGAAGTCAAGTAAAAAGTAATTATCTTTAGTTGTGAAATATGGATTTTTTTTTCATCCTGCTCGTATAGAACAGGAAGACAGTCCTGAGATGCAGCACAAGATCCTGTGGATAAGAGAGCAGCACCCCTACCTAAACGAAGGGGAAAATGTGCACGAAAGGAGTTACCTCTCCTCTTCACCCACCGCCATGAGATGTTAGTAGTTCATCCAGTCCCTCTTACAGAGTATTGGAATTTGTAGAGTTGAGCCTTGGAAGTGGATAACACTCCGGAAGAGCTGCTTTTTTTTATTCTGCACAGTGTGTGAAGTCCAGATCCTTGTCTGACACCACACCACCACCTTCCCTCCACCCCTCGGAATGGAAATGGCCTGAGCTGAAGGATTAGTTCGTTCAACAAGGGAGGCTGGAAGAGAGAGCAGGGTATGGAGAAATGCAGGCAGACACAATTAGTCACAAACAGGAGCTCCCGTGGATGGTGCATTAGCACGTCAAGAGTGCACGTGCTTCGAACAGAGTGTGGGACCATTGGAGTACACTCACACTTTGTGGAAGCCGAAGGTGAAAGGAACAACTATTTTAAACATTCGACCCTTCAAAATTTCCCCCAGAGTCCCGAATGGGCAAGAAGGGAAACAAATAGATAAAATATGGATATAATGATACCGTTAAGCCTCACACACACACACACACACACACACACACACACACACACACACACACACACACCACACACACACCACACACACACATCGGATAGGATTCCTATATAGAAATCCAAATGAAGCCACTGACTGGTATGACAGATTTGAATTGATGATGGATGTCGCAAGTAAGAAATCAAAGGAAATTATCATTAATATCATTTTTATTATTGTTATTATCATTATTGTTATTATTATTATTTTTTGGCGATGTTGATATAGACTTGACAGTGCCTGGAACAAAATGACATTCATTTCAGTATATGATAAACATGCATGAAAGAGGGTGAAATATGTCATTAAACCTCATTTCAGTATATTATAAACATGCATGAAAGAGGGTGAAATATGTCATTAAACCACCATGGTTAACAAGGGAAATAGACCATGAGGGACTCAAGCCAAAGGACAACGTGACATTTAGAAAACAAAGAAACAAAGTAGCTTCCAAGAACAGAAAAGCAAAGAAAAAATACTTTCAAAATTTCATATGGTCCTCTAAAAATTCGAACGTAATTTTGAAAGATATCAACCTCTTGACTAAGAGTAATTCGCGAGTACAACGTCCAATAAAAGAAGTATCACTAAACGATTTAAGCTTGCATTTTACAAATATTACTAACAATACAATTGTAAACAACAAAACAAATGACAATGATCTTCATACATTAGAAAAAAAAAACCTGTCTTTGTAAAAAACGTTTTTTTTTCATATTTCGACAAACTACCATTGCCATTAAATGAGGTATGAAATATTTATTCGCATAAAACAGTTAGGGACTAGAGATTTAGACGAAATCGATTATATGAAACTAAAAATCGCTTCATCGCTGATACACTCACTAGCGTTTTTGACCTATGTATTGATAAAAGCCATGTTCCCTTAAAATCTAAACGAGCGAAAGTTATACCATTATATGAAACAGGCAATCCTGCCCATCCCTCAAACTATAGACCTATCTCAATATCATCCCTTTTGTCGAAACCACATGTCGAAACATGTTCAAACATACCTGTATTCTCATCTAAAAGATTACGATCTCTTCCATGAGAATCAATCAAGTTTTTTTTTTTTTTTTTTTTTTTTTCGAGAAAATCACTCTTGTCACAATTGTTTTCTACAATTTATCAATGGATATCTTGCAAAGATTAACAAAAATGACCTTACTGAAATTGTTTTTGTAGATTTTGCAAAAGCATTTGACGTTCTCAACTACTCACTTCTGATAAAACAAAACAAAACAAAACAAAACAAAACAAAATCATGTGTTACAAAGTATGGAACCAAGCCTTAAACGCTATTTCTTTTTTCTCACTGGTCGTCAACAGCTTGTTGAAATTGATTTCAAAAGATCAAAGATACTCTCCTTCAATTTGATATCCCTCAATGGTCAGTACAAGGATCCCTGCTATTTTCTATTTATATAAGTGACTTACCATTGTATGCACAGCGTTGTTGCGAAATCTTTGCTGATTATACCTCATTACAACCACACACTGGTTATCCTACTGAACTGGTAAGTAGCCCGCAATCAAAATTCCGACAAGCTGATTACACGAACAGAGATGATGAATCATATGTCCCTCAGTGCTAGTCAAACAAAATGCATGTATGTCACAAACGACGAAAGTGGCACAAAACGAATCCCTCGTTTGCACCATTATATGCCCAAGGAGAAGAGATTGAAGAGGTTACATCGCGTTAAGTCTTAGGAATTATCCTTGACAACGAATTATCTTGGTCTCACCACATTGCTGATCTTGGAAATAATATTTTCGAAAGAATATATAATTATCAACTTACAAAACTTGAAAATTCTCTAAATCTTCATTCCAGGAAGATATTATCGCATGCACATATCCTCTTTCTTATTAGTTATGCATCCCCTTCATGGGAAATACGACATCTGTCGGTCTCGAGAGACAATGGTTTGCGTCGTGGATAGTCAGTTGTGGAGTTGCAGAGCCTGCTGTGGCTGAACAGCCCAATCCTTGAGTACCAGACTCTGTTGCAGTTGCTGCAGATGAAGTCTCAGTCATGAATGTCTGTGGGTGCCGACGCAATTCTTTGCCGTCTGCGGCGCCTCCGTTCTTCCCACTGGGCCTCTCTCCTCTACTTGCTTGCTTGATGCCGGCCTTGATGGTGGACTGCCTGCTGACCCGGTCTGAAGCCGTTAACTTCAAATCTGCCTGGTCGAGGCATCGCAATGCCCCTCTACACAATGCAGTGCCAGCTTGAACAGTCGCTCTACACAGCAGGCCGGTGGACAGCTTGACACGTGAGGCTACCATGGCCACCCGGCAAGATTTCTCCGCATCAAACAGCCACACGCTGACCTGCCACCGCGAACCTCCATTGTCTCCTGATGGGAGGAACATGCTATGGTTGGCGTTGGACAGAAACAAATTACACAGCAAGGTGAGTGCGGTGGATAGGAGCAGTTAAAGCACGTCGTGCAATACAGGTTCGACCACACACACACACACACACACACACACACAACACACACACACACACACCACCACACACACACAGCATACACACGCACGCACGCGCGCGCACGCACGCACGCACGCACGCACGCACACATCCTTTGCTGCCAGCTTGACTGACGCCATTACCACTTTCTTAGCTGTAGCGTGCAATTCACCTTGGAAAGTTTCAGTTTTGTCAAGGAGGCGTCACTGTGTATGGACTAGTCCATATAAGCTACACCACATCCGCTAAGCTTCGTGACTACTCTGCACATGGTTTAAAGCTGATGAACAAATGCATTAATGATAAGATGAGTGAATTTAAGAAGAAGATCTCGTGGCTACGATTTGGGGGATGTCTGACCTACACATTAGCCCAACACGCTGGTTAGACGCTGGAAAAATATCCCATCTCCATCTGATGATGATGATGATGATGACGATGATGATGATGATGATGATGATGATGATGATGATGATGATGACTGCTATCAGTATTGTTATTATTATGATCATTCTTATTATAAATACTTCTTTAGCGCCTATCCTCGGCTAGAGACCAAGCCCTTAGCTCTTTACAATCCACACTCTTTTACGCTCGAGGACCTTTCTGCTTTTTGGTGCCGTCAGGAAGCAAGTCAGTCCACCATGCCATCTCAGTCCATAAATCCCCTCTGTAAATTACATGTGCGTTGACAGCCGAACCCCAGATGCGGCAACCAGTATTGTGTCTACCACACAAAGAGCTGAATGCTACCTCATCCTCTGTTTGTCGTCTACTGACCTCAGAAAGCTCCAGTGATTTATCAGTTCCTTCTTCTGCCTCTAAGTCCTCAACCCTGCTCCATCATTAACTGCCACCCCAAACCCCACCCCATTCCCATCAATCCCACTCGTTCTTTTGTGTTCTTTTCTTTTTCAGTCTTTACTTTCTTCATGTGCTGTTTGTCTTTGTTTTTGACATGTACTGTGGTTGTCTTTAAGGTGTACACCCTTTATCTTTGACATGTACTGGCTTTGTCTTTGATACGTGCTGACAATGCCTTTGACATGTACTGTAACCCCCTCCCCATTCACTTTCTCGTTTCCACTGCTTGCAATCCACTCCCCCTCACTCTCACCCCTGTTGCCATTACTCCAACCCCCCACATCACTGAGGCTGCCCCCTCCGCTCCCTCATTCTCCTATGATGCTGAGACCCTCACATCATCTGTCCCTGCCACCACTGGCCGTACCCTCGTTTATACACACCCTCCCCCTTTAAACAACTCGGGTTTGAAGCTCTATTTTAGCCGACCGCCGTCCCTCTACTGCCTCACTTGATTCAAGCTGACTTTGACCTTGTATTGCTTTATCACTTTTGCTTATGAAGTATACAAAGGATTAAAAAAGGAAGAAACGCTGGCAGCGGCAGTAGACCTGGAAGATGCATGCAACAAAATCCAGTTATCGCTTCTCATGAAGCAACTCCGTGACTATGTAGTCAGCAGGACACTTACACCGTAGATTGTAGCAGCACTTCAGGAGCGAACTGTCATCCTACGATTTGGAGACTGGATGTCTGAACCTCATAAACCGTCTATGGGATTACCTCAAGGTTCTTCGCTCTCTCCTGCTTTACACAATGTTTATACTAAAGGCCTTGCAGATCTCAATAGAGACGGAATTGCGAGAAAGGCACTAGCAGATGACAGTCTGATCTACAAAACATCAAAGGATGCTCAAGAAGGAACGAATTAGTTCGGTGGCAGTTAAACAACATTGCTCAGTGGTGTCAAGAAACTGGATTGTCCATCAACCCTACAAAAGCCTACGCATTGGTCTGCACTCTCCACAACAAGACAATTACCCTCACCAGTTTCCTTCAATGGAATACCAATCAAATCAACCTACAACCTACGCTCGCCAGAATGCTGACCTTTAGAAAACATGTTGAGAATGTGTTATTCAGTGCAAAAATAGCATGTCTGCCATGAAAGCAATGGCAACAAAAGGCATTTAACAGCGCCATCTCTACCGACTGTATCACGTGGTTGTACTCAGTGTGACTGTTTATGGAATAAGGTTTACAACACTGTCCAAGACCAATCGTCTTAAATCAGAAAGAATTCGAAATGAAATAATGAAAATGATATCGGGAACCACAAAGGATACACCAGTTGAAACTAAGCAATACCTACTTGAGCTTCCTCCAATGCAGACAAGACTCAAGCTAGAACTGGTGAAGGCATATTTTGAGAGCACTTGAAAATCCCCCAAACCCGCTACATGCGGTGGTCAAAGAAACAAAAGGCACTCGGCTAGGATGTGGAAAATCATGGATGGGACAGGCAGAAGACAATATAGAGCTTGTGTGCCAGTTAGCAGAATTCAACGAAGGAACGACGGAATGGGAAAGTATCCAGAACACTTCAAACACCTCTACTAAACTGCCATCGCTCCGGAGCTTGGAAGACATTGTCGAGCATGGCTAGGAGGCAAAACCCAACGCAGAAATTCAGATGCAGGTAGTAAATCTTGGTACAAAAGAAGACAATGGTATATACACTGATGGCTCCATTACCAAAGGTAAGTCAGGCTGGGGCTACACAGTGAATTGAAATGGCAGAACTATCCAGGAAGACAATGGTGCATAACCTTCGTTTAACAACTTCGTCTAACAATTGAGACAGAAACAGTGACACAACTACTCCAATGGCTCTAATCCACAGACCAGTTTAGAATTCAACATACCATGATACTGACTAAAGTGAAGAGTGGAACTGGAAGCTCTGCTTGGAATGAAGTAACACGCAACCTACCATTGGAAAGACTCATATAGATGCACTGCCCAGGACATGCTAGGTGCCAAAGGAAATGAGAGAACAGACACTCTGGCAGGCAAGGCAACGGTAAGAATTGGATTACAGCTTGGCCGATATGTAATGTGATACGAAATATAAGGAATCACCACTATACCATAGACCATCTTTCAACACTGAACATCACGAAAGGAAGTGGTCATATATCCAGACTTAACGGAAGAGCAAGAAACATCTCAAACTATGCAAATGTTAAATTGAATTCTCAAGGCCAAACACTGAGAAGACACCTAAAGATTGGGGCAGACTCAAATGATCAAACACACGTCAACTGAGATGAGACTTTGAATCTCTCAGGGACTCTAGTGTATACTGTACACAAGTGTAGGTAGGGATTGGTGCAACATGTGTGACACCTAGTAAGTCTAATAGTGCAACGTGTGTTGCAACAATTCTAGAGTTTAATCAGTGCTGCAGGCATCAAACTCTCAATGTCCTTCATCGCGATAGAAGCATGTCCAGCATCGCATCATGTGTCAAATGTGTGACCCAGCTGCATTTGTTCACCCACTGAGGTTCAGATGGGTTCAGTAGTCGGTTCCACCTCGCTGAAGAGATTCTGCATCTGCCTCTTATCCACATCTGCATCGTGCATTTGCTCTGACATGTACTGGCTTTGTCTTTGCCATGCACAGTCTTTGTCCTAAACCTGCACTGGCTTTCCTTGAAGTGTAGTGTCCTTGTCTTTAACATGTACTGGCTTTGACTTCAACATGTACTGGCTTTATTTGACATGTACTGCCTTTATCTTCAATATGCACTGCCTTTGTCTTTGACATGCATTGGCTTTGTCTTTGACATGTACTGATTTTGTTGGACAGGCTTTGTCGTTGACATGTACTGATTTTGTTGGACTGGCTTCGTCTTTGACATGTACTGATTTTGTTGGACTGGCTTTGTCTTTGACATGCACTGGCTTTGTTGTACTATCTTTGTCTTTGACGTGTACTGGCCTTGTCTTTGTCATGCATTGGCTTTGTCTTTAATATCCACTGGCTTTGTCTTTTTACATGTACTGTTTTTGTCCTCGACATGCAATGACTTTGTCATGCACTGGCTTTGTCTTTGGCATGTACTGACTTTGTCTTTAATTAAACATGCACTGCCTTTGTCTTTCACATGTACTGTGTTTGTCTTTAACATGTACTGCCTTTGTCTTTGACATTTACTGGCTTTGTCTTTAACATGTACTGCCTTTGCCTTTGACATGTACTGACTTTGTCTTTCATTTGTACTGATTTTGTCTTTGACATGTACTGTGTTGTCTTTAACATGTACTGCCTTTGTCTTTGACATGTACTGGCTTTGTCTTGTACATCTGTTATGCTTTTGATATGTACTGATTTTGTCTTTAACATGTACTGGCATGTCTTTGACATGCACCAGCTTTGTCTTTAAAATGCACTGCCTTTGTCTGTTACATGTACTGTGTTTGTGTCTGACATATACAGGCTTTGTCTTTGATGTATACTGACTTTACCTTTTAACATGTACTTGTCTTGTCTTTGCCATGCACTGGTGTTGTCTTTAAAATGCACTGCCTTTGTCTGTTATATGTACTGAGTTTGTGTCTGACATGTAGGCTTTGTCTTTGATATGTACTGAGTTTGTGTCTGACATGTAGGGTTTGTCTTTGATATGTACTGACCTTTGCCTTTTGCACATTTAATGTGTTTTTCTTTGACATGTACTGGCTTTGTCTTTGACATGCACTGACTTTGTCTCTTTAACATGTACTGGCTTTGTCTTTGACATGCACTGGTTTTGCCTTTTAAATGCACTGCCTTTGTCTTTTACATGCACTGTGTTTGTGTCTGACATGTAATGGCTTTGTCTTTGATATGTACTGACTTTGCCTTTAACATGTACTTGTTTTGTCTTTCGCATGCACTGGTTTAGTCTTTGACATGCACTGGCTTTGTCTTTAACATGTACTACGTTTTGCACTGACTTTGTCTTTGACCTACATTGCCTTTGTCTTTAATATGTACTGCTTTGTCTTTGACATGTACTGGCTCTGTCTTTGACATGGACTGAATTGATCTTTGACATGTACTGTCTGTGCCTTTGACTTGCGATGTCTTTGTCTTGACATGTACTGGCTTTATTTTTGACATGTACTGACTTTGTTTTTAACATGCACAGGCCTTGCCTTTAATATGCACTGGCTTTGTCTTTAACATGCACTGGCCTTTTGCCTTTAACATGCACTGGCTTTGTCTTTAACAAGCACTGGCTTTGTCCTTAACACGTACTGACTTTCTCTTTGACACGCAAAGTTATTATCTTTGCCATGTGCGGGCTTTGTCTTTAACTGGCTTTGTCTTTGACATGCACCGACTTCGCCCTTCTGCCCATCCTCAAGCATTAGTTCTGAAGGTCTGACGTCGTCAACGGAAGCCAGTGAGAACAGACCCACCTCGGTGGAGGTGACAATGGTCACATTGTCCTCAGACCTACATCGTCATGGTCAAACATGCCGAGGACACGTGCAGCAGCCACGAGAAACATAACTAACGTCATATACCAGTCCTCTTCCTACATGACGTCATCAGGTTTCTCTCGCTAATGCAACAGTGAAGGAGAATGCCAACGGTGAGAACAGGACGTCAGTACGTGGTACAGTGTAGGTCAACTGTCGCTATGTCGACACAGATTTGTCACGTAACTGTTTGCACTTTAATAGATCGCCAGGATTACATGAAGAACGCCCTGCTTGTGCAAGCTGACTCCATAATTATCCAGAAACACCCTAGTTATGCAAGCTGACCCCAGAAATACACGGAAAGCACCCTACTTATGCAAGGTGACCTCAGAATTATACGGAAAACACTTTACGTATGCAAGTTGACCATGGAATTATAGGTAAAACATCTTACTGAGCCCAGGATTATACTGAAAATTTTCCATCACCAGCCACCGTGGCGAAGTGGTTAGCGTCGCAGACTCCTGGCTGGGAGGTCGTGGGTTCGAATCCCATCAGAGTCATGTGGGTTTTTATGCCCCGACTGGCTCCTACCCAGAGTTGAGTTTGCTGCGGACTCAGTTGGGAAGACTGGGACAACACAGTCGAGTTTCATCCACTTAATGGATGCGTTTCGGAGAGTGTTGCTCAAATTTCCCGACCAACATTGCAGGTGCCTGTATCTCTCGGGCCTGGTTGACGCCGGGATATATTATGAAAGGAAGCGTAGAGTACAGCCCTGTCATGTAGTCTAAGACCGAAAAGGAAATCCGTAGCATCATCTTAATCATCCTCATTCTCATCGATCAGCATTAAAAAAAAATGTCTCAAGTTCTGTGGCCCTTCATGCCCTGCTCTCATTGGTGACCTCAATTTCGATGTCCTCTCCACGTCTGTAGTCTTGGTTTGGTTCCGTCGGGGTCACCGGTATTGGCGAGTCCATGGGGGCTGTCGTTGGACGGACATGGTGGCGCCCTCTGGAGGGAGAGCTCACTCACGCCGGCTCCGCGACTAAGCAATTATTGTCGTCAGTAGGGGTTTAGTAGTGGTGTCCTGCGTATGTTAGATCCGAACAGGCGCCACTGAACACTACCGACGTGAATCGGCAGCAGTGCAGTGTCTCCTACGGTGGGTTGCCTCTTGACGACTTGACATTGACTGCTCCCTGTGGATTGCCGGTGCCGGGGCTGCGGCGGGGCCGACCGGGCTGTGGCTGTAGACGGGGTGGGAATGAGCGGCGTGGGTGCACTGCATCTGAGGTGGCGCAGAGGTTGGGACAGCAAAAAAAAAAAAAAAACCTTTCTATCAACAGCCTTGAAAAGATCAACAACATCAACATCTCTAAAAGCAGACAAAATGAACTGTAACAACAGAAGAAGTACAGGAACATGGACACAGAGGAAGAAGTAATGAAGAAACCCTTCACAGTAATAGAAATCAACGAAGGGATAAAGCAGGTACAAAAGGAGAAATCACCGGGACCTGATGGCATTACAGCTGAGATGGTGCAACACCTTGGGTAGTCTGCACGGAAAACGCTAGTGGACAACGTCAACAACGTCAGCTGGAAAAAAATGCATCTGTACCTCAGTCATGGAAAGGTGCCATTATTATTACTATTCACAACAAGGGAAAAGACAAAACCAAAGCACACGGTTACAGACCCACCAGTCTTACCAGCTGTGTTAAGAAACTCATGGAGAGGCTTATCAACAACAGGCTGACTTGGTACCTGGAGAAGAACTAGATTATTTCTGGCAAGCAGGCTGGATTCAGACAACACTGAGCCACAGAAAACCAAGTCGCCTATTTGCACAAGTGATAGAAAATGCGCTCCAAGACAAGAAGCACTCTATAGCAGTCTGGATATACCTAGAAAAAAAAACCATAATAAAGTCCGGAAAAGCCGTTTGAAACTGAAGATGCACCAGTATGGGATCACTGGCCACATGTACAACTGGATCAGCCAGTACCTGACCAACAGAAAAGCCCGGCTACAAAATAGAAAGCACCAGGTCAAGCAAGAAAAAACAAACAAACAAACAACAATGAAAAACGGCGTCCCATAAGGTGGAGTTCTCTCCCCCACGCTGTTCCTCAATGGTATCCTGGACGACATCCCTGTATGAATCTATGGTGCAACTTATGCAGATAACCGTGTCGTCTGGTGCTCTGAACACTATGTTACAACAGCCACGGTAAAGATCCAGGAGGCCATGAACAAGATCGAGACAAGGACAAAGAAATAGATTGTGATCATCGATGCCAGGATGACAACATACATTATCTTCAGTCTGGCTACAAACGAACAACGTGCATGCCTCCAGATGAATATTCACACCTATCTAGAAGTCACCTTTGACTCAAGAATGACCTGGAAACGACGGATCGACAACTGCACCACAAGAGCCAGATTGTGCCTGGCATTGATGACAACGTATCTGGAACATCCTGGTGGTGCAGACCACACCATTCAGAAGAAGAACATGTATCTTGGACGAGTAAGACCTGTCTTGGAGTATGGAGCAGCTGCATAGGGGGCAGTATCCCAAACCAACTTTGATCAGGCCTCCAGAATTCAATTAGGCATCCCGTATCATTACAGGTGCACTCAAGTCAACTCCGATCCAAGCCATGGATACTTTAACAGGATTTCAGAGCCCCCCCCCCCCCCCCCCCCCCCCCCCCCCCCCCCCCCCCCCAACCAGACAAGATACTAAAGTCTTCATACAAGCTGCCAAATTTAAGAGGATAAAGAATAACGCCTTACACAAAAAATGTCAGAGCCCACCATGCGCAGACTGAAGCGCAGCAGCTTTGTGCACAACGCACGCAGACTTCAGAGACAGGGTTCTGAATTTTTGCAAGGAGGGAACAAGACAATTCCACCAAACAATATACTGCCATCATGGAAAGGATATCAATTCCCAGAAATCAGAGTCACCATTCCTGGCATTCTGACAGAGGGTACACAGTCAGAACTGGAGAGGAAAGCAGTGACGTTTGACTATATAGAGCAAACATACCCCAAAGAGTTCTGGACACATGCATATACAAATGGCTCGGCAGAAGAGGCTACCAGAAACGGATGCGGAGGAATTGTCTTGAACTTGATGGTTGGAATCCTGTCCGGCAAGCCATCTCGACTGACAAGTACTCCACAAACTTCAAGGCTGAGGCAGATGCACTACAGTCAGCAACCAGAACCCTGTATGAGAATAGATGGGCAATATGTACCAAAGTCGTCATCTTCTCCGATGCTTTATTAGTACTGCAGGCTGTTAAAACTCATCAAAGCAAGGCACTCAGCTCCCTTGTCTGGCCATTCTGCAGGAGTCCACTGAGAATACTGTCATCCGGTGGATTCGCTCAAACTGCAATATATATGGCAATGGGGAAGCTGACCAACTGGCAAAGGAAGGAAGACACCGGCCCCAACTGGAGCAGGAAGTCTCCTTTGAAGAAAGTTTTAAAAAGCATTATCAAGGAGAAGCAAAACCGAAGATGGCTTAAGCAGCTCCCAAATTTCAACAAGAAGGCTGCATACTACCGCTGCTTAGATCAGACCATGTGACCCTTGTGAGACCTAGGTAAGGGCACTCCACACATCACATGTTCACAAAATTCCACATAGACGAGTCTTCAAGTAGCCCATGCGGTATAGCCCCAGTGACAGTGGAACACTTCCTGCAGGACTGCCCCACACATAAAAAGCTACGAGCAGAGACCTGGCTTGCCAACACACCGATGAGGGAAAAGTTTTATATATCACTGGAGGGCCTCCGCCGTAAAGCAGCCTTTGTGCCTCTTGTGTTCCTATTTGAAATAAGAAAGAAGAAAGAAGAAAAAAGAAGAAGAAGAAAGAAGAAGAAGTAGGTTCTGAAAAAAATACTTATGCAAGCTGAGCCCAGATTTATACGGAAAACACCCTACTTATGCATAGTGATAGGGCTAATACCTCCTTTTGACGCAGTTTCAGCCCATCATCTCCAATTTCGACATGCTGCAAAGTGTGTGTGAAACATGTCAAGGTTTGAGATGTTTTCCTGTCACAGCTTTTTTCGTTTTTTAATGATTCAGGCAATGCCCCGTATTGTATTGCGACCCAGTTATCCTGTTGTCCAAAATTTGGTTTTGGTGCCTTTCATTAGGGGAAAACACAATTTTAATATTTTCAGGAACTGTAAACCAAACCCCATCACAATTTGTTCCATTTTTCACAAAATCATGCCTACATAAGAGGATTACTCTCTATCCTCCCTCTCCTTCTCTCTTCCCCTTTCTCTTTTCCCCCCCCCTTTCCCCCTTTTTTTTTTACGGGGTTTCGGGGGGAAAAAAAAAAGGTAAAAAGTAAGAGGGGAAAAAAGGGGAAAAAAAAAAAATTTAATTGTTAAAAAAAAAGTGTTTTTAATAATATTATTAGTTTTTTGGAATAGGAATTTTTTTTATTTGAATTTTTTTAAAAGAAAGAATTATTAGTGAATTAAATTTAATATTCTCATCCCCTTTTCCAACCACGCGTTACCTATCTCCAGTTTTTTGATTTTTTCTTTTTTTTTTTGTTGTTGTTTGTTCTTTGTTTTTTTTTTTTTTGTTTTCATTTTTTATTTTACTTTTTTTTACTCCCCTTTCTTCCCCTTTCTTTTTTTTTCCTTTTACTTTGCACCCAGACATAAAATACCAAAAACCAGAACTCGGGGCCATCAGAGAGACTGAAATTTCCATTTAAATTCAATAGTATCAGAAAAGATCTTGATATCTGACCCTGAATGAACCCCAAAAGCCTTTCCCATTTCGGGGTTTCCCAATAAAGACAATACCTACTATGTAAAGAGTAGCACCCATTTAATATTTTCGAAAAGACCCTACAAAGACAAAGAGGGGTTTCTAGTGTATGTCAGTGAATTTTCCAATTTCAAGAATTTTCCCCCCAAACAGCATGACGTAAAGCTTTGGGATACAATCACACAAACAAATCACGATCCTTTTATGGGGCTTTGTTATGGGAAACCCCGCAAAAAAGAGTCAGTGGACTAAATTTGTTATATGGGACGCAGTTTTCCTTAGAATAAAAAAGGATTGTTTTACTCGGTGACTTCAATGGATCTTTTAAAATAAAACAGCCAAATGGAGCCAAACGATAAGTGTGTTTTTTTTTCATCAGATTATCAAAACCCCACCAAGTACCCCAACTTCAAAGACAATCTGGACCAATCTTTTCCCAAAATGAAAAAACAACTAGAAGTTGTGTACCGTCTTTCTTCTAGGATCATTACCCTGTGTTACAGGTCTAAACGGGAGTGAAAATCCCAAAAACCACCACAAAACCCAAAACCATCGTTTTTTCTAAAATTAACAAACAAACTTTTTGCTTGTTTAATGAACTCAGAATTAAATACAGTTACATATTGCGACCCAAATTCAGCGATTGATTTTTGGATCGAATTTTTTAAGAAGTCTAAACAGAATGCCCTTTTAAAAACAATCAAGTAAAGCATTTTCCCCCAAACCCCGTGGTACCGAAAAAATTTACAGAGGCGTGCTCCCCTTAGAGACCTTTTGAAAGAACAGCTAGAAAAGAAAAACAAGAAAATGCAAAAAACTCTCGAAGGCGGAAAAACAAAAACTTCGCGAGTTTTTTAACTTCCAAACAAAATCCAAAAACTGGTTTGGAAAGCAAAAAACCACTTAACAACAACTTCTTTTTCAAAATAAACGTTATCAAAGGTATTTTCGCTGAAAAACTTACACTCACTTCTCTCCTTCCCGATACATTTGTTATACTGACCCAAAAAGCTCTAATGAACTTAAAGAACTCCACATTTGTCAGAAAAAAAAATACGTCTGAACTACACATTCCCTCATAACTGTGCACGAGGGTTCAGTACCTACCATCTCAAACAGTCGGAACACGGGACTAATGGCATAGATGGAAAAATACGAACTCTGGGCTCCATTATAACTGACCGTTAACGTTTATTTTAAACTGTGCATAATAAAAGTTATTTTTCCTAATGCGTTCAAAAAAGCAAAAGTTAACCCTTCAAAAATCTGGTGAAAAATGATCCTTCAAAACAGACCAATATCAATCTTTTTCTACCTTTTTTAAAACCCCTTTGAAAAAACATTTAAAAAACACATCCTTCATCACTTCAAAAAGTACGTTTGCTCCCTCCGGCAGCTGGTTTCAGACGAAACATTTCCCCCATTCGGGATTATCAATCTTTTGGGGTGTGTGGCTTAAAAAATTAATAACAACAGATATGTGGTGTCTTTTTCGTCGATTTAAAAAAGCTTCGATGTCATTGCCACAATCTCCTTATTCGAAAAAAGGAGAATACGGCTTTCAAAATCCCCCCTTACCTTTTTAAAATATACATCACAAAACGACAACATGCTCTTTCGGGGGCGGCTGTTCTTCTTAACAAAATTTAAGTATGGCGTTCCACAAGGCTCCCCTTTTTTGGGCCCGTTCTCTTTCCCCAAACTAAAATTAATACCTCCCCCCACATGTGGAATCACAGCGACCTTTTGCAGATACACCAATTCACCCACCAAATGATCCTTCCCTCTTTTAAAATTTGCAAAAGAGACAAGACCTTGTAAAATGGGCCGAACAAATCAATTTCCCTTTACCCTCAAAAAAACAAAACTCAGTAATTAAAAGGGGGGGAAAAAAACAAAAAAAAAACTAAAAATGATTTTTCCCCCTATACCCCTCAAAAGTCTTGGAAAAGTCACTCATCATAAAGATTAACAATAATTTACAAATCTCAGCTGAATCCCACAAAAGTTATAGCAAAAAGCCCCCCGAAAGTCTATCAGTCACCAAAATCAAACACTTCTTGACCCCATTCAGAAAACTTTTTTTTCCCTGTCAATTCATCCTGTTGTTTTGCATCGACAAATGGGTTTGCAATGCAAACACACTAAAAACCATTGTTCAGCTACATAAAAACGGGCTCAAACTCTGATGTTTTTAGATTAATTGTACAAATCTTTATCCACAGCAGTAATTTGTCCTATAAAAGGTTCGACATTAAATGACTGACTTTGAACGCTATGTAAATTATTTTTGAACTTGGGCCTGCGTTTTAATTTGGTATTTTAAATGGCATGTGCAAAGGCGACTATGAAGGGTTTTACCATGTATATTGACTCTGGAACAGTGCACAGACTTTTTGTACTCTCCGTAAATTTTTTTGTTTTTGGTTTATTCTGGAATTATTATGCTGACCGTATTTATCCCACCTTTTCCTGACAGCAGGGGTTTTTTCTTGCCAAAGGGTGTTCACTTGAAGTGTTGCAAAAAGAGAATTTTGTCATAACAAACTTTTATGGGACGAGAATGTGCAGCTACATTTAAACCCGTATTTTGTGCAGGAAGAAAAAGCACACAAAATTTATTTGCAAATTTTATTTGATTGATGGAAAAAAAAAATAATGCTCAAAGTTTTTAAAGATTGTATAGAAAAGTGCTGGGTCCCGAAAACATGTTTTATTTTAAAACAAAGGAAGTTCATGAAATGTTTGTATAGAATGTAAACTTTTTAAAAAAAACAACTAAAATTGTTACGAATTTCTCTTCATAAAATTAGAAAAAAAAACAGAAACAAAAACGAAATAAAAGAATAGTAATTTCCGACGTAATATTAAAATTTTACTAAAGCGGAAAAGGAAAAAATTTTAACAAGGTTTACAATAAAAGGTAAGAAGTGGGGAAAAAAAAAGAATTTTGGACGTGTTCATAACGCGCCTTCAAAAGAAACAGCCTAAAAAATAAAATTCTCGATTCCCGTTTTAACACTTTTAAAGCCTTGCGGAGACGATGCTGACAAACAGTAATGGTATAGCGAAGTTTAAATGGAAAGGGATATAATCGTCCATCTTAAGATGAAATATTGCAGCAAATTTGAAAATAAAAAACCAAAAGCACTGGGCCCCATGGGTTTTTTGCCCAGCTTTTTAAGAATTCGAAGATCAAGTGTAACTTCCTTTTGAATTTTTTAATAAGCATTTGATAATGGTGGTTTCCCGAAACTGGTTTAATCTGTTTTTCAACCATTTTTAAAAAGGGTGAATTTTAAAGATCCTAAAATTATAGGGGGAAATTTCCTTGAGTGTTAGTGTAAATTTTTTGGTTAGGAAAATAAAGACTGCAAGAATGGGGGGTTTAACACAATCTCACAGGTATTATCAAACGGGATTTAAAAGAGGATATCTCAGTCGCCTATTTTTCTTTACTAGCTCTCGTACAGAAACATTTTGTTATAATCGAAAATTGTAGTTGCATTTATTGATTTCGAAAAAGCTTTTGACACGAAAAATCGAAATATTCTTTGCCAATCTCCTAAAAATGGCATTAAAGTAATTATCAGATGCATTAAATGCATGGGGTAACCAAAAATGATGTCAAGCCAGAGTTCGATGGTGGTTCTATGTTAACAGCTTACATGCCTGCACATCAGGATTAAGGGCAGTGAGATGCTTGCAGCCCTGTTTTGTTTTCTCTTTTCATTAAAGAACTGGCGGTTGAAGTTAATTAATAAAGGAAACATGGCGCTCGATTATCACTAGATGCATTCGAATTATTTATTCTGTATTAGTTGGCTGTACGATGTCGTTTTGGATGGCAAGGAGACAGTTATAGGTCTGCAAAACATACTGAAAACAGCTTACAACAGGCCGCTGCAAACTCTTCAACTTCAAGTTAATATACTAAAAGCAATAACATAGTATTTCGGAAGGGTGGAATATTTGATTGTGAAGAGATAAAAATGGTTTGTATAACGGTGAAAGAATGCCTGTGGTTAATGCGTATAAAATTAATTAGGAATTTTTTTCTCTACGCGCTTGAGTTTCACTGCGCATGCAGACCTTGCAAGCAGAGCTAAGAAAGCTTTGATTTATATTCTTGAAAAGTTATATATGTTGGAGAACAACGCTTTTAATTATTTATGAAATTGTTTTGATTCTCAGATACACCAGTTGTGCAGTATGGCTCTGAATTATGGGCCCAGAACATCTGTTGTCCATTTTGATCAGTCCATTTAATTTTGCGTTGAAGAAATTCTAGAGTAGACAGGCCGAACAAACACCAATGACCTTGTTTATGGGAAGACCATCGCTACCAATATATAAAATTCTGCTGTAAGTGTATTCGCTGACTGGCTTAACAGATACAAATGGAGAAATCACAGGATTCCGCGCAAAGCTTAGAATGTTATTTGACCTTGATAAAAAGGTAAGAAAGATTGGGTAACAAATGTGCGCTCATGTTTGTATAAATATGGATTTGGATTTGTTTGGCAAGTCAAGGCGTTGGAAATGTTCATGATTTTATATGTTGTTTCAGCAAAGGATGATTGACTGTAGGTGGCAACTTGGTCCGATCATATTCAAACTAGTGATAGATTCAGCTTGTATAGAGCTTTTTGCAGTGACCACAGTTTAAAACCTTACTTACATTTAGATATTGATAGGCACTTAAAATTTATTACGACTAGATTTAGGCTCGGGATTTCTGAGCTGGCTTTACATCGCTTCCGATACAAAACGTCTATGTTCAACGATTTAATTTGCCCTTATGTACTGAAGGCGAAGAAAGTGAGGTGCATTTTGTTCTCTGTTGCCCAGCTCTTAAACATATACGAGAAACTTTAATTAAGCTAAATACTATAGACAATCCGTCACTGTTTAAACTGAGTTTGCTAATGTCATCGACCAAACCTGAAGATGTGCGTAGTCTTCTTGTTTTGTATAAAGGATTTAAAATGAGAGATGTTATGACTTCTTGAAAGGTACATGAATACATTTATATCATCGTTAACTTGTATTTTGAACCTGTTGTATATCTTTACTCAGTTTCATGTTCACATCCCCTTCATGATGGGCTGAGGCCTAATATGAATAAAATATCTTGAGTCTTGAGTCTTGAGTCTCTCTCTCTCTCCTCTCTCTCTCTCTCTCTCTCCTCTCTCTCTCTCTCTCTCTCTCATCTCTCTCTCTCTCTCTCTCTCTCCCTCTCTCTCTGTGCGTGCAAACGTGTGTGTATTTGTGTGTTCAAAAATATGTACGCACTTTGTCATATTCACTTCACTGTCTGTTTTCATACATGCCAATCTTGTACGTTGTAGTACACTTACATATGTTTCCCAGCCCACCTCACTCCCTACCCCGCTCTCTCCTCCTCTTCATTATTATTATTCTCATTTATATTTTTTTTTATTTTTTTTGTTATTATTATTTTTTGTTGTTGTTTTATTTATTATTATTCTTATTTTTTTTTTGTTTTCATTTATCTTCTATTTTCATTGATGTTCCTCTATGATTACATGACCGCTTTGCTTGCTTCTTTGATTTCTTACATTAATTGATTTCACTGCATGTTGTAGTCCAACTCAGGGCGAGGACTGGATGTAAAAAAGCACGTTAGTGCTTATCTATTATCCTCGTAAATAAAGAATTTTGTCTCTCTCTCGTCTTGTCTCTCTCTCTCTCTCTCTCTCTCTCTCTCTTCTCTTCTCTCTCTCTCTCTCTCTCTATCTCTCCTCTCTCTCTCTCTCTCTCTCTCTCTCAAGGAAAGTTTGAAGAAGAGTCTCTGCCTCAAATCTCAATACTTAATCGAATAAAGGTGTTCTAAGTACTCTCTCTCTCTCTGTCTGTCTCTGTCTCTCCGTCTCTGTCCCTGTCTCTCTCTGTCTCCCTCTCTCTCTCTCTCTCTCTCTCTCTCTCTCTCTCTCTCTCTCTCCTCTCTCTCTCTCTCTCTGTCTCTGTCTGGTTAACAAGGGAATGAAATGAACTACCAATGACAATCTGGCAAATCGTATTTACAGCAGTGGTATGGGTCTACTATAACAAGTGTGCGGTGTGTGTGTGTGTGTGTGTGTGTGTGTGTGTGTGTGTGTGTGTGTGTGTGTGTGTGTGTGTGTGTGGTGTTTGCGTGTGCGTGTGCGTCTGGTGCTATATGCTTTCATATGTTTTTTGCTCTCCCCGCTCTCTCTCTCTGTCTCTCTCTGTCTCCTGTCTCTCTCTGTCTCTCTCTCTCTCTCTCTCTCTCTCTCTCTCTCTCTTCTCTCTCTCTTATCTCTCTCCTTCTGAGTTAAACTCTCAGAAAATAGAATTTGTGTCATTTGCAGAGTCTATGGCATGATGTATTTTGATTGTATGGTATTTGTATTTAACGGAAATGTTAAGAGTCCAATGACTTTTGAACATTAAACCATCTCTCTCTCTCTCTCTCTCTCTCTCTCTCTCTCTCTCTCTCTCCTCTCTCTCTCCTCTTCTCTCTCTCTCTCTCTCTCTCTGTGGACATTTCCCTGAAGGGATCCTTTCGTGGGAATGGAACCTATTACTGATGCAGGAAGTTGTATACAAAACGTTGCAGCCACACGCCAAATTACTGTTTTTCACCAAGTGACTATATAATCTATGTTAGCGTTTTAACGCCAAACATAATTATGTTGGAGCCAGCATTTGATATTAAAGTAATAATTGTTAAAAAAAAAAGAAAAAAAAGCAACCCCTCCCCCCCCCCCCCAAATCAATTATTTATCTTTTTTCTTCCACCGATGACATTATTTACATTCTTCAAATGCATGGCCTTCCCGTTTGCTGGCGTAACATTTCCGCCTTTGTACTCACCCGTGACCCTATCTTTGCGGCAGGCGGTCTCCCTCAAATAGCCCCATTCCTTTCATTTTAAACTGTCTGCTCGTAACCATGGCTTTTACCTTGATGGCCACATGAAAGAAAAAAAAAACAAGGAGAATCAACTTGAAGGCACAATGGAAATTCTCAAAACAACGTGATTGCGCCAGAGTATAAATACACGACTCCTTAAGCTAGGCCTTGGCGCAATATGTTTGGTGTGTAGCCTGCAGGAGAGAGGCCCTAGAGAGGTGGGGGTCCTGCTTCCTCCTGTGACTCTGTGGATGAAGGCAGTCGTTATGTTTGTCTGGAAAGTCGCTGTACTCCAATGGCGCCAGTCTCTTCCGCTTGCTGTTCCACAGGCGGCTCGTTCCAAGTGGATCATTCCACGCTGCAGTTGCTGTTTGTCTTCAGCGTGTCGGTCACCCCATGATGAGTCTGCCTTGGTCATGTTGCATTGGTCATGCTGCCTTGGTCATGCTGCCTTGGTCATGCTGCCTTCGTCATACTGCCTTGGTCATGCTGCCTTGGTCATGCTGCCTTGGTCATGATGCCTTCATCATGCTGCCTTCATCATGCTGCCTTCATCATGCTGCCTTCATCATGCTGCCTTGGTCATGCTGCCTTCATCATGCTGCCTTGGTCATGCTGCCTTGGTCATGCTGCCTTCATCATGCTGCCTTCATCATGCTGCCTTGGTCATGCTGCCTTGGTCATGCTGCCTTGGTCATGCTGCCTTCATCATGCTGCCTTCATCATGCTGCCTTGGTCATGCTGCCTTGGTCATGCTGCCTTCGTCATACTGCCTTCATCATGCTGCCTTGGTCATGCTGCCTTGGTCATGCTGCCTTCATCATGCTGCCTTGGTCATGCTGCCTTCGTCATACTGCCTTCATCATGCTGCCTTGGTCATGCTGCCTTCATCATGCTGCCTTCATCATGCTGCCTTGGTCATGCTGCCTTGGTCATGCTGCCTTCGTCATACTGCCTTCATCATACTGCCTTGGTCATGCTGCCTTCATCATGCTGCCTTGGTCATGCTGCCTTCATCATGCTGCCTTGGTCATGCTGCCTTCATCATGCTGCCTTCATCATACTGCCTTGGTCATGCTGCATTGGTCATGCTGCCTTGGTCATGCTGCCTTCATCATGCTGCCTTCATCATGCTGCCTTGGTCATGCTGCCTTGGTCATGCTGCCTTGGTCATGCTGCCTTGGTCATGCTGCCTTGGTCATGCTGCCTTCGTCATACTGCCTTGGTCATGCTGCCTTCATCATGCTGCCTTCATCATGTTGCCTTCATCATGCTGCCTTGGTCATGCTGCCTTCATCATGCTGCCTTCATCATGCTGCCTTCATCATGCTGCCTTGGTCATGCTGCCTTCATCATGCTGCCTTGGTCATGCTGCCTTGGTCATGCTGCCTTCATCATGCTGCCTTGGTCATGCTGCCTTCATCATGCTGCCTTGGTCATGCTGCCTTCATCATGCTGCCTTCATCATGCTGCCTTGGTCATGCTGCCTTCATCATGCTGCCTGGTCATGCTGCCTTCATCATGCTGCCTTCATCATGCTGCCTTCATCATGCTGCCTTGGTCATGCTGCCTTCGTCATACTGCCTTGGTCATGCTGCCTGCTGCAGCTGTCCGGCTGCCTCGTTGCCAATGGCAACCCTGGTCCACCTCTACCTGCGCCTGCCATCGGCTGTCGCACGTTGTAATGCCAACCC
>CM031602.1:52019627-52065485 GCA_018398815.1 Conus ventricosus | reverse complement strand
CCAGTCTTGAATAAAAGTTACTCTGTGTTAGGTTTCCTTATGGAGCAAGACATACCCCACTTGTTTACTGTTTATTCATTTGTATTTTGTTTGTCTGTTTGCTTTATACATCGAATGGATAAAGGCAATTATCATAACCGTTTTAAGAAAGACGATCCGAGTTAACCACATAATTACACAGGTAATTTCTTCGTGCGACATACTGCAGTTTAATATCATGTCTCAGAGTAATTATTGAATTTAGAGATTAATGTCTAAACAATGATTTGTGGATTTTTGTTTTTATATTTTCAATTGCTGTCTGTTAAAGTCGTCTGCTTAGGTAGATTTCTCACGTCATAGATAAGTTTTGAAAGGTAGATTTCAAAGTATAGGTGATATCACTCATTTATGACACAGCTCACCAGCGCTTTAAGTAATTATTGACTTCGAGGAAGCATTTGACTCAGTTGGCTATGATTTTATGATTAACGAAAACGAAGCATTTGATTTTCAACGACGCTTCTTGAAATGGCCAAAAACGTTTTACAAGAATATTAAATCGTGCATTCTTGTGAATGATCAAGTTTCCAGTTGGTTGACACAGATTGATGATAGATGCGAGGAACCCACTTTCTGGCATTCATATTTGTTTTGTGTGTTGAAATTCTAATATTAACACATAAAATGCAGACATACACGCAATAAACGTTAACGCGGCTGAACACAAATTTCAAACCCGCAGATGATAAGGAATGTCTTCTAGCTGACAACAAAACAATTTAAAACATTTAGCATAATTGAAATGTTGGTCATACCTCTTCTTCCCATTTACATCCTGGAAAAGCTAGAGTAGATTGGCTGGAGACCACGTACACGTAAAGTGGAACCCTCAGTAATCAAAATCATCGGAGTTTGGTTTACCAGTGACTTACAAAACTGTTCAGGTTTTCTTTTTCAACAAAAAATTCAATGTTTGGATGAGAAGACAACTAACTCGCATACGTACAGTGACGATTGTAAAATCACTTATATCACTAAAACTCACTTATCTATGGTTCTCACTACCTCATCAACCGGACACTTCTTCAAGGCGTTACAGTACTGATGTTACGCTGTGTGATGCCCAACCTCAAAAACCTAATTGATGCATCAACAAAACAAAAACCAACTCAGCAAAGAAGGGTGAAGAAAAGGAAATCTTGCAACTGCACTAAAAAAGAACAGTGCCCCTTAAACAGCAAATGCCTCTACAACAATATTGTATATCAAGCCACTGTGACATCTGAGAATGAAAAAGAACATATATAGGGATTACTGGAAACCATTTCAAAACCAGATATGCAAACCACAAACCGCCATTCAATAAAGTAAAATACAAAAACCAAACAGAACTGAGCAATACATTTGGAAACTCAAAGATGCAAAAACAAACTATAAATATATCCTGGAAAATCATAAAAAGAGCATCACCATGCAACAACATTTCAAAAAGATGCAATTTATGTCTAACTGAAAAATGGTTAATACTATGCAAACCACACTTAGCAACCCTAAACACTAAAACAGAAATAGTAAACAACTGCCGGCACAAGTGGAAATCGTTGTTGGTGAACACCCCCAAGCAATAACCTGAAATTCCAGGAAAAAACAACAACAAAAAAACACGTGCAATCTACCGCACGTGAAAACAACAATAACTGGGCCCCACACGCTATAAAAACACCGGCGGTGGGTGACCCAAGTATTCATCCTGACGAGAGCCCAGCTTGAAACAGCGCTGTAGATGATTTTAGACTTCGTTTTAACTCTTTAATTTTAAACAAATGTTGCTCCCCAAGGGGTCGAGCATTTTAATAACCGTTTTAGGCTTAACAGCTGCACTTATATATAATATATATATATATTATAATATATATATATTATATATATATAATTATAATATATATTATATATATAATATATTCATTATAAACAAAGCTTGCTCTTATGTCTTAGATTGAAGAAATAGGGGGAGATAAGCATACATATCTGCAGTGGTAGTTAATACTGCCTAACTAACAGTATGTGCTCAAGTGGGTGGATGGGGAAAAATAAAATAAATGCTTCTCAAAATGAGCCTTTAGCAAGCTTATAATCTCCAATAGGGAGGAAACTCACTAACACATAAATCCTGGTCATATACCGATATTTCGAAACCTGGTTGTTTCTCCTCAGTGACCGCGGAAAGTGGTAATTTGACTCCTCTGCCTTTTCGGTTTTAAGAAGAATGCTAACCCAGAAAAGGCTGGTGTGCAATACCGTAGCATGCCTGCTGAGTTTTCAAAAAACCAACCAAAGGTGCCACCTAAGAAGCACAAAGAAAATCATGAAAGAGCAAAACAAGCTACATTTTCTGTGAAAAGTAGAAAATACATCTTAGGTGGCAGCTTTGGTTGGTTTTTTGAACACTCAGCAGGCATGCTACGGTATTGCACACCAGAATTTCTGGGATAGCATTCTTCTTAAAACCGAAAAGGCAGGGAAGTCAAATTACCACTTTCCGCGGTCACTGAGGAGAAACAGCCAGGTTTCGAAATATCGGTATAATGACCGGGAGTTATGTGTTAGTGAGTTTCCTTCCTTTTGGAGATTATAAGCTTGCTGAAGCTCATTTTGAGAAGCATTTATTTTATTTTCCCCATCCACCCACTTGAGCACATACTGTTAGTTAGGCAGTATTAACTACCACTGCAGATATGTATGCTTACTCCCCTATTTCTTCAGTCTAAGACATAAGAGCAAGCTTTGTTTATAATTGAATATTTCTTGCAGTCATTGCAACACCAAGCTGCTCTGTAAGTTGCTGGAATGGTGCTCAGTACTTATCCTTGGAATTTATTATAATAAATATATATATATGTGTGTGTGTGTGTGTGTGTGTGTGGTGTGTGTGTGTGTGTGTGTGTGTGTGTGTGTGGTGTGTGTGTGTGTGGAGATAGACAGAGAGATAGATATAGATGTAAATATTTCTTTCTTTTCCCTAGAATTCTGGCGAATTTCTTGTGAGTCCAATGTTTTCTATTTATGAATACAGGTTGGGAAAATTTTGATTAACAGCTGATTCGTTCTTCTTTGTTTCGCTGATTAAAGCGGTGTAAACCCAACGTCATTACAACATCTCTCTCTCTCTCTCTCTCTCTCTCTCTACCTCTCTCTCTCTCTCTCTCACTCTCTCCTCTCTCTCTCTCTCTCTCTCTCTTTCCAGAACTTCAGAATGGTTTCTATTTCTTATGACACCATGTCTTTTCCTTCTGCTCCGAGTAATGTTCTCCAGTATGCATTCACAGATGCATTGCAGACGTGGTACTGGAGCATGGGGATATCCATACAGTTCACTTCTCCCTCGTTCTTATTGTGTTTTTACCACAGCACCAGCAGAACGCATCCCTGTAGCAGATGCTCTTGTTTGTTTGTTTGTTTGTTTCCAGCTTTACATCACTGCACAACTTGTTGGAAGACTATATAGTTTCTATCATAATTCCCACATGCAATGATTCCAATCATTCGGAGTGACAAGGCAAGCGCAGTAAATCATTCTGAGTTTCACTGACACCTACTTATGAGCGGACAAAACTGCAATAGGTTTTTGTCTCATCAGTACACACACACACACACACACACACACACACACACGCACGCACGCACGCACGCACGCACGCACGCACGCACGCACGCACGACGCACGCACTCACGCACGCACGCACGCACGCACGCACGCCACGCACGCACGCACACACACACACACACACACACACACACACACGCACACACACACACACACACACTCACACGAGAGATGAGAGAGAGAAGAGAGAGAGAGAGAGAGAGAGAGAGAGAGAGAGAAGAGAGAAGAGAGAGAGAGAGAGAGAGAGAGAGGAAAACTGCAATAGTTTTTTTGTCTCATCAGTAACACACACACACACACACACACACACACACACACGCACGCACGCACGCACGCACGCACTCACTCACGCACGCACGCACGCACGCACACACACACACACACACACACACACACACACACACACACACACACACGAGAGAGAGAGAGAGAGAGAGAAGAGAGAGAGAGAGAGAGAGAGAGAGAGAGAGAGAGAGAGAGAGAGAGAGAGAGAGAGAGGAGAGAGAGAGAGAGAGATGATTCATTCACAACAGGCAGGAGCAGGTTGATACACACACACACACACACACTCTCTCTCTCTCTCTCTCTCTCTCTCTCTCTCTCTCTCTCTCTCTCTTCTCTCTCTCTCTCTCTCTCCATTGCAGAATCAATATAACCCCTTCCTTTGCTGTCTGCTCCACAGTGATAATCAGTGTCTGTCAGTGAGGACTCAAAGTGCAGCGATGTGGTGCCGTCGTGTACACACTTTGTTCCTCTGCATTAAATAGTGACAAAAGGTTCCTTGAAAACGCGCTTGTATATCGTGTAGCCACTGCACGGGTTTCACTCTGGAGAAAACAAGAGATGGAACGACACTTACCGGTGTAACGAAAAGTTTTAACTCCCTGAATGGTTTAACTCCCAGGGAGTTAAACTGTTCGATGTAAATTTTAACTCCCCGGAGTTAAACTAGAATGACTCCCACCCTGTGCCAAAATAACTCCATTCAGTAAAAACTTCAAAATGTTCTTAAATCTTTTTTTTAGGCCTACAAGTCTCAACAAATTTTTGAAGCATTAAGGGGGGGGGGGGGGGGCATTTGTACAATATATCAGACTTAACTCCCACCCTGTAACAGAATGACCCCCCTGGGAGTTAGTAGGCCTACAGATTTAACCCCCGGGAGTTAATCCAGGGGTGTAAAAGTTTAACTCCCTGCCCACAAAGGGGAGTCAGTTTTTCACAGTTTAGAATAAACTCCCCTGGGAGTTTAATGTGTACAACGTGTTTTCGAATCCGGGATTTATTTTGGAAACCCGAGGGGGAGTTTTTTGATCTTGACAAAGATGACTCCCACCCCCTTTTCCCAGGTGTCTTTCGGAAAGGAGAAAGGGGGAAAGGGATTTATTGTTCGTAAATTAACCTTTATCATGGGAAAGGAAATGCCCCGTTGTACATATTCATGTGTTTTCTTGATGTTTTGATATTTTTCTACCCTTTTTTTGTATATAATCTGTATGTAATGTCGTATATAAATAAATTTTAAATTTGGTTTGTCCCTTTTGGGAAAAAAATTTAATGCTCCCTTCCCGTCTTTGGTGTTCTTTTCTCTCTTTTCTCTCCTCTCTCTCTCTCTCTCTCTCTCTCTCTCTCCTTTTCTCTCATGAAAGGTGAGGGATTTCCCTCACCCCTAAAAAAACGGTTGCAGGGAGAGGGGTGCAGGGACCCCACAACGCTGGGGGAAAATCACTTGAAAAAGGGGGATGTTTGGGGGATAAAATCAAACAAATCCATGTGAGGCCCCTAATGATAGCCCCTTTCGGGCGATTGCATACGAGGGTGCAATAGCTTTTAAAAAAAAAATTTTAAACCCCCAAAAAAAAAAATGACGACTGGTTTAAGCGACTTTTTTTTTTTGGATTAGCCCTTTTCCCTTTAAGGGGCCCACAAAAAATGGAAAAAAAAAAACCATTTGGGCCCCCTTTGAAAGGCCCAAAACTTTTCCCCGTTGAACTCTTACCCCCTGAGCAGACTGACTCTTTTAGCCCGGTTTATTACTAGTTGAAGAATGATATTTGGGGATTAGTAGCGGGCTTTGTTTTTTTTTTTTTAAAGTTTTTAAATTTCTGGTTAACTTTTTGAAGATGGTTACTTGATAAAATGGACCCAAGGGGGAAAAATTTCCTTTCCCTGCGTTTTCCCTGGTTTTACAGGAAGTGGTAAGACGGGTATGGGTCACGAATTTTTGAACTTTATAAAGGAATGATGCCCCCATCCCCCGGGGGGGTTTTTTTTGGGGTTTGCTATGGCAAAGGGAAACCTCCCTACTCTCAGTTACCAGCAGTGATTTTTAATGAAGGATTCCCAAACGTGAAAAACTGGATGGCCGGAAAACGAGTTCGGTTCTGGAGACCAATGGTGAGTGACGACCGAGGTGCCCAGTTGTTTATAAGGGTAGTCATCATCGGGGACATGAGGGGGTTTGTATTTTGTTAAAAATTTTTTTTGGGGAAAGAACAAAGGCGCGTCCCATCATTTTAAAATAGTCAAATCTGGTGGTTTTTTAAAAACCCCCGTGATGTTTCCCGGGGTTACGCATTAGGTAACCCGGATGTACCCGGGGAAAAATTGAAATACGTGCAGGGGCCTTTAAAGAGCCACCCCCCAACCTCAGGGTTTTATTTGGTTTTTGGGCCCTTTTTTCAAACCCGCCGGATCACCTGCACCTTAGAACGGGGCGTGTTTCCATTTGAAGCAGGTGGTTTTTTTTCAAAAGTTTTTAAACAGGGTACCATGCCCGCGGGGAATGAAGAGAACGCACCTGCCCCGATTGTGAGTGATGAAAAAACCGCTGTGGTGAAAGGTTATTAAAGGACCCTCCCCGGGAAAGGGATGGAAACTTAAGCAATGTTCTCTAAATTTTTTTTAAAAGGGAGCTTTTTCCCTTTGACCCCCCCCGAAAAAAAAAAATGTTTCGCTACAAGATAGTTTCGTTGTTTGGGCCAAAAAGGGGATCTCCTTTGAAAAAGAGGGCAAACGATTTTTTCAGAAGGGGTTTTTTTTTGGGGTCTTTTTTTGGGGGCCCCTTTGTGGGTTCTTTTGGGCCCCTTTGTTAAATAGTTTGTTTTAAAGGGAAAGATTTAAAACGGCTGAAAGAAAGGAGCATTAAAAAAAATGGTTTTTAAATGGCCCACGTTTGCCTTGGGAAAATTTAAAACCCTCCCCGGGGACCTCCTGAAAACTGTTGCGTGGGGAAAGGCTTTACGTCAAATTGATGGGATTTTGCGTAAACTTTATTGGTTCTTTAGGTTTATGGATCGGTGAAAAAGCCAGATGTCCCACTGTTTTGATGAAGTATTTAAAAGAGATTTGAAAGTTCAAACAGCGACCTCTGGGAACCGCATAGATGAGGAACACGCCCAATCCTGTAACCAGGGAAACCAACCCAGCAGTACTTCTATCAAAGGGTGGGTTTTTGCAAGAGGATGTGATGGAGGGGGTTGTCCCCAAAACGAAAAAAAGGGAAAGCGGGGCGACCTATTGCTTATATTAAAAAAAGCCCCAACCTGGGGGGAAACGCACGGGGGGGAGATAAAATTATCAGGGGGTGGGTGATTCCGAAAACAAAACGGGGTGGCTTGGGTAAAGGACATATTGAGGAAAGAAGCGAAAGTTCGCCCCGGAAAGGAGGGGAAAAATTTTTCCCAGAGCCCCCCGAGTCAAATGCCCCCCAAGATCTTGTTGGTTCATCCTGAACTTTGGGGAATTTATGATCAACCGCCCCAGGTCCTGAAGCAAAACCCCCCCTAGTTTACACCAAGAGTTTCCGGGAAAGAGTAAAAAATCAAAAACGGGGCCCCCCCCTTTCATCCCCAAAAAAGGTTTGGGGAAACCCTTACTAAAAAAGTTTGAAAACTTTAAAGGGGCGCCTCTTTCTCAGATCCGGGCCCGAGGCATACTACAACCGTCACGTCCTCCTAATATGGGGGAGTGAATGGGGTTAAAAAAAGGTTTCCTTTGAAAAAAAAAACGTGGTTTGGAAAATTTGGTTTTCCCTTTGAAGTGCATACACTCTTCCAAACCGGGCGTTCCCGTTTTCCCTCGCCCCTTTCGCTTATCGTGGGTGGTATTGATCACCAATGGCAGGTGATCTCTTTGTTTTTTCCCACACTAAAAAGAAAGACAATGAGGGGTTTTTTTTGTATTTTCTTAATGTATTGAGCCCTTCGAAAGTATGCGTGGGTTTTCCCCCTGAAAACAAGCCCGCAAAACCTTTTTGCACCCTTTAGAATTTTTTTTGTTTCAGGGGGGGAAAACCCAATGAAACTCCAAAGGATAAGGGTCCGAATTTCGTAAAAAAAACCTTTAAACCCTTTTTAAAAAAGCAAAAAGTTTTATCATTTTAGTCAAAAAAATTGAAGACAAAAAACCCCTCCGGGGTTTTTGAAGGGTTTAAATGGGCCCTCTCAAGGAAAATTTGGGTGGGTTATTTTTACCAAGAAAACCCCCCCTTGGTTTGGGGGGATGTTTACCCCATGTGGTGGAGATTTTCAATCACTCCCCTTCATCGCGGGTTTAAAAACTGGCCCCAAATTTCGCCGAAACCGAGAAAACCCAAAGGGGAAAGGTGGAACACTCTCTACAATCAACCTTTGGGAAGGAGTTTAAACCCCCCAAAATTTAAAGGTGGGTGACCGGTTTCGTATTATTTAAAGGCCGGAGAAGGTTTAAGAAGGGTCCCATGCCATTTGGAGGGAAAAGAACTCTTCACAGTGAGTCGATTTGGGGGAAACGCAAGTCCCTGGGGACCTACGTACTGAGGGATGCCCACGGTAAATGAAATAAACAGGGCCCTTTTTTACAGTAGGAGCTACAAAAAGTGGGGGGGAAAAAGAGGTTTTTCGCATTGAAAATTTTAAAAAACATTGAAGAGCTCCGGTGGGCAAAACGGAGTATTTAGTAAAGTAGTACGGTTAGGGACACGTCTTTTTAACTCAGGGGTCCCGCAGACGGCGCCCCACCACATACTCCCATAAACCACAAGGAGGAGGGGGGGGGGGGAGGGGAAATGTAAATTAAAAGGAGCCCCAAAGGGACTCTCGGCAATCTTTTTATGGCGCGTGTTGGTCATGGGAATTACCTCGAAAGTGAAATGTTTTTTGGCTAAGTTTTCTGCGGGGTTGTTTTTAGTTGTTGGAGGTTTTTCTCTGTATAATTTGACACGGGGGGGTAGGGCGAAAGAAAATTTGTGGGTGGCGCTTTTTAGGAGCGGTCTGGTTACGTTCTCCCCAAAATCCAAGCATGGACTTACGCTCTAAATGAGGGTTTTACCTTCCCCTTCCCCAGCAATAGCCCCTTTTGCGTTATTACCCAAAGGAAAATCCCCCCAACCCCTTTTTTTGGCCCAAAATTGCCAAAACCCCATTGTTTGGGAGTGCGGACTACGAGGGTTTGGGTTTTAAATGAAATTTTGTTTAGTTAAAAGGGTTTTTTTAAATTTTGGAGACACGGAGGGTTTTTTGAGATTAGATTGGATGGGGAATCCGATCAAAAAACATTACTCGTTGGGGTCTGGGAAAGTTTTGGAGGGGTTTGGTTGGAAAAGGGTGAAAAGTCAGGAAGCCAAGCCCGTGGAAAAAAAAAAAAATGAAATCATGGTGGCGTATTCTCGTGTCTCCTGGACCGTTCACATTAAAATGTACCAACCCAGGTGGGCCGTAACATTAGGGAGGAAACTACAGGAAAAGTTTAGTTTGGAAATGATAACCCTTTTTGGAAGAGGTGGGTCAAAGTACTCACCCCCCTGCAACTTCATAAAGGACGGAAGCCATCTTTATGTACTGCGACCTGTCCTTTTTGACCGTGGGGGTTTTTATGGTGCCCCTTTTTGGGGAATGTCCCTATTGGAGACCGCCCCAAAAAGGGGCGGGTTCAAACATCTTTGGGGCAAACCCCAAATACGTTTCCCCTTTAAATCGATTTCCAAATTTAACACAGTTTGGGGATCCTTTTTAAATAACGAACAGGGGGAAACCCTTAAAAATTCGGACGGGGGAAAAAACCTTTGTGAAAGCTTTTCCTTTTTTCCCCCGACGACCTTTATGGGCTTTTGAGCAGCCCTTGATCTCCCTTTTAAACCCCAAATATAAAGCCTATGAAAAAATTAAATTTCATTGATTTAGGTTGGTTTATGGCTTATTTTTTTGTGGGGGGGATAAAAAATTTCCCAGGAAGAGGGCTGGGTGGGTCTCTTGGGGGCTTAGCCCGGGTTGTGCCATGCTCAAATCCCGGGGCAAAAAACGTTCTTAAAGGGGGGGGGCCAAAAAAAGGGTTTTCAGTTTTCGAAAGGAAAGTCTGTCCCGGGCCCAAAAAATTTTTTTTTTAAATTCAGCCCGAAAAGAGAAGTAAAGAAGGCCGGGGAAAAGGGTTGGGTGTCCAGGGGCCCCCAAAGATACTAGGAGGTAAAGCACCACTATGCCCCCTGGGGGCAAAAGCGCCCATTAAAATATAAACCCGCGAATTTGAGGGGGCCGGGTCAGGTGGAAGGAAAGGGAAAAAAAAAAGAAAGATTTACCAGTGTGAAGGACTTTTTTTGGGGGGTGTTTCTTGTCAGGGCTTGGGTTCTGAAAAAATCCTGTGAAGGGGCTGATGCGGAATGGGTCTATTTTCCGGGTTCCCTTTTAACCAAAAAGTCTGTTGAGCAGGGGGTTTTGTAGAAACCCCCCTTGTCTACTTTTTTTCTCCCAAAAGACCATCGATTTTCTATTAGCGGAGGCCGCGGCTATTGGGGTCTAAACCCAAAACCCCCCCTTTACTTTAAAACCAAAGTAACCCAAATTTGATGGGGGCTGCCCCGGACGCCAATTTCGAACGTTTTCTCCTGTAAAAAAAACTGGTTGATATTCTTCAGTTTAGGTGGTGTGTTTTGAACAAAAATGTGATCTCACCAGGGGAAACACCCAGCCTACAGAGCCTATTTTTGAGCGAAAGCCCCAACTACGGGCAGGTTTCGAAATCTGGCCCTTTTTACCCGGGGGCTTTTTTTACCCGGGGCTCACCAGGGATATGAACGACACTGCGGGTTTACCCAAAAACGGGTTTTTGAAAACCCACGGGGTTGACCGCCCGGAGCGGAGAAGTTGCTGAAGGTCGACTGCACATGGGCATTTTGACCCAGGATCGTTTTTTCTCATCAACGGGGCCCTAGTTTTCAAAATTTAAAAAAAACTCTTCTAAAAAGCCCCCTTTAACCTAAAGGCAGCGGCCCGGAAAAGGGGAAAGGTATCCTTTCAATTCCCTCTCACCCACGGTCATTGTTTGTGAGGAAAGTTGAAACCCCCGTCCGTTTCCCCGGCTCAAAAGAGAAGGCCCTTGAACGAAGGAAAAAAGCAAAAAATCCCCTGAAGAAAATGCAAAATTTAAAATTTTGCTATTCCCCGGGAAAATTTTAAACACCATCCAAGAAAACCCGTTCCCCAGTCAGACGCCCAAAAAAAAATCGTTATTTGCGCTGGTGGACCAGAAGCGTTTTCAAAAGGAATTTAACCAAAAAAACCCCTTTAATTTTTTCCCCCTACAACCCGAACTTTTTGTGTTTTGGATTGAACGGAAAACAGTTCCCCTCCCAAGGCCCTGACTCCTGACTTTGAGAAAAGTCAAAATGTTTGAGCCTTTTAAAAACCATGCTTTGCCAATTTGGAAAAGACCCCCCCGGGGACCGGGGAAAGGTATTTCCCAACCCAGAGTACGCAGGGGCTACCCCATTTTGCTTTTGACTTCCCAAGCCTTTTGGATGGAGACCAAAAAGTTTTAACTGATCCCGTCCCGGGGCCCCGCGTCGGAGATGAAGTTTAGTCCCGGGTTTGGGCACCCCTGCAAAGTGTTGGTTTTTGCGGAACTAGACTACATGGTAGGAATTTACCGTACCCGTTTAAAAACCTTTAAAGACTAAAAAAAAAAAAAAAACAGCCGTCAGATCGCCTCTGTATTAGAAAGAGGGGGTTATGCCAAAAACGGCGTTCGGTGGTGTTTTTTCCGCCCAAAAACCGGGTCCCAACCCCTCGCCTATTGGCTTTGTTTATTTTTAAAACGGGTCACAGTTTTTGGGGCCCGGTGAGCATTGGGGGGGCCGTTTTGGTTGGACAAAAAGGACATGCCCAAAATTTTGGGCGTTTTGGATTTCCACCGAGCCCCCTTTTCCCCATATTGATTATTTTATTTTAAGACATTGTTTTTATTATCATTTCAACCCCCCAAAGGATTCAAGAATGGATTTGCCCAAATTTTTGGTTTTTTAGTGCTTTATTTCCCGTTAAAAAAAAAAACAGAGGAGTCGTTTACGTGTTGCTATCTCGCCCTTTCTTTCCCCATACTGAAAACCCAAAAAGACCAAAGGGGGGATTTCGCAAGTTTCGTTTGGGTGACGGACGATGACTGAGCGGTTTTAAAAAAAAAAAAGGGGCATCACGACTTTTTCCCCCATCATATTTTTCACCCCCCTTTTGACCATGGAAGCGGTTTGGACGAGTTGAATGAAAGTTATCATCAAAATTTAAAAAAAATCATTCAAAGGGAAGCCTTGGGGGAAAATGTTTTCATTGAAGTGCTCCCCTGTACCCGAAGCTGGGCCGAAAAAAAATTTGGGAAAGGGGGGGCTGCACGCTTGTTAAATTTAGGAAAAGTGGGGAGTTTTGTGGATTAATCTGGTAGAAGACGCCTTCAAAAAAACCCCGGAGTGTGGTACTAAACGTGTCTCCCAAAATTTCAAAAATCCATCAATTGGTTTGGGGTTAAAAGCGGAGGCCCGGGGAAACACGGGGAAAAGGCGGGGTTTTAAATGGACGTCATACGTTACGTCGTTGGACCAAACTTTCGAGCCCGAGTTTATGATGTTTATCTTAAAAATTTAATTTGGGTTTTGGGGTGGTTTAAAACCAAACGGTGAGGGGTGGTGACGGGTTTTAAAAAGACATACTTGTTTTGTTTTTTTTATCCTTTTGGGGTACAGCAGTGGAAAAAATGAAAAGGTGGGGGAAAGGGCAGTATGTGTTCCTTTGGGGGAAAACCCCTTCCCCTTCAGTGAAATCACGCGTGGAGCCGTCAAAATACAAATTTTTCAATACTACGCTCCGTCAAAGACCCCTGGGGGACTTTCCCCGACAGGATCGGGTTTATGGGAGGGGAAGGGAGTGGCTGGGCCTCGCCGCCTCGCAAAAAGCCCACCGGGGAAGATTACGATACAACCCCCCCCTTTATTTTAAACCAGCAAAACCAGTCATAAATAAGAAATTTCCAAAACACACAACATGCACAATCACAATCAAGCATTCCAACGCACAAAACATGCAAAAAATCCAACCAAGCACTCCCAAAACCCACAACAGCAAGTTTAAAAAAACATTTCACCATTCAAGTTTCACAATCACAATTACAGGGATTCCGCCCCATATGACATATTAAAAATTATAAAGAAAAATTTCCCTTCCCTTCCCCTTTCCCCCACCCCGGAGTGCCTCCACACCCCCGCCCCCGTCAAGTCTACTGGGGGCACCCCGTCGCAATAGGTGCCCGAAACGGGGTTGGTTCTTGAAGGGAGTCGCTCAAAGCCGACACCCTCGACACGCAAGCAGGCAGTGAAGAGCGCGTCCGGAGGGGGGGGGGGGGGAAGAAACGTGGCGTTGTTACTGGAGGTCCTGGACGGGGATCAGGGCCGGCCAGTCAAGCCGGCGGGCTCTCCTACCAGTCCGCGGTCCCGACCAGAGCGTGGCCTCAACCAGCGCGTGGCACCATCCAGTCCGCGGTCCCAGCCAGAGCGTGGCCTCAACCAGCACGTGGCACCATCCAGTCCGCGGTCCCAGCCAGAGCGTGGCCTCAACCAGCACGTGGCACCATCCAGTCCGCGGTCCCAGCCAGAGCGTGGCCTCAACCAGCACGTGGCACCATCCAGTCCGCGGTCCCAGCCAGAGCGTGGCCTCAACCAGCACGTGGCACCAGCAGTCCAGACTCCGGGTGAAGCCCCCGGGGGGGGGGGGGGGGGGGGAACGTAGCTGGGAGGAGAGAAGAAAGGGAGGGAAGGGAGAAGGAAGGAAGAAGGAGGAAGGAGGAAGGAAGGAAGAAGGGTACTGGAACCACGCCGTCAGTACAGTCTGACCCATGCTGTTAAATCTTAACAGCCACTCGCATGATGGGCGAGGGGAAGTCTACTAAATGCACCAATAACCCCAGCTCAACACAGACCTGAGCATAACACAGTAAACCCATCGAATCAGGAATGTTCATTAGGGTCTTCTCACACGATGCAGGTAAAAGACTGCATTAAATCAACAGGTTATAAAACAAATATGAATTATCTTCATCCTTCTTCACTCCTGCTTAACATTTTCCTTTCTTAGGAAATAAACCAACACAGCAACTATCGCTTTATAACTGCCACCACATTTGCAAATAATAATTCAATGGCATAATTGTCACATTTTATAGCCACATTTCAAAATAACACAAATCTCCAACCACGCATCCGAACGACAAATCATGCGTACGCACACTCGCGAACATAAAACTCGTTCTCCTTGCACACACAACAGACGGTGGCCGAAGAATAAGAGTCCAGCGAATGTGACAGGGGCGGACGAGCGAGACCAAGCAAGTTCCAACCCTGAATCACCAGGTTCTCTCCCATCCCACCGACTACCGCATCACCAGATGCATAAACAGGAGAAAGAATTTTGGATATAATTTAGAATGGCCAGGTTAAAGATTGAATTAACCAGAGAAAAGGTCTCAAACAATATTTCTTTTACAATTTTGAAAACAAAAGAAAATTGCGCAAAAGAGAAGAATAAGCCGGCTAACAACAACAAACCAAAACAACAAACCACGAAACTGATGCTTACCAGCTACCCGTGGGTGACCCAGAAGAGGGGGGTTTCAAACGACTCTCTCTGCCCTCTGTCCAGTCGAGAGGACAGAAGCGCAGATGCGGAGAAAGAAGAAGTGATGTCCCTCTCCTACAGGCCGACTGTAGGAATTGAAGATACCGACTGTACCCTCGATGATACGGTGAAGAACCAAGACCGGAGCAGGCGCTCCCAGAGACATCTTCCGCTCGAGTGAAGAGCTAACCTCCTCAGCGATGGCGGCCAACATGCCACCTACGTCACAGAGTGAGCATACTTCAAGCTAAAAGAAATGAAGCACGTGCGACAGGTAAAAAGACAGGCGAGAGGCCGATAGACAGCAAGTTCGAGAGAAAGGTACCAGCCACCCATGAACCTGCAGGATGAATAGCACGGGCAGTGGAATTAGAGAGAGAGAGAGAGAAAGCAACCGAAGTTGAGCTGAACTACACCAAGGTGCAACCGCACCACAAGCACATTAAGGGACGGATACACGACAACAGCAACGACAATAATCAAATGAATAATTCCGCCACCCTAGATGGGTCAAACGTCGTAGGCCTCGTGACAAACTCGTGACAAACCCCCTTCTAAAAGCATCTGTTTCTCTGAGATACAGTGCTCCTTTGAACCTTGACGCATGTGCAAATTCACAACAATGGGACCGAACCCAACTCTCTGTGCTCGACAGAGTACGATAAATCCAATACAACATTCCACGATAGAATCACCCCGAGAAATACATAATACTACATTTATCAAACAACTAAGCGAACCTTCCAACCATGAAAGTAACAATCCGAACCACTGGTGATTCACTACCGTTAACATCACTGAAGTGAAAACTGTCACTACACCTAATACAGAGACCAAAAGGGGATATAACCCTGGTTGAGGGGAAGTGTCCCTCTGACCGATTTTCCAATGTGCTGACTACAGAGCTCGGCTAAGATAGTCAGCATCCGTATTACAGGAACCCTTGATATGACGGAAAGTGAACGCATGACTCTGCAGTTCCACTGCCTAACTCATGAGTCGATGACTGACTGGCCGGATCCGGTCCAGGCACTGGAGAGGATGATGATCGCTCTCCAGTACAAACTTCCGGCCGTACTTCTTCTGGGCACGCCAGTGCGCGTCCAAATCTGCCTGAGAGATTCAGCAACAGTAGGGGCATCGATAGTCCTAAGCGGGACAGCCTCTGGGTATCGACTCGCAGATTCTACCACTACCGAAGTGTAGCGGTGACCGCGACCGGATGGAGGATTAATGGGTCCCACCAGGTCGACACCGACCTTGCTGAAGGGCTCCCCAACCAGAGGCACTGACCCTAAGGGAACACGCTTCAAGCGACCCTTAGGCGTTGTCCGTTGGCAGAATCGCAACTGCGGCAGTACTGCCTAACCTGCGAGTTCATCCCTGGCCAGAAGAAGTCTTGTATTACTCGCTCGAGAGTCCGCTTGGAGCCCATATGACCTGCCATGGGGGAATCGTGGGCCTGCCGGAGAACAGACTCTCTCAAGCTTTGGGGAACAACAAGCTGTTTGGCCACACGATCTGCCCGAGTGAAAACCCTAAAGAGGATCCCCTTGTGGAGCTTGAAGCTCACCTTGGCGTGTCGGGCCGACAGAGCGGGACGATCCACAAGTTGTCGTAGGCGTTGGACATCCAAGTCCCTGGCCTGAAGACGGATAATGCTAGCAGGATCGGCCTTGCCAGAACCTCGTCAGAGATCGGCTGAAGAACGGGACGCAATTCCTGTTCCTGCTTCTTAGCTTTGGCGCGTGTGGTGACTCCCACACACGCCTGTACGGGCAAATCCGTAGACACGGACTGACTGCGTCCGTCTGCGAAGGTGATAGTATTCCCTATGATAAGGGAATACAGAGGTCGCTCCACCGCGATGGCCCATACTTCGCTACAGAAGTAGGGGTGGAGATAGAAACGAGTACTGAAGGACGGGTGGAGGTAAAACCAGCCTCCAACCCGCACACATCGTAACTGGCGCCCCGCCGGGCCTTAGGGGAAACTAAATCCTTATCCACAAAGAGTGTTGATGCTCCCGAATCCCTGATGGTGTCGACCAAGGATGAACCAACAACAGAAAGAAACACTGGACACTCTGTACCACCAGAAGCTGGGATGGAACCCACGTTAGCAGAGGCACGAGGACGTTGGAAGGGACTAGCCCCACGACTACCAGCGGCTTTAGGACAATCTTTCCTAATGTGGCCAGGACGACCACAAAGAAAACACAGTCGGGGTGCTGAAATCCCCGATGAACTGCCTGCCTTGTTCACACCGCTAGCAGTTGTCGGCGCCTTATTGCCACTAAACCCTGTGGAGGGCTTCCTCTGCTTATCTGGGCGATGCCCATAAGCTCTGCGAGCTTCAGCAAACACCTCAGCGGTATCAATCGCAGCCGCGAAATCCTGAGGTGCTGTCTCGCCTATCCGGATCCTCAACTCTGGGGACACAGTGTTGGTGAGCTGTTCAATGAGGATCAGATCCTCCAGCTCCAACTTAGCCAACTGACGCCAGTACCCTAGCGTTTTGCGCAGCCTATCACCCCAAACTGCACGAAGGGCTCGTCGTTATTCTTCTTCATGGACCTGAACTTCCTCCTGTACGTCTCTGGGGTAAGGTGGAAACGCTTACGCAGAGCCAACTGCATGTCTGCATAAGACGCGCCTTCATTTAGAGTGAGGACACACTCCCTTGCAGCACCAGACAATCCAGAAAAAGGTGCATAGCCTTTTGTTCCTCAGACAATTGGTATGAACTAGCAACCTTGTCAAAATGCTCTAGGAACATATCAATGTCCTCACTAGGTCTGAACTCTGGAAGCTTGAACTTTGGGCTCTAACTCTATCACCTGCCTGTCGATCAACCCCCTGATTTACAGACGCGGGAGTCCGCGAAAGAAGTTGTTCCATCTCCTCCCTACGCAGAGCCTCCCTCCTGTCTAGTTCTTCCCTACGGAGGGCAGCCTCTTCCCTACGCCGATCCTCCTGTCTGGCAGCCTCCTCCCTACGCTGAGCAGCCTCTTCCTTACGAAGGGCCTCCTGTCGGGCAGCTTCTTCCTTACGAAGGGCCTCCTGTCAGGCAGCCTCTTCTCTGCGCAGCATAGCCTCTTCCCTATGCAGAATCTCCTGTCTGTCAGTCTCCACTCTGCGCAGAGCCTCCATCCTATCCAACTCTTCCCTACGCTGAGCAGCCTCTTCCCTACGAAGGGCAGCCTCTTCCCTACGAAGGGCTTCCTGCCTGGAAGCATCCTCTCGTCGCTGCTGCTCTAGAAACATCAGGACAGAGGTGATGTCCTGGGAAGGATTCACCACTCCCGACATGGGAGGATGACCCGTCCGGACCCGTCCCTGGGTCTCGACCTTCCATGAGGAAAGTCCCCGGGGCATACTCCTTACGAGGGGAAGCATGGAGAATAGGGGGCTTTGGTTTCTGCGACTCAACAGAAGCCCACAGTTGCTTCGCTATACTCTGACGCTTCCGAGCGGAAGTGCCAGTCGGGGTCTCAGCAGGAAAATCCCCAGCGAAGAAGAAGTGAAAGTACTCGCTGGACTATCGGTTACAGCACTGGAATAAGTGGAAGTCACTGTAGTCGATGTGCTGGTACTAATAGTGGGGACTACATTTAGAAGACCCTTCTTCTTCGACGCCCGAGTAGCCATATTACCAGCACCGGACGTTGCCATGACAACTATATCCTACAGTTATCAAATACAGGGGAAAGACAATTCCACTTGAAAACAAATATTTTAGGGGTGTGTGTATATGTGTGTATGTGTGTGTGTGCGTGTGTGCGGACAAGTTCCGGCTGCTCCCACTCTGGCAACACCGCGCTCTACAACACGAGCAACAGTGCGGTGGGGCTCACCGAAAAAAAAAACAAAACAAAAACTATGTCCGGCTGCCCCCACTCTGGCAACACCGCGCTCCACAGCACGAGCAACAGTGCGGTGGGGCTGGCCCGGAAAAAACAAACAGGCAGACGGAATCCGGAGAGAGGGGAAAAAATGACACTAACGTCCGATACAACCCCTGTACTCAAATCATAACCCGGTAGAGAAAAAAAAACAAGAACTGGCTAAATACAAAACAGGAATGGAAGACTGAGCGGCAACAGAAAGGCAAGACTTACGGCCGTACCTGCGTGAGGTACCCGGCGGAAGGAGGTCTGGATGCGGTCGACTCCCCTCGGTCTCACCTCGACTCCCCAGTCACACCCGGGTGTTCCTCAGGCCACAAAAAGACTCCCTTCACGCTAGAGTCACCCAGCCAACCACCCACGAACAAACACGACAAACTGACTAAACATATACAAAACAGACAAAACTAAACAGGTACTCCGCGAAACGAGAGAGACAGTCAGAGCCCCTCACATCCGGACGAGCCCCACAATTGTCAAAGACCGACCCCTGGAGGTCTGCCCTGACAGGATCGGTCTAGATGGGAGTGAAGGGAGTGGCTGACCTCGCACGCCTCGCAAGAGCCCACACGAGAAAGATTACGATACAACACCCATTTATTCACACCAGCACACACAGTCATAAATAAGCATTCCAACACACACAACATGCACAATCACAATCAAGCATTCCAACGCACACAACATGCACAATCACAACCAAGCACTCCAACACACACAACATGCACGATTATAAATAAACATTTCACCATACAACGTACACAATCACAATTACAGCATTCCAGCACATATGACATATACACAATTATAAAGAAAACATTTCCAGCATCCATCCCTTCCCACACCCTGGAGTGCCTCCACACCCTGCCTCCGTCAAGTCTACTGGGAGCACCCTGTCGCACTAGGTGCTCCAAAACGGGTTGGTTCTTGAAGGAGTCGCTCAAAGCCGACACCCTCGACACGCAAGCAGGCAGTGAAGAGCGCGTCCCGGAGGGGGGGGGGGGGGGGGGGAAGAAACGTGGCGTTGTTACTGGAGGTCCTGGACGGGGATCAGGGCTGGCCAGTCAAGCCGGCGGGCTCTCCTACCAGTCCGCGTCCCGACCAGAGCGTGGCTCAACAGCGCGTGGCACCATCAGTCCGCGGTCCCAGCCAGAGCGTGGCCTCAACCAGCACGTGGCACCATCCAGTCCGCGGTCCCAGCCAGAGCGTGGCCTCAACCAGCACGTGGCACCATCCAGTCCGCGGTCCAGCCAGAGCGTGGCCTCAACCAGCACGTGGCACCATCCAGTCCGCGGTCCCAGCCAGAGCGTTGGCCTCAACCAGCACGTGGCACCAGCCAGTCCAGACTCCGGGTGAAGCCCCGGGAGGGGGGGGGGGAAACGTAGCTGGGAGGAGAGAAGAAAGGGAGGGAAGGGAGAAGGAAGGAAGAAGGAGGAAGGAGGAAGGAAGGAAGAAGGGTACTGGAACCACGCCGTCAGTACAGTTGACCCATGCTGTTAAATCTTAACAGCCACTCGCATGATGGGCGAAGGGGAAGTCTACTAAATGCACCAATAACCCCCGCTCAACACAGACCTGAGCATAACACAGTAAACCCATCGAATCAGGAATGTTCATTAGGGTCTTCTCACACGATGCAGGTAAAAGACTGCATTAAATCAACAGGTTATAAAACAATATGAATTATCTTCATCCTTCTCTCACTCCTGCTTAACATTTTCCTTTCTTAGGAATAAACCAACACAGCAAACTATCGCTTTATAACTGCCACCACATTTGCAAATAATAATTCAATGGCATAATTGTCACATTTTATAGCCACATTTCAAATAACACAAATCTCCAACCACGCATCCGAACGACAAATCATGCGTACGCACACTCGCGAACATAAAACTCGTTCTCCTTGCACACACAAACAGACGGTGGCCCAAGAATAAGAGTCCAGCGAATGTGACAGGGGCGGACGAGCGAGACCAAGCAAGTTCCAACCTGAATCACCAGGTTCTCTCCCATCCCACCCACTACCGCATCACCAGATGCATAAACAGGAGAAAGAATTTTGGATATAATTTAGAATGGCCAGGTTAAAGATTGAATTAACCAGAGAAAAGGTCTCAAACAATATTTCTTTTACAATTTTGAAAACAAAAGAAAATTGCGCAAAAGAGAAGAATAAGCCCGGGTAACAACAACAAACCAAAACAAACAAACCACGAAACTGATGCTTACCAGCTACCTGTGGGTGACCCAGAAGAGGCGGGTCAAACGACTCTCTCTGCCCTCTGTCCAGTCGAGAGGACAGAAGCGCAGGAATTGAAGATACCGACTGTACCTCGATGATACGGTGAAGAACCAAGACCGGAGCAGGCGCCTCCAGAGACATCTTCCGCTCGAGTGAAGAGCTAACCTCCCTCAGCGATGGCGGCCAACATGCACCTACGTCACAGAGTGAGCATACTTCAAGCTAAAAGAAATGAAGCACGTGCGACAGGTAAAAAGACAGGCGAGAGGCCGATAGACAGCAAGTTCGAGAAAAGGTACCAGCCACCATGAACCTGCAGGATGAATAGCACGGGCAGTGGAATTAGAGAGAGAGAGAGAGAAAGCAAACCGAAGTTGAGCTGAACTACACCAAGGTGCAACCGCACCACAAGCCACATTAAGGGACGGATACACGACAACAGCAACGACAATAATCAAATGAATAATTCCGCCACCCCAGATGGGTCAAACGTCGTAGGCCTCGTGACAAACTCGTGACAGCTCCTATCAACACTAAGGGTGGCCGCTTGGTGAAATCACAGAGAGGCGTTTCAATGGACATCAAGCAGTTTCAAAGGCTGATACAGAGTCACAAACGTTTGGAGAGAGCAGTTCATGAACAGACTGTTCCTGATTACGTACCCAAGCCTCCCCGTGGTGTTGTACCTGTGAGATGACAGTCGACTCTATGCGGACTCCGGCAGAGTACGTGACGCAGCTTCCTCGCCCCAGTGTTGAATGGTGGGATGCTGCGACAGATGATGCAGCCACAGGCGCCTTTCCTGAAAAGAAAAGAAAGCGAGAGGCTCGCACCGTCAAGAACAATCCCACTCTGAACGCCTCTCAGGATGGCGCCATTGACAATGTTGTGTGAATTATTGAAATAATATGTGTGGTGGAATGTAAGAAAAAAAAAGTTGTTTATCAGTATTATGACATGGCACAAACATTTTTTTGAATGATTACTGTCTTTCATAACCTCGTGTCAATCCGTTTTTTTTTTTTTTTTTTTTTTTTTTTCCCTGAGGCTTTACTGGGTTAATGGCCTTTTATAACTCGTGACACTTTGTTGTTTTTTTATGTTTTTTGTAAACACCCGGGGCTATCAATTTTTTTAATGTCTTCCATAACCTCGTGACACTCCCTTGTTTTATGTTTGACATTGATGACGTGCGGGAGTTATTAAGTTTTTGTCCTGAGGGTTAATGTCCTCCATAACCTCGTGACACTCCCTTGGTTTTTTTAAGTGTACCCACCCGGGCTATGATTTTTTTTTATGGGTTAATGTCTCCCATAACCTCTTGACACTCCCTTGTTTTATGTTTGAAATTGATGAAGTGTATCCACTATAATTTTTTTTTTGTCCTGAGGGTTAATGTCCTCCATAACCTCGTGACACTCCCTTGTTTTTTTAAGTGTACCCACCCGGGGCTATATTTTTTTTTTATGGGTTAATGTCTTCCATAACCTCGTGACAATCCCAACTTTTTTTGTTTTTTGTTTTTGTCTTCTATGTGTAACTCGGTTAATGTAGGATCTGTCATAACATTTAAACCAATCCCAATAGAGCTTTTTTTGTAAAGTTAACTTCATAACCGTTAAATCGGTGAATTTGACCTCAGGGAATTAAGGAACGTGTGCAATGTACGATCTGTCATAACATTTAAACCAATCCCAACAGAGCTTTTTTTTAATGGGTTAATAACCTTTAAATCGGTTAAATTGACCCTCAGGGAATTAAGGAACGTGTGCAGATACCCTCTATAAAAACAGTAACAATATCCTGTTTGCCAGTGCTTTTCCCAGCATCACTACCTGCCCAGAAAGGACCTCTCTCTCTACCCAGTGTACAACTCTAGCTCTCGCAACAAAAAAAAAAGGTAACTGAACTGACTGTTGAACATTGGGTTGGGAGGGGGGCGGCAGAGTTTTTTCTTGCGTGATTTCACCATTTTGCAAATGTTTGTTTCGATGCGCGCTTGTATATATTTTTTGGTTGATCTGATGGGATAAGTAAAATTGGTGAAAAGGGATCACGTTTGACTGCCTGGTGTGTGTTGGGGGACTGATCTAACTGTGTACGCTTCCGTCTTTGGCCTTTCTTTCACTCCTTCCTTTTTCCAATGTTAGTGTGTCAAAGAGATGTATCCGACTAAACTTTCAGAGGGAGAGAGATAAGTATGACTAATTTTTTTGCACCGACTTTCTGTCTTTTCCTATCTCTCTCTTAGTCTGTCCTCCAGAGAGACTATCTTGTGTGAAGTATGACTGACAGTCAAAATACCTCTTCTCTCTTAGTTTTGTATGACACAGGCACTTGTAGTTATTCTACTCGCTCACAAAGATGAGCACGCCTCACCTTCCCGAAACCATTCAACACGCATTCATTTACTGGGTCTTAAAAAAAGAAAGATGAATCTCTCACACACACAGAATAAATCACTCGGCACACTCTAGTTGGACTATGACATTTGCTTTTACGCATTTCTTTTTTTTTTTAATCAAAATTGGGACATCCAGGGTCCTCGTCCCGAGAGAACTGTAATATGCCGCTTCTAACTCACCTTCGCCCTCAAACCAGTTTTCGGGCGAAAGTAACCCAGGATTGGTATTTCCCGTTCTCTGACAAGTAAGACTTCAAACTATGTTTTCCTAATCATTTTCGCGCATACAGTCATTTTCAATACTATCATTTTGCGGAGACAGTCACCAAACTAAAACTTGGCTGAGACACTGTGCGAACAGCCCTAATTAGAGGGCTTGGGGTTTGTGGCAGGCGTACCATGTACCGCGGCCCTGGGCGGATCCTATGGCCTGTAATTATGGCGCCATAAGGTAGGGCTGGCGTCACCTGGCCGTGTGGCGAAGGATTGCTTGTGATATTTTCATTTAGACACGGAGCCATAGACATACGTGTTCTGCGTTTCACAAAATACGTCGCGCACACACACACGCACACGAAAGCACACACCACACACACACACACACACACACACACACACACACACACACACACACACACACAACACACAAAACACACGCACACTCTTTCTCTTTCTTTCTCTCTCAATTAAATGTCATAAAATCCGCACACTTCTTCTGACTAATTTCTACCTACAAACTTTGTACACAGACAGGCAGACACGGGGCTTAAAACCTGATCACTTAATTTACGGCTCGCGGCAGTTTGCAACCAGAGCGCCTAGCCTGCGCTGTGTAAACGAAGCACACTCGGCTGGGTTGCACCACATTGCATCAGAAAATGATTTGGAAAATTCTAGATTGCCAGTCGACACACCGTATCGAGGCTGTCACGTGACACGACCGGGGTTGCCATTGTTTGCTCGGACTCCCGCTCAAGAAGGTTGCGTTTTGACTGCGCTCTGGTGTGACTACTGTGTTTTAATTGTGTTTTTTTAAAATGGCTAAAACGTTACTGAAGAACAGGTTTGCGATATTTGTGGCCATAAGTTTTACTTTAACTGCATGTTAGAGTATTTGTTGAAAGAATTAGGCGAAGCATGTTGTGAAACCGGAGAGATTGTTTTTAGAAAACGAAAAAAGTGAACCAACTGCTTTGGAAATGAACGACTATTTTAAAAGGGTTTTTTGGGTTAAAGGGAAATGAAAAAAAAATGAAAGCCAGTTTTAATACGTGTTTGGCTATCGATGAGATGGGCCCTTATCTAAAAAATGGCGCCGCATTGTTGAAAGTCGGCCGAAGCAAACAATCCATCACGCGTTGATTGTTGGGAGCTGGCTTGAGACTGCAAAGCCATGTTTAAAAAACAGGGCGTTCATTTCTTAAGGCGGAGGTAACACGGCTGATTCGTATGCTAAAAAACTTATTTTGAAAACATTTTTGCTGTTCCTCCCAAGTAAAAATGTTCTCAGTTTGTATTAGACTTGATTGATTGTTAACTACAGATTCAGTGTTTATGTGGCAAGCTGATCTGTGTATTAAGATGTGTAACTTTTCTACTTTTCTAATTCTAACCGGGTTCATCTGCCTTCAAGGGTCCCCTTTATGCAACTGAATGGCGTTTTTCGAATGTTCTGGCAAACAAACTAGATAGGGTTAGGCAGACCTTAGTACATTTACCAGTATGGAGAGGAGTAGTGTGTGGCTAGCACTACTTCATATAATCTTTAATATACAATGCTGGATGTATTATTTCTGGCGATTAGAGCTGCCATAAAAGCTGGCACAGCAATTACTGCTGTAACTCTGCTAAAGCCAGTTGCAAGCCGGTTGAGAAAAGAGGGGCACAGCAAACTAGGTCAAGCGATCAGAGAACTAACGCTCCCCCCTAAGAGCGGCCAAGGCACAGTAGCAAGCCGTTTTCCAGCGCTCTCCCCTAGAGCGGTCAAAGGTCACAGTGGCAAGCCGTTTCTTCAGAGCTCTACCCTAGAGCGGTCAAAGGTCACAGTGGCAAGCCGTTTCTTCAACCTCCACCCTAGAGCGGTTAAGGTCACAGTGGCAAGCCGTTTCTTCAGCGCTCTACCCTAGAGCGGTCAAGGTTATCAGCAGTGAGATCAGACTTTTTTGCTGCTTTGTCGCTTTGCTGTCTACGCTTCACCTGCTTCAACGTCCTGCTTCTACGCCCTGTTACAAACTTTTAGGCTGCTGGGTGTACTTTATACATTGTCTTGTTTTATTAAATCAGTTTTGTTAAATGCATTTGGTGGCTGTTTTTGAACTTGCAACAAAGAGCCAATGCATCACAAAAACGCAAGCACTGTCTTGCGCCAAGTGGGTTACATTTACAAATAATAAAGCTCTGTGTACACCACACACACTCCCCCCCCTAAGTTACCCCAAGTTTTTTAATTAAGTTTTAATTAAGTCACCCCAAGTTCTTAATTAAGTTTTTAATTAAGTTACTTTTAAGTTCTTAATAAGTTCTTGATTAAGTTTTTGATTAAGTTACCTTTAAGATCATAACTAAGTCATCCCTTTTAAATACAACCAAGTTCTTATTTTAAGTTATCTTATAATTTTCAAAAAATACAATCTATGTTTTTATCTTAAATAGCAGATGTCTAATATAGTAACACACGCCTCAAAAAACGCGTCATCGCTGAGAATATCTTGCTCGCGTTCTCTGCGCAAGATCGGTCAGCATAGTCTTAATGAAGTTTTACATCCTAAGCAACCGCATTGATTACAATTCTGGTCTATGGAAATGTCTTTTATAGACTCCATGTCTTTTATTTATTGACTTTTATCATTTTATAATACGCCCTGATCTATTTTTATTAAAAATTTAAAATTAAGTTCTTAAATATTATTGCATTATAAAATGGATAAATGATGCTTTGTTATTGGCGGTTTTGGCGTGCTGTTGTCTTTTTCTGTATTTAGTGGTTCAGATTTTTTTGATTGCTTTGTTTTTGTTGCCATTGGTTATATATTTTATAACAGTAATAACCGCCCCCAACAGCACAATGGCGCCAAAAATGGCAACAGTTTTAAGTTCAATATTCCATTTAAGACTTTGGTGCTGTAGGTCTTGTATCACATGGAGTTTTTATAGCGGAATTGAATCACTTGTTCTGGCGTTTGGCGGTGTTATGTTTTTTTGATGATTTATATTCTGTAACATTAATTTTTTTTTTCTGTTCCACTCTGCTAATTTTTTTCCTGCTTAAACACGCCCAGGATGAGGATGCTTTTCACTGGTCCCCACCTGATTCAAATGTTTTCTGCTGATTTTCTGGCTTGGTTACTTTCTCCACCTGATTTCAATGTTTTTCCCGATTCTGGTTCTGATGATTTTTCCCGCTCGTTCATTTTGAAGGGAAACAAAATCTATATGATTAAAAGTTATTAATCCCATGTTAATGGCGATTTAAAAATGTTCCAAATCTGTAGTATAGATCACATTTCCCAGAGACTCTAATGACTTTGTTAAAAATGGATCTTGCGTTAAATCATACGTAAGATCTTGTTCAGGGAATCAATGGGAGCAAATCTACTGACTAGTTTAGTGTACAAAAATAAGAAAAACCCTTTGCCCCACACTTTTCACCATTCTAGACCCCAGCTGCGCTTCATACCTGTTATGATACTTTATAATGTCTTGTGGAGGCATCTGTTGAATCTGTTCTATGCTGAATTCAGTTCCGAGGAATGTTTTGTTTTCCCACATGCTGCCAAAGAATACAGCCTCTCCTTTTTGGGCATAATAGCTTGATCATCAACTTGGTCATTCATAAGTTCAGGAAGGTTTAGGCTGCCTTGTAGCTGTAGTAGATCATCGCTGTTCATGTTTTTATATTAATTATAATTATTTTATTTTTTAAAATGAGCACCGAAAAAACTGTTGCTAACCTTGTATACCATTCTGCTGTTATTGGGGGGTTAAGTGTAGGATACACAATGCTTGGTAAAAGCTTGTTAAGAATTAAACCAGCAGATCTTGGCAAACTAGACTTTGAAGACTCAGCAAAGCTGATTGCTATCATTGCAGCTTCGGTTGCCACGAAAGATTTTCTAGTCAAGCAAGGAATAATTCCAGACAGTATAAATATGTAAATAAAAAATACATTTATAAAAAATGGCTTCGCTCGTAATGATGATAGGTGGCGCTGTGGTGAATGCGCTTGCTTTTAGCGGAAGTAATTTGCGTTTAGTAAACTGCGGGATGACGGCGAGAGAAAAAGACATAACAAAGCTATGGAGCAACTAGCAGCTGCACAAGACGCCTATGAAAAGCAGAGACTTGAGCAGTTAGATTTTATTAATGACACACTGAAAAAACAGGGGCATGCAGCTTACATATTTAAAGATGTTGATCAAGCAATAAAACAATATTATCTAGTAACAGGCAAACCGGTCCAGACATTGCCCCCACCAAAATTCAGTGACTTTTATCAACCATCAGAAAAAAACAAAAGATGCAAGAAATCGCGTTTATTGCCTTTGGTATGACCGTCGTGTATTTTGTTGCACATAATATTGGCTGAATAAAAAATGAACAAAATCTATTATTCGCCCAAAGGATATTGGAAGGGTATCACAGCAATACAAAGCTAAGCCAAGCGGCAGGAGTCAGTGAACAAACAGCAAAGGAATGGTTATCTAAACAAGCGATTTGGCAAATTTATTTACCTGCACCTAGACGAATACAGAGACCGCACTTTGTGAACACAACTCCAAACGACACCCATCAAATGGATTTCTATATTTACCCTCTGATGCGATTAGACGAAAAAGATTTAATACGCACTCACAGTCATTGACAGGGCTTCAAGATACAAAGATGCGGAAACCATTAACACAAAAGGTGCTTCTGCTGTTGCTGTTGCTATACAACTAATAAAACCAAGGGGGCCCCTTAAACTTATCCTCGCATGATTCAAGTCGATGATGGAAAAGAATTTAAAGGGAAAGTGAATCAATTATTGTTAAAACACAGAGTTACTATTAGAAGAGGCATTCCGGGTTTTTCCAAGATCAAGGCTTTATTTTAAAACTTTAACAAACAGTTAGCCGAAAGACTTTTCTCCTACCAGTATCACAGAGAGCTGATTGACAATTCTCGCAACACAGAATGGGTTAGAGATGCCCTCAGTTTTGCGCGCAAAGAATAATGAAAAATTTAAAGGGCTAAAACCAGTACAAGCAATCAAAAGAAAAACAATAAATGTTGTTGAAGGAGAGAAATTCATCCGGCAAAAATATTACCATTTGGATTTAAAGAGGTACCTTTATTTACCGGGGGAAGCAGAAGGGGACACTGCATCAGGGCAACCGATCCAATTTGGAGTGTTTTACCCGTACGAAATAAAAAAATTGTAAAAATGAATCCGCCCGTGTATTATTTTTCGAGAAACTGACACGACAAAAAAACAGCTCCTCAAAGATCTTTTGTGAAAGAAGAACTGCAGATAATTCCGCCAGGGCACAGTTTTCCCCTTTAATTAATTACGGTTCTCCAGTGCCCAATTGCATATGAAACTCTGGATTAACAAACACCCGTTTTGTGTTTGTTCTATCTAATGACTTCTTTGTTACACAGTTGTGTTGATCTCATGTAGATTAGATCGCAGGTTTACGTTGTCATGTTGAAAAAGTCTTATTGCCCAAAAAATGCTTCTTTGTAGTTGTCATGTGATATGTTTGACTGCACAACGCTGCGGGTATTCCCTTTGCTTTCTTAATGATTTTCTCCTGGCTCGAAATACTGTACATTTTTACCTTAACCCACTACTCCTTGATCACCTTCCAGATAATTCATCCTTCTCTTCCTAAAACCTTTTATTAACGGATGAATGCAAAGGCGTATCTTTAGGTAATCAGATGTGTCGTACCACCCCGCATGCCCTTTAGCTACTTCGGTTTCCATGTCTTTATAGATGTCTTCAGTAGGGATATCTATAACAAAACTATCTGTATCTGTGTAAAGTACTCTGGACTCTGGAATACGAAGGCTTAAAGTAGTCATAAAGAAACTCTAACATCAAAAGCTTTGATAATTCTAAAACGGTAAACCAATAAATACAGGTTTGTCCAATTTGACTTTCTTTTTTTTCATCATTATGCCAAAAAGCTGATCATGAAATCTTCTGAAGTCCTGATATTAGGTTTTGAAGTCAGCTTAATTGCTTAATTCTCTCTGGTGACCAATCTGACATCTTTACGCTTGTGCGGATTCTCCATAGTCTTTCCAAAACAGCTGTTGTTCATCAGCTTGAAAAAGTCTTTTCTGAAGCATCTGTGGATTTAGTTCTGAGATCAGTGTTCTTCATGATGTATGGTTTCATGAACTGTTCTTGATCAAAAGCAATTATGCGATGAACTGCTGTCAACTTTAACCATGTCTTAAATAAAATTGTAGAAGTCTGTAATGACAGACATAATTTTTTTTGCCTCGAAGATTAGGCACAAGTTTAGGCGGTTCTCTTGGATTCGTCTTTAGACTTTCTGCTGCTAATGGATAGTCATTATGCAGGTCATGGAGTTCATGAGGATATTCTAAGTCAACTTCTAGAATGAAACCACGCTGTTTGATCAGGCGTTAAACTGCCAACCACTTTAATGCCTTTGAATATTATTCGGAATCGCCGCCTGTGTACATTTTAAAGTTGCGTAATGGAAGCGATTGCGCCATAGCCCATCCATACAGATTGTTTGCATCTAAATACATGAGATAGTTAGACCTTTTACTCGGATCATAGTTGTCTAAGTATTTGTTGTTTGCTTTACAGTAATGATGCGACGCCATACTAATTCCTCCACGCAATCCGTTTTCAATCATTGAATCATTGGTAAATCTGACAATAAATCAATCTGTACTCCAGTAAACTTTAAGAAAGCGTCCCAACTCATCCCGGGCGCAGAAATGTAATGCGCGGGATCCAGGCTGTAATGTTTCATGCAGGTCTTTCTATAATTTTCAAAGACGTCCGCCAGCAAACATGTATCAGCCATCAAGTATGAGTCATGATAGTCTCCCATCGTTTTACAATCTAACTTCTGCCACGCATCTTGAGCATGCTGGTAATCAGAATCACTGATGTCCTTTCCTCTAAGACTAGAAAAGAACGCGCCTTTAGGAGGAAGTGTCTCTTCGTCAAACCTTTCCCAACTGTTCATGTACTCATAAGGATAAACGCCCTTTCTAACAAGAGTTGGGTCAAAATATTCTTCTGTTATTGGGCAGGACTTTAAGGACATAGCCAGTGACTCTAATGATCCCATCATGTGCTGCATAGAGTCATAAAAAGACATGTTATTTAAAGTGAAACACATGTACTTTTTGATGACTGTGCGATGCATGACACCCTAAAGGCATCGTCTACTGCTTTCATTATAAGGTGAGAGTCGTAACCTCGCAAGTTATGAAAGAATACAGGCAGCTTCCATGTCTTAGGATCAAACTTTAGTTGAAGATTGCATTTACTGTGCGCTGCTCCTCTGAACTTTCCACTAATGTGATCATGGTCTTTACTTTTGGATTGGCTTCTTCACTGAGTTCTAAACCCCAAATCCAACAATGTGTGGCTGATTTATACTGTTGTTGATCTTCAGGCGTCATTATGATTTCAGATAAATTCAGATTATTAGAACAATCGTTACGCACTTGCTGCATGCGTTCTAAGAAGTATTTTGCAGCATCTAGCCCTCTGTACAATTCTGGTTTCGAATGGGCGCCATCCGACCTGACAATGATGAAAGCAAATGAACAGATCTGATGATTACTCATTAGGACCGTTTTCGGAAGTTTCTGTGGCGTTGGGCCTTCATAAGGAACAATAAGCGACTCGAAGTCTGCGTAAACTACGTATGGACTTGTTTGCAGCCGTTCCAGTTCTTAAAACTAACTTTAGATCGGGCGGGGGGGTAGTTAGTTCTGTATTACAGTCAACTGGGCCGATACAATGTTTCTTATGTTCACTCGCGGCTTGAACAGATGGCATTCTTGTTAAACATTTTCTGCAGAATTCTTGTTTATGGTAATGCTTTGAAGTATGCCGCAATAATCTACTCATTGTGCGTATTAATGTGTAATGCGGTAGCCCCGCTGGTGAAAACATCAGTAGTAAGTCAACATGATTTTTGTCTGGTTCGCCAATCGTTGGACTGTTCTTGGACACTTTAATCGGTTGTAGATTTGTTTCCTCATCCCATGTGTAGACATTAACAGTTATTGGTTTGTTTTGCTCTTCAAACTGATCAATTTGGTCTACACTAACAGGAAAGGACACCCCACTAAAGTTAAGATCATTGATGTACGGGTGATAGTTAGACACTCTCTCTGCGTTTTTAGCAACGTGATGCAGCCTTGCGAGAACACACCACATAAAACATTTGTTGTCTGTATTCCTTATGTTTAGAACTGCTCTTTTTGCAACTAATGCTGGAGGTAGTGGAATGTAAGCCCTGCCTACAATCGGCGCATTTCTTAGCCTGTTTTAATCTAATCTCTAGGACTTCGCCCTCTGACCAACCAGAGCCTCTCATTTTGGCTTCTTCAGGGCCACATCAAACTGTGTAAGCAGTTCGTCTGCCCAAACCGGGTGTTAAGTCATTAGAGGAAAGAATAGTCTGCTGTTTAGTTGAAACCCAGACTTCTAGGTTTTCTTCATTTATTGTTACATAGTCGATTAAAACAGCTAACATTACTTTAACTGGCGGGTCTATTGTTAGTTTACTTGGAACTTGAGAAATAGCATGAACAACGCTTGCCCGTAGTTTGCTGGATTAATGACTTCTAAATCAATATCATTCAGTGCTCTTGATAAACGCTCTCTTTCGAGCATTCCTTCAAACAATTCGTCTTGTCCTTCATATATTTTATCCATGTTGAGTTTCTTTTCTAACTCAAAAATTTATTTAAATTAAAAAAAAAATTCTTAATCAGAATCAATATCAACGGTCTTTTTGTGCTTGGACTCATAAACTAAAGTATAAACCCTTTGGCGTTGTTACTGTGAGCTGTTTAGAACAGAGTTTAATGTCTCGTTTACTTTTTTTAAGCATTCCTTTTTTATCTGCTCGGCGTCTGGCTGTTGAGAAAAACTTGCCCTCGCCTTCTTTGAAGATCAAACTTTTGTCTTTTGTAGTCATCAAAATCGGCCTGTAAACGATTAAATTCTTCATCCGTGATGTTTGAGTCAACAAGCGCTTTATTTATTGTCAGTTTAAACGAACTAAGTTTAGCCGTTATTAGTTGAACCATAGCTGTGTGCTTTTGGAGTTTAGTTTTTAATTTTTTGCCAGCCGCACTTACAGCTAATGAACACAGGCCGAGAGCTAAAGACAAACCTCCTAGAGGTAAAGCTGCGGGTGCGCCTATGCCCGTTGCTAAGAGACCAACACTCGATCCTGCTGATAGAGCGCTTATAGTCGATGTTCCAGTATTAACATATGTAACAGCATTAAAGGCAGCAGAATACCTTCGTTTGGTTTTGCTGTATTTTGAAAGGTCTTGCTCTAGTTTTTGTTGCATTTGTGTAATGTTGGTTAATCTGAAGGTTTTTACGCCGGGGGTTTCTACTATCCCTTCTTTTGGTGACTCTGGCGCTGTAGGCACATTTGGATAATGCTTAACAGACATGCTTTTTATAAAATAAAAAATAATTTAGTATACTACATCTTTTAATCTGTTATCTCCAATATTCAGCTGCGCATCATATATAAAAACAAATGTACATTAAGCGGTTTATCGGCTTCTTCTTCTTTATCAATTTGAATGTTTATTACGTCTCTCACAGTTCTCCCGCTTCCATGCAAATGATTATCCTCTGTTGACCTTAGGTCAATCCATAAACCGTATTTTGTTGTTAAATAATCATCAAGCCTAACATTGTGAAGATGTAAATCTTTAGACACAAGGTCAACTGTTGGACTTCTACACCTCCCGCCCCAAACAGTTTTCTTATTTCATCAAAATGCTGATAAGGTTTAAGCCCGCTAGCGTAGATTTGGTTAGGACTACCCTCAATCGAACATTGTACTTTCGTTATTTTAGGATTAATAAACTTTTCACTTCCTCTTTCGAATGGTCCTTCATCTTCACACAGCAATAAAATACCTTTAAGCGATCTTGCTGAGACGCTAAAACTAAAATTCCATATAGTGTCTGCCCTGCTTCTAGGATATGTTTGTATGATGAATCACTCTTTCGTAATATATTGCTAATTGTGACTGATATTGTTGCTCAATTAGCCTTGCTAAATTAGGGGTTGCTAACAACGTCAAACTCTAACGTGATGTCAGAAATGCTGTACTTTGCTGCGGTGTCTGTAGATAGAATAACACGTTTGTATTCATTAAAAGTTAGTTCATATGCCAATCTGTTTTTTAATGCTCCTTGAAAGTATGGGGCATGCGCTTTTAACAACTCAAAATCTAAGGGAATGGAAAAGCGATTTCCAAACGCATAACTTACTGCTTCATGCTTTTTGCCGTCTTTAGCATCTCCAGCGCCTATTCTATGTTTTAGCGCTTCATTATTTTCTATTCCTTGAAACGCAAGATCAGCCCTTTCATTCCCGGTTAGCCACAGATCAGAATAGGTTAAAAATAATGTCTGCATTGTGTAAGAAAATATTTCTTGCCCTCAAGTTTTATAGAAATTTTCTTAACGATTGCCCGTCCCAGATTCTGGACAACTGTCCTGTTTGGGTCTGTTGTTGAAGCGAGTACTATTTTGAAAGTAAGACGTGCAGAGCCTGGCACAATCAATTCATCCGCTCCTAAGTCTGGAAATTTGACAGTAAGAATTTGATCTGCATCAATAGTAGATGGATTATTTGGAACAAAAATATTCCGTTTATTTCCTTCACGCCAAGGGGCTCTTTCAGTTTTCTATGCGGGTTAAATCGAGCCATATGCTGCCGCGACATTTTTATAAAAAAAAATAAAAAGTTAATTATTTAAAACATGGCAAGAATTGAAGGTGAAGAAGATTATGATGTTTTTGATCCTGGAGACGACATGAGTGAAATGATCCCTTTAAACAACATCGCTCACGCTCTCAATGCGGCATGAATTAACAGAAAGTAAGGTTAAATCATTTTACGAAAGTTTAGGCCAAGAACCTCCCGAATTTATAGACCCAATGATTTTGAATTAAAAGATGATCATTTGTCTGTAAAAAACGATCAAGGGCAACTTGTTCGCTTACAACTAAACCCGACCCATCAAAGTTTTTAGCCAAGAGTACAATTATACAAAGACTCAGTGTGAAAGATCAAAATCGCCTTGGTCTTGTTAGACCGAAATTAAGGGCGGAGGCAGTTTCTAAACTTCAAAACACACTGCAGGAACTCCCAACAGCTAACCAAATACAAAACATGGAACTTGAAGAATTAAATCAATCGGCAGATGGAATAATAAATGCAATAGAAGCAGAAACCAGTTTTTCAGAAGAAACAGCATTAAAGACTATACAACGACTCCCCGCTGCCCATGCGAGAAATAGCGGCCCTTGATCATGCTTTGAGAAGCATCAAAGGCGAATTAACAACAAATTTAGCAAAACTAGGTGAACTAGATGAGCATATAAAAAGAGAAAAAGAAAAACTCGTTGAGGCTGACGACTCCATCGTAGGGCCTGATATTAAAGAAAGAATAAGACAAAGACTAAAAAATCTTGAACAAGAAAGATCGGCAAGACTAGAAGCGCTGACTACTAACCGAGACCAATTACGAACTCAAGTGAAAAGAATAGAGAAACTATCGAAAAAATTTTATATGAAGACACGACCTAGCAGAACGAATACGAACACTGTTTAGAGAGCAAGGAGTCACATTAGCAAGCGTTATAACTGCCTTAGGATTTGCAATAAGTACAATTGGTGTTGGCTATTACAGGCGGCGGTGGCCAAAGTTCGTACCCCACCGCCATCGCCTCCACCTGATAAATCATGGGTATAAAAAACAGCTTGATCATCTTGCGGGTTTATTAAAAAAATTAGCCAGTAAAGCTATAGACGCTTTACCAGGAATATTGGGGAGTATTGTCAGCTGGCTTTTGTCTACTGCAAGCAAAGTAGTTGGCTTTATGGCCGAGCACTTATGGACATTAGTTCTTGTAATAGTTGGGTTTACTATTTAGTAAGATAAAGACCAAAGTAATCCTATGCCAGTTAATCCAAGAACAAGCGCTGTCTTTTCATATTCATGGTCATCGCGAACAGAGTCCCGAGCTTTGCTGAGTCTTCAATGACTTTTGGGGTTTGGACTTCGGGGATTGGATGACTTAATCTTGGGTGTTCTTTTATTGTTTGTAATATTACTGGCTCAGAATTTATGTCGTTTTTCCCAACCTTCTGTTCATTGCCTGCTAAAGAATTTCATTATTATAGTTTATTATTGTACCTATCTGGAGTCTGAGGTCAGAAGGCAGCATGTATAAACCAGCGCCAACAGCAAAGTCTACTTTCGATCTTGCGTATTGTAAAACATTTTGGTACCTTTTAATACTTGAAGGCAAATCAATCTGTAGAATTAATGGCGTCCTCTAAATTTGCTAAGTATTGTTTTTGTGCATCAAAGCCAGTAGAAGGATCAGTTATGCTTGATCTTGCCTGTGCTTGCGAACCTAGCAAACACCAAACGTAAGTACGAATAGAGTCGTTTATTCGTTCTATTCCCGCTCTAGTTAGGCCCTTAGAAGTGTCTAAGATAAATGTTGTCCATGCTGTTTTATGCTCTTGCTGTAGGGACCCGGGCTGAACAGTTGGGCCAAAAAAGAAAGTTTTGAAAGGAGGATGCCAGTCATAGTTATACTTTCTGTGCGTGCCCGAAAATAAAGGTCGCCTAGGCCATGATAAGATCCAACTTTTGTCTAAGTCTGTCTTGATGTTTAATATTCAATTCGTTACAGATCCTTTCAAAAGCCTTCATGTCTATTCTGTTGCTGAGTGGATTAAACGGTTTGTCATTTGGCAATGGCGCTGCAATTCAGTCAAAATACGTCTAAAGGTGTAATAGAAATGAAATCTGTACACTGACCTCACCAAAGGATCATGGTGATTTAAATGATCAGCATTACGACACTCCACACCCAGTTGATGCGCAAAACACAGCAAAGTTTAACTGGTTCTGATAAAACTGCATCGGATGACTAAACCACGCTTTCTTGATGTGGTCGTTTTCAATAGGGGGGTTAAGATATCTGCTTAATGGAGTACTCACCTTTTTATGAAAAGAGGCAGTCTGGGTCACAGCAATGTCAAGAGTATCAGTTGCTATATTTTTAAGATTGTAGTGCGGCCCAACAGAATATTTTGCACCAGTATATTTGAATGCACTCATTTTTATTTCGTTCAAAAAATGTTTGTAACAATAACAACCCAAGACCGTCCTTCGTTTTTAGAACATGCTATTAATAACAATTGCGGAAGCAGAACGGTCGCACTTCATGAAATATTTTACAAAGTCGTATGGTTTAATATAAGCGAAGCCAAGGAGAATAATACGGTTCTAAAAGTTGACAAATCAGGGAACAAAATTAGCCAGTTAACAATACCTGATGGTTATTACGGGTTTTGCTCACTAAAGAAGCAATGAGTAACTTTGACATTACTCTCAAACTTAACAATGCAAATCTGAAAACAATGTTAACATTCAAGCCTGAAGAAGAAGGAGGTTACTATTTTGATAAAGAGCTAGCTAAATGTTAGGCTTTACGGCTAACAATTATAGATTTAGAGTTACACCGACCAAAACAACTTATGAGGGGGAAAGTCCGCTCGAATCTTGCATTACATTCATTATCTATGTTCATTTGGATGAGCTGAGCACTGATGAAAACTTATATGATGGAAGGCCCTCAACTGTTTTAAGAGCTCTTCCGTCAGGGAAGCTGCTATTGCATTATGAATTATACAATTCCCTAATTTACAGTTTAAAAGATTAGTTTGCGGGAGGGTTGGATCATTTAATATAAAAATTGCAGACAAAACAGGAAAGTCGTGAAATGTGATAACTGCACATTGTTTTAGAAATAAAATAATACGCTACTAAAAATATGTCGTGTGGGCCAGAAGAACCAGGAGTTACATTAGCGCCTGTGAGGTGTATAACTTAGAATTAAAAGACCTTGCAGACGTTGCGGACTTTGAACAGAACGGTGAGATAGGCGCTTTGTATGGTTTGAGTACACTAAAGATGGTGATTATAAACGCAAAGAGGTTGGCGACAGTAAAAAGTTTCCTAAACTAGAACAGCTGCGCAATCTAGAAGCAAATATGTTGGTCAGTATGAATATAAAATAGTTCGAAAACCTGACCTCAAATGGCACTTGGAACCATATTTAGAAGGGGAAATAAAATTTGAATTCATAAGCCCATTTACATATTTTAGCCGTCAAAAAAGTTTCAGAAAAGCATTCAACTCTGGCCCTTTACATGTAAGTCTTATGCCGGACGACAATAGTCGGAAAGAAATTGAAATAACGCCGTATGGGAAAAAGCAGTACATCCTCCACAGAAAAGAAACAGTTGTAAAAAAAGCTTCTACAAAATTACAGTTCTTTCCAAGCAGAAAATTAGGAGACACGTCACAATGATATTTGAAATTTCTGTCTTTAAAGATGTGGAGAGGGATGGGGTTGTGGGCGTTGTGATGACCTTATAAAAGGAATTAATATTAGCTGGCAAAACTTAGACGTTAAACGCCTTACAGTTACCATCGTCGTTCTTCACAATGGTGAGGATATTAAGATCATAACAACAAGTAACAAAAATCAATGTTGACTTAAATAGAAACAATCTTACAGAACTGAATTGGATTAATCTTACACATTTAGGCCTCATAGGGTTTTATATACTGAACAAGTTTTGACGGAGAGTATGATAAAAATAATAACTGGATTAGATTAAACTCTGTTATAAAACTATGGAGCAGTTAACTTTATGACAAAAACTCCTCATTGCTCATTGATTTGTGGGCAGACTGGTTGTGGAAAAACAATATTTATCCTCGACCTGTTACAAACAGTTTATCGTTATAATTTTAATCATATTGTAGTTTTCTGTCCAACACTTAAATGGAACAAAGCATATCATGATAGAAGGTTTATATGGACAGATGATGACATATATTTAGTTGATCCTAGCAATAAACTGAGTGAGTGTTTAGAACAGTTTTATAAACTGTTTGAAGGAACGCAAACCACTATTATTATAGATGACTGTTCGGCAGAAAGAGACATAGTTAAAAAGAGAAAACACTTTGTCAAAACTAGCTTTCAGCGGAAGACATGCTGGGATAAGTGTGTGGATTTTATGCCAGAAATATAACTCGGTTTTAAAAGACTTTAGAGAACAGTTTAAAGACTGTAGTTTTATTTCACATGAAAGACAGAGACTCATTTGAAGAATGTTTGCGCGAAAATGATGTTATTGAAAATGACCAGGAAAAACATAGGATTAAACAAAACTGAAATCTGAAAAGTTTAGTAAATTAGTATTGAAAACGGATAACCCTACACAGTATGTTGTTTGTAGATAATCGTTATTTTTTGGTTATTGAAGTCTTACTTGTCAGAGAACGGGGAAATACCAATCCTGGTTACTTTCGCCCGAAAACTGGTTTGAGGGCGAAGGTGAGTTAGAAGCGGCATATTACAGTTCTCTTCCCGTAAACAGTGTCTGAAACAAATCCGAACAACCTTTTGTTTATTTTATTTTTTTTTTTTAATTAATTTTTTTTTTAAATATTAACACCATTACTTACAACTTGTTTTCGGCGCGGCGGAGGTGGTTTGGCAGTGGTGGTGATGGTGGTGGTGGTACCACCACTTTCACGGTAATGATCACCTGCATCGGGTGTAATCCTCAATACTCAGGTCACGGAACGCTGTATGAAAACACACACACACAGACACATTTTGCCAAATTATGACACAACATACCTCAGTCCATCAGGTTGTAATGATGGTTGGTCTGATGGCTAACGCTGCTTATTAAGATATTCCTTTCAAGTTCGATCAATGTATGGTTACTTTTTTGTAAAAAAGGGTTTCTTTTTTTCAGAAAAAAGAAAATGGATAAGGCCACGCCATTTCTTGCCCAGAAATGCCACATGACGTTTACTCGCAAGGACAATTTAGTGCAGCACATAAAATCCAAACATAAAAAAGGATCTGCGTTTCCTGTCACGTTTGCGGTAAAGTATTTACCCGCAATTAAAGCCGCACCCGTCATGTCCAGAGTCAACATGAGGGACTAATTACCCATACCTGTCCTGTGTGCAACGCGGTTTTGCACGCAAGGAGTGCTTGCGTGCACACCTTAAAACTCACGACATTGGACAGTCAACATCGCCGTCAACGTCAACACAGACAGGATCTCAAGCTCCTAGTACAAGAAAGCGCAAACGCGCGAGTGAGCACATGTGTCTTTTCACTCTCCCCAAAAAAGATTGAACACACGCTCGAATGAAAAACGACTGTTAGACCATTTATCTCCTGAAGTAAAAGAGATCTACAACAAGCATTGGAACGCTATCAAAACTCATAACGCCCCGGAAAAATTCAGTTTTGTCTATACTTGTTTTGGGACCCTTCTTCGGATGGTCCAGAGTGGGATGACCAGCTCTTAGATCTTTTTCACGAACAAAACACGCGTTTCAAAATCAACTTTTCTCATTCTTTTGTTCTGAAACACAAAGAGAGGGGAGACTTTTCCTTTTTTCACGCTTCTCATAACAACCATAGCGCCCTGGAGAAACCCAGACTCATCAACTCGAAACAGGATTTTTTTACCTTTCTTTCAGACTTAAATGATCATGACATTTTGGAACACGTTCAAAAAGAACGCCCCAACTCTCGCTACTCTGTCCAAGCGATCGCGTCTACGTCGTTTTACGTGTATCATCTACCCGATTTTCCTATCGGCTGTGGTTGCGATAGTTTGCCCGCTTTCATCGCCAACAACCCTTTTCTACACACTGTTCAAAGAGACCAACACCACGGTTTCGTTTATAGAGACGGGCTTTGTTTGTTTCGTTGTCTCGCTCTTCACCGAGGTGCATCTTTCCACTCTCTCCAAAAGTCAACAAAGGCTCTCTTTCACCAGTGGGTGGGTCGTTTACCCCCCGTACACTTTCCGGGCGTCACCCTGTCAGAGCTAGAGTCGGTTGAAAACGCCTTGCGGGTCAATATAGATGTGTTTCAATATGACGAAACGCAGTCACCGCCTTTCTTGTCCCGGTTCGCCGCAGTGACTACAAACACGCGACACAATCAGAGTGTTACAGTACAAACAACATTTTATGCATATCATTAATATTGACAAGTTAGGACACGCTCTGGCTTGCTCCAAATGCCAAAAACTCTGGCCCACGGAAAGGACACTAAAGAAACACGAAAGCACGTGTCAGGGCGGTCAGTCCAAACACACGTACAAAGGGGGAGTATACACACCTCCTGAATCGGTGTTACAGGAACTCTGCGGGTACGTATTTCGATCGACCCTGATTTTGTGTTTCCTTATAGGGCTACTTTTGACTTTGAGGCGTTTTTTGAGACGAATGATCTACCACAAACGAAACAAGCACACTCTAGCACATCATACACGGCCAGACACGTTCCTCTTTCCGTGTCTGTCGCTTCTAATGTACCTGGATTTGAAGATGCTGTCTGTTTCGTCAGTGACGGTGACCCACAACAACTGGTCAATCGCATGATAGACTATCTACAGCGCGTTTCAGACGCCTCTTATTGTCTCCTTCATACACATTTCGAGATGTGTTCGATACATAGATGCTCTCATTAAACCTACGCAGGACCATGACGACTCTACAAACACGCGTCACATTCCCGCAAAAGCGCTTAAAGACAAATTAGATGACTATCTGCATGAAACTCTGTGGTAGGGTTCAATTCATCCAACTATGACCTCAACATCATCAAACCTTACTTGATTCGGATGTTTATAAACCTGTCTGAAGACGATCATCTCAGTCCCGATGGGTTTGATCTGGCGGACAGTGATGTTGATGACGAACAGGATGAGTTTGGCTCCAAAAAACATGACCCCCCCAATTCTAGAGCGTTTAAGTACGTTATAAAACGCAACAATCAATACATGTGCATCGCCACTCAGAGGCTCAAGTTTTTAGACATTGCCAATTTTTTGGCTCCTGGATTCAGCTATTCTAAATATCTCGATGCGTTTGGAGTAGAGGAACCTAAAGGGTACTTTTGTTACGAGTACATGACAGGTTTGGAGAAACTGAACGATACGTGTCTCTCCCACCACACTCTGCTTTCTTCAGCCGACTAAAAAACGAAAACATCAGGGACGAACAATACGCTTTCTGTCAAAAGGTGTGGGAACAAAACAAGATGACCACTTTAAAAGATTTCCTTGTGTGGTATAACAACAAAGATGTGGTACCCTTTCTGCAGGCTCTCCAAGCTCAGATTGATCTGTATTCACGCTTAGGTATCGATCTTCTCAAAGACGGGGTCTCTGTTCCAGGTATTACTTTGAAATATTGTTTCAGACACTATCCCTGACGTGTACTTTTCTCTCTTCAACGAACGGCAAAAAGACATACACACGCTGCTGCGTAACAACATTGTCGGTGGGCCTTCCATCATTTTCCACAGATACCATGAACAAGACAAGACCTTTATTCGTGGCAGGGCAGACAAACCGTCCAGTTGGTGCAGGGATATGACGCCAACGCGCTGTACCTCTGGGCTATCATGCAACCCATGCCCACAGAACACCCACGATCAGAAGATGAGACAGGCTTTCGGGCGGAAAAAACGGACGTGTATGGTCGGCAAGCGCGAGAAATGGTTAGAGTGGCTCATGCACACAAACAACATTCATATCCAACACAAGTACAACAACAAAGAACACAGTTTAGGACACAGACGTATCCGAGTCGATGGTTGGGGTGTGCAAAACCACACTGTCTACCAGTTTCACGGCTGTCTGTTTCACGGTCATGACTGTGAGCTCACTCGATGCAAACAGACCCACCCCTTCAACGAGAAACCTCTGACAGAACTCAGACAAAACACACAAAACATTACCAAGTATCTCCGTGAGGATGTGCGAGTGACTGTGTAGAAATGTGGGAGTGTGAATGGCAAAAACAAAAACAACAGAACCCACTGCTTACACGCTTTGTAGAAACTCGCTTTCCTACAACTACACCGTTTCAAGGCGTATCACCCATTACGCAAAAAGCCATCTTGGAGGCTGTTAAAAGACGATCGACTGTTTGGTCTTGTTGAATGTGACATTTCTGTACCAGATCATCTCAAGGAACACTTTTCTGAACTGCAACCCATCTTCAAAAACGCCTTTGTTGGTAGAGAACACATAGGACAGTACATGCGCGACTATGCGGAAAAACACAACCTACTCAGTCAACCGCGTCGTACTTGGTCGGGAGCTACTTTGGAAAAAAACTGTGTTGTTTGGGACCCCTTTACTCAAGTGGTACTTGGAACATGGTCTTGTTGTGACCAACATCACATTAGTCATTGAGTACACACCCAACCCGTGTTTCAAGGAATTTGGTGAACGGGTGTCTGAGGCGCGCAGACAGGGTGATAAGGATTCGTCACAGACTATTTTGGCTGAAACCTTCAAATTGTTAGGCAACAGTGCTTATGGGAAAACTCTGACTAACATCGCCAAACACCGAGACATTCATTATGTCACTGCGGATGAAGCCCCCAAACTCGTCAATGAAGGTCGGTTTCAAAACTGACCGAGCTAGGTGACGGTGTTGTAGAAGTGGAAATGAGTAAAAAAAAGATCAACTGGGCACTCCCGATCCAGATTGGTTATTTCGTCTACCAATACGCCAAGTTGCGCATGTTGCAGTTTTATTACGAGTGTTTGGACAAATTTGTCGACAGATCAGATTTTCAACTTTTGGAGATGGATACGGATTCGTTGTACATGGCACTCAGTCGTCGAAGGTGGATCAAGTCGTACGACCCTCCGTGCGACAGCAGTTTTTCGTTGAGTACAATCGGTGGTTTCCGAGTCAAGCTTGTCAACGACACACTTCACTCTTTCAAACTGGATACAACACCGAGCGCGCGTGGGATGTCAAACAGTGCGCCGATTGCCTGGCCCGTGCCAAATATGACAAACGGACACCCGGCTTGTTCAAAGTCGAATACACGGGAGATTTCTTTGTGGGGCTCTGTTCTAAAACCTATTTCTGTTCTGGGAAAGACCAAACCAAACTCAGCTGTAAAGGGTTGAGTAAAAAACACAATGCCTTCACCAAAGAAACCTACCAAAAGGTTCTTCAAACGCAAGAGAGTGGGAGTGGAAAAAACATAGGGTTCAGAACGGACGGAAAATGTATATTTACGTACGCTCAAACCCGCAATTCTCTTTCCTTTTTTTATATTAAACGAGTTCTCTCTTCTGACGGTGTCACAACTTTTCCTACGGCTGTATAGATTTTTGTTTCATTGACCCCTCCCTGGCAGCTTGTTTTTATTTGAATGATAGCGTTCCAACGTGATTGTGGTCTTGATGAGTGTTCTAATAGTCGTTTTCCCTTTTTTCTTGTATCAGAGTGTGCTGTTTAATCCATTAATTTTTTGGGAAACAATCCTCCACTCCTCGTGGTGTTTCCTGGGTGGTCCTTCGTTCTGTAAGACTGACTAAAGTTAACATTACTTTTTGCTTTAACTTTAGTCCGTTTTATAGCTCGAACGATCAGCGGACGGGGGAAAACATGTCATTTCCAGTAATATCATGATGCTCTGATGCAACATGATTTTTTCTTTTTTTGACGCAAAAATATAACCTTCCAGATTCGATTACACGGTTCGATGGTTTTTAAAAAAAAATATTCAGATTTTTTTTTAATAAGTTGACAGACAGACGTATAAATTAGCGTGCATGTGCTTTCATCGCCCTTAAGGTGTTTCTTAACGAGCACACATCGATCTCATGATGCATTCACCGACCATCTTGTGTCATATTTCTTCGCCCCTAAGGGGTTTTAAATAGCACTGTGGAAAATCAGTGATGATCAGCTAATTATGGGTTTAGCCAGTACAGTTCAAGTCTTTAGTCCGCTGTTGTTTTTTGTTTTTGGTTGTCACCCTTATAAGGCAGCTTAATAAAAAAAAAATCAATCAAACATCGAAACAAACAAAGACACCTAATAATCCCCAAATCTCATTCTTTAACTAGTAATGAACCGGTCTAAGGAGTCGTCATGCTCAGCTAGTATGGGTTCAGTAGGTACAGTTCGGTCCTTTCAAGGGAGCTGACTGCTTTTTTCATCATGTGATGTCACCCTTGGGAGACGGCCTAAACAAAAAAAAAAACAACCCCGAGTCGCTATAACCAGTCTTACGTTTTTTTACATCTGATTGCATCAGTGCAATGCAATCGCCCGTAGGGTCTATCATTAGGGACGTCACATCGATCTCACGATGTCATCACCGAGCATCCTCTGTCATGTGATTTGCCCCTGAGGCGTTGTCGTGATCCCTGCACCGTCTCCCTGCACCGTTTTTGAGGCGTGAGAAGTCCCTCACCTTACTACTTCTCTCTCTCTCTCCTTCTCTCTCTCTCTCTCTCTCTCTCTCTCTCTTATGGAATCTATGCGACTATCAAACAGTCACCCATACGTGTAGGCCATTACATTCAAATGGCGTAGAAATGGAAAATTTTCAATTTTCATTATGTCATGCCGCCAAATTAGGGAGTTGGTGGTGGGTGGGGGGGGTGGGGGGGGGGGGGGGGGGGGGGGGGTGGGGGGGGGGGTGGGGAGTGGGGGAGGGGTGGGTGTTGAGAGGGAGGGGAGAGAGGTAGGGAGGTGCGCAAATTGTTTGTATTGTCGCTATCTGGGAGGAAAGGGAAGGAGAAAGGGGGGATAGACTAGAAGGTGTGTGTGAGAGACACGTGGGAAGGGGAAGGGGGGGGGGGGGCTGTTTTTGACATTTGTACAAGAGGGGGCTGCTTGGGACCCATCTGATGAAGTTGTCAAGTGACTCGTCACAGGTGTGGTGGTGTGCTTGTGCCAAGCTAAAAAATGAAAGTCGGCCAGCCAATCAGAAAACACACCATTTTTCAATAAAATTCAGGACACGTGACTAATTCACTGAAGCCAATAATGTCGAAGAAACAATTAACCTGACAAGTCTTGATCTGGCAAGTTGGTGTAAGAAACACACACACACACACACACACACACACACACATTTCGAAAATATGTATATATTAAGATCATGGGTGGTAGCGAGGTGAGGGAGTGGGTGGTGGGTGTGGTGGGGTCATTTTGGTGTATGTCAGAATAAATCCCCTGAAGTCAAACTAAACACAGAGGGGTTAGTTGTTTTTTTATATTCTAGTTAACTCCCAGGAGTTAAAATTTACAAATGAACAGTTTAACTCCCTGTGAGTTAAACCATTCGGGAGTAACCAAACCGAAAACAAACCCAAACATTTCGTCAAATCCGCGTGTGCTTACCTGCGTAAGTGACAGGTGATGTGACTAGAAAACTGCGTTATGAGAACCGTGTTCTCTGAGCTGGGATTCAAACAATACAGCAGCGTTGAGAGAGAGAGAGAGAGATGAGAGAGAGAGAATGACAATGATCTTTAATGTTAATAACGGGAAAGGTACTCTTGGCATTCCCATACTTGGTCCCAAAAAAATAAAC